>CM042322.1:6261870-6906870 GCA_023566125.1 Zingel zingel
ATCTCTATATCTATCTATCTATCTATATATGTATATATATATATATATATCTTTCTACCTCTATCTCTATCTCTCTATATCTGTCTCTATCTCTATATCTAGCTCTATCTCTCTATATATCTATCTCTATCTATATATACAGTTGTGTTCAAAATAATAGCAGTCCAATATCACAAACCTCATAAATCTGATTTTTTGGTAGAAGTGATATTTCCACATGGCAAATAATTTACTAGTAAGTGTTGTAGAGTCATAGAAAACCAACAGACCCAACAGTCATGACATGCATGCTGCTCATTCTGTGTAATTGAATCTGTAATTGAAAGGGGCATGTTCAAAATAATAGCAGTGATTCTGTGAAGAAACAGGTGTCAATTATGGCCCATATTTAAGGAAGGAAGGAAGTAAATGTTGTGCATGCTGGTTATAGTGCATTTCACACTGACATACTCAGCAAAATGGGTCGTTCCAGACATTGCTCTGAGGAACAGCGGACTTTGATTAAAAAGTTGATTGGCGAGGGGAAAACATATCAAGAAGTGCAGAAAATGATAGGCTGCTCAGCCAAAATGATTTCAAATGCCTTGAAATGGCATCCAAAGCCTGAACGACGTGGGAAAAAACAGTCAACTACCATTCGAATGGATTGAAGAATAGCCAAAAAGTCAAAGGATCAACCAATGATCAGCTCCAGGAAAATCAAAGAAGACTTAAAGTTACCTGTGAGTACTGTTACGATCAGAAGAAGGCTATGTGAAGCAAAGCTATCAGATAGAAGCCCCCGCAAAGTCCCATTGCTGAAAAAAAGACATGTACTGAAGAGGTTGAAATTTGCCAAAGGACACATTGACTGGCCAAAGGAGAAATGGCGCAACATTTTGTGGACTGATGAGAGCAAAATTGTTCTTTTGGGTCTAGGGGCTGCAGACAGTTTGTCCGACGAACCCCATGCACTGAATTCAAGCAACAGTACACTGTGAAGACAGTAAAGCATGGTGGTGCAAACATCATGTTATGGGGATGTTTCTCATACTGTGGTGTTGGGCCTATTTATCTAATACCAGGGATCATGGATCAGTTTCAATACATCAAAATACTTGAAGAGGTCATGTTGCCTTATGCTGAAGAGGAAATGCCTTTGAAATGGGTCTTTCAACAAGACAATGACCCAAAACGCACCAGTAAGCGAGCAAAGTCTTGGTTCCAGATGAACAAGATTGATGTTATGGAGTGGCCAGCCCAATCCCCAGACCTCAATCCCATAGAACACTTGTGGGGTCGACTCTATGCAACACAGATGTGAAGCAGTTCTCAGAAATAATGGTTATGCAACTAAACACTAACACTAAATATTAGTGCAGTGATTCAAAGTAAAGCAAACCCTTGAGACATTTTTTCAGTTTAAACAGTAAATGTTTGAGTTTGTAAAGAAAAATGCAAATACTGCTATTTCTTCGAACAGCCTAATATTCCTTTTTCTTCACTTTCTGTAAAGTTATAACACAAACTTGATACATTTTGGTCATGCTTTGATTTGGAATTGAATGTGCAGTGTTCCCAATACATTGATATTATGGAATTAAAAGCTATTCCAAGGATTTTAAGCATTATTCACTTTTTTTAAACAGTGCTATTATTCTGAACACAACTGTATCTCTATCTATCTCTATATCTATCTCTATCTACCTATCTATCTCTCTCTAAATACAGTATCTCTATCAATTCAATTCAATTTGCTTTATTGGCATGCACAAAGAAAACATGTTGCCAAAGCAGTTTACAGAAAATGCATATGTAGTACATATCACATATTAAATACATACAGTAGGTGTCGCATATATTCTATACTGCACTGATAGTTATACAACACACTACATTACAAAACAATTACATAACACAATATAATACTTATATATAGTTTTGTATAATATAATTACAGTACAATCCTAAAGCAATCTGTAATGTTTGGATCTTATAGTGGTGAGTCCCTCAGGTTGTGGCAGGCAGATACATATTTAGCTGCCAGCTATCTCTATCTATCTATGTCTATACCTCTATCTTTCTCTCTCTCTCTCTCTCTCTCTCTCTCTCTCTCTCTCTCTATCTATCTATCTATCTATCTATCTATCTATCTCTATATCTACTTTATCTCTATCTATCTAGCTATCTCTATATCTCTATCCAACATGGCATCATGACTTTGCGTAAACATACACGCCACTTTCCTAAAGCAAAAATGGCGTGTTATCTGTACGTATTTTGAGCTATCCATGTGTATGTCTACGCTGTATACAGCGGATGTAAACATACTGTTCGTGTTATCGCGAGAATGTGCCGTGCTATCACGAGAACGTCACGCGTGTAAAAAAAGGTTTAGGGAAGGAACACTGGGAAAGGCTTTAGTAACACTAAAAACACAAAAAAACACAACAGTGTCACACACTTAGGAAAACAATAAACGGTTGGGTTTAGTAAAAGAACACTGGGTAAGGCGGTTGATAAACGCCACACGCGGGATGCAATCCCAGCTCTCCCGGGTGAAAGTCCTGTGTTTTACCCATTCGCCACCCCAACCAACCTCCATCCTTTCATACTACGGCGATAATTCACATGTAATGTAGGTCTAAGGAGGCCAAACGGCGTTGATAAACACGCTAAAAAATGATTATGCGTCTTGATAACAAATGGCATTTGAAATGGCGTGTCATACATACGCCACTTAGTGAGATCAGTCTGCTCTCTCTCTCTCTCTCTCTCTCTCTCTCTCTCTCTCTCTCTCTTTCTCTCTCTCTCTCTATATATATATATATATATATATATATATATATATATATATATATATATATCTACTGTATCTCTATCTATCTAGCTATCTCTATATCTCTCTATATCTATCTCTATCTCTATCTCTACCTATCTAGCTCTACCTATCTAGCTCTATCTATTTATCTCTATCTCTATATCTATCAATCTCTCTATCTATATATCTATCAATATCTATGTATCTCTATAACTCTCTATATCTTTATCTATGTATCTTTCTCTCTATATCTATCTATTTTTATCTATCTCTGTCTATATCTATCTCTTTATGCATAATTAGTCACATAAAATCATTTTAAAATATGTCAGTTCCTTCAATATATGCATTAAAACAGTAATTATAAATATTGATGTGTGTGACGGGTAGCAATTTCAGAAATCCCAGTTGCGGCTTTCTCCATGTGTCTGTCAGGCTTAAATAATCAATGAAGATTTCCACTTGGTAAAGAGTAACAAAAACGGGGACCTAACACTGATAGTTTAAGAGAAAAGGTAGAAATACTGTGTCACATTGGTGATACTTTTCAACCTGAACCCCATTTTCCTATGTTTTTGTGTCTAAGTGACATATGGGAACAACAATCTTTGACATTGGTCCAGTATTTAGCAAGACCGCTGCAGTTAGTAACGGCGAAACAAGCTTACTGTAATAGTAAGTTAATACGGCAATTGTGCAGCTTGTATTTACCTTCACAAAAGTGCTCGTTTTGCCACTGACAGGCTCAGATTAATATTCTAAGTGTCTGACAACATCATGGAAAGGATTCCTAAGGAGGTCGACCTTTCTGTTAAAGAGTAAGATCCTTTTTTTAAACATAAAATCATCCTCAAAATTGCGTTCGCTAAAGCCACCAGACTCCATGTATTTTCATTTTAGCATCGTAAGATACACTTCATCCAAAGTCGACTGAAACAAAATAAAACTATGAAAAGACGTTTTGGATCGTCTTTCCACTTGTCCAACCATCACAACTCTAGTTTTGGTTGAAAGAAACACAGTTTACCGATTTACATGTGAAAACATATAATAATAATCTGAGCCTGTCAGTAGCAAAAAAAGCAATTTGAAGATGCACTGGACCAATTTAGTAAAACAGCAATGTCGCACTTTTCATTTGTCGTTCAGAAGTCAGTGAAGCGCCAGGAGTGTTTCCTGGGATTCCTAGTGATTCTGACAGATCCACCTGGCCGTGCAACGCTTCTGTTGCGCCACGCTCCACTTTATTCCTATAGGTGACGTCAAGCGACTTTAACGCGCCCACAAAGCATCCCAGGAAAGCGTCAAAAAAGCTGGCCGATGCCCATTAATCTGTTGAACGCGACGCGACTATCTAGAAGAAGTAGAAGAAAATCTTTCAAACTAACCTTTGTCGATCTGAAATGAAGACAGATTCAACCACTGTATGGCCTATTTCTCGCTTAAAATGTTTTCAGAAACACGTTTCGGGGAACTATTTTCGTAAAATATGAGATTGTATTCTCAACGAGCCGCCATGATTCTCGTTTTACAATTCAGGAGTAGTCAGACCCACGTGACGCGTTCGGCCAATCAGCTGCCGGTCAAGGGCGTGTAGCATCAACCATGGATGCATGACGTTGCGACACCATGCTTCAGTCGTGTCGTAAAAATGGATCTACACTGTGAGACACTTAATAAATATAGGCTCCGGACAGGATTAGGGTGACTGACCACTTTTAAATGCAATATTAAAATGACCACACCTCCTCTCCCGGAGTTGCTGTACATTACTTGTTCCTTTCTGAATTCTGCTGCTGTAGCTGCACCATTAGTAGCTAGCTGCAGTGCAAATGCCTCAGAGGCTTTCGGTAGGCTATTAGTTGCGGCACCACCCCCGAGCCACCCCTGTCAGTTGCCAACTACTGTAGTCTTGCATTGCCAGACCTCTCCCCACAGTGCTGCGGAGGAAGGTCTAGCTAGTCCACACTGCATTCCAGGATGGGAGAAAAACGTGCTCCGGTTTATTGCCATTACTTTAAACCAATCACAATCGTCTTGGGCGGTGCTAAGCGCCGGACGGAGCCACAGTGCCTCTGCAAAACAGCCTCGGGAAGGAACTTGTTTTGGTGGAACGTGTGCACGTAGAGAGGCGAGCTCTGGAATTGAAATGTCTGTCAAGATAAGATAAGATAAGATAGGATTATTAATCCCACACTGGGGAAATTCCTGTGCTACAGCAGCTCAAAAGAAAAATTTACACACATCAGAATAACACAAATACACATTAATTAGACACAGGAGAAAAAATATACATAACTATAGGAAAGCAAAAAATAGAATAGAATTAGTACAGAGTACAGTATCTGTGTTTATAACACAGATATACAGATGGGTAAGGTGCGAAGGAATAGAGATGACATATTGCACAGTTGGAGGTGACACAGAGTAATAAATAGATAAATGTGCAAAGTGCAGAATATTGTCCAGTGATGGCTCATATTGCAGAAACAGCTAACAATGCTACATTATGATGTTGCATTAAAGAGTCTGACTGCTGCTGGAATGAAGGACCTCACAAGTATGTGATGATAATTTTACCCTCAAAAAGATAAATATAATTTGATTGACAGTTTTAGCTCTGAGGATGTTTCCCCAACTGGAGTTTAGAACGCCAACACGAAGAAAGCCGAAGCTGAGGGACAGCCGGTGGAATTTCCGGCGGCACTTGAACTATCCTGAAAATGAAACGTAAAGCTGTTCTAAGGCCTTTAAAAGGTGTTAATGCTGCTGTTACGGGGGTTTCTCTTTTTAAGGGAGCTGCTAAGACTCAACAAATGTAATTAGTCCGTTTGTTTTAATTTAGAGTTTGATTTCCATGATGATGTAAAAGCTTTTTTAGGCATCGTATGAATTACATTTTGGGAGAAAATCAAGAGATTCAAGAGACCATGTACAGCTGCTTCATAGAAAAAAAAAAACATTGTTCCACATGGCTGTTCACTCATCTGAACCTTTTAACTGCAGCTGGTGAAGTCCTCTAGTACAAGCTTAAAAAGCTGAAAAGCTTTCAGTATATTTGATAATGAGACATACTTCCATTCCAGTCACCATTTTGTGTCACCATATACAAATGGTGGGTTTGTCTTTTTGAAATAAATAACTCCTCTGTGATAACCCAGTCAGGGTCTGTGTGTGTGTGTGTGTGTGTGTGTGTGTGTGTGTGTGTGTGTGTGTGTGTGTGTGTGTGTGTGCGTGCGCGCATGTGTATGTGTGTGCGTGCGTGCGTGCGTGCGTGCGCGTGCGTGTCAGCTGCAGAAAGAGTGAGAGCCAAAGAGAGAATGGAAATATAAAACGGCAAAAGCAATAACAGAGTGGGCATAAATGACAGATGAGAGAGTGAGGGGAGAGAGGAAGAGGATGAAGACGCGGCAAAGTCGACAGCGGGACTATGGGTAATGAGAGTGCAGCATTAGTCATGAAGTGAAACTGACAGAGAGAGCTTAAGGGGATGAAGGGAGGAGCTGGAGCCAGAAAAATGCAGACGGAGATAAGAGGGAATTCTCACGTGTGGGAGTTGCGTGCCTTCCTGCAGAAAACACTATACTTTTCTCCTTAAGTCGACTGTGACACTCAAGAGGAGCAAATGCATATCTCTCTGAACAAGCCTCATGCACTTGTTATGGCCCCGAGTGGTACTGCTGGTCGCATTGATAGGCACTGAATCAGCATCAGTGTCTTGTAATCACTAGATTTCTTCTTCTTTTTTTCCCCACTGTTTTTCCTGTCCTCTGCTGCTGGCTCTGTGTCAGCAATAACCAATATCTGAGAGGTGTTTTTGTGGCTGTATATTTTCCTCTGAGATGCTCTGCCGAAGGGCACTTTGACAGTGAAGGTGGGGAGTGTAGATACAAAAGCGCTCTCTGGCAGAATTCATATGCGTGCAGGATGGGGCCAACACTGACAATAACTGGCCAAATACAGAATCTCTGACCCTGTGAAGTCGCAGCCTTCAAAAACACCTTCTTCACATTATATTTTTTATATGATTTATATGGATTTATCCCTTCTGTAGACACATTTCAAATGGTAAATATAATTCTAAACACTGTGTGTTAAAGGGTAACTTTTCGACCTATACCCCATTTTCCTATGTTTTTGTGTCTAAGTGACTGATGGGAACAGCAGTCTGTCCAAATTAAAGGGTCTGATGATCTAAACAGTTTGGATTTCAGTGGAGCTCCAAAAGAGTAGAAGTAGAAAGAGGCATGAAATGAAAAGACTCAAGTAAAGTACAAGTACCTGAACATTTGAAATTAAGTACAGTACTTGAGTAAATGTACTCTAGTTACATTCCACCACTGTCCATGTGTTTAAGTCTGGTTAACCCTTGTGTTGACTTCGGGTCACATTGGCTCGTTTTAAATTTTTGTTTTATATCAGAAAATATGGGACGTAGAAGTAAGCGCTGAAAATGTGTAGAAGACAATTTTAAAAATTTAAAACGTTGGAAAAAGCCAAAACAAATTGTGAAAAAATGTGTTTTTTTCAAGGTTGAAAGGAAGACAACACAAGGGTTAAGCACCTGCAGCAAAAACAACTATCAGAAGGCCAGAGGAGGACCGCGGATTACTGTGTACGTTCAACAACTTCTGGGTCTGCAGGTCCCGTCTACAATTATCCTGTTATGGAGTGCTGGAACTTGGATACACAGAAGGGATTAGCAGCTACACTATGAGGGTCTAAGTGTCTCAGTGCTGCAGTGTGGCCAAATAAAGCCAAGAGCTGGAGTTATTTCTCCTCTTCAAATCATTAACCTCAGGGAAATGACTGCCCTCTAACAGAGTGCATGCTTCCTGAAACAATCAAAAAGAGACTAAACTGAGTTTTCTGTTATGTTTTGGCACTAATGGATTACAAAACAGATATTCAGTCTATGAGTCAGTAGTCTCGCAGTGCCAGACCTTCCTTCACAGCGCTGCAGAGGAGGGTATGGCTAGTCCACATAGTGAAAATGTGCTCTGGTTTATTGGTATTTCTTTAAACCAATCACAATCATTTTGGGTGGCGCTAAGCGCCAGATGGAGCCACTGTGGCTCGATGGTGTTTTAAGCCTCCAACGTCTCCTTCCAGGCAGCGCTGCGACCGTTGACTTCAAGGCACCTAACCCTGACCTTAACCCTAACCCTAACCATAATCATTGCCTAATCCTAGTGTGACATTGACGTAGACATTGGGGGCTTAAAACACAGATAAACGCCACGGTTCCCCTGCTAAATAGCCTCTGGAAGGAACTTGTTTTGGTGGAGCATGCATGTGTATGTTCAAAAGTAGTTTTAATCGTGCAACAGAAAACTCAGATTGGACAGATAGTCTAGCTAGCTGTCTGGATTTACCCTGCAGAGATCTGAGGAGCATTTAACCATAGTCCTCAGAAATCCACCGGACTTTAGAACGCCAACACAAAGAAAGAGGAAGGTGACGGACATCCGGCGGAATTCATGGCGGCACCTGAACAATCCTGGTAATTAAATGTCGTTGATACAGACTAAAGACTCAACCAATTTAACCTAAGCTGTCACAGATCTTTGTGTTTACAGACTTTATAATAGTAATCATCTGTAATCATGAACAACATTCGTAAAATTAAATGTACCTCCCATTGAAAGTGTAATTACTCTCAGATTGTATTATTTTTTTTATTTATTCATTGTATTTATTAATTTATTTGACAGAGACAGTGTATAAAACCATTGCTATAAATATGCCAGAATTAGCCAAAAGGCTACTTTTTAGCCCTAACCCTTCTAGCCCAAAACTTAACTATAGTCGTTTTGGTGCCTGAACTTAACTGTCGTCGCCGCATGACGGTCACCTTATGTTGGCTAAACTCAACTGTAACGGCTGCTATAACGTCCGGGACCTGACGGTGTTCTGTACCTGGCTCTCAGTCACCTTTTATCGGCTAAAGACCGCTAAACGTAACTGTCATGTGACTCGTCATCACGTGACGAAAGTTAGATAACATACGAATTGCTGTGCATAAGTTTTTGTATGGTATCATACGAACCCGTTCATGAGAGTGCGTTGGTTTGATTCGGTCTTTTTCAATATATATGTTCTTAATTAACGTCATGTTCAGGTACGTTTTCCATGGCCCTGTTCGGAATGAAACATGAAGACCACTGCTTGGAAACGCTGCCCCCATTTCTGATTCGTCTAGCGATTTTACCAGGTCTGGTAATTTGCCGATTGTCAGCTGTCAGAGCGAGGACATCATCGTCAGAGCCAGAGATTGAGCAGAAAAATGGCTACAAGCGTTAATGAGATCAGTGCAGCTGTGTCAACCTGTTCTCACTCCCAACTCACCAAATACTGATGCTAAGTCAGCATCTCTCAGCGTAAAATCCCCATTTAGCGTCTGTAGAGAGACAACCGTTGAGAGTAGTATGAAAGACTGAAAATCTGCGTTGGTTGGGGGGGTGGATAGGTCAAACAACACAGGACTTTAACCCAGGAGACCGGGGATTCATGTCCCATTCTTGTCCTACGTGCCACTAAAACGTACATTTTGTAACCTACCCACCATCTTTTCCTAAACCTAACTGTCCCGTTCATGTGCCGCATGTCAGTTAAATGTACGTCCCAACGCAGAGCGTCAGAAAGTGACGCTAAGAGCCCCGACCAAGTGCGCCTAAATATGACGCTAACGGAGACGTTTTGCGTCAATAACAAACGCCAAAAGCACCTGACCAAGCGTCACTTTTTGACGTGATGGGAGTTGGACTGTGTTGGCTGTGTAGGTGGTTGGAAGTTGGCTCACAGAACTAACTCTTTAACCGGTGCATATTATCCATCAACATGGAAAACGATAGATGATTGTAGCAACCATGACCACAGCTTCTATGTCAAGTAAAAATGACATCAATGGCACAGATATATCACTCGCTACTGATTGGTTAGGGCAAAAATAATCTCCCCTCCCAAACAGGAAATGGCTCAAATGTACACAAACTGAATGTCCATTTTGATTGACTTCATCATTAAGTCTGTGTTCATTTTAGCCATTTCCTGTTTGGGAGGGGAAGTTATTTGCCCTGACCACTAAGTAGCGTAATGTATTTGATCAAACATTTTCCCTCTCTTTACTACTGCTATCGCGGAACTCTTAAAAATTGCATTGCATAAAACTGGTCAATTAGGTAGGAATGGAATATCACATATACTGTACATGGTATACAATGGGACTGATCCCTGAGGCATCAATGGCTTTCTGACCTCTCTTGTGACTTCACACATGATGCAGTGTCTATATCCTTGGCGGTTAGTTGTTTGTAACAATTTGCTCTACTCTGTCCTTACGATTTATGTCGTATGTTGTTTTGGGCATATTAAACCATTTTTCTAGTTATGTGTCTGATGTGCCTGCAGTTTGCCCCCAGAGTCAAGTGATATAGACTGTTTGGAGCTTTGTAACACGTATCCTGCTGCCTTTCATATCATTGCTAAATTACACACCAGACGCTCATATACATCAGCTCTTTGTCATTTGTCACTGGTAGAGAACAACAAGTTTGTATGATGGCTCAGATTGAAAATTATTTGTATCATATTATTAGAATGTGACTTTTTTCCACATTGTATTACTTACAAGAGGGGGAACTGTCTTATTTTGGAATTTCCCTGTGTGGAAAGCAGGGTGAGCCAGGTCTTGTTCAGGTAGAGGTTAAATATGTTACTCAAGGATACTTTGGCATAAATTGCCTCATGGGGGATTGAACCCAGAATGACTTCACAAAACAGGAGATCCACTCTGCGGTCCTGGGACCTGATATGGCTAATTAGTTTCCTTATAGCCCATCTCCTGCATGAGCACTCTGCATCTACTGCTTGGAAGTCATCCATCCCTCTAGCCTTTTCAGCACCAAAATACCTGGAGAGGGAGAGAGAGAGAGAGAGAGAGAGACAGAGACAGAGAGAGAGCGGTCTGATAGGACTAAGCTTTATTAGCGGTGATAAATGACATTATGAAAGATGAATGATAGCTGCATTGCTGAGCCTTTGACCTGTAGGGACTGTTACCCCCTGACTCGAGCAGGGAAAGTAAGCCAGCATCCGTTTCAACATCAGCATAATTGAAAAAAGTTACTTTGAATACGTCATTAATCTCTAACTTACGGAAGTAGTTATTTTTATTTAACCCTTGTTTTGCCTGTTTATAAAGCACTAGTACAGTACCCGTTGAAAATGTGTCTGTTTGGAACGGGCCGATTGCTTGGCCTGTGGTATTGCTGCTTGTAGAATTCCCCAAAACCAAATTGTTTGTGGGGGCCAAAATGCTGGACCCCACAACTTTAAAGGGCTGTTTGAGGGTTAAGACTTTTAAGAGGTTTTAGGAGTAGGGTTAGAATTATGTTATGGTTAGGGTTAGGGTAAGGGTTAAGGTTAGGCATTTAGTTGTGATGGTTAAGGTTAGGGTATGGGGCTAGGGAATGCATTATGTCAGTGACAGGTCCCCACAAAGATAGTGCCACGCACTGTGTGTGTGTGTGTGTGTGTGTGTGTGTGTGTGTGTGTGTGTGTGTGTGTGTGTGTGTGTGTGTGTGTGTGTGTGTGTATGTACAACAATATGGGAATTGTAGTATTCCAAAATATAGACAAAAAGTCAGGATATCATGGCCTTTGGTGCTTTATTTTGCCCTAACCCTAAAGGAAGTGTTTTAGTGTGTAGCAGGTGCTAACTACAGCCTGAAGTATAGTCATTGAGTACATTTACATGCACCCTAATATTCAACTATTATTCCTAATGTGACAATATTCCGAATTTGATGCAGATCGTGTAAACAGCATATTCCGTTTTTGATATTCCGAATAAGGCCTTTTTCCGAATATAGCATTTTAAGATTAAGACACGTGGGATATTCTGGTATTATTTGGGTTTTAGAAGCATTCTTTGGACATTTACACTGTGCATTCGGAATCTGTCTCATTCAGGCTTTTTACTGCAGTTTACGGCCTCTTGTCTGTTTACAGTTTACTGTCAGCTCTGTGTTTTGCTATGGTTGTTGTACATAAACCAACCAGCCAACAGTTTGCAAGACTGCAGGAGAGATGCATGGCCAAAATAAAGGAAGGAGAAACATTGTGACTTGGATATCAACAGTTTTGCG
Source organism: Zingel zingel (assembly GCA_023566125.1). Taxonomy (NCBI): domain Eukaryota; kingdom Metazoa; phylum Chordata; class Actinopteri; order Perciformes; family Percidae; genus Zingel; species Zingel zingel. The sequence goes on from CM042322.1 coordinate 6,273,820, forward strand.
CCAGTATCGCAACGCCAACCTTTTCAAGGAGCTGGTTGAATGTCTGAAAGAGCGACGCTGTGTTCACATGGTCAAACAAGTCTGCCACCGATGGAAAACTTTGAAAAAAAATCCTATTTTGCCTGGCTGCATGTCAACGGGAATATTAGTGGAATAATTACTTTCATTGTCGTGGAAACAGCTTAGTTGGAATATTGTCTTTTTCGGAATAAAAAAAAAACTGGACTATCATGTGCATGTGAATGAAGTGAGTGAAATATTTTTAGACCATTGTTGTATGGTCTAGACATACAGTACACAAAACTTCACCTGTTAGCCACCATCTTAATGCTCATATGGAGGTATGTGCAGGTCTCTCTCTCTCTCTCTGTCGCCGCAGTGTCAGGTAATTGTTCAGCACTCAGGTAACTGGGTCGTCCTTCACTGAGCTGCAGCGTGACGGAGAAGTGTGAAACGTTGTTGCACAGCACCTGTGTTGTCTGACTGTGGATGATGAAAGCTCCAGGAGTGATCCAGAGGGCTGCAGCATCGCTGTCTCTGCACTTTGCAGATATCCTGCACTGTCCTCATGTTGTGATATACTGTTGTGTATCTTGAGTGCAAATACAGAGGGATCCTCGTCTCATATGCTGCCTTCTGGCTTTCAGGGAGAAGGAGGCTGACAGAAAACAACAGTCAAAGCAGGCCACCAGGATATGCACCGGGCTTTGAAGCCATTCTATTACAGTAATGTTTGAAAATTGAAAGTTGGTGGAAACTTGCAATAGTCCTGATTGTAAAAATGCTGTTCCTTTTTTGAAAATAGTTTTGCGATAAATTACAGTGATGTTTGAAAATTGCAAGTTAGTGGAAAGACAATATAACTGTGCTCATAATTGTAGCCTATCAATACGGGAATTTTTTAGGTTGGTATTGATGATATTATACCAATTTTATATTATGTGTTATAACAACATATCAGCCAATGTTCTTTTTTTTTTTCTTTAACATAAAAACGTAATGTGAACAAGGCAGAGTATCCCTTACATTTGTCTAAAGAATTGTGATGAAGATATGTCCTTAGGACAAAAAAACTTGACATAGAAGCCAAAACAGTGGAATTACAACTCTATCAAAATGTGATCCATTTGGTACAATGACATTTGGAAAGTCTAGAAGAGCTGCGCGATTAAATTATTTTATTCCCATTCAAGTTAGTAGCCGGAGGTCTCTAGTGCGCCTGTTCTATGGGCCCCATAGTTCGGAAGCAAACGCACACAACTTAGTTTAAATGCTTTAAGTGATTATTTAATAAATTAGACATTTTCTACATAATACCCAGTAACAGAGAGTCAGATAGTGTTGTGGGCAGGACATTAAGTCAGACTCAGTGGTGAGTGAAACCGAAGCCGAGGGACAGACACAGAGCTGTAGCCGAGGCCAAAGGAGACCACTTTTTAATTCATTAACTTTATCGGTTATCATGCAAATAAAACACTGATACAGATAATCTGCCAAAAAAACCTGCCAGGGCCGATAATCGGTCTATCCATAATAAAAAATAAAATATAAAGAGGTACAAAGTACAACACACAACAACAACCTTGTAACTGAAAAAATATTGGAATGCTACAAATGATTAAGATCACTCTTTTTTTTTTAATCATTTTAATAAGGTATAATTATTTTAGGAATTATGCATGACATATTTTTAAATTAGCATTTAGCAAAAATCTCACGTACCCCCTGAAGTACTCCAAAGTATGGGTATGGGTACCCCCATTTGAGAAAAACTGTTCTATGGTGCATCCTCAACACACCCATGCAGTTTGCACTAACATTAGACTGCTTAACATCTTCAGTGGTGGAGCTTATCAGCCATGCATATAAAGTGCAAAGTTTTTTTTTTTTTGACAGAGCAGTTAACAATTAATGGGGACTCAATCATCAAGCCAGTGTTGTGTGACAACTAGTACGCCTGTCAAGACTTCAAACACTGAAACGGAGTTAAGATGGTGCAAAATGAGAGAGGGAAATCTCTGGCTTGGAATTACTCTGCAGTGGATTTGTCAGGCTGTGTGGTGCTGGCACTGTTACAGCACTACAATGGCAGTACAGAGCTGTGGAATTGACCTGTGGCCCCGCAGTGCTGGGAGTAAAAGGGTTAGGGCTCCCTGACCTGACCTTAGCTCAGGGGCCCCTGGAGTGTTCGGGACATGTGTTGGCTTTACACACCTGTTTCCGGAGGAGGACGTGACCTAACGGCCATAGCTGACACTTTCACTGCAGGTCAGGCGCTCTTATGCGTGCTTTCAAGCACTGCAACCTTTTTCTCCCTCAGCATGTGCCGAGGCAAATGTTTCACAGAAGTTACTCTCTAAACAACTAAGTTGCTTCACAAATAGCCAAGATAAAATGGGTTCATATAATCTATATGTTTCTTTAATCTGTAGTTCCTGTAAAGATGCTACTCAGTCAGAATATAAAAATGGATTATTTAAATATAAGCATTCAGGGCAATAACTCTAATAAAAATGAACAAAAGCTCATTTCAATATCAGTAAAGTCATCTTCAAACATGTGATAGAGTATCAGGTACTTAATTATATATTAATATTAAACATGCAGCACAGAAACATAGAGACATAGGCTACATAACTTCATTTATGATTATGAAGTACTGTATTTTGTCATTACATATTTCAGCGGCATCAATAGATCAAACACAAGGGACATCTCTATGGCCGATATCTGCAACATTGGGCAACTCACACCGAAACTATCAATTGGACAATCTAGAAAGGCTTTTCCGCCTTTAATCGATAGGACAGCTAGGTTAGAAAGAGGAGGAAGACATGCAGGAAATCGTCACAGGTGGGACTCGAACCCTGGACCTTTGCGTCTAGGCATAAGCCCCTCAGTATATGTGCGCCTACTCTACCCACTGAACCAACCCAGCCACCATAGCAACGACACTTTGTACTTCCGTCCTAACTTCGGACTTCCAGGGTTTTTGTAGCTAAATATTTCATTTGATGCATCTAAATATGAACATGGATAACGTTAGTGATAGGGAGATGCTTGCTACAGTTACATTTCTAGTGATGAATTGGCGATAACACATTTTTATTTCCCTGATTTTTCCTAGGCGCTCCCTCTCTTCAGTCACTCGCTAGCTCGCTCCACCGTACGTGCTCGCGGACGCATGTTGAGCCTCCGATAACAGTGTGTAACAGAAGTAAAATGGATTATGGATCATTTTATTGTAGCTGACTTTACAATTTGACTTCTTTATTGGCTGTCGAAACAGGCGAAGTCTCTTATGTTCTAAAACCAGCCTCTGCGACTTGAACAGCTGAGTTGCAGCGACACCATCATGTTTGGTTTGAGTCGAGGGCCGCTTCAGACCGCTGAAACTATGGTCTGAACTGGGCTTAAGTCTTATAATTTTATAATTTCAACTTCCTGGAGGGACTGATCTACTGTTAATCAATCATCAGCAAAACCATCAGCCTTCCAAATCTTTGCCGATCAACATTACAAAAAGATTAATATTAGTGATTTTGGATCTGCCACCCATACAGTTCAAGTTTGCTTCAGTTTAGGCAGCTTAATGTCTTGGTTAAGGTTAGTTAAAGATGGTGGTCATAGTACAACAACCCAACACTGACTGTTGGTAGGAGCCATGATGCTCACTGTGGTTTTCAGCGTCACACCCTCCCTAACCCTTACTTCCGAGGGAGAATCAATTCACATGTCCACAAGAGGTCACTTATATTACCCATGGGTCATTTTAGGCATGTGAACCAATGACTGATGTTGTTGCTTTTCTGGTAAGGACAGTCCAGTGTCTACTCTATGTGCTCGCATTCACTAACTTCCCCATTCAATGGAAATTCAGTTCTCTGTTTATTAACGCCTGCATATACAGTAGGTGTGTAGGTCTGCAGGGTGCATAGAATAGAAAAGAATAGACGTTACTGTAATTGCGTATAACGGAATTTGCTTACCGTACCTTAATATAAAGTGCTAAAAGTATTAAATAAAACAAATAATACTCTAACATACACTCGTGCACAGTCATCCTAGTCAATAAATGTATGAACAAGCATTTTAAAAGCATAGAAACACTATTGCAGAGGTTGTATTATTGCAAATATAGTTTACGACACGAAGGTGAGGAAATGTTTGATTTTGTTCAGTTCAATGATGGCTCTTTCAATCTGGAGGGGCAAGCTTTGAGTGCTCTGTAGCACCTCCCAGAGGGTCCCAGACAGAAGAGGTGATGACAGGAGTGGGTCGCATCTACCATGTTGTTGTCCTGAAGGTGTCCTTCAGAGAGGGCAGAGTGAGTCCAATGATTATTTCCTGTAGTTTCGGCCTCTGTACAATTCCCATACCAGGCAGTCAGACAGTATGTTAAAACGCTTTCAATGGAGCAGGGATAAAAGGCTCTGAGCAGTTCTGCAGACAGTGTGTTCTTTGCCCGTGTCTGTAAGAATTAGAGCCACTGTTGAGCCATTTTAACCAGTACAGCGGGGCTGATTGTGCATGTGAAGATCTTCACTGATGTGAGTCCCCAGAAACGTAAAGCTGGCAACCCTCTCCACTCGCCCCTCCTGGTTAGTGGTCTCCTCGGTGTCTCCTGAAGTCAATAATGACTTCTTTTGTCTTTTTAATGTTCAGTGTATAGTAAGGTCTGGCAATGCGAGACTATGTTCCATGCACCAGTCTGTCAACCTGTCTATTTACTCCCTGGAATGTGTTTCATTGTTGTTTGAAATCAGTCCCACCACTGTTGTATCATCAGCAAATTTGATCATTGTGTTTTTGGGATAAGCTGAAATGCAGTCAAATGTGTACAGTGAATACAGCATGGGATTCCCCTGTGGCACCCCTGAGGGTCAATCTTTCATTAATGTGTCCGTTCTAGTGCTGTCAAACGATTAGAATATTTAATCGCGATTAATCGCATTAATGTCATAGTTAACTCGCAATTAATCACAATTAATTGCACATTTTTATCTATTCTAAATGTCCCTTGATTTCTTTTTGTCCCGTTATTTTTTTCTCATTTCAATGCTCTTATCAACCTGGAAAAGTGGATCGGCTTACTTTGTTCAATTATTATTTTTTTTTTTATTGAAAACAACATTGGCATACTGTAGTGTTCAGTTTCACACTAACATTCTCACTTGGAGCAAATAATCTCTCACACAATGTAGTGGCTTTGACGAGGGGGCGGAGAATTCGCATCAGCTGTGAGCTTGGCCATCAAGTGGTATTTCAGACTGGACGTGCTGCGATGATAGCTCAGTTCACAACGACAAAACACACAGATCACTTTGGTCTTGTCAATGGAACTATTTGGCAACTTCTTAAAAGTAAACTTTCCATTCAGAATCGTATTGGCATCCATTTCGGTCTAGCTAGATCCGGTGTGGTGTTGTAGTTTTTCTAACGTTACTAGTTGTTGCAACACCATGTGAAAAAAAACTACAAAGTTTGCTATGCAAAACAGAACGTTAATCTCGCGATAAAACAATTGACGCCGTTAAAATGGGTTTGCGTTAACGCCGTTAATAACGCGTTTAACTGACAGCACTAGTCTGTTCACAACTGGGTACATTGTATGAACTGTGTGTATTTATCGTACACATACAGTCCTAAATACAGGCTTGAAGAGCCTTTTTTGTCTCGATCTGATGTGTTTTTGTCAAACATATCCTCCATCTTTAGGCCATCACCAATACAGTATTACCGGATTTGTTTGCATGCCTTCATGCTTAGATTTCAGTGGTTCCTCTAGTTGGCAATCTTATGTTGGCTCTCCCCTCTCTGTGTGGAATACCTTTCAGACAGGCGGCAGACAGCGCTGAATGCCACAGATATATGTGATGAAATCCAACGCAGTGTTTTTAAGCTCTCCCCTGCCTTGTGATATTGTTTTCCTGCCTAAGTACAGGCTATTATGTTACAGTAGGGATTACATAAATGGTGAGCATAATACGCCAGGGCCCCACGTTCACACACTGACAATATATTATGAAACTTTAGACAGTGCAGCCTTCAAATCCCTTCTGGAATCTGTGGTTCTCTCACGACCCGGGCCACAGAGGTGAACGGACACAGAGGTCTTTAAAGGGAGTTACTCAATGCCAGGAAGGGGGTTTCCTTACTAGCTACTTGTTTGAATGTGGGAGTTTTTTTTTTCTTTCTTTGGTCCAGCTAATATGGCAAACTGCTGTACTGTTAGCATTCCTGAGTGGAGAGTGACAGGCACTGCCAGCAACAGGCCGGCTCGTTGGTTTATGTCTTAGGGGAGACTACTGAATTGATAAGAAATACTGGCGCTAACAAGCTGTCTCTTAAGTAGCCAGGGAACACACACAGAAACCCTTTTCCCCTTACACTGTAAGTGGTGAAGAAATATAATTGACAGAAATTCAGGTTTCTGAGTAATGTCTTAACTAAAGTGATGTTTCAATGTGTAGAATTAAAAGGGACTCTTGGCACTTTCTGTGTAACAAGAAATGCTGGTATTAATGGGAGCTCCGGCAGCAGCCCTCATTATCATTGGAATATAAAGAGGAGACCATAGCTATGTTTCCATCCACTTGTCATTGGAATTGTCTGAAGTTTGCTGAAAACAGTAATGCGAAGAAAGCCGGTAAAAATTTGTTTCCATCCAACGGCTTTAAAGCGAATAAAAACCTGTGTGTAATGACGTCACATGCCTTTTTGCGGTCAACTTGGTATATCTGTATTGGTTTGGTATATAATACGTGGTGGAAATTAACTAAAACATCATTGTCCCCTGACGACCCATGGAGCTCGTGAAAGCGGAGCCCGTGAAAGCGGAAAATAAGCACGACAGCCGCAATGCAAACGGACGAAAATATCGCAACGCCCAAGCTGCAAGGTCTGTAGTAAATTGCAATTGCAAATTTCCCATTTACATTTATTGAATTACAGGCCAAAACGCGTCTATCTTGATCTTCGCCCAATTTGGTACAGAACTCAGTGTTTCCTTTAGGATTTTTTTTAGCAGTGGGGGCAGGTCCGCAGCCATATATAAATAATAATATAAATATAATATAAATAATGAACCTAAAATACAAACGTGGGCGAGGGTGTTCATCAATCGCTATCGAATCAACAGCCACGTGCAATTTAGCTCGCAGGTGAAGAATACAAACAACGAAAATCACCAGTTAACTTAATTTAAATTTGCAAGACCAGGCTTAAAATGAACTGACAACATGAGCTATACGACTTACAGTTCTCAAGGACGTACACACACGATCTCAACTGGCTAGTTATTCTCGTGTGTCCACGCTATTCTCCGACATGCACTCTAACTATGCCCTATTTCTGATACCGTGGGGGGGCAGAAATGTTGCCTCAAATCAACATAGAGGAAACACTGGAACTTATCCTGTACTCAATAAGTTCAGTACTGACATCTGGGAACACTTACACGTATTAGTGGAAGAGAAAGCAAAGGCAAACCGTGAAAGTATTACCCACACTGTACGTTGTAGACATCTATGACAGTTTACAGAGCCACTTCCTGCTTCAACTTTGACCTGCTGTATTGTAGTTGTGTGTACAGTTTTCCTGTGTAATGAGAGATGATTAGCAACATTTCAGGTATGCTCACATTGAAGTTTGACTTTCAACTCAAGGGGTTTAGATCATCTGAACAAACTGTAGGTTTGTTTGGAACCGGTCTGATCGTCTGACTGATGTCTGCTAATGTTTTTTTGGGGTTTGTCAGACTTTGTTATGACACCATTGCGTTGCCAAACCTCAGCAATTAATTTGTTTTGTAGAATGTTATGAGAACTGATACTAATGCAGGTCAAATCTACAAAAAGAAGACGGAAGTAGTTAACCCTTTTGTTGTCTTCATTGTCTTCATTTCAACCTTGAAAAAAACACTTTTTTTCTGACATTTGTGACGCCTTTTTTCACATTTTGTTTTTGGTTTTTCCAACGTTTTAAATGTTTTAATTACACATTTTCAGCGCTTATTTCTACGTCCAATATTTTCTGATATAAAACAAAAATTTAAAACGGGCCGATGTGACCCGAAGTCAACACAAGGGTTAAAAAAACGGATCCTCCTTTTAAAGGTGCTCTAAGCGATGTTGGGTGATGTCACTTCTTGTTGATGTTCGAAGTATTGTCAAACAAAACGGAGGCTAGCCCCCCCCCCTCCTCATCCCGTCCCCTCCCCCTCCCTTCCGCGCAGGTTGGCGCAGTTTGTTTTTGTTGCTGTTTGTGGGGCCTGGGCTGTCTACAGAGACCGCGTTTTTTTACAGTGTGTTCAGGGGACAGGCAGCTAGCAGATAGTGAGAAGATGTTGGTGATTCTACAGAAGTATAATTAGAGAGGGGAAAAACATTTCTATCTTGTCAACACATCTTGCCACCAATGTGAACATTGTATAAGCAACTTTCAGCAGGCTTAGTTGAGCTTGACTTTGCCTTGAAATGTATTTGTGTTGATATTAGATTTGTAATGAAAAACCAAAAACCAGAGACGATTATTTGGCCAATAAAGCTGATTCGGAATCTAATCAAAATGTTTTTCACAAGACATCCAAGCTTGGGAATAAAACAGCACAACCTGACCCTAACCTATTGTATCAATGTCAAGTAAATCAGGTTAGGGTAAAAAATATAATTCACTGATAATGTTGAAGAGATAGACATGAAAGAGTCTTATGAGGTCCCTGGCACATCCTGTATCAAGACGCCTTGGCACAAAGATCAGCAGCTCTAATTAGGAGAAAGGAGACAGGGAGAAAGCATGTCTGCCTGGCAGAGATTGATCATCCGTCTGCATTCCAGAGCCAAACCTGCAGCTTTCAACAGCTCTGCTCTCTAAAGACAGGGTGAAGCCGGCTACTTCTGGACACGTCAGGCAGGTGGATGGAGTATGAACAATGAGATCAGAATGTATTGGCAGAGCTGACAAAGTTCACAGGTTCACCATTGTTATAAAAAACAAAGCAGACACAACAGTAGGGCTGGGATGATATGCTTTTGTTTACAATACACGGGGGCCTGTTGGATTTGGATTGTGACTTTCATTTATTGTGATTCTAGAAGTATTACGATTCCATAGTATTGAGTATTGCGATTCTAGAATAATACACTTCTAGAGGCAATATATTATGAGACATTTCTAAAAACTAATACACAAGAGAATGCACATCACGTCAGTCTGACATTTCATTTTCATTTGTAAATGTAAATTTTCTACTTTCAGTCTGTTTTGCTGGAAACGGATATAATGTAGTCAGCGGTACCGTATAAACAGAACATATTTATGGGAAGCATTGATAAAAAAGAAAAGAAAATGAAGTATTGATTCCCACCCCTACACAATAGCTATAAAAGCAGACATATTCAGGTCATGATTTCAGTTGCCTCTTACTGGAGCCCAAAAATCCAAAATGATTCAGGTGATTTGGGCTGAAATATCTGTCACTCAAGCAAGACAAACACCTCTAGCAGCCTTATTGCCTACCATCTACTAGAATACTTTAAAAAGACTGAAGTCTGAAACCATCTCACATCTAAAGACAATAAACTCACATCTAACGTTAAAGACTAAAGATTAAATGTAAAGACTGGGGATCTTGCAGGGTCACACATTGCAAGACTACAACTACATTTATTTTGAAAAATGTAACCAAGCTAGCTAGCGACCACTAGCGTTAGCTGGTAACTTGAGGGAAAGTCTGCTGATTTTCTGTCCTGCCGAACATGCAGATGAATGTCTCCAGTACCCGGAGGTCCGCGTTTATCCGCCGATAAAACTCCCGTTGGATGACTCGCTTCAGAAGGGTTGGAAATCAGAAACTTTCCTTCCTTAGAGTTAAGCTTAGCTCGGCGACATAGCATCCATAAACAACACTGGCTCTAGCCGTTTACTGCTTACCGTTTGGTGCTGGAGGAACGCACCCATTGGTTGTTGACAATGTTCACATGATTTAACTTCACTACCAAGACTTCAAACTTAGGATAATATCAAACACATTTGATTTTGTCGGAACGTCCAGATGGGATAAAGACTGACCTGGACTTTCGGTTAAATCGAACGCTGGAGCTTTTACCGCCTTGGTGTGGTTCGTTTGGGCAGGTGTGAAGACTGCAGTCCGGACCAAAAACAACTAGAGGTGATCTCAGTCTGGTTACAAATGAACCAGCAGGGGTTGTAGCCGATTCCGTGGTTTGTCCCGGGACCATGGTCTCTGGCAGGGACCAGTGTTTACTGCCACTAGGGGCGCTAAAGACACTGGTCGTGACCAGCTCATCAGTGGTCGCGACCAGTTGCTCTGTTGCACGGACCATGGTCTCTGGCAGAGACCAGTGGTCACAACCACTAGGGGCGCTAGAGACACTGGTCGGGACCAGCTCCTCAGTGGTCTGCCCTGTGGTCCCTGTGGTCTGTGAAGCGGCTTTAGTATTTTCTCCCCTTTCCTGTCGCTTTGGCAGCACTGTTAGCTGGATAAATGTCAGCGATCATAATCTTTTGTCTATAAAATACACTAAATCAGATATATTATGATTATTATTGTTATTATTATTGATTATGAAGATCCGTGTGGTCAGGACCAGCTGGTCTCTGGCACGGACCAGTGGTCACAACCACTAGGTGTGCTAAATACACTGGTCGCGACTAGTGGCACAGCGGTCATGACCAGCTTCTTACTGGCACAAAGGGCACTAAAATGACCGGTCCTGACCACCTCCCCTGTGATCTGTTCTGTTGTTTGGACCAGTTGAGTGATCTGTGGTGTGTTTGTTTGTATTTATTTTTAATACAACTTGTCACGTTTCTCACTGTGTTAGCAGATTCGCCTAATGCGAGAAGCCATAATCGTTTGTCTATTCAATGTTATTTATCACTATTATTATTATTATTAGTCGTAGTTTTATGAGTAGTGCTATCGATTATGCAGGTCAGTGTGATTGTGACCTGCCTCACAGTCCTGACCAGCTCCAGACAACAATTCACCCCAATGGGGCTATTTTTTTTCCTTTACTCCTATCAAAATAAAACTTTATACAATGAAAGTATCCATGAAAAGTAACATTTTTGTTTTGCATGGCCTTATTGGCACACATTTTGGATTGATGAGAATTTAACATATTTCCTCAACTAGGATTTCTTAGGACTTTTAGTATGTTGTTCTGGACACCTCATAGAAATTATCTAAGCTGCAAAAAAATATTTTACAATTAGTCTGTTGTAAAACGCTACTTTGCCTGGACTATTTGTGCCAGTAAGAAGCTGGTCATGACCGCTGTGCCACTAGTCGCGACCAGTGTATTTAGCGCCCCTAGTGGTTATGACCACTGGTCCGTGCCAGAGACCAGCTGGTCCTGACCACATGGATCTTCATAATCAATAATAATAACAATAATAATCATAATATATCTGATATAGTGTATTTTATAGACAAAATTTTATGATCTCTGACATTTATCCAGCTAACAGTGCTGCCATAATGACAGGAAAGGGAACGAAATACTAAAGCCGCTTCAAAGACCACAGGGACCACAGGGCAGACCACTGAGGAGCTGGTCGTGACCAGTGTCTCTAGCACTCCTAGTGGTTGTGACCACTGGTCCCTGCCAGAGATCATGGTCCCGGGACAGACCATGGAATCGGCTACAACCCCCTCTCAAATGAACTCTGGTGTGCTTCGGTATAGTTTGTTTGTGGTGAGAACATGATCCGCCCTGGATCCGACCCAACTATAGTACTACGTGTACTCCTCAAGTTTGTGCAAAGAATTTCAACGGGGGCGGATACTTAGAAACTTTGGGCCCCTACAGTGCTTCTCTAAGCTCTGTGCATCTATAACTCTAACTGTAAATAATGAATGAAATGTTTCATATAATGAACAAATAGTCTTTCTTGTCCCGCAAAATTATGTAAGCGGGCCCCAGAGGATTAAGGACCAAACATGCCTGGGCCTTGGCACAAAACATTTTGAGTAAGGCTGTTTTAGTTCCCAAAAAAAAAAAAATGTAACCTGGGACACACTGGCCCTCCATGAAATATGATATGATAGAATTTGTTTAAAATGAAAACAAGTAAAATAAATAATGATATATAATGAATAATTTAGCAGAATTGCAATATATTGTTCTATCCTATTCAATATTTCCTATATTTCTAAGCAGATTTTCTATGCTGTATTCTGATGGGGGAAAAAAATCTCAGCACAGATTTTGGCTGATCCTCACTGCTGTGTATTTCCAATAGATTACTGTCATCGCTAAGAACTCTTACCTTTCTCATTACCTACTAACTCCACAATAGTTTTAGTAAACTACACATAATGAGCCTTGCCATTCTGTGCCTCTGGGCAGCAGGTGCATCTGATTGTTTGTGAGGTAGCCTGGGGGTAGCACGGCTAACTTTCTGGGCTTAAAATAAGTCTATAAGTCTAATAAGTTATAAGTTTTTGTTTTTGTGAAAATGTCTAACTTGCATTAGATTCATCAAAGAGCAAAATGAAGACCATGGTTTCCCCTGGGTTTTTAAGAGTTCTTAGGTGCAAATGATGTCATGTGCTCATTTGCATATCAGTGATGTCATCACATAATTATTTGCATGAAGCTTAGTGGTTGTCTTTTTGCAGCGAGGGAGAGATCACTAAAAACAAATTTTTGGAGGAGCAGCTTGTCTCTAAAATGAGAATAGCTGGTCCATCTTAAAAGGTAAGCCCACTCAAAGTTAGTGAAGCTTAGCTGAAGTTGTCGCTAGCTCCGAGGCTAACCTGTCCAATCCCCTCTTTAACCAGCAGGTAGCAAGCAAGACGCAGGAACTTTGCTAAAGTCTTGAGGAGTTGTAGCATTTGTCCCCAACAGATAAACTGTACACAGACTGCATTGTTAAGTTTTTTTAGTAATACTGTTAATTCAAAATTGAAACATTATGATGCAATATAGATACTACTTTGCATCATAATTACTCAATTTCAGAGTCACATTATAGTGACGTAAACTATGGCACGTGGGACTGCTGGGATTGGGTGAAACTCCGGTTATTGGTAAAATTTGCGGAAAAGTTGCGTTGATTGGTCAAAATTGCGAGTCGCACCAAAGTCACGGTGATTGGTTGAATTCGCGTGAATTGGCGCAATCGCGACATCGCGAAATCCTGGAGGGACTGTCAAAGGTGCCGGCAGCTGTAATCCTCTACGCTCTGTGCATCTTTTTCTTTTCTGTGAGACATGCAACGCATCTAATGATAATGCGTAAATGTGCACAGGAGCAGCGGCCGACAGCTGCCCTGTTGTGCTCTCTGCTTTGTTCACATTTATATTTATATACATTGAATATAAGTTATTCACCAACAACCCATCCACTATCAATCAGTGTTCATTTTTATGATCCGTAGATAAACTGATTGCTGGACTCTGAGTATCGCTGAACCCACGGAGGGAGCTATAGCATGTTGTTTGAATCATGTGTGTTAACATGAATATTGCGGTTATGAGGCTTTTCCCGTTTTTGATCATATTCTGGATATGATGTTTACATGGTACAGAGAAATCATGTTATTTATATCTCCGTACAGCTGTCTGCTCTTAGCGCATCCACCTCTCTCTCTCTTTCTCTCTCTCTCTCTCTCTTTTACAAAGCGCTTCAGTAAAATATTTTCATGATCTGTCATTATGATATGATGAAAGTATGCTAGGAGCACGCTCTCATATGCATGAAATATTATAAGAACAGCTGGCGCAGGAAACCGCTTCAGCGGGCCGGCGGTTCTTGTGTGTACTATGAAGAAGAATCCTGCCAGAGCCACTGCTCCAACTGATACAGTGATATTTGGATGTTAAATATAATTAGATACCTATATAAGGTCATGCACACCCATGGTCCACCCACACCAGTGGTAGCATGTAGTCCAGTGACTTCACGTTAATACCCAGCACCTTCAAAAGTTTTATTACCCGTATATATTTTCAGTTTTAATATTGTTTTATTACTCTAACAATCCTCTTTCATATTGATTCCCTCCAGCATAGAGCTCTAACACACACTGTGTGCGATGTTATGACGCTCAGATTACAGAGAGCGGGCTCTTTAGGTCTTATGCAAGATGAACTTGACCTTTTTAGAATTTAAATACTGTAAATGAGTCAATTTCCATATGCAGGAGATATGAATAGTTTTTAGATGAAATCGCACTCTTGGGAACTGAGGTAAATGTGATTTGTTTTATCTGGACAAAGGAACAATGAACTGGCTTTACTACAACTTTACTAATTTGAAGTAACGTAATGTGAAACTGGGATAAAGTGCTCATGATTCAGTAGCCGTTACACAGGCAACACATGCAGCTCATTAGTTTTTATTAGCTCCACCTTTTCACTTCGTTAGCAGCAGCTGGAACAAATCTGATTCTGAGTGTCGAGCTTTCCGACCAAGCTCTAGTGCTGTCAATAAACATTATTGTGCCGGCCTTCAAACCACGGGCCCCCTGTCAGGTGAGACTTTCCTCGGAATAAATGTGATGGTGAACAGAGAGGGATGTATTTCCTGTATCAGGCCATGAGACAAAGGAAAGTTATATTATGTTATAAAAACAAAGGAAGATAATTAAAAAATAGACACAATGGACACATCATACAAACAACACACTTCTATACCAATGTCCCTAAACTAAATCATACACCTAAAAATGTGTTTTAAGACGAGACTTAATGATCTCAGCAGTAGAGGAGGACCTGTCTTTCAGAAACTAAGCGAAGACTACACACAAAATAAGCAGGCAAAAGAAAAGAAAGAGAACTTTTGGATCATGACTTTAACTCCTTTCAGGAAGAAAATCCTGGAAATATAAAAAAGACAGACTGTAAATCCCAAGCGTGGCTCTTCTAATTGAATAGACTGTTGGTGGAGGATATTGAGGTTTGCCGTGCTGTTATTGTACTGCTGTTTTTGTACTGCTGTTTTTGTAGTATTTTACCCCCGGGGAGACGGAGATGACATCTAGACAGCAGAAGCATTGTCCCGTCTGCTGCCTGGCTAGTGTGTTCACTGTCGAAGGAAAACAGCAAGACAACCAGTTGCGACCATGGGCGTAAATCTAATCTAACAGTTGGGCGGGACAATAGACATACAATTTCTTAAGAGCAATATTTGAAGAGGACACAAATAATACATACAAAATTGTACTTGTAGAATATATGTGTAGTTGTGGAACTCCAGTAAGTAAGCTGGTGAAGCTGTTTTATTCAACTTAAACATCAGATGAAGTGATTCTTTTCTCTAATACATGTGATGCTAAACTGAGAACTAAGCCTTCTAGCAAGAAAGCTAACTAACTAGCCAGCCAGCCATTAGCATCACTGTGGCCACGTTCGGACACATATTGGCTAACATTCTATCAAAAATATCTGTTCAAATGCGAATATAAATGATCTACCTTTCTAACGGTATATAGTTTTAACTGTTTACTTTAGCTTTTATTTTACAAGAGCTGGCTAAAGTACGTTATCACCGGTGAATTAGCTGTGCGCTACACGCTGTAAACACTGGGCGCTGCTGGTTTTTCGGGGGTATTAAGTCCCATTAATGCTGTCAAAACTACCGGATCATACTTCCGTCCTTCACAATAAAATTACATACTTCAAAGACTCTGAATTATGCAATAAAAGCTCCTTAATTCTAACGTTAACTGACGAAATTTAAATCTCTCCCACGAGTCCCACGGACTTCTGTGTACGTTAACGTAAAGGGAGAAAACCAAGCAATGGACCAAACCACTGTAAGGCAAGAGAGGAGGGAATCAAATAGTTTTTAAACTTAAAATGCATGTTTTGGGTTGTGCATGTTTGTATTGTTTACTACTTTCACAATTATTTAAAGTATATATTATGTACAATACATAGTGTGGTTTTAATAATATTTCTAGCGGTGGGACAGCCAAAATAAAAGGTCATAAATAGCCCTTGGTGTTTCTGAACCTTTGGAGGCTCAGTTTAGTTGGGTGATGGAGTGGACTGAGGGTCCCCCCCACACACACACGCCATGCAAGTGGATGTCCCACATAATTATTGTCATCCATCACCCTTACAGAGCCTGGCCGCCTTCAGATGCTCTCACTGTATTGCAGGAAGCACACACACCATTTATTTCTCTCTCTGTCTGCCACTGATGGGAAAGCAGCTGTTTGTGTTGTGCTTCATAGCAATATTGTGACTCCCTTTGTCAGTGAGGGGACCATCATGTTACTGTAATACCAAGTCAAACAAGCTAAACCATCAATGTCGCATGGCAGACTGAACAGCGTTAGCCATAGAAATAGATTTTTAGAGTAGAAAGGACATTCCTATTCAACTCAACATAGTAGGATGGCCATTTTTATGTGCACCATTACAAAGAACTAGGGTTGGGGGGGAAAAATCGAAAATCGTATGTATTGTGATTTTTTTGCTATGATGTTTAGACTCAATTCTTTTCATCGTCATACAAACAATCAATACAGTGACATTCTCTTTCAAATGTACCTGTTGTCTACGAGTCTTCTTTACTCTTGCTACTTAATGCTTATTGATAAACTTATCTTGTGCATGTCCATGTGATTACTGATTAGTAAGAGTTACACGTATCTGTTCCAACCAGTGCCTTATATACTAATCTAGAGCTGAGTCGGGCTACATGTAGCTACATGCTAACATCAGGGAAACCTGTAACCTTGGTTGCCAATTATGTTACTTTCTCCCCAATTTTGGATAGCATTGCTTTTGGAACATGTCCAGTTGTGTAGTTTTTGGTTAAGAAGCCTTTATTGGTGATTTCTCACGGTAGAAATTGCCTCTATGCTCAATTACGGCCAGTCTTCGGCTGCAATGACGGAAAGGAAGGGAAACCCAGTGTTGATGTCAACACATGTATCGGGTACGATCTAGCATCTACCACTTTCGGTTGACAGGTGTTGTCACCATGACAACTACCAGGTTGACATGTATTGTCACCATGACAACTAACAACAATAGCTGTTTTTCTCTTGAACCAGTCAAATGACCACGGCAAGCAGTTGAATGCCCATTCTACTCTCATTCTATTTCTATAGCCCTAAACACATTTAATAAAATAAAGACATTCAAGTACAGTAAAATGTTTGCATGGAAATACAAAACTACACAAAAAAGCATTAAAATCAAATCTCATCCGTTTTCTTGAGAGAAAAAAAAAAAGTCACTAACAGTATAGTATGCCACTCCATATGGCATCTTGCAGTGCTTGTAGTGGACACGGACACCTTTGGGTTCAACATTAGGGGGGGGGGTGAAATCTCCACTTTTGAGCAAAATTGAAATCTTTAACATATCAAAGACTTCATTTCCTGCATTGTGTTGAATTTTTCTGCAACCATTTGTGCCTTTTTGGCATCAATTTATGGTGCAATTATTAACATTTATTTATGTAAAGGTAATTAAATTAGGTTTTTGGGGTGGGTTGCACTACCCAGTTTTGATTATTGGTTGTAAATTAGGTCTTACCACCGCTGAGGTGCCTTTGAGCAAGGCCCTTAACCCCAACCGCTCCAGTGGAGCTACTCAGTGGCCAGCAAATCACACTAATAGCACCTTTCATGCACAGTGCAGCTCAAAGTGCTTTACATTTGGATTGTTGCACTGTGGTTGTACTGGGCAGCTTCCAAGTATGAATGTGGAACTGTGTGAATGTGACAGGTCGTCGTTGCAAATGAGAAATGAGAATTTGTTCTCAATCGACTTACCTGGATAAATAAAGATTGGCAGTTTGTGTCTGGACGCATTACTAACACATTACTTGAACCCTGACTAGATGGTGTTTCTCGTGGTATCTTGTCTTTTGCGAGAGTCCAGCTGCCATTTCAAGGTAATGTAGAAAGTGGAAGTGATGAAAGGAACAGTTGAAGTGCATGTCCTGAAATAATGTCACTTCACCTGACATCATTTTTCAGTTTTTATAATTAAAGTGTCAGTTGAAATGTAAGCAGTTAAGGTGAAGTACAAACACCGAAAGCATTTGAATCCAGGGTGCAAAACTACAGGGGAGCCCTGAAAACATGATTTATGAAATTTTGGGGGAGGGGTGGCTGTGAACAATATGCTATTATGTCATGCATTTGTATTTTTCTGTCTCTTCATCATCACCGATCATGAGTAAAATTAGGTTATCATTGTTATCCTATATACATATTCATGCATAAGGGTGTTTCATCACTAATTCACTCTAATAAAGACACCGGCGTGCATGCTATTCTTGCCATCACCATCGAAGCGAGGCGGCACAATATCAAAATCTTCACTCCCTGCAGCGTATGCTGTGCCCTGACATAGTTGGCTGTATTGTATCAATACAATACGGTCAATAAGGTTGCGTTCAGACAGCCTGTGTCGGCCCATTTTGAATGGGGGCAGTGCGTTTAGGCTGAGGTGGGGGGGGGGGGGGGGGGGGGGGGACACTCAAATAAACGCAGCGGGCCTGCGGTGAAAAGTTGAGACCGACTCAACTTTTGGAGAAACGCAACCCCACGACACGCTGCGGTGACCAATCATGTAACAGAGATCAGACTTGTCCTTATGTTTTGAGGCGGCCTGAGAATTCCGTACAGGAAACAGGAAACATCACTGCCTCTATTACTGCCACAAGAAAGTTTTAAAACATCAAACACAAGCACAGAACTGCCCAGGAGTTTGTGTAAGAGCTGAATGTTTCCTGCAACAACAAAGCGCTTGCTATGTCTCGCTCGTCTCGTTTCTTTCTCTCTGTGAAATAAAGCTGCCTTCATGCGTGGTTGTCGAAATCTATAAACGATTTGACTGCTTTGTTTGGGGGGTTTAAGAACACAACAGGATGTCACACAAATGCCCCGACCGCATTATTATACATCAGATGTGCCAAAACACAGCAAGTAGACCTACATGCTTGCAGCTATGAATGTTTTCTTTGCAACAAGAGATTTGAAGTGGCCACTAAAAGCAGCCCCCGAAAAGCAAAATAGACATCCATAGAAACACATTTTTGTCAGTGTGTCACCATCTTTAGCATGTCAGTACTACCTTTCAGATATTTCACATCATTTTGATGGAATAGAGGTGACTGACCCACTAATGAATGCAGCTGTTCCCCAAGCGGCAGTTCAAGTAAAAGTTCTGGAGACCTGGGAGGCTTTGAATTGCTGCAATTAGCTTCCACATTTTGCAGCTGTTATTGGATCCTGAGGGTGTCAAATGTGTGGTGGCACACGTGCATTGGTCTCTATGGAGTGATTTGCCACCAGCTAAGCCATTTAGTACACTAACAATCATTAAGAACTCAGCTGATGTTTCTTGCCTGCCATTGATCTCAGTCTTATGGCCATACTTGGGGCTTGTTCTAGCATTGGGTTCTGGGCCTGGCTGCTTTCTGTCCCTGCTTTGTCCACTAAGTCTGAGCGGCCATCCCTTATTCCTGCTAATTACAACCCCTCCTACCATATTAATCTGCATAATGGAAGACTTCATCAACCAAGTGAGTTGCCATTGTTGCCATTCAATGTAAACCCAAGTAGGCACCTGGCTAAGTATCAAGACCATTAGATGTCCCGATACCATTTTTTGCTTCGCGATACAGATATTGATACCTAAACTTGCATATCGGCCGATACCGAGTACTGATCCAATACCAGTGTGTTCTATTATGTTTTAACACCTCTATACTACTATATCTTTATGGATGTGATATAATTTCTATCATTGTTTAAGGCTTGGCTCAGGTTAAACCCTTTGTGAAACATGAACAATTACATATTGGATTGGTGCATAAACTCCAGTACTTACCGATACCAGCAGTTAAGGTGGCAAATATAGCTCCCCAAAGCTAGTTAGCTCCTAGAGCATGATTATAGATAGCTAGTCTCCACTGGGGAAATTGTTTTTTACAGTCTGCATGGGGCCTCACAAATATACATGCATGCACATGCATACAGTGAACATAGACACCTTCACCCCAATCACCCTATAATAGACAGTTCCCTCCAGTCCGTTCCACTGGCAACCCTACTGGTAACACACACACACATACCAATCACCGCTGGGGAGCTTCATTATAGACCAAACTTAGTTCTGTGTTTTCTCTGTGATATATTGAGCAAATGTGTACATAATGTGTAATTTCTGTGTTTTCACTGTTTTATATGTATTTATTAGGGTTAATGATCATAGGTCTGGTTCAACTTCTCTATTTGTTCAAAGATCCAGAAGTCTGGTGTTGTGCTCATTGACAAATGTTAATTGGGATCAGGCATGGGGACGTCATCTTTAACAAGTGTGGAAGACATAAACGCAGCTGCAGGTACAGAATTGACAACTCATGAAGCGGCATGCTTATTTGGTCTTCTACAAAAATGTCTAGTTATTTCTCCCGGCAACAACTTGCTATCTGTATGGAGTAAAAAAAAAAGGGTAGGGAGGATAAGTCACTGGCTGCTGATTTGAAAATCTTTCTAATATACCCCTCTACAAACAGAAATCAGCAGGGATGGAAAGAGTACTATAGGATGTTACTTGCATAGCTTGCACGCTTGGCATTTGACTTAAGTAAAATTACTTGTTTTAAAATGTATTTTTTGCATGTATACAGTAATTGTAATTAAAGACAGAGGGTGGGAAGGTGAAGATAAAATGCTATTTGATAATATATGATAGAACAATTTAATTAAAAACCACATTTAGGCTTAAATAAAAAAATTAGACTAGAAAAGGAGATTCCCATGTCAAGATATGTCTAATGGAACATCACCATCGCCCCAGAGTCCTTATGTCCATAATAAAGTCATGCTTTATTTTACTGGGAAATAAAGCAAAAGTAAAAGTAAAATGACTGATTTAAAAAAAAAATACAAATACAAAAAGTATTGATATACAAAAACACACCAAAATTACTTATTCCAACAGTAAGGAGAGTTAATGCAATTTGTTAATTCACTCTGGAAATCAGCTGTCAACCTGAGTGATTCAAGAGGAATTCAATCTGATTATTTGGCTAGGATATTGTTTAAAAGGACCTAGTGCTGAAACGATACCCGAGTTCCAACCCAGTCTCACGGCAGTTCGTGAAATGGTCACGTTATTTAATCTATTGATTCGTGTACACGGACACGTTTATCTAAATTTTTTCGTAGTGGTCAGCACGTCCCGTTGTTGTCCCTCGTCCCTCGGAGACAGTGGATCGTGCCCCGCGTGTCACATTTCCTTTACCCGTACCACGTGTCATGTTTCCTTTCCCTGTACCACGTGTCACGTTTCCTTGTCCCGTACCACGTGTCACGTTTCCTTTCCCCGTTCTTCTACGTGCTGAGCACCACGAAAAAAAAACAAGATAAACGTCCATGTACACAAATCAATAGATTAAAAATAACGTCACGAACTGCCGTGAGACTGTGTTGCGAGTTCAGTACTGATACAAAAACATAACGTTTTGCATTGTTGCCAAAAGTTTGATTTTGGTTTCATCTGACCAGAGCACCTTCTTCCACATGTTTGGTGTGTCTCCCAGGTGGCTTGTGGCAAACTTTAAACAACACTTTTTATGGATATCTTTAAGAAATGGCTTTCTTCTTGCCACTCTTCCATAAAGGCCAGATTTGTGCAGTATACGACTGATTGTTGTCCTATGGACAGAGTCTCCCACCTCAGCTGTAGATCTCTGCAGTTCATCCAGAGTGATCATGGGCCTCTTGGCTGCATCTCTGATCAGTCTTCTCCTTGTATGAGCTGAAAGTTTAGAGGGACGGCCGGGTCTTCGTAGATTTGCAGTGGTCTGATTTCCAGAGTGATTTCCATTTCAATATTATCGCTTGCACAGTGCTCCTTGGGATGTTTAAAGCTTGGGAAATCTTTTTGTATCCAAATCCGGCTTTAAACTTCTCCACAACAGTATCTCAGACCTGCCTGATGTGTTCCTTGTTCTTCATGATGCTCTCTGCTCTTTAAATGGACCTCTGAGACTATCACAGAGCAGGTGCATTTATACGGAGACTTGATTACACACAGGTGGATTCTATTTTTCATCATTAGTCATTTAGGTCAACATTGGATCATTCAGAGATCCTCACTGAACTTCTGGAGAGAGTTTGCTGCACTGAAAGTAAAGGGGCTGAATAATTTTTGCACGCCCAATTTTTCAGTTTTTTATCTGTTAAAAAAGTTTGAAATATCCAATAAATTTCATTCCACTTCATGATTGTGTCCCACTTGTTGTTGATTCTTCACAAAAAATTACAGTTTTATATCTTTATGTTTGAAGCCTGAAATGTGGCAAAAGGTCGAAAAGTTCAAAGGGGCCGAATACTTTCGCAAGGCACTGTACATGGCACTATTGGTTTAAAGAAAAGGACTCAAAGAATGGTGATTCAATGTGCTTTCAGCCCTTTGTTGAACAGAGAGCGCCATCTAGTGGGCTCAGAGAATAAAGACAATGGTTCATGAAGCTTCATGAGGCTTCATTTGTCCATCCCTACTGATTATTATCACAAGTCCGACCAGATATTCAAAGCCAACTCTCAGTACTAAACTATGTGCCACAGACACATTTTTGTTGGTGCCAAAAATATTTTGCGGTTTTGGTTTGATCAATACCCAACACAAGTTGTATTTGTCTGTTGTGTAAACAACTGATCATGAAACCAAATCACAGCTTCTTTGTTACACCCACCTTTCTTAAATCAAATCCGGCTGTAGGATTATCCCCTGCTGTTGTTTTGGATGGGGTTTCTGGTGCAGTTGTCACCCTTCAGACTTTTTTGGCTTCTGGGTTTTTTGGAAATGATTAGTAAGTGCTCTTTTTGGCCCGAAGTCATCCAGTTAATGGATTATAGACTCACACAACATTAGACAGAGATGCTTTAGGCTGTTTTCAAGCTGCTCAAGCACATCAACCCAATCAACTCCTGTTGCTCTGTCAGTGGGAGTTCCATCAGGTATCCATGGGACAAACATGCACTTCCAACAAAATGAGACAGAAGTTTAATAGGGTCTAAACAGTAAGTATTCCAGTGTAATGAAGAAAGGAGATAAGAAAGCACATGAATGTCCCCTAGTCCCCACTCTAAAAAAAGTGTCCTCTGACTGTCCAGCTGCCATAATCAGATAGAAACGGTCTGACAGTTTATATATTCATAAGATAAGTTGCAAGTAGTGCTTCATTATTATCGCTGTTCTAATTGGTGATTAGTGGCGTCCCGCGTGTGGCGTTTTGTTTGTTTTCTTTCTAATTACAGCCGTTCCGTTATTGTTGCGCGTCCCCCGCGGCCGTCTCCCAGCATATGAGGCATCCTTTTCGGCCGTCTCTCGGTGTGTGAGGCGTCCTTTCACCGTAGGGTATTTCGTGCTGGCCACCACAAAAAAAACGTCCCTGTCATATATCAATAGATTCAAAATAACGTGACATTTACACGAACGGCCGTGAGACCGGGTTGCATGATTGATAAGACATCAGTTTACAAAGCAAGTTTTCTTTTCCATTATGACCATTATTATTATTATTATTATGGAACCAATTTCATTGTGTTTTATTTGCCCACCTCTGAAACCAAACCCACACCTTTGATTGCAATTAAGTTCTTTTCAGTCCACATATAAATGCCCTGTGGTGGTGATGCTGAAATGGCATTTGGACTTGCAAGTAAATTTACTGCCAGTAGACATATCTGACTTTAGTGACTCTATGACAATCAAATCAAAGTCTTTGTTTCAGCTGCTGAGAGAGACAAGCAGCATAGGAAATGCTGCATCTGGACAATTATCAGCAGCATGCTATGCTAATTATGTGTGTCAGTAAACGTGTGTGTGTGTGTGTGTGTGTGTGTGTGTGTGTGTGTGTGTGTGTGTGGTGATGTGTCATCCCTGGCAGCTGTTCTGTGTTTGGATAGTTGAACCTAATGTGGCGACTTGCTGTGATGGGAACCCAGTGGGAGCTGCTGTGGGGGAGGGACCCCACAGCAGCTCCCACTGGGTTCCCCCTTGGTAATTAGAGTGGGCAGGATGCTGCTGAAAACACACACACACACACACACATACAGAAATAAACAGATCCTACACAATAATAATTCAGGTGATTGGTTACTTTACTGCTGAAAGTAGGGTGATGCTATGAGCCGAACCCTCCTGTTTAAATAATTAAGAGCGATAAACAAACAGTGATTTATTTTATTCCGAGATAATGAAAGGGAAGACATGCAGCTAGGATCTTCAGTAGCACTGATAGAGAGTTTCTTGTATTGTTTACATTTAAAGTACAAACTTTCTCTTTGCATAACACATCAAGGCACATGTTGACAGCATATATGAAAAATGGAATCTATTCATGAAAATGCACTCACATGTATCCGTTTGAAATATATAGTCATGATGCTGGTAGCCTAAAGAAACTTTCATGTTATTCAATAGAAAAACAGAGGTACACATATAAAGCTATCAGGGGTAAATAGATTCCATTTTCTTTTTTGACAGTTGTATATCCTCTGTCTTACGACACATGCAGTCCTCAGTAAGATCAGTATTGGAAAGGATACTTTCAAAACGTATTCCGTTACAGAATACAGAATACATGCCCGAAAATGTAATTTGTAACGTATTCCGTTACGTTACTCAATCTGAGTAACGTATTCTGAATACTTGGATTACTTCCACATTGAATTGCATTTTATAAGTGTAGGAATGCTGCCATCACATACAGCTTACTAAACAGGCCTATTCTGTTCCTAAATACATTTTTCAAATGCATTTATTCATGTAGTAGTCTTTTCCTAATAGCATATATAATCTAAATGCCTGTCTTTATTCCAGTGATGTCATTAAGGGGCAAACTTTGCAGCAGAAATATTGGTCTGCATATTTCAACTGGCACGTCATGCTTTTGTTATTGAAGCACAGACAGATAGCCCACTGAATACTGGTTGTTGACAGTGACATGCTTGCAATGAAAGCATGTCAAAACTTGTTGAAATGTCTAAATACGACCTTTGTTTATCTGTAACTGACAAGTACTTGAGGCTGTGCGAGTTATGTGAAGGGTAGTATATTTAAAAAAACTGATGGGGACATGGACAGGGGATGCAAATCAAGTCAAGTCAATTTATTTATAGAGCACATTTAAAACCAACCTAGGCTGAACAAAGTGCTGTGCAAAGTTATATTATGTTATAAAAACAAAGGAAGACAATAAAAAATAGACACAATGGACACATCATACAAACACTTCTATACCAATGTCCCTAAACTAAATCATACGCCAAAGAATAAAAATGTGTTTTAAGACGAGACTTAAAGATCTCAGCAGTTGAGGAGGACCACATGGTTTTGTGTAACAAACCATCTGAGAAGCGTAATCTTAGGTTCAGTCCCGCATTGCCAGACCTTCCTCCACAGCACTCCGGAGGAAGGTCTGGCTAGTCCACACAGCATTACGGAATGGGAAGAAACGTGCTCTGGTTTATTGGCATTTCTTTAATCCAATCACAATCACAATCGTCTTGGGCGGCGCTAAGCGCAGAGCACAATGACGGTGCCGCTGCAAAATAGCCTCGGGAAGGAACTTGTTTTGGTGGTACATGTGTACGTTCAAAAGTTGTTTTAGTCATGCAACAGAAAACTCAGATTGGACAGATAGTCTAGCTAGCTGTCTGGATTTACCCTGCAGAGATCTGAGGAGCAGTTAACCATAGTCCTCAGAAATCCACCGGAGTTTAGAATGCCAAAACAAAGAAAGCGGAAGGTGATGGACATCCGGCCGAAAATTAGGGACATCCTTTGGAATTTCCGACGGCACCTCTACAATCCCGGAAACATCGTTGATATAGACTAGGTTAGGTGTAAGTACTTATCCTCTGGGAACCATTAATAGCTTCATCAAATTTCAAGACAATCTGATGCTGAGCGTTTTGGTTTAGACCTCCCATCCAAAACCACTACACCCTCTACATCTTGGAGCTATTGGCCAAGGCCAAAGATTTTCAGTCCAACTCCAGGGCCTTTGACCAATTTCTAATTCTATATTACAAGCTTCAAGAAGGAAACTCAAACTATCTCCATCTTAAGTGACTCATTTAGTAGCAATTCATTGGGCAGGTAAACATATATGATGGCATCTCTGCCTAATCTACCGAAGAGACTCAAATAAATCATTAAAATCGAACCATTTAGTCTTCTGTCTTAATCTAATTATGTTCTGTGGTGGTGTAGCGGGCTGTGTGGCTGTGTGCACAGGCCTGCTGCCCTGAGCCTAGCTGAGGTTGAATAAAAGGAGATATCCTGTTCTTTCTGTCAAAAGCACCTTGCTCAAAATGATGGATAGCAGCTCCATTGGGCACATAATGCTCTCTAAAGAGGAAAAATCCTCCTTCATTTTAAAGCAGCAATGCCAATTACAGCTACAGCTCAGGTCTCAGGTCTGCCTGCTCCTCTGCACAGAGCTGCGGTTCTGGAACACTGAGCATTCAAATCCTGACTAACACATTCAGATTGGAGGTTTACCTCACATATTCATGCCTTCAGTAAACCCAATCTCACACCAACGCTCGCACACACACATAAACATTGCAACCTGTGAGTGAGCAGTGGTCTGCAGAGGAGGAGGTTACCTTTGAGAATGGTTCAAAGTTTCCATCACCAGAAAGCCTCAACACTGTTGAAAAGACAGACAGTAAACTCCTAAGCATGCATTCATTTCACTAGCTGAATCTTACCATTAGGTCTGTGCATAACACATGCCAACCCGTTCTCACTCCGAACTCGTAAAATACATACACGTGGGCAGTGGCTGTCAGCGTCAGATACCGACGCAAAAAGGTTCCTTCAGCGTGTGTGTAGAACGCACCGGGCAGAGCAGCAGCTAAGCGGCGCTTGAAGATGACGTAGTATTAAGAGCGACAACGGTAGCGAGTAGTATGAAAGCCCGAAATTCCGCGTAGGGAGGCTGGATGGGGTGGTGGATCGGTCAAACAACACAGGACATTCACCCCGGAGACCTGGGTTTGTGTCCTACGTGTCACTTTTCCTAAACCCAACTGTCCCGTTCTAGTCCTGCGTGTCACGGAAGCATACCTTTTATAAGCCCAGCCACAATCTTTTCCTAAACTTAACTGCGTCAAAAGTGACACCAATAGTCCCGACCAAGAGCATTTAGATAAAGTGCGTTAAGATATGACACTTAAGTAGACTTTTAGCGTCAATAACAACGCCAAGGGCACCTGACCAAGCGTAGGGATTTTACGCGATGGGAATTACAATGTATTGGACATGCTGATTTCAGTCCTTAAGGCCCTGACACACCAACCAGACGGGCCGACTGTCGGCAGAAAAGGCAGTCAGACTGATTAGTCGGGTCCCCGAGGTCCAAAAAGTGCCTCAGAACACACCGAAGAGACGCCGACTTGAGCATACGCTCTGCAGGCGGCGCTGCTCTGTATTGTTTCCATTAACAGTCTGATTATTTCCCAGAAAATGAAAACCGGCAGCTGATTGGACGAACGCGTCACGTGGTTCTTTTTTCTCCATAAATTCACAACCAGACTGTCATGGCGGCTTGTTCAGAATACAATCTCATATTGTACTAAAATAGTTCACCGAAACGTGTTTCTGAAAACATTTTAAACGAGAAATAGGCCGTGCAGTTTCTGAATCTGTCTTCATTTCAGATCAACAAAGGTCAGTTTAAAAGATTTTCATCAGATTTTGAGAGGCTCGTCCGCTCCCCATTTCCGGATGAGTCCCGACTGCCCTGTCTCCGACTGAACATGTTGGGCCGGCCCAAATGAAGGCCGACGGCTCCTCGGACGGACGACGGCACGGGACACACTGAACAGACTCGAGTCACCGACCTCACCAGACGGTCCGACGGCCGATTATCGGGCTGGTGTGTCTCCTCTCCTAGACCCAAATAGGCACAAGCTGGAGTGTTGTCATAATTGCTTCTCCTTTGCCAATCTAGTGAATGGTCTTGTAAAAGGGCCTTTTTAGTATTGGGTGAATGCTGCTGTAGTGGTTTCTGCAGTAAAAAGATTTCAGACTCAACTATCTGCCATCTTCCTCCGCTGTTTATCTCCCCACAACAGGCCCAACACTCAGCTTCCAGGCTCACAAGCATTTACTGGCAAATAGAGCCTACAGTGCACAGAAGCACAGGGAGGTACAATGACACACACACACATGCACACCAATGCAAGGCTGATAAAGAAGCAATTAAAGCCATCAGATTTCAGTCTTGTGTAAAAATAACACACTGAGACTTTAATGAACATCTTTCTCAACTGCACACGTCCCTGCGCTGTCAATAGACATCCTTATGTCTGCACACAGACAGACTGTAGGCAGCACTTTTTCATTATTTATCGCATGTAAGATTTATGTAAGAGTAACAACTGAAATGTATACACTAGGGCTGCTCGATATATGGAAAATATGTGATATGCGATAATGTCGTATGTCGAATAGCGATAGCAATAATACTTATGCAATACAAGTGAACTCAGTTCTGCTGCTTTCAGTATTCTGCTAAAATACAACAAATTCCTTGTTGAGTTTACGACAAATGAAATAATTTCCAACATTCTTTTATTGAACAAATTGAACATGAAGTACAGTTTAAAGTGCAGTTTTCTATTGATATTTTCTTTCAATTGACTCAATAAATCTCTAAGTGTCTTTTTCGTGATATGTCGCAGCCTTTATTGATGTGTTTATTGCGCTAGTTGATATCGTGATGGCGATAAAATACAATATATTGTGCAGCCCTAGTATACACACACACACAACACATTCTCACTCCCATCGCGTCAAAAAGCGATGCTCGATCAGGTGCCTTTGGCGTTCGTTATTAATGCACAAAGTCTCCTTTGGCATCATTTTTAGACGCGCTTGGTCAGGAGTCTACGTTTAACTGACATGCGTCGCAAGAACGGGACAGTTAGGTTTAGGAAAAGATGGTGGGTGGGGTTACAAAATATACGTTTCAGTGACACGCGGGACATGAACCCGTCTCCTGGGTGAAAGTCCTCCATTAGCTTTATATCTTTACAGAGCAAATATTAGCTTTCTGCCTCTGCTTCTGTCTGTCACACAACCATTAAAGAGGTCTTTTTGTAAAGGGCTATACTTTTTAAATGGGGAAATTAGTTTGGTTGTACTGTTCAGTAACTTACAAAATAGTCTTAAAAACCAACATGAAAAAGAATCGTGATATGATATTTTTACCATTTTGCCCACCCATAGCTGTAGTGATAATCTAACAGCAGTAATCTGTGAAATGTTCTTAATTTCACTGTTTTATTAAACATACAAGGATTTTACCTATAGTCATTTCATGAAACACTTATATTTATTGTTTTAAACACCCAAGTCCAGATGCATAACCTGTGTGATTCATGGGTAAACTCTGTGTAAACACAAACACATGCATTTGTTTTTCTCCCACAGTTAGCCATATATGGATGTTGTGGAATATTAACATTTTAGACATTAGGTTTAGTACTCAATGTATTGATTTAAAACTACCGGCAGGGAAAGTTCCACTCCGACAAAAGTAGAACAGGATCCCGCCTGAAGTCAGGAACGGGTGGCGGACAGCAGAAGCTCTATTTATTTCATAAGTTGTAAACTCACCATATGATTAAGTTGCTCAGCTCCATCAGAATCCTAATAAAAAAGAGCATCAAATAAGCAAATTCAGTGAATTGTTTTGGCAAGGTTTTTGTCTGACTGCAGAACTCGGAATCACAGCTCATACATTATCTTCGAGTTGCCCAGTTATTCTGGTGTTGGACGAACAATCAGCCAATCACAGATTTGAATGCAAGGTGGACAACTAGGATGTTATCTTCTTACATAGCTAGCTAGCTGCTTACCTAGCTTCATAAAGAACATCTAAACAATTTCATAATTTGATTGATTTGTGTAAGATCAAACTTCAATTTTGGTGCAAATTCATAGTTCTCATCATCATCAATAAAAATGTGTAGAACAATGTAACAGTACAGCAGCAATATATACAGGGGCATCCTGTTGTCATGATATCAGCGTAATACCTATCATTAACTATGGGATGCGGAGAAGCAATATGCCTTGCAACAGCACAAATTAAACAGTGTACCCTTTCTGCTAAAAAAAAATCTTCCCATCATGAGCACCATTGTTTCTTGTCCAAAGTATTCCCTCGCAGCCACAGTCAGTCTGGGAAAGTCCTGAGTGTAAGTGATCCTCATCTGCCATGTCTGGCTGCAGAGAGGCTTGTCTGTCTGCACCCAGACTGCAAACCCTCACCAGGGGAATTATCCTTCCTTGGCTGGTCCGGGGCTCCCACCACACCAACATCTGCAAGATTAGATTGCTAAATGTTTACAGGTTTTGTAGGTAGAGTAACAGCAATCAAGTTTGTAATAAGAAAGTTGATCAGATGGCGGAATGTTTTTTTTATATTGCCTGCGAAAACGCCTAATCTATCTATAAATTGCAGGAACGTCTGTCTGTCTGTCTGTGTGTGTGTGTGTGTGTGTGTGTGTGTGTGTGTGTGTGTGTGTGTGTGTGTGTGTGTGTGTGTGTGTGTGTGTGTGTGTTATGCGCGTATCTCTAGAACTGTTAGTCCAATGGATTTACGTTGTTTGGATTAGAAATGCAAAAGATATCGTTAAATATATATAGGTAAAAGAAGCACCCATTGGCTTTTGCCGCTCTAGCCGCTGGCCACTCCCCCTCTCACCCTGAGGACCAGAGATAGAGAACAGCGGAGCTTTGGCAGCTAAAATGTGACATACACCTCAGACCCACAAAAATGTACAAAGTAGCACTACTTTGGACTGTCTTTGAATAAACAAACGACAATTCCCAAATTTAAGGATGTTTCAGAATCCCACACATGCAAAGCACAACCAGATTACGACAAACGATCATATGACACAAGATAACGTCTCTCTCTCTCTCTCTCTCTCTCTCTCTCTCTGCGCACACACAGACACACACGGTCCGGTTCTGGTGGTTGATGAACCCAGATAGGTGCTGATTAGCTCTCACGGGTCGGGTGGGTAGCGCACTGCCATGAGTCCATG
The DNA here is from genome assembly GCA_023566125.1 of Zingel zingel. Classification (NCBI taxonomy): domain Eukaryota; kingdom Metazoa; phylum Chordata; class Actinopteri; order Perciformes; family Percidae; genus Zingel; species Zingel zingel. Next base: position 6,304,912 of record CM042322.1, read on the forward strand.
ACGCTAATGTCTGATTACTCCATGTTTTCATTGTGATATTTTGTGATTACATTCTGAATCTGCAGTGTTCTCTGTCAGGTAAATACAGTAGTACAACGTCTTCATCTGATGTAGAAGTAGCCTACACTGTAAGTCAGTAGTAGGCTATACAGTGGAGTTGCATATTAAGCGGTTTGGGGTCCTTCTGTAAGTCAATTTGGGGTACAATTTGGTTTTGATGAATTCTACAAGCAGCAATACCACAGGCCAGTTAATCACCCGTTCCAAACAGGCACATTTTCAACGGGCACTGCACTAGTAATTTTGAAAGAGCAATGGCCAATGTGGAAACTCCTACTGGACCGACCAGCGGTGTGACTTCATCACTCACAATGACCAATGGTGCAACTTCATCACTCACTTAGTGACAGACTTCTATGTTGAAAGGGCTGGCCCCTGCTTTGTTTTCAAGCAAAAAAACTGCTTACATGTTATACTCCAAATCTGTTAAAGTGTTGGCCACAGGAATGTCTCTAAATCCCTTGTCAGGCGCATAATTGTCCATCCCTCCAAAAGATGAAAGAAAGCTAATTTGTTCCCCCTTGAATATTCAGTGTTAAACCAAATGCACTGCCTAGCTTTATGTTTGTGTTCATGTCAACCAGGAGCCTGTTTTTGGTTGTTCACCTGCCACGCAACAATGGCAGAGGAGACGCACAGCCAGGACATTATCAAACAAATATTACAGAAGCTATACAGAGTATTTATAATGCCTAACTTCATTTGAGTGATGTGATGGAATATGTTACAAATGACATTTTAGGTCAGGCTGAGCCCATCTTTCATTTTGGAGCAATAGGTATGATTTAAGAGGGAATTCTTTAAAGCTTTACTCCAAAACATGCTTGTCTGAAAAGAGAAAGAATTTTGTGCGGTTAAAGCATGGACCGGGCAGAGAAGAAGTTGTGCTCTCCCCTTCAGTTAACTTTTTCAAGAATATGTTGGATACATGCATGTTTGTCAAAAGATGTCATGTACAATTACACTTAGCACAAAAAGTAAGGAAATTTGTGTTTGGTAGATTATTTCTCTGTGGTAACAATGCTTTTTGGCAATAAATCTTATACCGTTGGAAAGCCTGTTTAGTTCCCTTTCAAATGGTGCCCCAACATACATTTGTGGGATGAGCAGCAGCGCTGAGTATGTGGGTTGTGCCCATGAAAAATTTGCCAAATCAAAAGACACAGGAACGTCATTGTTCAGTGATGAGTCCAGATTCTGCCTACCAAAGACAAATTTTCTGACTTTTTGTGCTAAATTTATGAAGCTGTTTTGTAATTTATGTATTCATGAAATGTAAATAATCCTAATCATGATATGAATGTGATTTATGAAATGAATGAGCTTTGACATTTGTTTAAATCTTTTTCTTTCTTTTTTTGAGTCTGGAATAGAGGATTTTATATCCTATACCAGAATATGTTCAATACATTTCAATAACAATTCCGATAGATGTATTCAGTAATCTGTAGTGGAATACCTGACAGCCCTCAGGCCTGTAAATCCAACCTACCTGTATGAAGACTTATCTTCTGTGTACAACTCCAACACCAACCCCAGCCTGACCCCGCTCCTGTCACCATCAGGTCTGATCTGGTTTCCCTCTGTGGCTGCTGCATTACAGCCAAAAGCCAAATACAGCCTGTCACAGCAGAACAATGAACTCAGTGTGCACCAGTCTATAGTGGCCCTAATCAGTCAGGCCTACACTGAGCCAGGATGCACCCAGGCTGCACTTTTTACTGGCCATAACAGTTTATTAAACATTAACTCAACTTCAGGAGGGGATAACTGAGGTATTTACCCTCCCACAGCACAGAATGACCATAATGCACCTGTGAGGGGTTGGGCTGCGCATTGATCAGTGGCTCTGTAGTCCCTTGGCTGGCTGCTGAAAACTCACTTTCTAGCCTCTGTTGTGAAATCTCCCATCCCACCCCCTGTAGTTATCAATACACTCACAACTACAGCTTACTTCTCCCTATTTGGAACTGAGACTTTGTTTTAGCCAATTACAGCCAGTAAGATATGGGAACCTGTACAGTATCGTAGACTTGCGAGAACGTTTTAGCACCTACTGATGAGAAACATTTGCTGAGAGAAGTCATTGATTTATTATTAACACTAGGTAGTCTTTATACGTTTATAAATTCTAACCAGTGGCTTTCCAAGGGGTTAATAAATAGTTTAGTAATTAGTGGCAATTCTGGGGGCGGGGGGGCAAGAGTGGCAAGTGCCCCCTTAATATTAAGCCTCAGCCCCCCCTCTGCCCCCCTAACTGTGGCAAATATTTTCATACATTTTTCACCCCACCTTTATTCCCAAAGAGAGGATATTATTAATGTGCAGGGATAAATAACATGTAGATTAAAGGACAATTCCGGCGCAAAATGAACCTAGGCGTTAATAACGTATGTACCGAGTCGACCGTTCTCTGGGATATGTTTTTATGCTAATCGAATGTGTCTCTAGCTTGAAACAAGCTAGCGCAAACCGGTGATTAGCTGCTACCGCTAGCCTTCGGGGCAGAGGGTAAATCGCTATTTCTATACCACTGACAATGCTCAAAATAGCACCACACTTCAACGGTAGCATAATGAGGGTCCCTACATGTAAACCAAAGCATTGAGAACTATGTAAGTGTACAGACAGTTTATTAAAAAGATAGATTAAAAAGACAGTAGCGTTGATGTATACATGCAGGCGCCATCTTGGAAAACAGTCATGACCAGTCGAACCACGAACGCCGTGCAACCAGTAACTAGTAACATAGCTCAAGCACGGCGACGGTTTGGGTTTCTATTATTAACTCAGCAAAAAGAGAAACGTCCTCTCACTTTCAACTGCATTCATTTTTTTATTTTCAGCAAACTTCACACAATATATGAACATACAAAGATTCAACAACTAAGATACAAACTGAATAAGTTTCACAGACATGTGACTAACGGACATGGAATAATGTGTCGCTGAACAAAAGGGGAGGGTCAAAGAAATGGTTGGTAACTTTAAAATTCAATATTCTAAAAGCTACTTTGGTCGTTATCCAAAAAGTGAACTTTTTGAACTTTTTCTTACCATGTTGCCCAATGGCTGCAACACCTTGGCCTAAAATCTACAGTACATTGTTGAGCCAAAATAACGATTATATTACTTAACAATGGCTGTTATGATAAGAGAAACTCCACCGATTTTCCACTCTAAGTCTGTTTGCAGGCCTTTGGGAGTGCTGCTGAATATGTGAAAAAGTTATCTAAAGCCTTTTGAGGCCCCACATGGAGCTGTGTGAAATCTGATAATGATCAATTGTTCCAAGACGTACGAGCCTCCCATAGCTTTTCCAAACACAACAACACTTGTTTTTGAGTCTAGCTGAAAGTACACACAGCATAGTACCGTAGTAATCTCAGTAGCTGTTGGAGCGAACATTGTACCATATCTTTGGTACGTAATGTAGGAGCTACTGTTTGCTGGATTTGAGATGGTTTTGGTTTAATTTAAGTTTTTTAGAAAGCTGCAGGAAGCTTGGACTTCTTGTTCAGACATGGACACTGACACAGTGAGAGAGCAGTGTTCCATATTTTTTTTAATTTTATTTAACCTTTATTTAACCAGGAATAATCCCATTGAGATTCAGAATCTCCTTTTCAAGGGAGTCCTGGCCAAGACAGCAGCACAAACGTTCCATATTTAAAATATACAGCAAAAACGGACAACATAAAACAAAAATGGGTTGGCAAATTAACATCATCTCCACATAATCACTAGCAGCACTCAATAGCAGCACATGTGCATATAGTACTCAAGTAATCCTTTATCCTAATTTTAAACTGTATCAATGATGGTAGGTAGTCTAACCTAAGATGTTTCTGCAGTTTATACCAGGATGATAGAGCAAAAAATTTAAAGGCACTTTCACCAAAAACAGTTCGCGTTCGGGGAATGTCATACATGATTTGCCCATGTGATCGAAGATTACATTTCCCTGTAGTGACTTTAGGAGTCAGGAGAGAACATAAATAAGAAGGCAATTTACACAGTATGGCCTTAAAAAGAAAAATATACCAATGCTCCAACCTGCGATTGTGCAAAGAAGGCCAACCAACACTCTCATACAAGCTACAGTGATGAGTACGAAAACTGGAATTAGTTACAAATCTTAGTGCTGCATGGTACACTGAGTCCAGCATTTTCAGAGAAGATTAATTTGCATGCATGTATGAAATATCACCATAATCCAGCATTGACAGAAATGTTGCTTGTATAAGTGTTTTTCTCGCAATAAAAGAGAAACAGCCTTTGTTTCTATAATAAAAACCCAACTTCACTCTAAGTTTTTTTGTTAGACTTTCTATATGCTGCTTAAAGGACAAACTTTCTTCTAAGAAGAAGCCAAGATATTTGTAGACTGATACTCGTTCAATTACTCATCTAGAGTAACAATCTGACAAGCATTGACTGTATTCCTTGATTTAGAGAAGCAAATCATTTTAGTTTTGTCAGAATTTAATACAAGTCTCAATTTTTGAAGATTCTTCTGAATACTAAATAATACTAAATACTAAATACTAAATAATCTTACTAAAATAATCTTTCAACTGGCCACTTATAAGCCCTTCCAAAACCTTGGCTAAAACCGATAGCTTAGATATTGGCCTATAATTATTTGGATTTGATCGGTCACCACCCTTTAATAAAGGAGTGACATATGCTGACTTCCATACACTAGGTATTAATCCAGTTTCAATAGTCAGGTTGGAGATGTGTGTCAAAGATTCTGCAATATGTTCAGCGGAAATTTTTAGAAAGTACGGATCTAACCCATCAGGACCAGAGGATTTTTTAGTGTTTAACCTTACAAGAGCATCATATACCTCTTGTGTTGCAATAGGAACAAGATCAAAATTGAAAGGTATGTTTTTCTTAGACAAAGAGTAATCCTCTTGTGTCATCTGTTGTTGGGTAGCATGCTCAAACAACAACCCAAAAGATATAAAGTGCTCATTCAGGGAATCTAGCATCTTTTTATTGTCTGTAATAATTTTATAATTCAACTTCAATGCATTTGGCAACACAGTATCCCTAGAGTCCGAAGACAGTGATTTTATAACTTTCCAAAATTTAGAGGGGTTAGTTGAACTGTCACATAATTCATTTACATAAAATTCTGATTTAGCTCTGCGTATTTGAGAGACACATTTGTTTCTCAAGTGCCTAAAATATTGCCAGTCTGAGCTGTTTTTGGATTTCTTTACCATTGCCCAAGAAAGATCACGCCCATGAATTAAACCAGACAATTGTTCTGAAAACCACGGATTTTTACGCCCTTTAATCTTATATTTCCTAAGAGGAGTATGTTTGTTTATAATGTCCAAAAAAAGTGATTTGAAATATTGCAATGCTATCTCGGGCTCCGGGATCAAATTTATCCTGGTCCAATCACAAAAATTAAGATCAATTAAAAAAGCTTGTTCACAAAACGACTTAAGAGTCCTCTTAATTATAATACGTGGTTTAAATTTAGATATCCTGGTATCTCTCACACCCGTAATAACGCAGTGATCACTCAAATCATTTGCAAAAACAGCAGTAGCTTTGTATTTCTGTGGCATATTGGTTAAAAACGAATTAAGTAGCGTAGACTTTTCAGGATGTTTAGGGTTTGGCCTAGTAGGCGAGTCTATAATTTGGGTCAATTTCGCTGAGTCACAAAAACTTTTAATTAAATCAGATACCGAAGTTAACCAGTCCCAATTTAAGTCACCCATTAAAACCAATTCGGTATATTTTATAGATGAAAAACAATCAGACAATGAGGACAATGTATCCTTTGATGCAGAAGGAGGTCTATAACATCCTGCAACTGTTAAAACACAATTCTTCGATAATTCAATTTTCAATACAAGCAATTAAAATTGTTTAGGCACAGACTTGGATATTTGTACTGTTGCCTGCAAACTATTTTTTACATAGATCACCACTCCTCCACCTTTAGCACGGCGATCAGTACGAAATATATTATACCCCTCCATATAAATATAACTATCAGGAGTGGATCTACCCAGCCATGTCTCAGATAACACCATAATATCAACATTTGTCGATTTGGCCCAAATTCTGACCATATACATTTTTGGCAGTAGACTTCTTACATTTATGTGCACAAAGCCAATACCAGACCTATTTAGAAAATCAGCAGGAGTTTGCAGCGATATTCTATCGGTCACAGGACCTGGGTTAGGTTGCACATTTCCTGACATCAGCAACATAAGTGTAATAATACATTTCAACATGCGTGTATTCGAAAAAATTTTAGAATCACCACTCACTGTGATTTTGGACCAAGAGTTTTTTGATGGAATAAGCCAGTCACTTAGGAGGAGCAGGCTTAAAAGATGTTTACAGTTTGCATGGTGAAAACCCATGCTCATGCCATACATCCAGCCCCCCTGACTGCCAACCAAGTCCTGTGCACAGTCAGTAACCTTTGATCGTGGTGACATGTAAAGTGCATCTAAGGAAACGTCATAGTCACCCACTAAGACCTTCCGGTGCACCTCATACTCTGAGATTTCAAGCAGACAGAGCAAAGACAAAAAGGCAATAACCATACTCGCCATGATGGAATTTGCACACCACAGAGCAGGATAGCTGGAGTGGCAAAACAGCTAAAGGTGGAGTGGAAGGACTCCGGCTGTAGCTGTTGGAAACCCAGGCTATAGCTGGTAGCTAGTGAAGAGACCAAAGCTGTAGCTAGTAGCTGGTGGAGTGTAGGCCAGGCAGTAGATGGAACCCAGGCTGTAGCTGGTAGAAACCCAGGCTGTAGCTGGAGTAGGAGGCCAGGGTGTAGCAGGTGGAAACCCAGGCTGCAGCTGGAGCAGGCAGAGCGATGCAGGTCCACCCCGAAAGTAAACGGACACAAAAATCCAGGCAAAATCCACACTCCCAGTCAAAAAAGAAATCAATAGGCCTGTGCTGCTGTTTCAGGCCAAAATCAAACCCCACAGCAGCAGATGGTTTGCAGCAAAAGGGCCAAACTAATTAGGCAGAGCACATGGAGCAGGCCACCAAATCAGGTAAAAATAGTTCATAAGTTGAGGAGTAAACCACAATTTTTCAAATGGCTCACACCAACCTTTGTTTAGAGGCAAACAATTTGTTAAAGAGGATGTTAAAATCCATTAAAAAACATGTTAAAACAGACAAACACTAAACAGAACAAAGGACAGGCTGTCTTGGAAAGGGGGCGTGTAATTGAGGAAACTATGATATATGGACCTTTTTCTCTGAGTGATGAAAAAAACTATGCAAGTGTTTTAATACCTAAAGCAGGAAACTAGATGGATGGATGGGTGGGTGGCTGGGTTGATGGATGGGTGGATGGATGGATGGATGGATGGATGTCTGTCGTGTGCAGGTCTGTAATGTTTAGAGCCATCACAATGTGGAATAGCTTGCCAACTATCATAGTGGAGGCACCCAGTAAGGCCACTTTTAAAAGACTACTTAGAAAACACTTCAACACTAAACATTATTTAATCTAACTATGATGGGCTATTATTGTCAGAATGTGATGTTATTCTATTTGACACAAATTTACGAAAACATGTACACAGTGATATTCTTTTACTTGTACTATATGTCTTGTTTTAAATGTATGTAAAATTGTATGTTTGGTATTTTTATGTATATGTTGTGATTGTTTTACGTGGACAGCAGGAATAGTAGCTGCTACATTGTTAGTAGCTAATCCGAATAAAGGAATGGATAGAATTTTGGTAAAAGCAATTAAAAGTGTTTGGTTATGTTTCCAAGAGCTTGGCATGCACACCAACACAATTATTTCTTTAGTTACTGCTATTTTGTTACATATTCACAATTTAAAGATTGTTATCCCTCTTTACTTCCCTCAATATTTAATTCGGAATTTGCTAATTTGGCTCGAAACCTAACAGCCATTCCTGCCAGAATGAATTCTTAACCCCATTAGGCAGGTTGAAGGCCCAGATGAAGGGAGTTCCTATGTTTTGATCTGGGCTATTTTGAAATCCAGTAGCAGTATATTAGTATCATTACAGTGCTAACAGTGAAGCTGTTCTGCCTCAGCTGTCAGTGAAGCCTTACCACAGTCAACAGGGACCCAGCTCTGGGACTCCCCTCTGGATCCATTCAATTCACAGTTGACTCAGTTCAAAGTGTAAATTGAAAATGCAGTTCACCTAATAATGGAGCAGTCTACCTTCTCAATAAACTCTCCAATGGATTTGATGTCAGCCACCTTTTAGGGCAAAGTACTTCCTTTTTGAGTGGAAAGAAAATCCACTTCCTCAGCTGAATGAAATGAAAGTGGATTACTGAAGCGCTCAATGAAAAGTCTGAGCTGAGCGGAATATTATAGGTTGTCTGAGGTGGTGTTGGTGAAGACGTTAAGCTTAAAGGGGAACTACGGCCATTTTCAAAATTCATTACATGTTATTTCTACGGTCTAAGTCCAAAAATAGTAACAAAAAAACATGAACAGCTCTCTCCCAAATCCCAAAACTAGAGTGCTAAACTCAAATGTGTGATATCATTAAGGGTAAAGTGTGGAGCTGCTCCGTAGACAATGAACTGGGAAATATTCTACTTAGTAAAATTGCCGGTATGAAAATGTACTCTGTAAAAGTAAAGAGCAGTTCATTTAAAATGTACTCAGTAAACCTTACTTAGTTACATTTAACAGTGGGGGGAGATATGCTTTATTTTCAATTATACTTCTGATATCTTATTTATACTTTTATACTTTTGTGATTTGATAAGGGCCGCTTTCGATAAAAAATGTTAGACCTTTTTTATTTACTTCTTTACTCAGTAACAAATTAGAATTTGAAATGTGGCAAAGTAAAACTCTCACACAAAACATACTTAAAGTACTCATATTGTGCTTTTTTGGCTTTCCCCCTTTCCTTTATTGTGTTATATATTTTTTTGTGCACGTTAAGGTTTACAAAGTGAAAAAGCCCAAAGTCCACCCCAAAGGGACTTCCCATCTCCAACAGAAATCACTGTTCACAAACTGCTCCAAACAGCTCTATTGTAGTCCAGCCTTTACTTCCGCGACGAACGTGCATCACTTTATAACACACGTTATAATGCTCGCCTAGCTGCACTTCCTCATACTCTGCAACTGACAAGCCAGTAGTACTACCTGTGCATGTGCGACTCCCAACAAAGATGGTACAGAATTGGGATGTCTCACTTTGTAGCAAAAACAGAGAGCTCAACACACAGGGTGAAAAGAGGAGCTGCCGAAATGTGCAGTACAACAAAAATATGTTTTTTTCTGAAAATTAAACCACATAAACCTATTCTGGTATAACCTCTCTAATACAATTATGAACCTGAAAATGTGCATAATATGAGCACTTAAATAAAAAAAAAAATAAGTACACAAAAAAATAACTCAATTACAGTAACGTGAGTAAATGTAATTTGTTACTTTCCACCTCTGGGCAGCACCTAGGGGAATGTTCTGAGTATACGGGACCACTTTCTGTTTCACAACTGGCAACGCTACAATAGAGTAAAGAACCCCAAATCAGTCTCCTATGCATTGTCTACGGAGCAGCGCCACACACTATATACTTGATGACATCACACGTGTGAGTTTTAACTCTCTGGTTTGAAAGAGAGTAGTTCATGTTCACAAATATTAATTGGACTTTGCTATATGAAGATAAATATGGTGCAAAATGCAAGAGCTTGTAGACTTAATGTGAGCACTTGTAGAATACAATGTGAGAAAAAGCCTGCACTTGTATGTTAAAATTTGCAGTTGTAAAAAAATATAATATAAAGATTAAATGTATAGATTGATATTTACATGTGTTATGTAACATTTGTCAATTTTATTTTGTGACTTCACATTCAGCACAGGTGTGTGTGAACATTTTCTACGGGTGCAAACTTCAACTTACAAGATCAGATTTTTTTCTTCAAGCGGTCATGTGTATTTACAACCCGTTCTCATTCCGAACTCGGAAAATAAGGACGTTTGGACAGTGGCCGTCAGCGTCTGATTCGACGTAAAAGGCGTCCTTCAGCGTACTTGTGCAATGCACCGGGGAGAGCAGCAGTTAGATAGGATTTAGTGAGTACTATGTAAGGGCAAATTTCCGCGCTGGGAGGGTGGATGGGTCAAACACAGGACTTTCACCCAGGACAGCGGGGTTCGCGTCCCGTTTGTCACGCTTGCTACAGTCGCTTTTTTTTTCCTCCCGCGTGTCACAGAACCGTATGGCCACCCACGACCCTTTCCTAAACCCAACCATCCCGTTCTTCCCGCGTGTAACGGAACCGGACGCCCACCCACGACCCTTTCCTAAACCCAACCGTCCCGTAGTTTCCGCGTGTCACGGAACCGTAAGCCCACCCGACCAAGCGCGTTTACTTAAAGCGCTAAAGGGACGGCAATAGTCCCGACCAAGCGCGTTTACTTGTAGCGCTAAAGGGACGCCAATAGTCCCAACCAAGCGCGTTTACATAAAACGCTAAAGGAGACCTTTAGCGTCAATAAGAACAACAAAGGCACCTGACCAAACGTCCCTATTTTACGAGATGGGTGTGAGAATGTGTTGGTATTTATTCTTTCAGTGACTTCAAATTCAGATCAAGTGTGTGAATATTTTTTACAAGTGCAAGTCTTAACATACAAGTGCAGATGTTTCGTTCTGCAAGTTCTCGCATCGTATTCTACAAGTGCTCACATCAGGTCTACAAGCTCTCGCATTTTGCACCATATTTACCTTCATATTCCTAGGCCATGGAAATAACATTGAAACTCTGAATTTAGGTGGTGTTCCCCTTTAAGCTAAGCTATTGACTGTGATATTAGAAATCTTGCATGGTCTGAGAGTTCAGAGTGAGTTCCGAACCAGGACAAGTTTTATATCAGGCTGGTAGCAGGCAAGTTGCATAAGGTTGTTCTTTCATGATGGTACTTTAAACTTGGTATTCTAAACTACAGCTTGCAGTAATGACGTGTGTGATTATGGGTCCAAATTGCCTGAAGAGACGAGAGGAGGGTTGGGTTACCGTCTCTCTTCCCAGAGAGCTAATAAAAAGAAAAGAGTAGGAGTGGACATGTCATGGACACCGGCATACAAACAATCTTTGACGGACAGCCAATCAGCTGCAGCACAATGTGGCTCTAATGTGATTCAGCATTGCTTGCTGATGAACGTTAATATCCAATTTAAGGTTGTTGTTTTTTTTCTCTTTGAGTCACATTGGATTAATTTGTGGAGTCTTAGTTAAAAAGTATGGTAATTCCTCCCCTCTCAAGTGTGTAGCTGCGTTGCCTTGGAACAGCTACCTTTATCGTGAAGTCTTTTCATTTACTACACTCCCGGAGCTCATGCACGCATATCAGGTGTCTTGGGAGGGGTACAAAATCCTGCATGCGTAACCAGCTTTGCTTTATTGTCATGGAGCATGTCGAAGATTCAGTTCATTGTAGATATTAGTTAGGACCACGTCATCTGAGACAAGATAGAGGTTATAGGGTTTCAGGAGCTTTCTTTCAGTCATCTTAGTCTGTTGAAAACAAATGCAAAGCCGCTCGTGATTCCCAGACTGCATCTGATCTGCTTACATTGGAACGAGGCACATCTCACACACATGTCTCTGAGTCAGTGTGGAATGATACATGTCATAATGTCATGGTTGTAGTTTTCAGTTGTTTTCTTTTGTTACTTTATTCCCTGTTTGCTTGTTTCCCTGCTATTTTTAATACCGTTTCCTTTTTTTTGCTCTATTGTTCTCATTCCTTTTTCATGGTTCTTTTCTGTGATCTCTGTTTTGTCGAACCCAGTTCCATCCTTCCTGTCAGTTTTATTTTGTATTGTCATTTCTCCTGTGTCATGTCTTGTTTTACTTCCTGCCGCGTGCGTTTTCCCGCCTTTGTTATTGTCTGCCCCGCCCTGTGGCACGTTTCGGAAAGCAGGTTTAGTGAAAACTCTGAGTTCGTTAACACTGAGATGAGGGAAACTCTGGGCTTTTTGTTTCAGAAAGGGAGGTAACTTAACCCTTGTGTTGTCTTCCTTTCAACCTTGAAAAAAACACTTTTTTTCTGACATTTTGACGCCTTTATTTCACAATTTGTTTTTGCTTTTTCCAACGTTTTAAATTTTTAAATTTTTCTTCTACACATTTTCAGCATTTTCAACGTCCCATATTTTCTGATATAAAACAAAAATTTAAAACGGGCCAATGTGAACCAAAGTCAACACAAGGGTTAAACTCAGTCAGTTACTATGGTAACTGTGTCTCTCATGGCGTGTTCATGCCAGCTCGGAATGAAAGGGACCGTCCTCGTGATTACGTTGTTTTTCCGACTACCAGCATTCACATGTCGGGATGCTTGTTCTTCTTCTTCTGTTATATTGGCGTTTGGCATAACAACTTGTTGCATGACTGCCACCAACTGTTGGGCGTAGCCTAGAGCATCAGGTGTGTGAAAACCTGGTGAGGCCACAATAATTTGCTGCTGTTTTCTTATGCGAGCATACAAACAGCACATCGTCAGGTGTTTGTGTTATCTGCAGGACAACGAACGGGAAAGGACACAGATAAGGTGCTGTTGTTGTTGTTGTTTTTTTTATACATAGGCCTATTTATGAATAATTTTAAACATGTTATGTCTGTGTATGTTTCTCAGCAGAGGTGTTTATCCGCAATAAATAAGTTTATTGTCATTGAAATATGTTCAGTGAACCAAATTCGCCTACATCAGACGTCAGTTGTCAACAACGCGTCACCAACTGGGAAACTCGGTTAGCAAAATCTGGCCCGAGTTTCCCACCTCTGATTCCCACAGGAAGGGACGTGAATGATGACGTTTTCAATCGGAAAAACGTTTGTCCGATGTCCATGAACGCACGGATAGTCTCCTCCCTCTGACACAGCGCTCTTTCATTTCCTCATTCATTCATTAAGTCTGTAGCAGGCGCATTTTAGCACAGTGTTGGTTTATTAACTAGTTCAAGTTCAAGTTCAGTTAATTACGTTATTGCCATGTCAACACAGTTGATTGGAATTTGTCTTGGTGCCAATCAGGTTAAAAAAAAAAGCAATCCATACACATACATAAAAGACAATCACATAGACAATCATTCAAACCAGTAAAAAGCTGTAAAGACCTTGTGCTATTGCAACTTCCCGTAAAAGTGTAATGTGCAGTCTAGAAAGTGCATTTGAATAAGATGCATTTAGTACAGGTTTAGTCTGCAACGTGCCTGAGGAACTATGTTAGGCAGTCTGTAAAAAATGTTTTTTCTCAAAACATGGTATTTCCTTTTGTCTATGATCCAGTTGATGAAGAAGCTGTATTTACTTCGCAGAGACATATATTAAACATATGTCGGGAGATGATATTGAGGCCCCGACTATAGATGCATTTTCATTTCCAGATACTAGCCTACCTGTTTGAGCGGTATCGTTTTTCTTCCCAGTCTATCAGTTATGTAGCCTACATAACCTTATCCGTCCTCACATCACTAATGTCACCCATCGTGGACATGCTCTTGCATCCCAGCAGATTCTTGGTGTCGCATTACGTTTTTTTTTTTCAAACTGCAGTTTTCTTTACAACATTGGTGATGTAAAGCGCCGTCAGAAGAATGTGAGTCGCTCTGTTTTTGTAGTGTTCCCTGGACACAGACCAGTAAGTAATAAAAAGGAGTTCCACAGTATTGCAGGTGAATGATGTAAACCCTTTGAAATAAAAGATTATGAATTATAATTCCGTTAAGGATGTTGCTGCAGCCTCAGAATGGGGTTAGTAGGACCTAGGACTTTTTCGCCCGCAGAATTGCACCTAAATGAAATAGATTATAGGTTCAATACCATTTCACCAGTAATATTATACTTATAATTAAATATGATATTAATACACTATATTGGAACTTACGCATTTACTCTTGCAGCAATTTTCTCCCACGCAAATTCTCTCTCTTTTGCAGCAGCCGCTGTGTTGCTTTTTTAACAAAATACATGTTCAAACTCGCTGTATGTGCACATGAGTATTTCCACCGACTAGTTGGTTTGTGGTTGTTACCATGGTGAATCGTATCATGGCTCCATTCATGCTGCCTTTTTATGTGGTGGTGCACGCACTTAACTCTGAGTGAACCTACTCTGAGTTGATTGAACCAACTCAAATCAGCTGTTCTGGAACCGAAAACTCAGAGTTTCCCATCTCAGGGTAAATCAACTCAGAGATCAGGGTTAGACTCAGAGTTTGTTAATGTGCCCATATTATGAAAAAATCACTTTTTCAGGGATTTGGGATGTTATTTTGTGTCTCTGGTGCTTCAACACACACACAAACTTTGAAAAAAAAACATCCATGCTGTTTTGAGTGAGATACGTGTTTCTGAATGTGTCCTGCCTTCAGTCTCTGGGTGAGCTGTTCAAAATCTGCACGGCTTTCTACGTAACTAGCCGAGACTAGGGGCCTAGGGGGATAACCGTTAGCATGCTAGCGCTAGCATGCTAGTTCGTTCTCAATGGCAAAACACTGCTACAACACACACAAATTCACCCTAAACTACAAAATAAACTGTATAGAACTACTTACAAGTCCCTGTTCTGTAGGTATTCCACACAAAGTTGGAAGTGCGCCCTCATTTAGAAGAAGTCTCCCGGCTAATCCTGCCTTGTACAGGCCGAAGTTGCAAAAACAGCTAGCTAGCTCATGTAGTCCTTACCTAGCTACTGAGCATGTGCGACTGACAACAAAGATGTTACAGAAGTTGCGAGGTCTCACTCTGTAGCTAAAACAGACACCTGACACAGGGTGAAAAGAGGAGCTGCAGCAATGGGCAGTACAAAAAAATATGGTGTTTTTTGAAAATTAAACCATGTAAACCTATTCTGATACAATCTCAAATTACAATTATGAACCTGAAAATGAGCATAATATGGCCACTTTAAACCTCCTTCCTGAAACGGGAGATGTGTTTCACCTGTTTATCTGCCCTCATGTCACCTGTCCCGTGTTACTACCCTCGTTGCATTGTGTATTTAGTCTGTGTCTTCTTTGTCTGGTGTCAATTTGTCATCGTACTTATATAAATAAGTTTCTGACTGTGCCTAGTAATCTGTATTTCTGTGTTCCTGGTTATTCCCCGGGTTCTTGGATTGTCACCTGCTTACCTGGTTTGTAAATTTTCCTTTAGTACTGTATCATTCGTACCTACTGCTGCCTCCTCGTCGCCTTTTCTGCAATCTGGGTCCATATCAGCACCACCCGGACACATAACATGGCAAAACATTTTCACTCCCATCGGGTCAAAATGCGACGCTTGGTCAGGTGCCTTTGGCGTTTGTTATTGAGGCAAAAAGTCTCCTTTAGCATCATATTTAGACGCTCTGGGTCAGCTTCTTGCCGTCGCTTTTTGGCGCTCTGGGTCGGGACGTACGTTTAACTGACACGCGGCACAAGAACGTGACAGTAAGATTTAGGAAAAGTGGGTGGGGTTCAAAATGTACGTTTAAGTGACACAAAGGACAAGAACGGGACATGAACCCCGGTCTCCTGGGTGAAAGTCCTGTGTTGTTTGACCCATCCATCCACCCCAACCAACCTTCTTACGCAGATTTTCTGTTTTTCTTTCATACTACTCTCTATCTTTGTCTCTCTTAATACTACGTCATCTTACAGTGCTGCGGTCAAGCTGCTGCTCTGCCCCGTGTGTTCAATACAGATGCTAAAGGGGGATTACTGCGTCGGTATCTGACGCTGAGAGACACCGACCAAGCGTCAGTATTTGACGAGTTGGGAAAGAGAACGGGTTGAACATGGTTCGTGGGTGTGAGTTTGGCGAGTGACTTGACTTTTTCCCTCAAACGTAATTGAGGATGCAGTTTTGTTATATTGGAATGTAATTGTTTTTAGGAGCAGGGTTACACCGGGATATGTCTGTTCCCTAATGTCAGCCCAGGTCCCTCTGGTACCCTAACAGTAACAAATGAGGGTGCACAGGAGCAAAAAAACAAGAATGACTGGTCTCATTTGCTTACTGTGTGGAGTGAAGAGGCTCTTTTTTTCAACACTGGGAGTCTTCCAGCGGCTTTCAGCCAGCCTGGCTGTCACCTCTCCTTTGTTCCCCGGAGTTTCATTTTTTATCTGTCACCACAGGATCTTTTCTCCCCTCCCCACGGCCCATTCTAAGCTCTTTATCAGAGGCTGTCCCATTGTGGCACCGGGAGCTTGCCACAATGCATGCTGAAATTTGTGAAAAATATGTGTCATTGTCCTTTTCATCACTCACTCCCACCAATGGTGTAACTTCATTACTCACACAGTGACTCACTCAGTGACAGACTTTCATGTTTAAAGGGCTGGCCTCGCTGGCAGTGCTGTGGTCCAGCCAAAAATAAGTTATCATCAGATATATACAATATCAAAGCATACTGAAAATATAAAGTCTAATTGAAAAAACTGAAAGGGTACAGCTCATTTACATAGGACTTGAAAATATGAATAGTAATTAGCAAATGCAGTAGGCTGGGAGGTAAAACCAAACAAAAAAGAGTGTTAATTTCCTATTTTAGCATTTGCATTTAAGCTTTTCCTTTTTCAGTTTCTGCTTCTGCAATTTAACTTTTAATTAGCATACTTCATGCCACCCTGTGTCGTATTAAAACAAAGTCAAATGCCACTAATTGTCTTCCAATAGAAATGTTCATTACCCAACAATTTTCAGTACTAATGTAGGAAGCAATGTGTCTTTCATTTCAAAAAGAAATAATTAGTTCCCATTGCTATCCTTGATGTCTCTTATAAGTGTAACTATAAATGGATGTATTGACCTACAAGTAAGACCGCCTTCTTTAAACAACGTAGTAAGGCAAAGTTTTTAAGTTAGTTCTGGCCAATACAAATTCTAGAGTAAATATCATGTATTGTCATTTTCCTCAGAATTCCCCATGTTGTAGCAGAGGTTAATTACGTGCTTGTAGCCATCATTAACATCCTTTCCAATGCTTGTCAGTCTTTCTAGGTACGAGTTAGAAATGAGCCTCAGGGCCTCTCTCAGCACCATGAATTGCGAGTCACTTACAACTGCTACCTCAAGGTCCCATTCCAAAAAAAAAAGATTGCGTTAATACTAATGCGCTTCAGTGCAAACATTTTGCAGCTTAGTGTAATTTGCCCTTTTTATGCATATGGTTGCAATTCTCCATGTGGCAAAGTATATGTTGCCTTTGCACCAAAAACAGAAGACAGAACAATGGCAGAGGGAAAAAGAAAAAATATGTTTTCAGACTGCGAGCTGCAGGTCCTGACCGACGAGGTGCAGAGGCATTCCTCAAAACTTCAGGCATGGAATTTTAACTTGACAAAGAGAAATCTTATTTGTGATTTAATATTCCAGTCTGTCAGTGCTGTCGGTGTTTTCAAAGGCACACCTTCAGAATGTAAAAGAAGATAGCTGATGTTGACCATCAATGGACTGTACAATCACTGCAGGCTGCAGGCTATCTCTACCAAATTCCATGGCAATCAATCCAACAGTTGTGGAGATATTTCAGTCAAAAATGTCAGTCTGCTGATGGCGCTAGAGTACAAATCAGGGATTACCTATATCCATACCTAAGTTGGTGTTTGTACTGTCACCACAGACAACAATAACAGGATTTTTGGTGAAAAAATAGTCTGAATCGGATGATTACGAGACGAGGTGTGTGAAGCTCTGACTGTTGCTGTGTGAGATGTGGAATGGGATTTTCAGCCCATGATTTTATTTATGTTTCATCCATAATTTGGCAGGACTGACATTTGACCGCATTAAGCGTTTCAGATTATGTGTGCACTTTCAGAATGCATTCCACTCGAGGTGAAATTGCATCGCTTTCGCTCTCATTCACACCGATCCATGACGAGAAATTCCTTGGAAGGATTAGTCATGCAGTGGCCCAGCATTATTTACATTAGAGGTGGATTTTACTGATCCGGCCCCTCACATATTTTGATCCGTCCCGCATATCAATTTAGGTTCACAATAAATTTCGTCCCACATAGTTTTTGTCGCTTTTATGATTTTTTGTCTCACTTTTGGCGCTTTTTTCCACGTTTTTTTCTGACATTTTTTAAATAGTTTTTGTCACTTTTTCTATGATTGCTGAGGAACTTCTTTTCTGACTTCCTGTCGACCAAACTGTAAGTTAGAAGACTTTACAAGACATGCAATAATGCAGTCAAAGATATTCAACTGTTTCAAAATAAAAGCATGTCAATAAACTATATGTCTGGCCCTTAATGTGATTCTCAATTCTCATTTTCCAGTGTGACCCATAGAGAAATCGAGGTTGACACTCCTGATCTAGGCTGAAGAGAACGTCCAATGATTGACTCAAGTCTTAACTGACATCATCCACTTGTCATGTGTCAGAGTGCCAATGTTTATTTGTCTCTGTCTTTGTCACAGAGGACCAGATCCCCCATGGCTTCCCCACCATAGACATGGGGCCCCAGCTGAAGGTTGTGGAGAGAACGCGCACTGCTACGATGCTGTGCGCAGCCAGCGGCAACCCTGACCCAGAGATCTACTGGTTCAAAGACTTCCTGCCTGTTGACATCAGCAGCAGCAACGGGCGCATTAAACAGCTACGATCAGGTAAAGCACTCATCTCAACGTGTTCACACACAAGTCTCTTTTTTTTTTAGAAAATCAGTGCAGTTGGCTGCCCTACCAGGTGTTGGTGAGTGGGGTAACTAACCTTTGATACCTTGCAGGATTTGGTCATGTATGCATTTCTTGGAGAAACGCAAACAAAGCAAAGAACATTTAAAAAACACCGTGGCATTCGCCCATATGAATGCCATGATTAGATGAATCGTGAAAGTTTTTATCTTGCTTTCTATTTTCAGAAAGTAAAACACAATAAGCTTTTGGAATTAAGTGGTTCAGACTATGAGCGGGATGTCATAGATTGCAGTAATTGCCTGAGCAGCACCTGTGTGGGAACAGTGCCGTGCCAACAGTGCTTAACACTCCACAGACAGTGATGAATGTTAAAGCCGAGGCAGCCATGTGAGGCAGCTCTG
Organism: Zingel zingel; assembly: GCA_023566125.1. Lineage (NCBI taxonomy): Eukaryota > Metazoa > Chordata > Actinopteri > Perciformes > Percidae > Zingel > Zingel zingel. The sequence continues at coordinate 6,324,044 of CM042322.1, forward strand.
TGAGGACGTGGCCAGGATCCAGAAGAGCAGATAGGGCATCTTTCTCCACAAAACCAGCCCGGGCAGCTCGCAGCAGAGCTGGATGGCTGCTGGCTGAATACCCAAGCATTATACACCCTTTCAGCTGCCCTTTTCTCTCTCTTTCTGTAAGAAAATTGAAATGTTTGCTTCTTGCCAAAAGTTGCAAGCACCTACACAACATCGGAACGGCTGTACAGGGCCGGACTTTCTTGCCAGCCCTTGCGGCTGGAGTAAGAAACATATTTCCCATCACTGAGGGGGAGGGGGGGGGGGGGGGGGGGGGTGGTTCCGGGAAGCCTCCTGTGGCAGCTCTCACCTTAACACAGGCAGAGACGAAAGGCTGAGAGACAGACTGCAGGATATCATTGGCTTTGAACCCACTTTAAGGATTTTCCCAAGTCGTAGTCTGGGCCTGAGGTTAAGACAAACATGCCATGTATTATTAACCAAATAGCATGGCAATTTGTTTCAATTTGTTTCATAGGGCCCTGTCGTCACATGCAGTCCCACAGCAGACAGGCACAGATGGCTGGCTTTCTTTTAATAAGAAAATCAGAGTTAACCTGTGCTACATGAAGGCAAGTGGAACATATAGCCGTGCGCAAAGTCAGCACTCCACAATTATTCCATTTATTTGTTTCAATAGAATTCATTATATAGAGGAGTGATTAGATTTGCTCATGAATAAGCTAGACCTATTAAATTAATTTGATCCATTAAGAAACACTAATAGCTTCATTTTTCAATTTGAGACCTTTGCTCTGTTTAGGAATAAAAGGAACAAAAATGTCCTCTAGCTTCTTTTAGGCTTCCTCTGACGCTCCAAAGCTCAACTGTCTGCCAGTAATTACAACCAAAGTTTGTCCATTGAAGAGTGTTGTGAACCAGACCACTGTCGACTCTCTGGATGCTGGACCAGCGAGCACTGTGACTGCTGGCCTCGGGATGTGCTAGTCCGAAGGGATTGGGAAAAAAAGAAGATTAGTGCAACAGGACACAGCTCTTCTGTGGTAAACAATGCTGGAGTGAAACATCAAGGTTCCGATTCAGCCGCCATATTCTCAAACGCAGCAATAACACCACCAGTCACTTTCAAGATTTTTTATATTTTTTTGTTGAGTTCAGAGAGCAGAAACCAGAATCCAGTGGCCACTGTGTGGACAAAGCTTGACAAAGATGGCCCCAGCTGAATTGTTTTTGCAGTCATTGGCTATTTAAGGGGTACTCCAGTGATGTAGTGTTGCAACTTCAGAATGTTGGGACATTCGCAAGAGACTGATTAATAAAATAATGGTTAAACTGGAAGTAGAATGGGTTAGGCTTACATGTATTTGTTCTGAATCCTTGGATACCTCAGAACGTGACTTTCCTCTTTTTGATATGCCCAATAAACCAAATAACTCCAGTCACATTATCCTAATACATGTACACTCTAATTAGGTCTGAGTCTCAGAAAGTGAGGAACATGAATTCTAAAGTGTGAGTTCCATAGAGAAGGCATTGACAGTGGGGCAGTTTCTGTCTATTAGCTAAACCATGTTAGTCGGGTCTAACCCCTATTTTCCACTGGGTGCGTCTGGGGAAAAATATGAGTCATGATTTTTTTTAGCTTAGAATTGATATCACGATTCTCTGCCATGAGTTTTTTCTCACGAAGTGCAATGTTTATAGCGCTCGATGGTCTTTTTTTGCCTCCAACAGCACCTTCCAGGCAGCTAACCCTAACCTTAACCCTAAACATAACCATTGCCGCGCTGCCTGGGAGGAGACGTTGGGGGCAAAAAACACCAAAGACCGTTCATTGCACACATGAACCATGACAAAACAAAACAAATTGGCATTACCAAACATAGATTTTTTTTGGCACATTGCGCATCACCACAAGCCTGTAAACATAGAGGCTTCAATGAATAAAGAAAATAAAGTACATACTGGCCATTTAAGTACACTAGGCTACCAAAAATAGTGACATATAACACATTGAACTAAATATGGCCCTGATACAGAATCTATCTGAACTCCTTGAAAATGCCTTTACATAATTAAAACATGTCAATGTCAAATGCTTTCAATAAATTATTTGAAGGCGAAAAAAAAAAGAAAAAAATCAAAGTAATTTAAAAATTAAATCACGAACAGGGAATCGAGATTGCGATTTTATAACGATTTATCGTGCAGGCCTAATGGCGACCATTCGAGTCAATGCTTGATATTCCACCACCTGCGTCACGGTGCGCCTCTCCGCTCCGCTAAAGGTACGAGCCAGGTCTGTTTCCATGCGAGCCGCGGGCCGTTCAGACAGCCGGCAGGAAGAGAAACAGAGAGAGCATCCAGTCAATTTACCAAAATACAGGCCCCCCCCACCTAATATTGTAGTCTATACATCTCCTCTACAACACCACGGACGACGAGAGATTCATATTGGAGGTGTAAAAAACATAGATCACAGATCCTTTTTATCAGGACAACACCAGAAAAGAGAAGGTCGATTATCCCCCACAACAGTGACACGTACCAAACCATAGACTCTGTGTACCATTGCACCAATAGGCAAACTTAAAAAAATACTGGATCCCATAATGCAAACGATAGAGTTAATTCCTGCAAATCCCTGCCCCAAGTTGTAACACAGGCTTTCTATTAAAATGTGTCATCTACAAGCCTAACACTAGGTAATGACATCACCTGATGACATCACTATATCAGTGTTATTTTCTCAGATTTGACAAAGCTCCTCCAGAGCCAGAGAAGACATTATCAACTGTTTTCAGAGGCGTAGTAGTGCTCCCTATAGGAGGAAAACTAATAGTGGTGTGTAAAATCAATGGAGGTCCCCTTTAACAGCCAATCACGATGCCATGGGAAATGGGCTGCATTTATATTTTATCAGAGGCCAATCATCGCTAGCAACTTGGGGTTCAGTGTCTTGCCGAAGGACACTTCAGCAGGTGGACGGGAGAAGCCGGGGAAGCGCCAACCTTGAGATCATTGGGGACAACCCACTCTACCTTCAAAAAAAGGGCAAAAATGGACAAAAGCTGGATGCAACTGGTGCATTTCACACCATCAGTTTGATACTCATGTGCAAAGTTGTTGAGGACTGCCAATCCATAACTTTATTCTTTTTTGATCGACTCTACTACAATCTACTCCCAATCCAGACATTGTGAAAATATAATAAAGTCCTATTATTTTTCACAATGACACCCAAAACCTGTCATGACACCCTGCTTTCATGCTGATATAGCGCGGGATTCTTCGAGCTGTGAGAAGTCATGGCAGGTCTCCGCATTGCCTAGCCCGGCCCTCTGAAAGCTGCTGATGTCCCCCCATCAGACCCCCAGGGGCCACACAGCTTCCAGGGCCCCCTCTCCCCCATCTGCTGTCTCCCACCACCTATCTGACACTTCTTTGTGTTTCTTGTCGACTGAAGAGCGGCTTGGTTTATTATCCAGATCACTGGCATCTGCATAGTAGCTATCCCTCTCTCTCTCTGCCATTTGCTGCATATGACCTGATATGCCCAAATGGTGCCAGCTACTGCAGATTACCTACACCAGGCAGGGAGATGCAAGATTAAAGGAAAAAATGCTGCTACTGTGGTACAAGAATGAATAGCATTAGGGCTGAAATATTCATCATTTTTAAAAGTATAATTTAGTGTGATTGTCGATTCATAAGAGCTGTGATTTTAATTATATAACATGTAATTAACCCTTTGTTGGGTGAAAGGTTTAGTTAGTGACCCAGAATTTTCCCCGACTATAATGATAACTGCTGCCAGCGGATTTACTCAGCGGTAGCTAATTAAAGTTAATTCTGTGAGATGGTCGAACAAAAAAGGACCTCGGATAGGCTGTTGCTCCCTTGACTGTCAGTGTCTGCACTGTTTGGGAAAAAAGACAAAAGTAGACTTTTTGTGCAAAAAAAGTGTTTCAATAAATGATCTGGGTCACTAATCTCACATTAATAGAGGTGGTTCTGGAAGTGGTAATTGCTTCAACTCTGTTTCTGAGAAATAAAATGTTAAATACTACGATACCCATGAAGCTGGGCAGCTGTCAACGTTAGGGTTAAAACACTTTGTCTGTGCAGTTGAGAACACAACACTGCGCTTTAGTTGCTGAATTTATCCAACATTGATCCAGAATTCAAAAGTGAATTGATTTAAGCTGCAACTTGTCTTGTCAATTCTCACAACAACACTATACCAAAAATGCACCTTGGGAGTCATAGTCAGATAGATAGATAGATAGATAGATAGATAGATAGATAGATAGATAGATAGATAGATTACTCTGTCAGCAACAGGTTACAGGGACAAACACAAACTCACACACATACAGAAAATACAAAAAATTATATAATAAATATAATATAAAAAATAAATAATAAATTAGATAAAATAAGATAACAAAAGATCAAAATGCCATAACTACTGAAAAAAATACATACTTAGAGGAATGAAAATATGTACAACCTACATACATAGTATAAATAGCAAAATCAAATATGTACAGTACCAGGCAAAAGGTTGGACACGCTTTCCCTTTCAAGTGAATGAGAAAGTGTGTCCAAACTTTTGACTGGTATTGTATAATATTAATCTTCTCTGAACTTAGCTTGTACTTTGGGCTTTTTATCAACAAAAAAAAATCTTCTTTTGTACCGATGATTCAACCAGGAGAGATTCATGGCCTATCTGAGCCCCAATCTAACTGGAAACCCAAATAGGTCCACCAACTTTAATACTCTATTTCAGACGGTGGGGGGTCTGGGTTGTACAGTCGTTGTCAAGTAAACAACGGGCGGCTGGTTGATGGAGATGTCTCCTGCTTAACTGTCACGCACAGCTTAATGTCGAGCTTGATTGGTAGACTCTTGTATAGCAAAGAAGCCAGTTTTACAGTACTTAGAAATTAGACACAATATAACTCTTCAGTGGTGGAAGAAGTATTCAGATCCTTTACTTACAGTAAAAGTACTAATACCACACTGTAAAAATACTCTGTTACAAGTAAAAGACCTGAATTGAAAATATTACTTAAGAAAATGTATGTAAGTATCATCAGGAAAATGTACTTAAAGTATTAAAAGTAAAAGTACGCAATGCGGAAAGATCCTCCCATTTTAGAAAGTGTAAAGGATCCAAACAGTTGTGTGGTTAATGGTCTAATCATTTCAGCTGGACTTGTAGGCCGTTCTATTGTTGGCTAGTTTAATTTATAATAAAACATCAGATTTTATAAACTACATGTGTTTTGTGCGCAAAAATCTTAATGTGTAAAGGCCCTGACACACCAACCTGTTAATCGGCCATCGGACAGCCTGGCGAGGTCGGTGACTGGACTCTGTTTGGTGTGTTCCATGCCGTCGTCCGTCGGAGGGGCCGTCGGCCTTCATTTTGGCCGACCTGATGTGCTGGGTCAGAGGGCGGGCAGTCGGACTCAATGACCAATCTTATTGGTGGAGCGCTAACACGGAATTGGTGAGCGGGATGAGTGACGGACGCCTCTTAAAATCTGACGAAAATCTTTTAAACTGATCTTTGTCGATCTGAAATGAAGACAGATTCAGCAACTGCATGGCCTATTTCTCGCTTAAAATGTTTTCAGAAACATGTTTCAGTGAACTATTTTCTTAAAATACGAGATCGTATTTCAAACAAGCTGCCATTACTATCGGCTGGAGAAGCTAGACCCATGTGACGCGTTCGTCATTTCCGGTTTACATTTTTTGGGGCGACAATACAGATGAGCGCCGCCTGCTGTTATGGAGGCGTATTACGTCTCGTGCACGCGCAGAAGGTACGCTCATGTCGGTGTCGCTTCGGTGTGTTCCGAGGCACTTTTTGGACCTTGGGTGGGTGGGGGGGCGACTGATCAGTCCGACTGCCTTTTCTGCTGACGGTCGGCTGTCGGGTTGTTGTGTCAGGGTCTTAAAGTAACTAGTAACTAAAGCTGTCAGATGAATGTAGTGGAGTAAAAAGTACAATATTTCTCTCTGAAATGTAGCGGAGTAGAAGTAAGAAAGTGGCAGGAAAAGAAAATGATCTGCCTTGTTACGGCAGGATACAGGAGAAAAAAATCTAACAGAAAAAAACGCCTGTTGTTGGTAAATGAGGGGTCAAGTGCCTGATAGCCAGGTGCTGTCTGTCAAGGACAGGTGTGGGGAATGAGACGCTTTATGATCTCACAACAGGATGCCAGCTCTATGAGGCAAAGAAGCAGCATGTTAAAGTAAATAACCACATGCACGAATGACTGACTGGCAGTTGTAGCTGGGGTATGATTTATTGAAACAAGTTTGTGCTTAAATAACACATTTGTACAGAAGCAAGAATTTTGCACAGTTGTCATTTATCAAACTGATTCTTAATGAAATTATCAGTAATTGTATTTCTCACCCTCGGCTAACATGTTGACTTATTAAACATTTAATAATACCTTTTTATGGATGTTTTTTTGTTCTCACAGTGTGAGAATAGCAGTTACTCTTATCTCTGCTGTTTTTCCTCTCTTTGCTCTCCTGCCACTCTTGTCTTTCTCTGTTTCTCTTTCTTATTCTCTTCTCTCTATGCTAATGGTTATCTCTAATCTTATTTGCATTCAAATTACCTCACCAGGTGGTACACCAATCAGAGGTAAGAATGCTGGGTACAGAAAACCTCTTCTCATCACCCTCTCCTCCTCTCCTCCATCTCCTTTGTCTTCCTCCTCCTGTCACCCCAGTATGTCCCATTTCCAGCTCTCCGTCCATTTACCCTGCCGTCACCACATTCTCCAAAGCGTATATGGTCTTGGAAGAGATGAAAACAATACAGTAGAAAAAGGTCACGCTTTCTAGTGACAATGTTCTCAAATAAAATCACTTTGACCACTTCCCACTGATTTATAGCCGATTTTTAGGGCCGTTGACCCACCAGGTCTAAGCCTGGCAAAAAAATGTGAATGTATTTTTTAAGACGTTTTTTAAACTAGTTACAGTGGGGTGGCTTGGTTTGAAACTTAGACGTCGTCATCTTGTCAAATATCCAGTTAGCTTTTAGCACTGACTTAATGTAGAGCCCTATGGAGTCTGCTACAAGACAGATTCCATAGGGCTCTACATTAATGCTAAACGCTATCTTTAAATTAAACAAAATATGACTGTCTATGTTTCCAACCAAGCTGCCCCACTGTAACTACAGGTAAAAAAAACCTATTAAAAATACGTTAATAATTCCCAGTGGCTTAGGCCTGGTGGGGGGGCAACTCAGGCCCGGTGTGTTCACAAAACACTGCCTAGGTCATGCCAGCGAACCAGGTCATGGAGGTGAGTCAGTTAGCATATGTGATAACTTACCTCTTGAATAATTAGTAGTCTGCAAAGTGCTTGTCATGAAGGTGTAACGGTTTGACCTCTCTGTCTGGAGGGAACACATGCTACGGTATTGAGGGCGCTACGTCTGAAGGGCAGAGGAAGTTTCGTCAGCTTCTGTCATGTCATGCCTCGGAAAGGAACATGTTTTGGTGGAACAGGTGTACGTTCAAAGGTTGTTTTAGTCATGCAACAGAAAACTTAGATTGGACAGATAGTCTAGCTAGCTGTCTGGATTTACCCTGCAGAGATCTGAGGAGCAGTTAACCATAGTCCTCAGAAATCCACCGGAGTTTAGAACGGCAACACAAAGAAAGAGGAAGGTGACGGACATCCGGCGGAATTTTCGGCGGCACCTGAATAACCCTTAAAAATCAAACGTCGTCTATAAAGACTAGGGCTTCATAGTCTTCTTCTGTAAGGAGTTACACCTCCTCTGTCAGTACTCATTAACCTTTTTCATGCTAAGAGGTCAGAGCAGACGTCCGTCAGCTCCATTTGCAATTCTCAGGAGAGAATGATGCATTTTCTACTAAAAGGCAGCTGCCATGTAGAGGTGTTAAATGTACGGTGATATACTGTACTGCTACACATAATACATCACACTTCACACAATAGTGTGAGGATTGGTCTCCAGGACTGACTCTCAATGGGAGAAGGTTAAAATACACGGCTTTCATTAACATTTTGACTCGATGTTTTATGATGTGTAGGAGAAAGGCTTGCCTACATACTGTGTGTGTATGTGTGTGTGTGTGTGTGTTACGGACACGCATCCCAGATGAAGGTTGTTCCTCCTCCATCTCTGGGCTCACTGTCTGCACCAGATCCACCGGGGATGTGCCCACACTGATTGTTTTATTCGCCCTTAAACTAGTTCTCAACGTTGTGTTACAAACCCATTCCATGTTGCATTTCAGGATTGTATTCTGAAATATGGACATTATTCTAACATTTCACATTTATTGTTCACTGCAAAACTGCATGATGTATGTCACATTCACAGCCTTGCTAAAAAAAATACATAAATGTTTGCTATCTCATACCTAACATCTCTACTGACAACTCAATATTAAATGTTTGTATAAATGCTATGAAATTGTTATGAAAGGAATAGATTTATATATCATAGTTCCAGGTAAGTTTTATCTGATGTTTCCACAAAATAAAAGCTCTCAAAGAGATCTTTAGCATACAAAAATTAAGAAGTATTCTGCTTTTAGAGCAGGGATCAGTGGACGTCAGGGCTAGGGTCTGTCCAGTGGAAACACGAGAATATAGCACAATGCTATTTTAAAGGCTTTGACCAATCAGGACATGTATGCTATTGCTGCTAATTTTGGATTCAACCAGTCCAGTGTCTTTAATTGCATCCAAATGACATCTTATGTTCCAGAACTGACAGGTGTTGCATGTTTCTCTCAGCATGTTCTACTCGTCACGTTGAAAAAAAAGCCTCTGAAACACTTTTAGACCCTTCGCTGAAAGCTTTTGGGATAAAGTCTGCACCGTAATGGTCTTAGATGTGTTTAAAACCCGCCTTCGTTTACTTGATTGACATTTGGAGAAGTCCAACCCCAGACTGCTGCTATGGAATAACATTATGCAGCAATCAATACATTTACAGTATGAAGACTTTGACGGGAAAGATTCTATCTTCCACCAGCTTCAAAAGTATGTTTTCTTTGAGCCAAGTTGTAATATCACCACATGACATAAAGCAACTACTAACTGTCTCATACAGTGTTCATGTATGTGTAATGATGTATTTCAAACATCTGAGCCAATGAGCACTTAGATCAGTCGTTTCCCATCATGCATTAAAGGATAAAGCTGGTGTTATTTTCATCCAGTCAGCAACCACAAAAAGCCCCCAAATTGACAATTTGTGTTTAAATACTTTCAAATTTCCCTACCCACTCTGAGGCTCTCAGCCCCAAGCCCATTGGTTCCAAAAATGGTTCACTAATATTACATTTCATCCACACAAAAAAGTGAAATAATGTCCAACTAGACTAACATTCTACAGCCATGCTAGAGGCTCTTTGAGACTATTTTCAGCTGTAGATGGATTCACATTTTGTGGGTTAGTGAACATTTAGGGAAAGATCATAAACGACAGTGGCTGTGATTAATGTAATGAAGGAAGATTTCACCCAGTATATAGAGTATAAAACATTTGTCAAACTAAATGCCCGCAGGCCGAACCCGGCCCTTCGCTGATTTAGATCCCGGCCCACATATCAATTTAGGCTCACAATACATTTTGGCCTGCCTTGTTGTGCACCAAACCAAAAAGACGGGAAACTATTTTTAAACTCTAATTACGCGACACTCAGAGCAGAAACTGGCAGATTTACCTACTTTGAGACTCAGAAATTCCCACAGAACCAGAGAGTTTTCATATTCAGGCTGTGAAACAGGTTGTGAAAAAAAAATTATCATTGTTTTGCATGATTTGCTTAACTCTATGATGGCTAAGGAACTTTTTGTTGACTTTTGTAGAGCTTTATGTTAAAAAGAAAAAAGAGTGATAAGTAACAAAACATAACAAAAAGCGACCCATTTTTAAAAAAGTGACAAAAAACGTCTGAGAAATGTATGCATTTCAATAAACTATACATGTACCTTGATGCGATTCTCTTTTTCCAGTGAGGTCCTTAGTGAAGTTGAGTGTGACACCCCTGGAGTATAGGAATATAACCAGCCTTATCCTTTAAGCTTCTGCAGTCGGTGGAGAACTGCTGCAGCCTTGGTGCTCTCATGCCACTTTCATTGACAGTGTTAGTTAGTGTGACACTACATCAAGTAATGAGCAAGTTGGACAGAACTGGATCATCTCAAAATAAACATGATAATATTTGGTCATTGACATAAATTATTGGACAAATCATAGGACTCCAAATAATAAACAAAAAGAAGAAACGTGAATCCTGAATGCTTTTCTTCTAAATGTTTCTACCTATAAGGTATGGAATGAAAAGGAGGAGGGTTTATCTAGAAAAGGATATTGACAGCAAAGGACCAGTGTGTGTGTGTGTGTGTGTGTGTGTGCTTGTTTTACTATATTCGTGGGGTCCAAAAACCGAGGAATACAGTATACTTGTGGGGTCTGCACAGCCTTGTGGGGGCCCAAAATGCTGGACCCCACAAGGTTAAAGGGCTGTTTGAGGGTTAAGACTTGGTTTTAGGATTAGGGTTAGAATTAGGTTATATTTAGGGTGAGGGAAAGGGTTAAGGTTAGGCATTTAGTTGTGATGGTTAAGGTTAGGGTAAGGGGCTAGGGAATGCATTATGTCAATGACAGGTCCCCACAAAGATAGTGAAACAAACGTGTGTGTGTGTGTGTGTGTGTGTGTGTGTGTGTGTGTGTGTGTGTGTGTGTGCGTGCATATTGGTTGAACGTGTGTGGTGCAGACCTGAACTTTGACATCTTGGCCTCCATCCCCAGGAGCGCTTCAGATTGAGAACAGCGAGGAGTCGGACCAGGGCAAATACGAGTGTGTGGCGGTCAACAGCGCCGGGACTCGCTACTCTGCTCCGGCAAACCTTTATGTCCGAGGTAAGATCCCTCTTGACCGCTCTTGACCACCCCCCGCTGCTATTCAGGTCACCGCCTCCAACACTAAGGTCGTCTGTCGTCACCTCTTCTGCACCGATGCTCTGCCTCCTGACTGCTGATAGGAAAGCTGGCTTGCCGGATTCAACCGCAGTGAAAGTCAAACCTGTTGATGCCCGTCCGCTCTCTGCATTCACACTCTCTCTCTCTCTCTCTCTCTCTCTCTCGCTCTCTCTCTCTCCCTTTCTGTCTTGTCTTTGTCTCCAGGGGGGTGATTTATGTATTTTGTTAGTTTGTTTGACCTCACAGTGAGGGCACAGGGTGTGGGGGGGGGGGGGGTGTTTTGACTCATCAGGGGTGAAAGAGAGGTTGGCTGCGGTTCTGTCTCTTTGTTTTGAGGAGGTGGAGTTTTACGTGTGGAGTCTTGCCACAAAGAGAAGCCGACACCAATCGCTATTGTGCGTCCCGTGTTCGGAGGAGACAGGCGGGAAATTCCCACCACCCCGAAAGCGTGCGCCTGTCGACTGGGTGTGCTGCACCGAAAGCCAGCAGGGGTGAAAGCAAGCCTCGGGGCTTCTCTTGAGTACGCCTTGTCAACTAACAACTCAATTAGCCTCAGCCAAAATCATGTTCTCAAAGGCAATTTTCAAAGCATAGGGGTGATTCATTACTGCTTTGGTCTCATGTTCATTTGACATTTTCATTGACATTGCTCTTTGATGCAGTTTCCCTCTAAAAAATATATCAAAGCTTCTGCATGCTAAATACAGTTACTACCTAATATTTAGTGTGGTTTTACACTTGTGTAATAATGCATTTAAACCAATTGGAAGTTGTTTTTGTTTGCTGGTTTAAAAGAATAGATGATATATTTTCAAGAGAGTCATGCAACAAAGAAATTATAACAGATTGGCACGGTGGCTAGTCTGAAAACAACTATCACTCACCAAAATAGCTTACTCACCTAGAAAACATTTCCCACACAAATATTGGAAATTTAATATTTTTGATAGAAAGATAGCTTATTCAAAGGTATACAGTACATAACTTCAATCAATCTCCGTTTTAAGCAGACTGGATCAATCAACAGTCAAGCGTGTGTGTGTGTGTGTGTGTGTGTGTGTGTGTGTGTGTGTGTGTGTGTGTGTGTGTGTGTGTGTGTGTGTGTGGGGTCCAAGGGTTAAGGTTAGGCATTTAGTTGTGATGGTTAAGGTTAGGGTAAGGGGCTAGGGAATGCATTATGTCAATGACAGGTCCCCACAAAGATAGTGCCACGATCCTGTGTGTGTGTGTGTGTGTGCTTGTTTTACTATATTTGTGGGGTCCAAAACCCGGGGAATACAGTATACTTCTGGGGTCTGCACAGCCTTGTGGGGCCCAAAATGCTGGACGCCACAAGATTAAAGGTCTGTTTGAGGGTTAAGACTTGGTTTTAGGATTAGGATTAGAATTAGGTTATGGTTAGGGTGAGGGTAAGGGTTAAGGTTAGGCATTTAGTTGTGATGGTTAAGGTTAGGGTAAGGGGCTAGGGAATGCATTATGTCCATGATGGGTACCCACAAAGATAATGAAACAAACGTGTGTGTGTGTGTGTGTGTTATGTGAGCAGATGTACATGCATCAGTCCCAAAATACTGTAACATTGCCTTTGAGAATTGACAAAAAAAACCCACTTTTCAACAATCTCTCTAAACATAAGATTTTTTTGTCGCAAGAAGCATCCCCCAGTAAACCAAACAGAGCCGTAGTCAACAATGTCAGATTATGAAGTATATGTTTGTTTTTATTTCTGCTTCTCTTTTCAAGGTTCCTGTCTGTGTTGCTTTAACCTTTAACCTCTCCAGGTGTGCTGGTAGCTTTTGTCTCCATTGTCATCTCACAGTTTGGCTTTTGAGCAAACATTGGGACATACCATATGTTACCAACATGTGTGTGTGTGTGTGTGTGTGTGTGTGTGTGTGTGTGTGTGTGTGTGTGTGTGTCTGTGTATGTATATGTCTTCTTTACGTTATCTATATTTCTCTTCATCTATTTAGCTTCTCAGGCCTTCTCCTCCAATCCCTCCTCCACTCATGTGTCATATACACAGGCTGTATATGTGTCTGTTCATCTCTCCAATGCTTATCCTTCTATCTACACATGATGGCAGCTCTTTTCATTGTTTAATGTGCTTTGCTTTGTTTGCACCTCTTCTGTTGGACATGTGAGAACGTATTTTGAGTTTGCTGTGTTGTCTGTGAGAGGATGTGTTTGTGGATGTTGTTCATATAGAGAGATTCATATATAGAAATGTATCTTGGTCCACTTAGCCACTAAGGGGGCTTTCACACCTATCTCATTTGGTTTGGACTTTCGGACTTTTCAGTTTGATCCGACCAAAATTACAGGTGTGAAACCTTCCCCGGACCACGGTCCGGACCAAACAGCTGAAACTTGCTCAGACCAAAACTGTCCGGATCAAACTGAACCATGGTCCGGTTCGTCTCTAGTGTGAAAGCATTTTTTGAATGGTTTGGACTTTCGGACCAAATACAGGAAGCTCTGGCAGACTGTCGTCCTATTATAAAACCGGGGAAGCTGCTTTAAGGAACAGCTCAGTGCTTAGTGTGTATGTGAGAGAGTGACGGTGTCAGCGCTCAGAGCAGACAGCTGTCGGCTGTCAGAGCTGGGAATAAATCAGCAGTTTACTTGTCAATTGGTAGTAAATGTACAGTGTAGGTTTCAGTTTTTTCTCTCTGAATAAATGCTGCAGCTCCTCAAACCCCCAAGTAAAGTTCCCGTGTCTTGCTTCTCAACAACGCAACAAAACAAAAAGAGCCGCGGCAGCACGGGGAGAGCAGCAGTCAGCTGGAAATACTCTGACATATGGCGCTTACCAGTGGCGGTTTTTGGCACGGGCGAAGCGGGCAGCCGCCCGGGGCGCATTTTTCAATGACTCATGGGGGGCGGCACGGGCACTTAAAAAAAAAAAATCCTCAAAGCGGTTTTCTACTGAATTACACTGTGTGAGGAATTGGCAAATTCGCACCCCTGCTTGCTGAGAAAGTACCGTGCACACTGCACAGACAAGCTGTGTGAGAAGGGGAAAGGGGAGGGCGGGAGCGGGGGACAGTTCACCTCTGGGTCGAACGGGTTGCTGGGCATAGGCGCCGATACCGTTGGTGCTCTGCTAATACTGAGCGCCCACGAAGCTGGACACGGTTATGTGTCACTTAAACTTTTCATCTCCAATCCTATCCTGAGTTGAAAGAACCATGCCTACTTTACGGCTTTATTATCGCCGCAGGAAACTGCTGTGACCTAACGCAACACACACCAAGAACGCCTAATAAAAAAGCCTAACCCCAACCAATCGAGCTGCTTCATAGAGCGGGTCTTGGCGTGGCCATAGTGTGATTTGTAATTTTGCGTCCTGAACAAACTAGCCATTTTTAAAGGTCCCATGGCATGACATTTTCACTTTATGAGGTTTTTTAACATTAATATGCGTTTCCCCAGCCTGCCTATGGTCCCACAGTGGCTAGATATGACGATAGGTGTAAACCGAGCCCTGGGTATCCTGCTCTGCCTTTGAGAAAATGAAAGCTCAGATGGGCCGATCTGGAATCTCCTCCATATGAGCTCATAAGGAGCAAGGTTACCTCCCCTTTTTCTGCTTTGCCCGCCCAGAGATTTTGGCCCACCCATGAGAGAGAGGCATCATGGCTTTCAAACGAACAAAGTGGCAGTTGGTCAAGGCCACAACCCCACTCTCCACCTTACCCCCCTCTCTCCTCCTCAATAGCTACAGACACAGAAATGGCACATACTCAGGAAAGCTCATTGTGGGACTGGCTCTAGTGGCTGTAATTCTGCACCAAGGCTGAATTTCGGGAAAGAGACTTCAGATACAGTATTAGGGGACCACTAAGGTCTATATAAAAGAGACTTCAGATACAGTATTAGGGGACCACTAAGGTCTATATAAAAGAGACTTCAGATACAGTATTAGGGGACCACTGAGGCCTATATAAAAGCATCCAAAGAGCACCATGTCATTGGACCTTTAACCTTGAACGGTTAAGGTTAGAACAGCCGATTGGTCAGGGGATAGGACCTGTACAAATGGGGTTACGTTACCTTGCGTAAGCATGGACGTCTGGCCAATAAATGCTACTGAAGGGCGGGTCTTAGCATGGCCATAGTGTGATTCGTAATATCGCGTTCAGGACACCCCCGTCTGTCGCTAGCAATGATGACGCAGTGATTAGTGACGTTTCTCTCCGACCAATCAGTAGTCTGCAGGTTTTCACGTCACCTTTTGGTATCGCCTCAGCTCGGAGGTGATACTAAAAAAAGTATCTGTTGGCAGGTACCAGGGACTTTTTTTCATAATGGAAAACCAAAAAAGGCGAGTAGAGTCGAGGCGAGTCTAGCAGGTACCATGTAATGGAAAAACACCAATAGAGAGAAGATACGAGAGGACGGGGAAGCTCGTTTATAAACCAATCAATTACAACTGTTGGAAGACGCAGCTCACGTATGTGATGACGACAGGACGTTGTTTTGTCACGTAGAGTTCTTTAGTGCGCTAGCATAACTGCAGTGTGAAACCAAAACCAACCGGATCAAATGCAAAAAACATGAACCTTGGTCCGGACCTTGGTTGGGACTTTCAGGTGTGAAAGCCACCTAAGAGATAAGAATGTTGCAATCAAATACACATACTGGTGAAAGACGGCTCTAGTTCTCCATAAAGTGCTCCATGATAGCACTTTATTTGATTTGCAAAATACTCCATGATAACAGTAGTACAGTATTTTGTGTATTTGAAAATAGAGAACATTACATTTCAATGCAAACACATAAATTGTGTCAATGAACTTCATCACAAGGTCCAGTTACTAACTGTTCTGTAAAATATCCACATGATATCCATAATATACTTTCTGTCAAAGCTAAATTAAGTGGTAGTCAGTGTTGGGAGTAACGGCATTTAAGTATAACGGCGTTACTAACGGCGTTTTTTTTTCGGTAACGGAGTAATCTAATGAATTACTTTTCCCATCGTTGCAACGCCGTTATCGTTACTGAGAATGTAAAGTGGCGCGTTACTACAATTTGGTTGAATGAAGCGCAAGGTGTCAGGCTTTGGGTACACATCAGCTGCCTGGAGAGAGCAGGGGTGGGGATGATGACACCGTTGCAAATGCGATGATGATTGGCTGGGTGGGCGGATGCCCTGCTCGCACTGTCTCACTGCACGCTCTGACTACCACCAAATAAAAGAAAGACAGCGGCAATGGCGACGAGCCAGGGAAATTCAAAGGTAGCCTTCTCAAACTAGAAGTACCGGCACTACTTTTCGCTCATTGTAATTAAAGGCAAGAATGTTTCTGTAACATGCACGCTATGCCCAGGAAAAAAGACTTTATCCACGTCTGCCTCAAGCAACTCGAATCTTATGAAGCACCTCACATCAACACATGCTAACACAACATTTGTTGCTGCTGCTAACCCAACCCCAAGCCCAAATGCAGCTAGCGTGAGCTCAAGCGAAGGAGACGGAGCCACTCTGTTAAAACAAGTAACGCTCGATCTTTCTGTATATAGTGTTTTTATTCTTCAATCAGTTAATATAAACATCTTTGACGTTAAAGATGTTATAGAACGTAATATCGTTATAGAACATCAAAAATAATGTCACAGTTACTTTGCTGAGTAACTAATTACTTTTGCAATGTGGTAACTGAGTTACTAACTCAATTACTTTTTGGGAGAGGTAATTTGTAACTGTAACTAATTACTTTTTTAAAGTAAGATGACCAACACTGGTGGTAGTCACGTGTATCTCTCTGTTATGGCTTAGCAAGGAAACACAAAGAGACTAAAAAGACTGGACCCAACTGATTTGGCTGATTCAGAATCTCGAGACCTCATTTAGCTTTGGTTTGACTTAGTTAATTTGACATTATAAGACGATGGACAATAAAATAAATCATAGGAGTTCCTCCTATCCTACAAAGCTTTGAGATCTTCAGGCTCTGCTGTTAAGCACTACACTGAGTAGCAGATGTAGCCTACACTCGTTAAGGGTGACCTCCCAAGCTCCCAGATTTGCTGTTTGCTAACAACCGTTTGTGGGTTCAAGCCGAGCACAACCCTGTCTAGCTTGTTCTGAGAGCTCTGTTGTCGTAGTTTAGCCTTAACAGATGCTATGTGGATATGAGGCTTAGTCACGCAGCAAGTATCTGCTCTTTGCTTGGGTGAGAGTAGGCTTTAAAGGCTAGAGAATGATGTCGCCTGTCAGAGGGCTCGGTAGTTCCATGACGGCACAGTCACAGAGTTACTTAATGAACAGAAAAAATTTGCTCACTAGTAAATCACTATACTCAAGACATAACAATCTGGCTTGATGTTGAATTGTGTAGGAAACTCAGACATCTTCAATCATTAACCAGCTCTTCTTGGTAGCACAGACATCGGAGTAGGTGTGTTTAAACGGGGGCCCAGGCGGCTCAGCTGGTAGAGCGCGCGCTCATATGAGGAGGTTTATTCATCGACGCAGAGGCCCAGGGTTAGAATCCAACCTGCGGTGGTTTCCTGCATGTCTTCCCCCTCTTTCTTGCCCCTTTCATGTCTGAGCTGTGATTAAAGGCAGAAATGCCCAAAACTAATCTTAAAAAAAAATGTTTAAACAGCTTAATGAAAACTGATTGTTGACCACAGTCACTGCCAGATCAAACATCGAGTGTATCAATGTCTGTGTTCTCATCAGGTAGTGGGTAAGTGGACCAAAGGGACATTGTCAGTGTGCTCATTTAATGCAGTATTAGCTAATCAAGTGTTCCTCCATAGAAATCTCAGTTAGGACTGGGCACATGGCAAAAGAAGTACAAACTTTCAAGGTGAGTGTTTGACTAATCCTATCAGGGACATTCTTTATGTGCTCATTGATTTCAAGGCTCGGCGGCTGAGTGCGCTCAGAGTCAATGGGCAGAATAAATGTGGGCAGTAACACACTGTCTGCTTTGTGTGCTTAATGAAGTCTGGTTGTCAGCAAGCGTCAGCCTACCTTAATGCTGCCTTAATTCCAAGGTTCTGAAGGACTCGAAACACTGCAGCAAAGTTAAGGACAGGGAGGGCAGTGTGTAAATGTATGTCTGTGTCCAAATGTGTGGGTGTTTTTTGTTGTTGTCAGAGTTCGATTGGCACTGATAATCTTGCTGTGTCCTTGTGTTTATATTTAAGAGTGTTTCCTTCATGGCCTTTCACTTTGTTTGTGTGTGTGTGTGTGTGTGTGTGTGTGTGTGTGTGTGTGTGTGTGTGTGTGCGCGCTTGTCACCTCACTGCACAGGCTACTGTCTCTACTGTGATTTTCTCACTCATTAATGGATAAGCAGATATTTGCCTGTTTTACTCTCTCTGTTTCTCCTTGTCTTCTTCCTCCTACTCCTTATTTTACCCCTCTTGTTGTTTCTTTTTTTTTTTTTTTTTCTTTTTCACTTTATCTTAAATCCCTCCATCATCATTGCACCCCGCCATCCAAAAAAAAATACTATCCAAATCTCACCACTCAGATCAACGGGAAGGTTGGTTCTTTCACTCTTTACCCTCCTAAAGCCAAGGCCTGGCAGACTGGAGCCGTGCTGCGCCAGCATCTCGCTGGGCGCCTCAGGCCCGTCCCGGCCTCTCTCTCAGGACCCCAACCCCACATTGCAACCCACCTGCTACCCCAACTGCCCCCCCTTCCCCCCCTCCTCCCCTGCTACAGTATATGCTGCCTTGCACCACATCACATATTGCTCCATGCAGCTTGTTCGTCTGAAAGTTTGTGAAATGTGCATGTCTTGAATGCCAATAATGTGCTTTTGCACAGGAAATTACATTTCCCCACCAGGAAAGGTTTACATTGAGGATGTGACACTGAGATTGAATTGTAGGCATTATTAACTGTGTGAGCCGAAATTTCTTCCTTACTTTTTCAAACTAAAGAGTGACCAAGCCCCAAACGTTGCAAGGTGAGAGAAATAATTCTATTTGTCTGGGGTTCCGGTGTAATTCCCCTTTATTTTGATACACCTGATATCCTCACTGCAATGTAATACTGTAAAACAAAATCAAACATCATATACCATACTGCCTCTGTTTGTTTTCATTTAAATATATGAGTGCAGCACAGAGCATGTGAGCGGAGTGGAGCGCGAGTGAGCGTGTGGGTCTTAGACAAAGCGCAGAGCGGCATTTTTAAAAGCGCCGCTCTATTTCCCGCTCCAATTTCGCTCCGCTCACACCACGAGTTTGAAGCATGCTCAGTCAAGCCTGACCCAGAATCCATCTGTCTTGCACTGTCATCAACAGACTGTTTTCATTCAAAACTCGGCTCAATAATGGAGTTCAAAAAGTAGGCTACTTCAAAAAAGAAAACGAGAAATCATACAGGTGTACTATTAAAAAACAGTGATAATGTGGTACAAGAAAAGGTGATATACACTGTCATAAACACATGAACCCAACCCTAACTTGTCATGAAAAAAAATAAATGACTTTTAATGACAGAAGCGTTATGTCATAAACGTTTATAACTTGTTTATGATGTTTATGACACGTTCATGACAGTGTCATGTCACTCTTATGTATATACCTTCAAGTAAAGTGTAACCGACAGGGTAATTCATACAAACACAGGACTTTCAGCCAGGTGGTCGCTGTTTGTGTGGAACCAAAGACACCGTTGTCTAGTACCCCAACCTAACTGCATCATTACGTAACCATGTCACGGACGCAACTGCGTCACAAACCCATGTCTTTAAAAAAACTCATTTTAACCCAAACCACAATTTTTTTCTTAAATCTAACCGAGTAGTTTTGCTGTCTAAACTCAATCAACCATTTCACAACTTAAAAATTGTATGCATCTAATTTAGGATTATTTGAAGGGCATGAGAAAAACTTGTGAAAAGATTTTTTTTGCCCCTCTTTGTCGGTTTCTGTCTTCTTTTTCATTTTTCTTTTTTTTCCACTTTGCTGCACCCGAAAGCATCCCAGAAAAGTGGTAGTTTAACCGTTTTGGCTCGCTTGCATACGGAACCGGAAACGCATTTCCCTGCAAATGGAGTTTTTTTCTTTACTGTACTTTTTTTATTAAAATAATATAGTAATATATACACTTAAAAAATGAACAAGTTAAGATTAAGCATTAGATTGGACATTTACATTTTTTAATTATTTTTAAAACTATAAATATGTATATAATAATAATAATAATAATATTAATAATAATAATAATAATAATAATATATATTTTCCCTCTTACTGTGTCCCTTAGTGGCCCTAGGCAGGTGCCTAGAATGCCTACCCCTAGATCCGGGCCTGCGTAGTGCCAAAGAGATCACAAGGATGTGTCTAGTATTTGCTCTTGTCATACACCTCAAACCTTTCTTGGTGAAGGAACACAATCTTTACATAATGTATGCCACCAAAATCAAATTTGAATTGAAAGTTTGTGCTCATTTTACAAAATGTTGTGACTGTGTCAGTCCCATGATGTCCTCTCCAGCATGCTGATTATGTTTTTATTGTCTTGGCTAATTCAAAGGCACGGCTCGTCCCAGCTCTTCATCTGCTGTCTGACCATCATTACGCTGAGCGGCAGCCTCTGAGCTCAAACTGCTTTTACCATGCTCTCCTCTTATCTGCGTCTCCTAGAAAACTACACTTTCACATAGAGCAAAATATGTTTGTATCTTTTTCCAAGCCTCGTACTGCTGGATCATTAATAGGAATACATCGAGGAGCTCAGAAATTGAGGGGGAGTGAAATACTATTGGAGAAAACTGCCGCCCTAGCTGCTCTAGTTTGTGTTTGATGTATGGATTTGCCGACTTGTGGATAGACATGATAAAGACATGACAAAATGATCAGAATAAGAAGTCATTATGATGTTACTTTTCTCTTCAGTGAGCTACATTACATTGTGTTGTCTTCCTACTACCTGTGTCTATGTTGTACCTGATAAGAAAGTAAAGGAATATCATTTCCCCACATAAGACTGTTGCTGTATAAGAATGTGATTGGCCACGGGGGGATGAGGACGGGGTTGATGGGTGGGTCATAAAACAGGACTTTTAAGCCGGGGAGGGGAGTTCGCTTCCCGGGGAAAACAAAAGACTTTCATCCAGGAGATGCGTGCTCCTTGGGAGTTTTTTAATCCAAACCACGATCTTTTTCCTAAACTTAGCTAGTCGTTTTGGTGCCTAAACTTAACTTTTGTCGCTGCATAATGCGCACATTTCGTCGCCTTAACTTAACTGTAATGTCTGTCGAAACAACCAGAAACTTGCGGTGCTCTGTACTCGGCTCACAGTCACCTATTCTCGGCTAACTGAACCAAAAACTACCACTGATACAAGGGAGCATCCTACTACATTTCTACTAACCGCCGCTGACACGACCGAGCTGTGACGGAGGTCTGTAGCCGCGTAACAAAGCTCTGTAACGGTTTAAACAACTAGCAACTGCTGCTCGGCGTCATGGAGCTCCGTAGCCGGCCTCTGTAGCCGGCGTCCCGTGACCAGCCGGCGGTCTCCTAGTTTCGTACGATATCTTACGTTTTGGCGTGCGTACATTTCCGTACGATATCATACTGACCCGTTCATGAGAACGTGTTGTCCTGGTGCACTAAGGTGCTTTGAATCTAAGACTCCATCGGCCTAATGCTGTATGCCGATGGTACATCTATCATCACATCATTTCCATTTTGATTGATGCTTTGGACAGCATGTAGCGACTAGATGTTATGTACAGCAGCAAAATCTGTACATCAGCACCGATTTATTCCCACTTCTGCTTCCCACGTTGAGTTGCTAGTCAATGGGCACCTTGTGCTTTTTCTGTGCTGCAAAAAAGTCACCTTTATTTCAGACAGGAAGTAACAAAACAATTCAAATTTGTTTATTACCGACAACATCATACTGATTTGTTTTCATGAAACATACAGTAAGGACTGAAATTGAAAAGCACAATGAATCAAGTGATACGATACAGTTTGCATGATGCTAAACTAGCCATACAAATAATGGTTTAGGTGTACTTTTTGATGAAACAGTGTGGATGGCAGGTGAATATTTTATCTAAATTGACCAAGTTCACTTGGTAGTTAGCTCCTCCGTGAGGCAACTTGCACTGCCAAGAGTGAAGTTGCATCATCTTGCTCCGTACGTTTCTTTCCACTGACTTTGAATGCATTCATGTTGCCTAAATGTTTATGTCTTACAAATTATTAATTGAAAGAGGTAAAGGGAGAAAACATTATTTTAGAACATGAACAACTCTCTTAAAAATCTGTAAACACAAATGATCCTGCGTTGAAAACATCAGAGAAAGTCTTCTGACTTTCTCTGATTCCAGCTTGTTATTACAAAACCTAAAATTCTCTTTCAAGTTGGACTTGAATAAGGAAGATGACTGAGATGGTCATGGTTTCAAAGATCTGATTCTGATTCTGACGTCATGTCAACATAGAGTAGCATCAAACATTCTACATGCAGTAGTGGAATTTAATAGTAATAATAATAATAATAATAAAACATTTTTTTTTTATAGCGCTTTTCTAGACACTCAAAGACGCTTTACAGTTTTGGTTACAAACAGACCAAGGTACGTAGACATGGTTACATGACAGACAAAAAGAAAAGGAAAACACATAGGTGCATGGACAAGCACAGGCAAAACAGGAGAGGTGGGCAATGAAAAGGAGGGAAAAACTGGGAAAGTCTGTTAACAGGAAAAAGCAAGTTCGAAGAGGTGGGTTTTGAGGGCCTGTTTGAAGGATGGTAGGGTGCTTGACTGTTTGATGTGGTCGGGGAGGGCGTTCCAGAGGGTGGGTGCAGTAGCTGAGAAGGCTCTGTCGCCCCAGGTCCGGAGCTTAGTCCTGATGGTCTTGAGTGTGTTGGCATCGGCGGACCTGAGGAGGGGGGCGGGAGTGTGGTGGGTGAGGAGGTCTGAGAGGTATGGAGGGGCAAGGTTATTAAGTGCTTTTTATGTGAGGAGAAGTATTTTGAAGTTGATTCTGTGTTTGACTGGGAGCCAGCGGAGGTTGTGGAGAACAGGGATGATGTGGTCCTGGCGGCGGGTGGAGATGAGAAGGCAGGCAGCTGAGTTGTGGACGTGTGTGAGTTTGTTGGTTATTTTGTCTGGTAGTCCGTAAAGAATGCTGTTGCAGTATTCCAGTCTGGAGGTGATGAGGGCATGGATGAGTGTTTCAGTTGCAGTGGTGGACAGATAGGGGCGGAGGCGTGCAATGTTACGAAGGTGAAAGAAGGCGGTTTAACATAATTTTGAACAGCCTAACATGCTGAACGCGTCAGGTCAACCAAAAGACCAAAACTGTAGATTGACAAAGGTTCGGAGCAGTTGGCTGTATGCCCTCCCAGCACAGTGGAACTCTATGGTGTTTACTTTTTGATATTATGGCATATATCATATGGGTCACAGGGGTATGTCCAGCTGTGTGTTTAGGTCTGGTGCTGTCCTTATTGACGTACACTCTAGCAAATATCTGTAAAGTTGTATTACTGTATATTTTCACAAAAATTGTCCATAGAACGTGATTTGTTTTTTACATTTCGAATTGCATAACTTGTGCTCCGACAACTTTTGTCAGCCACGGAGGTTGGTTTTAGAAGATTAAAGAACTTACTTGTTACTATGGAAGTAAGGGAAAATGATCAAATGAACATTAGACTTGAAGTTGACATGTTCATCAAAGCAAAAGCTGCGTCTACTTAGATTCCATTACCAACATTTCTCAATTCAGTAAGCGTAATCCCTGTCTCTGAATCCTGCATGCCGGTGCCTCTCTACATGCGCTGCTGCATGATTTCCCTGGCAATCCATACAGATGTTTGCTTCCCCACCCATTTTAGCTTCCCCTACAACTCCAGCTTTTTCTTTCTTAGGACTTGGCTTCCCAAATATTCTTCACTTGTCCCTCCCCCTTCCTTATCCCGTCTCTTTTCTCTGGCATGCCACTAAAGATATGAATTTGTCTGCATTCTAACTATCAGCTGCTCCTAATGTGCATCTGTTACTCCTAAATGTCATTGTGGCGACTGAGTAACAAATTCAGTCTGTGCCTGTGTCAGTGCCTCAGTCATCCACATTGTCCCGCCCAACAGAAGCAATATTAACATCACTTCTGACTCAAATAACAATTGTCATGACGTTGTGACCGTCTTCCATGTCCTCGGGTAACTTCATGGTTTCTAATTGACTAATATAAGAAAACAATGATTTCCTCAGTGCTGGCCAGCACATTGTTAGCATCCAGCATCAGAATGTAGACTAAGCAAGCATCTCAGTGACTTGAATCAAACTCAATGTCTTACATTCACCTTCCAAGTGCAAATAAGTATATATGTATGAAATTGCACTGCAGTTACTTATCAGCAGAAGCCTCAATTAGGATTAATTGAGCATACTACACAAAAGTTGGCCCACACCATGCCAATCCAGCACCATAAACCTCCCGTAGTACATCACTGCTAAGCTGCCCTTACATTGCCCATTCATTCCTCAGAGGGTGAATAGTGTGGAAAGGCTATAAACCACACACTTCATCTTGCACACGTTATGTAAAACTGAAATGTTTGCTAGAGATTCACTAGTTTCCAACAGCCAGATTCAGTACATTGGGAAAACAGTGCTGACGTAAGTGCTGGCCAGCTGAGGCTAACACATCCTACTTTAGTGCCCTTACTACCCCCACTTTGCTGTGGTAAGGATATCAACAGGTAATTTCAATGTTAAGATGTCTATCAGTAAGATCTCTGATGTATTACTTATGATGTATTAGTGTTTCCATTTACCAACACATACACAGAGCTTTGTCACTCTATTTGGCCCCTTCCCTGGTACATCAACATTACAACTAAAAGCTTATTCATAGCTGTCAAAGCCACTCCTGCTTTGAAATGATTCCGGCTGGGAACCACTTGGCCGCAATAGCGACAGGCCACCTGTGTGTGTGTTGGAAGATCAATGGGGATATGAAATGTTAAGGCCTGGCTTTTTCTGTGCACCTGCTAAAAATTTACAACGCAATCAGAATTTTGTCCCTTTTACTGTCATGCAATCAGTGGTGGAAGAAGTATTCAAAATCTAATTAGACCTAATTGTACCTTTAATCAATCATCCAGCATCAAACAAGTGACCAGCCACAGTAAAATAGATTTCCCATGAGCCTCCACCTAACTGACCTCGCAATATACCACTTAAGTCTGATTTATGGTTCTACGGAAGCTCCGTGCAGAGCTTTCGCCGTAGCCTACGTAAGTGGCCTGAAGTTTATACTTGTGCGTTGGTGTGTGTGTTGCTCTCTTTAAGAGAATAGCAGAGCCGGCGTATGTGTCTGGGTGTGTGTGGGGAGTGTGTGGTAGAGCGAGTGAGAGAGTGACAGTGATTAGCTTCAGAGCGGGTACCGACTCTAGAGTCAAAGTGAGAGAAACAAAGTGTCTCCCCTGTTCTTTCTGACCACGGTGGGAAATCTGGAGCAGGAAAAGTTAACCCTCTCCTTGATTTCATGTTGTTTATGGAGGAGAACCAGGAAGTGAGGCGGGGGAAATGCAACGCTAACAAGCAACAGCCAAGCAGCAGCCAGACAGACAATTCACAGTTGTTGCAGTCTGCGTCGCCACGACGTGTAGTTACATTTTTTAAGAGGTGGATGTCAGACTAAGGCGTAGGGTCCAGTGTAAGGTCAGTATCTCCATGTAGCTACGTATGTAGCCACGCAGTCGATTTAACGCAGAAGCATAAATTGGCCATAAATCTTCCTCCTCTTTCTCCACCATCTTGTCTCAGCCCTCTGCCTCCTCTCCTCCTCCTTCTCTTCCACATCATGTTCTCTAGCGCTTTAGCCTCCACAGGAGTCAACCTCAACGCCAGCCATCTGCGTTTCAGTGCTTCCATTGCCAGCAAACAATGCTGTTCTTGTATGAGCAGTGCCCACAAAACTCTATTCCGTCCTCCACCACAGTAACATTTAGCCCACACATGCACTCCAAAGCTCTTTGAACGTTGTCAGTCATTGTTCAGCCAAACATACTGTACGTACTAGTGCTACTTCTCAATTCTCAACTCCAGCATCATCACTTCTGCATTCGATTTTTGTGTGAGAGTCAGAGAGATATAATTTGTAAGCTCGCTCTTCTCTCTCTGTAGTTAAACCAAACCCTTAGAAAAGCCTCTGATCCACAGTGTAAGCTCCTCACACCCGTATTCCAGCCCGCAGCTTAAATTACACTTTGTGAGTCAGATTTCCGTGACCCTGTGCTGGCTAAGTCAAAAGAGCGAGGACTACACTTATGCAGCGCAGCCATCTGCGTATTTAATCCTCACACTGTGCTGTTGCACTAATTCAGATGTAGTGTAATGAGATCCCAGCACTTAGGTGAGATTTCTAAGGAAGAGAGCTAACAATAGGGGAGAATCTTTCTGTATTCTCGCTCACTCTGTGCCTTAGCATCAGGATGTGATAGAAATGCTCCAGACTAGCATCACAGAGACTCCAGGTGTATTTTAATCCCTGCAGCCCAGTAGGAAAGCCCAGATACTCTGGAGAAATTCAATTACACGCCTTAGGCACAGGCTCTAAATTTACCCCATTTTCAACATGGCAAACTTTAAATTCACTGTTACATCTAGTATAGAGGAGCTGGCATAATAGAAGGTAATGCCATGTCAACATTATGAGGCTCTGATAGGGAAACCAAACTAATCCATTGGTCCCAGACTGTAGTAAAGAGTTCCTAGAAGAGCTCCGTTCCTACAAGAGTTCAGCCACGGCACCAAAAAGTTAGGAGAGTGTCGTCCAAACACATCTAAAGGGAAAAGAATTCTGTTATATATACTATATATATAGAGCGATGAGACATAATGATCATTCAGATGGGAATAATGGTAAAACATTCAGACATTTTCGCCTTGAAGGCAATCATGGAGAACGGAGTGACAGCAGTAGCTGTATGTGAAGAATAAAAAAGTCTGAGAGAGAGGTTTAATAAAGGAGGGGCGTTTCAGCGCTATTTTGTGATCCAACAACAACGCACTTGGAGGACAGGCCCGGTCACTGATAACAAGCACTGCCCTTAAGTTAGATTTATAGCTGCGCATAAAGATCTAACAGAGCTTACACATGTAGCCACTGTACAAAGATGCCACGTGGACACCGCAAAGAACTGTGACTGGTCAGCTTGGGCTGCTTGTGTTTTCTGTAGCCTGTGGGGATGTTGATAGTGAAGACAACATTGAAGCAATGTGGAGAGAAAAAAAGACTCCAATTAGTAATACACATCTAAAAAAAAAAAGACATCTCCACTTCAAATCGTTCAGCTCTGCATGATCACCACTCCATCACAGTGAATGGAAGAACATAAATACAATGATTGCACAGAAATGGTCTCATATTCAGTAATGAAACAAGGAGAACTAGAAGTTGCCTGGAGGTAATTGCACTTCTTTCATTTTCTATTTATAGTCCATCTTTCATATCACAAAGTAAATGAAAGAATGTAATCACAGTTATCGTGGGGAACACAATTGATGTGCAATACAGCCTGATTATGTATATCCGTCTAGTGTTGTGGTGTAAAAAAAACAAACTACCTGAACAATAATCAGAACCTTGACCCGCTACCAGACTGGTATTGACCCATTGCATCCAGTATAAACCCAGCTTCAGTAAATCAGGTGCTAATGATACACACATTGCAAATACAATAAATGACTATGTGTATTCATGTTTAAATACCTGGCCTAGAACTGTCAATTCAAGGTATACTGTAATGTTTTTGATTCTTTAATATGATTTTTTTCTAGCTTTCTGGCAGTTAGGTTAGACATGACCTGTGAGAGCAGAATGACCTGAAATGTCTGCACAGTGAGCAGTAGTCACTTTATCACAAAATGCAAATTACACATGATGTTCACTGGTGATGAATTGCAAGTATTTATAAATGGATTTTTGATTAATAAAAGCACTGGACCGCTTGAAGGTTGGAATTATAATTGTCTTTTAATATATTTCTTGTGAACCAACCTACCAAAACTATCTCAAAGTGCATTGAGTCCAAAAGTTAAATCAGTGGCATATCATTGAGACATGTTGACACAAAAACTCTCCTTCGAAACAAACTGATAGATCTAAAAATCTAAAAAAAAAAAAAAAATGACATAATGCAAGCACGTCACAGAAGGCAATATCGCGGCCAGCTGGTAACAAACAATCCCGTCTTACAGTTAAACGGTAAGCTAAAATAAGTTTCTGGAAACATTTGAGGTGAGAAGTATGCAATACAGTGAAGTCAAGAATCTTGGTTCATATGTGCTCAGCACAGCAATTTTTAGCATTTCTAAATTTACATTTCTCTGTCAATCTAAACCACAGGTGTCAAACTCAAGGACCGCGGGCCAAATCTGGTCCTTGGCAAATTTTGATCCGGCCCGCATATCAATTTAGGTTAGGCCCGACTAGTTGTGCGCCAGACCAAAAAAGTCATGAAAACTGTTTTTCACACTGTAATTATGTGACACTCAGGCACGCAGATTTTGGCAGATTTGCCGATTTTGAGCCTCAGAAATTCCCGCAGAAGCAGAGAGTTTTCATATTCAGGCTGTGAAACAGGTTGCTGTGAGTCGGCTGTGTGGTAGCCTGCTATAAAAAATCAAATCAAATCATGAAAAATCTTTGTTTCACACCAAACTGTGAGAGTGAGAAAGGGAGAAAGCTAATTGAGACAACAGATGACGCAAAATGCATAATCTTTTGGATTTTAGCTGGAAGATGAACACAGAGATCTGGGCACTGGCAAAATAGAGGGAATTTTACCATTGTTAGATTACACATACTACCCACATTGTTATGATAAAACGCTGGTTGAAAATCGGCAGAGTATCTCTTTAACTGTAGACATCAGATGCTACAAATCAACTTAGACTAATATTTATGACACTCATTAATATAACAAAGACTGTAAGCAAATGGACTACATCTAAACTGAAACCATTTTAATGAAAAGTATTAAGGTAGCAGGAGAAAACAAAACTGCCTATAACTTGGCTTTAAACTGATTAACGAGCTGAAAAAACACATCCAGTCTCCCTCAGAAATCAAAAATAGCCTAAAACGAACTTTAGAGCATGATGGGACAGTCAAACTGTTATTCAGGCATTATTGTGGTGCACTGTACAAGCCAGGTCAGTCAAACATGACGTCAGCCCAGTGGTCCAGTGATCCCCACCTGCTCCGCCTCTGTCCTCTCACACTCCCTCTCTTTACCCCTGCAGTTCGCCGTGTGCCTCCCCGTTTCTCCATCCCCCCCACCAATCACGAGGTGATGCCCGGCGGCAGCGTCAACCTGACCTGCGTCGCGGTTGGCGCTCCCATGCCTTACGTCAAGTGGATGAGCGGCGAGGTGGAGCTGACCCGGGAGGAGGAGATGCCTATTGGCCGCAACGTCCTGGAGCTCACCAACATCCGGCAGTCTGGCAACTACACCTGTGTGGCCATATCGTCCCTGGGCATGATCGAGACCACGGCCCAGATCACTGTCAAAGGTCAGAAATCCAGACAGCTAGCTAGACTATCTGTCCACTCTGAGGTTTCTGTTGCACGACTAAAACAACCTTTGAACGTACACATGTTCCACCAAAACAAGTTCCTTCACCAGGCTATTTTGCAAAGACACCGTTATTACGTCCGACGCTTAGCAAACGCCCATGACGATTGTGATTGGTTTAAATAAATGCCAATAAACCAGAGCACAGTTTTCTCCTATCCATTTTTTTGCTCCATGACAACTTGTGGGCTCCATATTAAATGGATAAATAGTAGGGCTGTCAATCGATTAAAATTGCGATTAATCACGTGATCGTCCATAGTTAACTCCCAATTAATTGTAAATTAATCAAATGTTTTATTTGTTCTAAATGCTAAATTACTTTTAAAAAGGGATATTTTGCAAGTGGTATTTAAGACTGCATGTACTCCGGTGGTAACTCAGTTCTCATCGACAGTACATGCAAATAACTTGTCTGGGGGAGAGAAACATCTGGAAGGGCTTTGAAACTAAACTTTCCATTCAAAATAATTTTGTTATATCTGTTAAACATTCAGCACAGTAGGCTCTGCTGTGTGGCTGCATTGAATATATGCACTTCTGATGATCTCAGTTATGAGGACTACAGGATGGATTTGCATAGGAGTACGTGCACCCACCTGCTTGGCAACATAATACATGTGCTCAGCCTGCTGGCACTGTGCAGATCAGGAGAGGGCAGACACAGGCTCCTGAATGATAATTCACTGACAGACTGCCACTATTGTATGTCTGACTCTTTTGTCTGTCTCTGCTCTCTAACAGCCCTGCCCAAGCCACCCACTTCCCTCACTGTGACAGAAACCACGGCCACCAGTGTCACTCTTACCTGGGACTCTGGAAACCCAGAACCAGTGTCCTACTATGTGATCCAGTACCGGGCCAAACTGTCTGACAACGGCTTCCAGGAAGTAGACGGGGTAGCCACAACCCGATACAGCATTGGTGGCCTCAGCCCCTTCTCAGAATATGAGTTTCGTGTCATGGCTGTCAACAATGTGGGCAGGGGGCCTCCCAGCGGTATTGTAGACACTCGAACAAGTGAGCAAGCCCCCTCATCACCGCCTCTTCACATCCAGGCGCGGATGCTGAGCTCCAGCACCATGCTGGTCCAGTGGGAGCCTCCAGAGGAGCCCAACGGCCAAATCCGGGGCTACCGGGTCTACTACAGCTCGGAACATGACGCCCCGCTCAGCGCCTGGCAGAAACACAACACAGATGACAGCCAGCTCACCACCATCTCAGGCCTGACCACAGATATTACCTACAGCCTCAGGGTACTGGGCTTCACCTCTGTGGGGGACGGGCCGCCTTCTGATGTGCTGCAGATCAAGACCCAGCAGGGAGGTGAGAACACGCTCACTATGTCACTGCAAAGCAATGGCATGAGAAAACTCTTGCTGGATCGTTTTGTAGCAACAGAAGTAGTGCCAGAAATTGATTTAACAATTATTCAGATAATTTACTTAGGTTAAAGGGTAGCTACCGTTTTTTTTTCAACCTGGACAATATTTTCCTTAGTTTTTTTATGTAAGTGACTGATCAGAACAACTTTCTTTGAAATTGGTCCAGTATTAAGCAAGAACGCTGTAACCGGCAGCAACAGACCGGGCTGCAATGTAACCTTATGGGGAAAATTTGCATCATCAATTTGGTCCACCTAAAGTGCTGTTTTTGCCGCTGACAGGCTCAAATTATTATTCTAAGTGTCTGACAACATTATGGAAAGGATCCCTACAGAGATATACCTTTTAAAGCCTCTATGAGACCTTTCTGTTTAACCAGAAACAGCTCTGAGGTTGCTAGCGCCAAACCCACCAGACTCTATTAAAAAAAACAATACTTTTAGCGTGTATAGAGCCAACATATTTTCACATGTAAATTGGTAAACTATGGGTTTATGTCAACCAAAACTAGAGTTGTGATGGTTGGAAAAGTGGAAAGATGACCCAAAACGGCTTTTCATAGTTTAATTTTGTTTCTGTCGACTTTGAATGAAGTGTATTTCATGATGTTAAAATGACTGTTTATTTACATGGAGTCTGGTGGCTTTAGCGAATGTAATTTCGCGGATGTTTTTATAGGATAGGATCTTACCGTTTAACAGAAAGCCCGACCTCCTTAGAAATCCTTTCCATAATGTTGTCAGACACTTAGAATATTAATCTGAGCCTGTCAGTGGCAAAACAATTACTTTCGTGAGCATAAATATACAAGCTGGACAATGGCCCTATTAATTTACATTGTAGCTTGCTTCGCTGACTGCAGCGATCTCGCTTAATACTGGACCAATGTCAAAAATTGTTGATCCGATCAGTCACTTAGACACAAAAACATAGTAAAATAGTTTGAAAAATGTAAATTTAAAATGTACTCTCTTACACATAAAATTGCTGTATTGGAAGAAGCTGCAAACACAACATTAACATATTATAACCTAATGAAGTTGTTATGGCAAACGTGGTAGCAAACTGTCTACTTACACATCCAGCAGACACAGAGCAAGATTTGTATTCATTCGGAGTCATATTTGTGTCCACCTGATGAATGAACAGTAATCGGTAGTCTAACCTTCACTCTTCTTTTAGCTCTGGTTTGGTTTCCACCAACTCCTGAGAAATGTTCTGTTTCTTTAGCCTTTCTTCACCACCTCATCACTAACTTTAGCTGGGTCACAACTACACACTTATTGTGAACAGGTTTAGAGTATGTAGTGTATTCCCACAAGAACGTATACTCAAAACAGTCAGTGTGCATGCTAAAAAAACACAATTTTTGACTGTGCTGTTGATATGCACAATTGTAATACAAAAATGGAAATAAAAAGTAAAATTGGAAATTGAGGGGCTACATACAGCTTCAAGAAATTATAATAAGTTAGGGATAATGGTAGGGCAGCTTTAAGGAAACACAAAAATGAAGTATTAGTTCATCATATTTCACTTCCTCTGTGTGATGTTTAATTGCCGGTTACACTCCAACATCTCAGTCTGATTAAAGTCCATCTGCGTAGGTATTTCTTTGAGATTGATGATGATAATGTACATCTTTTGGTATGCCAACTGCAAAAACAGTATACTATCACAAATAGTTTAGAGTAAATAAACTTGGAGACATTGCACTGTGGCGATGAGAAATATGAACAACGACAAAACCAACAGTCTGACATAACTAAGAGTCTACAGTTAGCGGTCATCTACGCTGCTACATGTACTGTAGCATCTCTAAATGACACCTCCATGACTGTAATTATGGTGCAATTAGAGTGCTGTGTTATATAGATTGGTGCCTGGCGGTTTGCACCAACTACACATGTACTAACTGTGTGTCTCTGTGAAATGGACGTATGCAAGAAAGTATTGGTAGCTGCAAAAAATGTCTGGGATAAATTTAGTCACATTCACATCATTTTGAAATTGCAGAAAAATTGTGCTGTAATGTGAGATTTTCACCAGCTGAGATGTGTGTGTGTGTGTGTATGTGTGTGTGTGTGTGTGTGTGTGTGTGTGCGTGTGTGTGCGTGTGCGTGCGTGCGTATGAAAGTCTCCTACACTTTATCCTCAAGGACAAAGTGGCTGCCTGCACGTAGGGGATTAATAATAATATTTCATTCACAGAGAGTCTGTTTTTCAGCTTCCTGTGTTTGGCTGGAAGAATCATGACATCACAACAGGGCTGCAATAGAAGATAATGCCACCCAAATTCAGCTGACCCACTTTATTTATTTTTGGAATAGAGTTCAGCACCCTTCCAGGCTGACATAAATCATTTTGACTTAAATGCATATTAGAAAGTGTAGTAACTAGTATCAGACTAAGACAGATTCTACCCGTTGTTTTATGAGCCCATCAATGCGAGGAATGTAAAATGTTCCCATGTCATGCCATCTATTATGTGGCCGTCTACACTATCATATCGTCTGGAGCAGTGGGCCGTTTGGGCAAAGAATTACTGTTTTTTTATTTACAACTTTTACAGGAGCCTTCAAAGCAACACATGCACTGAAATCGGTTCAAGCCACAACAAAAAAATAGTAGGGTGCAAAATCAACAAAAGTCTAGTGAATGTTCAGATGTTACCAGCCACGCAACAGATTACCATTGTTTTTTAGCTGGGGAGTGAAGCAAATCTACCAGCCACTTGCATATTTTTCCAGCATTTGTCTGTTGGATGGTGCTAATTTTGTACCCTGGCTGCAACAGAACAACGTCCCATCCTCACTGATCTTGAAAATATAGATTCACCTTCTTTTTTAAGTATGCTACAGTCACACTTATGTGTCTCATGATACTGACTCATGAAACATTCAGTTCAGTGCTTGTGTTTTTTTTTACTTTCCTGTGGCAGCGATAGAGGCAGTGATGTTTCCTGTTTCCTGTACGGGATTCTCACACCGCCTCAAATCATAGCTCAAAACACACCGACAAGTCTGATCTCCGGTTACATGATTGGCCACCGCAGCGTGACGTGGGGTTGCGTTTCTCCAAAAGTTGAGTCGGTCTCAACTTTTCACCGTAGGCCCGCTGCGTGTCCCCCTTGTCCCTCCAAGCAACTCTTGAGAATCTATCTGGAGCTTTAGCTACTAAATACTCCATTAAGGTTCAGCAGCTAACTTTGTCTGCCTGTTATGTGGTGCAGCATCGCCAACTATTTTTTTGACAAAACAAGCTGAAGTGAGGAGAAGTTAGTGGGGGAAAAAACACATATCAAACACAAGTTAGTTGTTTTCTATGTCGTAAAACTTGCCTGGAGGGGATTTTTGAGATAAAAAATAGTGCAGTTTTAGAATACATAAAAGCGACAGTGTGTTTGGGAGTGTGCTTGTTTGATTGACAGAAGTCTGAGTTATTCATAGATGAGTTGTGATTGTTGCTGTCTCACCCCAGCTCCACTGTACTTTGCCATAATAAGGATTTTTTTAGGCTCCAGTAACTGACAAAGATGGTAGCAAGTAATAAAGCCAAGACCAACCTTCGAGCAGCGAAAACACTGGCTTGGCTGTAATGATTGGCATTTGGGGAAACTGTGGCCTGAGATGTTATGTAATGTATTACTAATTGTAAGTTATTTAAACATTAACCTTGTGTAAGAACAAGGAGAGATGCATTGCACCAGGTTGTAGCACATGTGCTATTTCCCGCCCGTAGTCCCTGGGCAGGTAGGTAAAACAAACACACCTAATTTTCAATAATGCCAATATGTGCAAAGTTACATCAATAAAATTATCTTGGGCTCAATCGTTCAAACATCCTAAAACCATCCCCCCCCTTCCCTTCACAACAAAGCTATGAAATCCAAAAACACTCACACTCGCAAGCACACACACACACACACACACACACACACACACACACACACACACACACACACACACACACACACACACACACACACACAGTCACACAAATGCATAAATGTGTATAAGTTTGTTGTGACAATATCCAGAGTTGTGTCAGTTGTGTCAAGCAAAATGTTTGAGGATTTGTAATGAGCTGTGTTGGGAGAGTGTTCCATTGAATTATGATGTAAGCAAAACACACCTCAGTAAATGCATGGCAGTCATGGACATGAGAGACTTAGTAGACAACTATCAGTAAAACTAAATCTCAATTACCTTAGAGGATTTAAAGGTGATGGAATTCTTTATACTTCCTCAGCTTTGTTGCTGTTCTGAATACTGATGAGTATTGACTGCAGCGTCTCTGGGCTTGGCCTCACACTTCACCTCTTGACTCCCTTACTTTGAATTCCCAACTCTCAACACACCCTTTACTGTCTCTGTTCCTGTCTTTGAGTCTCTTCCTGCCTTTTTTTGTGCCTCCAGTTCCAGCTCAACCATCTGGTTTTGAGGCCGAGGCCGAGCTGGACTCACGCATCATGCTGTCCTGGCTTTGGCCCGTCCAGGACCCCATCATTAGCTTTGAACTACTCTACTGGGAGGACAACACTCCTACAGACAAGGTAAATACCACCTTAAAAACATGTTTCTTCCAATGAGATGAGAGTGTGATTATAATACCTATAATAAACATTTTTTATACAGCACCTCAGTGCTAGTTTGTGTCTTTAGCTGCAGACTGTTGTATGTCTCGCTGTTGGAATCCTCTACAGTGAACAGTCACACTTTACACCACTAAACTATCAGCATTTTAACCGTGTTTAATCCAGCTACTAGCTAACGGTGGGCTAACATTACCTGCTGCAAAGTGTAGTGTGACATGCAGCAAAGCTTCCGTTGCCTCTAACTTCCGTTTTGAAGCACCAGACAGCAGTGAAGGTGTAGGCACCGGTGCCATATAAGCATCAGATTTCGGTACCCAACTCTACTCAGAATGATTTGCCTGTGAAATCATTTTACCTTTTTCCCCAAAAACAGCCTCAGATCAACACCGTCATTGGCTCCTTCTGATAATTCGATTTATCTCAGGGTAACACATGAGAGGAATTTAGTTGATTGTGTTGAATTTGTACTAAATGAAACCCAAGATTATAATAGTATATCCACTAGTTCAATATCTGTGTGTGTGTGTGTGTATGTGCCGTGGCCTTCATGATCTCATGGTTTACATCTTCCCACAGCATCATGACACATTCGACCCAGCGGGCTCCCATGCAGTTGATGGTCTAAAGCCAGACACACTCTACATGTTTTCCCTGGCAGCAAGATCAGAGATGGGTTTAGGAGTCTTTACTCAGCCTATTGCGGCCAGGACGGCCCAGTCCAGTAAGTACTCCAGCCTTCTAATGTCCCTCTCACATGGGCGGTTCAGGTTATTCTGTCCGGACGAAGAGAAAAAATTATTCATTGTTGCCTTTAGGTTCTGGCAGATTTTATGTAGTTACAAATGAACCAAGAGGAGTAAACATGAAGTCGTATCGTCATTGGACAGTATTGGTGATGTCATCCTGCATCATCAGTGCCACATGGACCCCATGGACACTCAAGTGTGCGTGTTTGTGTGTGTGTGTGTGTGTGTTGGTTTGTGCATGCATGCGTGTGTATCTTTCTATCTCTCTTCTGCTAACTTTCCCAGCTGTAAGAAGCATCAGATTGTACCATGCGCAAACTGCAGAGGTAAAACATTTTAGCAGAGATGCTCACAAGTCTATGAGCTAGAGTCCAAGTCAGGTCTCAGGAGATATGTGTTACGTAGGTAGGTTATAGGTTGGGCAGGGAGGGGAATAACTATCAACTCATCAGACGTTTCCTAAAAATAAAGATTGTTCACGAGGCCCGCATCTCGAGTACGAGCCGAGTCTGAAGTCTTTTGGGACGAGACTCAAGTCAAGTCTAAAGGCACTGTATGTGCGAGTCTCAAACCCTGCATTTTAGTGAACTATTTCTCCTCCATGGGGATTGACCTAAAAGTTCTCCAGAGTTTCACTGGCCATGTTTGGGCCAACTGTTACAAAAGATATAGGGTATTACTCCTAAAATGAAGATTTATTAAAAAAACACAGTGTGCTTTTTTATTAGACTGCCAGTGTCACAGTCACTGGTAGTCATTTGTCATTGTGATTGGTTGTCAATTTCAAAGTGGCGGCTTTTACCTAATTTGAGCCTGCCTGAGGACAGACTCCAGAGAGAGGGAGACGGCGGACAGCATGTCTACACATCATCGTCAGTGTGAACACAAGATGCGTTCGGGCACAGTATTCAGGCCGACACACAATCACTGAAGTTAAACAGAAGAAAATAGACTTGAAGCCTAAACATACCTTTCAGGACCCATTTAAATGGTATAGCACATGTAAAATATGAGCCATGTTAATACTTGCAGAAGAGGAATTGTAAATAACTGTAAACTCATATCAAATATACATGGACATATTGGTACGTCATCGCCTTTATACATTCCTTGTGTAAGAAAGGACTCAAATATTGGAAACAACACACAAATTCTATAAATTATAAAGAAACAAAGGTTGAATATGATGATTTGATTTGGCTGGCAAAATGTAGATTTTTTCAAGATTAATTAATGCCGTCTTTCTAAAATCCTATATGAATCTGAATAGGGGAGCAGAAGCTCCTGTTCTGAACCAGCCATTTGTGTTTGCTCATACTATTACAACACAGTAATGCTTGCAGCAGACGGGCTGTGTAATTGCAGTTCTGTGCTCGCAAAATGTAATTACCAGTGTAGCATTAGTTATGTGAAGATTTTTTTTTTTCCACGTCAGTCATGCTCGAATTTGCTGAACATGCAACTCAATTACAAAGTTCAAGCACCAAGGCAACAAAAGAAAATGTCATTCTAAAGAGTTTTTTTGTCAGGCGTAAAATCCGTTGTTCCACCCGAGCCATCATTCATAGGCACAGTAGTATTGCTTGATATTTTTTTGATCTTTTTTTCTGCTTTCTGCTGCCTTTGCGTAACAAATCACCAGACGTCGCGCATTGCACATTTTGACAAATAGTCTAATAAAGGCAGTGAGTGGATACAAACAGAATATTATGATGTAAGACCAAGGAAAAACAAACAGACTGTTGCACAGAGAGACAGGTTTTATCATGACTGCCATGTCTCTTCAAAATGATAGTTTGTCATGTGAAACATGGCATCGAGTGTGCTCATGTGCAGGAATTCTGCTGTTCCCAGCTGACACTAATACTCTTGAACACCTTTAATTCTGAGCTTAGCTGCATATCGAGCATTGGATCTCTGGCTCTCTGGCATGCTGGGATATATGAACTCGAACCTGCAGTATGTATGACAGCAGAATCTAAGCCCTCGCTCTTGTTTTACCTGTCAGGAGTGAAATCCTTGCTCCAGCATTCACACTGCAAACAATTTTTTTTACAACTAGTCGCTCTGATTTTCAGTCTCCCATCACTCCTCTGGCAGTCAAACCCATCGTGTCAGGAAACTAAAGACCCTGACCACAGCTGTCACTTACTGCTTGTCTAAATCCCTTCCATAGTGTCATCTGTCTGCTCTTCTCTGTCTCCTTTTTACTGTTAATTTACTGTATATATCTGGAGCTTGTCAGATTATGATTCTTAAAAATTGACAGGCCATCAGAGGAGAAAACCAGGGTGATCTCACGATGCCATGTTTTGTTTTTAGCAATGGCAGGCGGCTGTCAAAAGTCAAGAAGTTACTGTTGTTGTGAGTGAGAAACTACACACATCCAATGGGCCTCTGTGCTGCTGCTGCAAAGCACATCACAACCACCTTTGTGTTATATTATTTATTGAATAATGAATCAGTGAAAAGATGTGGAGTTAAAGTGCTAACCCGGCATTCATACAGCCATAATATAATCCAAAATGTGTAGTTTTTTTGCACTGAATTGAACAGAGTTACGAATTGACGACAGTAATAATAAAAGCAAAGAAGTTCTGTGATTAATGTACCAAGGTTAACTCACCCAGTACACCGATATTGTACTAGTCCCGTCCACCACAGCTCCCAATCACTCACACTGCACGTTCCCTCTCTCACACAGCTTAGGGTAGTCGTATTAAAGGAATTGACAGGTTCATGGTGCACTATATTGGATATTTCCCTCTAGATCTTAGAAATAAGGGTAAGGAGTGCAGACAAACAAACAAATTATACGAAATAAAAAAATTAAAAAATTAAAAAAAAAAAAAAAAAAAAAAAAAAAAAATATATATATATATATATATATATATATATATATAAATAAGAAAAATAGATGCAAACTTAAAAAAGGATTCCTAATAGAGATATGGGCAAAAATATTTCACTGTGGTTTTAATCTGACTTTGACTCTTTAAATCCACAGTTTGCGGTGCAGATAGAGATGAAAAGATGGGTGTTTTTTCCTATAAATTAATATTCATTTTCTTGTGCGATCAATAGAGGCACCTAATCCTTCAATCTATGCAGTTTCTCAACATGACACCACTTTGTTTTTATCCCAATCAAATAGTCTTCTTTCCTGGTTAGGTTCATTTTTTTTCTTCTGTCCAAATCCTATAATTCCTTTTCTCTCACAGCCACCTGCCCTCTACTCCAAGTTTTGGTATTTTTCATAACCCTGTTTCTATTTGTGACTTTAATCAGCCTCAGTGCATCTCCCACTCATGGGTCTCTGTCTCTTTGATCTATTGTACCCCTGCACGGACGTATCCAAAGGTTCTTGTATGTGTGATGGAATTACGGCTGTTCTTGTGCGTCTCTTTCAACTTGTCACAAGCACCTCTGCTGCAGGCGAACAAACCAGCCTCCAACACTGTTCAAACAGTAACCTCGCTGGGACCTGGCGCTCTGCTGGGCTGCCGAACCACAGGCGAACATGATAACAGTCCCCTGTGTTATCTCTCCCACCTGCTCCACACTCATCTCAACTGTTATGCTGCTGTATTCTGTGGAATTCTGCTCTTGTGTTATCAGTGTGCATGCATGCATTCATTTGTAGTGTCCCTGTTTCAGTTGGTGAACCTTCACACTGTGTTATGACCTATTTCCACTGTATGGTGCATTCCTGTTTTTTGTTTTCCACTGCGGATAGTAACCCCTAGAGCTGTAACAATTCCAAATTCTGCTGTACAATTAATTGTCCCAGAAATAATTGCGACTGACAATATAACTGTCTCTTTCAATCAAATTTTAAAATGTTTCTTTATTTATTACTTTTTTAAACAAATTAAAGTTTTGAATGAATCCCAGGATACATCTTTTGGTTATATCTGTTATATTACCCAGATAATGTAATAACACAAATACACAGCCTGTGACGTAAAACACGCCTAAAATATTTTTTCTAACTGTATCCCCCCTTGTTATTTGTGTTGCTATGAACGTATATAGGGTCAAGTACCAACAACTAACAATTTATATAATAATAAAATGCATAGCCTAACCAATAAACACTTATATAATTACAATTTGGCATATCTAAACATAATCAACAACTACCAGTCATACGCCTTAAGACCTTAGCTAATTAAGCAATCAATTGCGTTAAACAAAGAAACCGTGATTATGAAAAAAAGAAGAAAATTATGTAATAATTGTTAAAGGCCTAGTACCCCCTCAGCTGATCGCCATGGCGTCTTTAACACGTCTTTCATTGACATTTATATTACATCCAGAAAAGCCATTCAAAACAACTTTCATTCTGGCTTCCTTTGGGACATTTTTTGGGTGACGTCTATACACCCTCCAGAAAAGATGTATAAAAGCCTTTTATTCATTCTCCTGTGAGAACGCCTTCTAGATGTCTAACAATTACGTCTTTAACACATCTTTAATTAACATCTATACAACGTCCAGAAAAGACGTGTAAAAAAACTTTAATTCTGGCTTCCCAGAGGACGTCTTCTGGATGTCCATAAATCACGTCTTTTAGACGTGTTGTAGACGACTTTTTGCTCACTGGGTATTTACAACTTTTGCTAATGGAAAACTAAAAAGAGCGAGTCGAGTAGAGCCGTGCCGTACCATGCAGTGGAAATGCAGCACTAGTTACGTGTCTGTGTGAGATCAACGTTGTTTTACAGAAAGGTAGCTCGAGTGTGAAGTGTCACCCTTGTTTTTGTCTGACCGCTGGACTGTGAAGATGATAAAAACAAAAAAGATAGCAATTCTCAGAAATGCTAAATTTTGTGTTAATTGGAAAAGAAATCACCTTTATTGTTCAATACAAATCCTAACAATTAACCATCCAGTTTCAACCCTGTCTTCTAAAAATTATATATTCATATATAACTGATTAATATGGTTTGTAGAGAACATTGTGCTGCTTGAATCACATTTTTTAATTTACATAATGAGGAAATCTTTATATACAGACACCTTTAGGATAATTGGTGGTTGGTTTATTACATTTTATTTTCATAGTTTTAGTCACTGGTTCAATCCCTTATGATAACATTGTATTCACTAAGGTTATTACTTAGATCTGCTAAGAACAAAGTCCCATGGGTCAAGAAACACGGGCAGTCAGACGTTCACACAGGTTGGAAACAAACCTCCAGGTCAGTCATATTTCTGATTTAACTTTGACCTGCTGTATTTACTGAAGTTAAGATAATCTGGATAAACATTTTTTGTTTGTTCACAACCTGTCTGATCGCCTGACTGCTCGTTTCTTGCAGCGTTGAACATCTTTTTAGCTAGCGTCTCATAACTGAAGCAAATGATGGCCAAACTACAAAAATAAGACTAAAGTTGAAATTAAAGGATCATTTCATTGTGCTGTTGGTTAAATATTAAAAAGTCAATGTTGGCTTAAAAGTCAGTGTTGGTTTAAAGTGTTCACTTTTTCAATATCTAACCAAGAACACAATCGTTCACCGACCTTGTTTCTGTAAACTTAAATGACAGCCGGGACTTGTGAACCCAAGTCTATAGTGTCAAAGTCCTGGGCTTTGCACACACACCCATCCACCCAGATCTCCTCTCTATGACTTCTGTACAGTATAAGAATGTCACACAAAAATGGAATTGCTATTGAACACGAGGTGAGCTGCAATAACGTTTTCTCCAAAGCATAATGGTAAAGCAAATTAGTAGGATATGAACAACAATTGTTTAGGACATAGGCTACCCAGTCAGGCCGTTCTCATGAACCATTCGTGCATATAGTTGCGAAAAGTGTCTAAACTTAACTGTTGTCACCGCATGACTAGTCTGTATTGACGTCGTTTCATTTCCGGGATTGTTCAGGTGCCGCCTGAAATTTCGCCGGATGTCCCTTATTTTCCGCTGGATGTCCGTTACTTTCCTCTTTCTTTGTGTTTGCGTTCTAAACTCCGGTGGATTTATGGGGACTATGGTTAACTGCTCCTCAGATCTCTGCAGGGTAAATCCAGACAGCTAGCTAGACTATCTGTCCAATCTGAGTTTTCTGTTGCACGACTAAAACAACTTTTGAACTTACACGTTCCACAAAAACCAAGTTCCTTCCTGAGACTATTTTGCATAGGCACTTTTGCTCCGTCGGTGCTTAGCGCCACCCAAGACGATTGTGATTGGTTTGAAGAAATGCCAATAAACTACCAAGCACATTTTTCTCCCGTCTAGGAATGCTGTGTGGATTAGCCAGACCTTCCTTCGCAGCGCTGTGGAGGAAGGTCTGGCAATGCGAGACTACCGCATGTTACCCTTTGTCGGCTAACCTTAACTGTCCTGTGACCGGCTGTCACGTTACCAGCAGGCAGTCGCTGTAATTTCGTAGGATATCATACGAATTGTTATGCATATATTTTAGCACAATAGTACGAACCTGTTCATGAGAACGCGTTTAACCAGTTTACAATAGGAAACCTGTCTGTAACGCTTAAGCACATTATCTCTCTGCAGTCCAGATGGTAAGTTGCTCTGTCTGCCATTATCCACCCTGTTTGACCATCACCCTCCCTCCTCCCCTCCCATCAGCCCCCTCAGCCCCTCCCCAGGAGGTACGCTTGCTCAGCCTCAGCTCCACCAGCATCAAGGTGAGTTGGGTGGCGCCGCCCACAGACAGCCGCCATGGGGAGCTAGTGCGCTACTCCCTGGCCTACCAAGCACTCACAGGGGAGGACGTGAAGCGTCACCAGGTGTCAGGAATCGGTGCTGATGTCACCAGCTACGTGCTGGACGACCTGCAGAAGTGGACTGAGTATTTGGTGTGGGTGAGGGCTCACACTGATGTTGGGCCTGGCCCGGAGAGCTCCGCAGCCCGCATCAGAACCAAGGAAGACGGTATGTTGATGGTGTCATTGGGAGCAGCCTGGGATACAAACTCTCCAATACTCACTCTGCTCCTCTCCTACTGCTGCTGCGGTTTAGTCTCACAATCTCTTGCTTAATGTGTGATACTTTAAAAAAAGTGCAAGAAATTACTTTGAATTAGTGTTAGGGTGGGACATGGTTTTGATTTTAGCTATTCTGATTCCAATTCCAATTCTTACTTTCGATTCCGGTTGTTATCGATTATCGATTCCGATTCTTTAAGGGGTGGAGTTGAAACGGGTCACATGCTTATGTCACAGAGGAAGTTTTCTCTAAGAGGAACATTTTTGTTTGATTCAATGGTGATTTTTTTTCCCGGGCTTTTTCAATGTGAAATAAAGTCACACTTTAGAGCGCCGCTTACTGTGCTCCATGGCTGCAACACAACAAGTGCCTGGAAGTACAGTGATCGCTACGGAGAGAGCAAAACTTGCAAGTGTTAAATTTGGAACCAATGATAGGATTCAAAACCAAATTTTCCAAAGTATCCCAATAAAAAAATGATTCCATTGGAATCGTAATTTTTTAAACGATTCCCAGTTGGAACCATTTCTCGATGCCCATTCCTAATTATTATTGGCATGGCTGAAAAGTGGCTAAGGCCGCCAGACCTTTGACCCTTTTCTGGTAAATTTGTCCAAAACACAGTACATTACACAGTACTCTTGTCTACCTGTATTTTATATATAATAATAACTCCTTATTATTTGGTTCATATGATTACATTTAGACTGGTTTTCCTAAACATAATAAGTTTCCTAAACCTCAACATGCGTTAACACTGGTTCAGTTGCCTAGGCCCTGAAGTGTAGGATTTGAAATTTTATAATATTGCTGACTCCTTGTGGTGAGATAAAAAAAAAATACAGTGTGGTCGACCGTAATGTACCCCGCCACCAGCAAAATTACAGAAACTCCCATCCCAAGACTATTGGTATTAGCAGCAAGCAGTGGTTGCTAGAGCCTGGATAAATGCTATACACAAGTTTTATGAGTTTTTCT
Source organism: Zingel zingel (assembly GCA_023566125.1). NCBI lineage: Eukaryota > Metazoa > Chordata > Actinopteri > Perciformes > Percidae > Zingel > Zingel zingel. The sequence goes on from CM042322.1 coordinate 6,368,311, forward strand.
TATTGTGTTTGACCAATGAGACACATCCAGTGCTGCAACTTGGCCTGGGTTTACAAAAAAGTTATGAAAGTAAGAAGGGTAGTTAGAGCAAAAACTAAGGTTCCAGTGATTGACATACAGATACAGTTATCCAGTTGCTGAAAAGGATCCTGGGTGATTTGGAAGTGTCCATACAGTTAAAAAGTGCCAAAATACTGCATCAATTTCCACTGGAATTGTTTGTGCCACTAGATTATTTGTTAATAAGATGCCAATACCCAGACAATTATCCCTAGGATTATTATTCAGCATGTCATTTACAACACTCAAATTAATTGCAGGAAGTAGTGTAGCGAAGTGAAAGGAGGTCAAGGTGGTGGATCAAGTAGGGTATCCAACCTTTATGTGGGAGACTAAAGTTCTCGTTGTGTCACAAACAAAATCTTTCACTAACCATAGCCAAGCGGTTTGGTTGCCTAACCTTAACCATACCTTAAAAATTGTTAAGTTGCCGTGGCCAGGTTAGCTAGTTGGTAGAGCAGGCACACATACTGTATATAGAGGTGTATGCCTTGAAGGCGGAAATGCCTAAAAAAATAATAAAAATAATTAATAATTAAAAAAAAAAGTCATTAAATGTACTTCTGGGTTGTGTAGAATGCAGTTGTATAACCAGAAAAAATCCAACACATTGGAGCTTTAAACAATGTTTTACTTGCCAAAATCTAACAATGACCTTACCTTTTCTTGAATCAAATAGTATGACCAGTTTGTATTCTTGCTACAGTATATTGTAATCTATTTATATTTCATGGTGAATAGACGTGATGATAAGTTACAGCATGAGCTTGCATGTGCTCATTTCACTTTGTGAGTCTGCTTTGTGAGACGTTTGCTGCCACTGATCTCCTGCCTGCCTCTCTCTGCCAATTCTTTGTGTTTGTACTTTTTTTCCTAGCATGATGACATAGCTTTAGCCTGCCGGGCTGCTGCCCTGCTAGGCTACGGTGTCTGGAGAATTTCCTGAGTGGGAACATGCTCTTTCCCTGTCTTCAGTCAGATAGGTCTGACTGGCTGCTATGATTCAGTCCATATTGAGGTTCTGCCATCTGTAGAACACATTCATTATTACTGTCACTGCTGGAGACACTCAGAAGCAGAGCGCAGCACAGCCCAATGTCCACAGCTATAAGAAAGACACCATTACAACAAATCCTTACAAGAGGATTCACCTTTTTTGTGAGGGCACAATTGGCTATTTAATGACCAATGAGAGGAAAGAGTGTTGGGCTCTTTTTCTGGAGCCACTAGAGGAAATCAAAGTATCACAGGATAAATCCTGGAAAATGTCAGGAAGGCTTAGAAAGAATAGCAGCATGTGTAGAACCTCTCCTCTGTTAAAGCTCACTGTTGTGACCAGCTTAGGCCTCTTTGACTGCTTTCAAATGAACTCCAGCTCTGCCTTTGACTCCTACATGAAAGGGGTGATAGAATGATTATATAGGGTATTTTACACTGTTCCTTAAGGTCTCCTAATAGGGTATGTAACATTGATTGGGCTGAAAATGGCCCAGTTGCTATTTTATGGGCCCTTATGCATCCCTGTGTTTTGGCCCTATTTGGAACGAGAGCTTTTCTTCCAAATATAGTATGCTCATGAATATTTAGATGAGCTGCACGCTGATTGGTTGAGCGAACCACATACACATACATTGGAGACAAGACAAGCAGGTCTCATATTTCAGACATTGTTTGTCTGCTATTTCGTTATTAAATTCACTTCTTTTTATGCAAGAAATCAACTATATAAAGCACAAATATGGGTCGTTTTAAGAAAATTGATGGCTAATTGCAAATTTGGTAAGACGTGTTGGACTTCCGGAGCTCCACACAGTCTGATGAGAAAGCAGCAGCCTGCTGGGCTCTATACCCAGGACAATGACACCGTTTCTGGATTACTGGACTACGGGGGCTCGGGGTTGACCGGCTACCAGCTGCCGGCATAACTATCGTATATTTACAGTTTGAATTTCGTCACGGCATGTATATCACAGCTACCCTAAGGTCTGACAAAGCTAACAGTTTTGTCCGATTTCAATTTAAGGCATTTTTGTGAATTTGATGGGTCTCGTTAGGAGGAGCTGCTAGCTAGGCTATGTGTCCCATTCATTCCTATGGGAAAAGATCGCCGCTACACTTTCGACATAACTATATTATATTTACACTTTGAATTTCGTCACGGCATGTATATCACAGCTACCCTAAGGTCTTACAAAGCTTAGCTAACACTTTTGTCTGATTTCAATTTAATGCATTTTTGTGAATTTCAGAGGTCTTGTTAGGAGGAGGCTAGCTAGCTCTCAGTGATAGAGCTCCCCTGCTCACTCGTGGACAAGAGGAGTTTATTCCCCCGATCGTTTGTTTAAATAACTCAACACACATATCCATTATAAGATTAACTGGAACCTGTGGTAAGAGATTGCAGGCGTAACAAGCTCGCTGACCGCGCTCTCATTCACACACACCGGCCATTTAGCAGGAAGAGGGGAGCTGCAGGCCCTGGAGCTCTGTCAGAACAGCTGCGTTTGGTAGACCAGTAACCCAGAAACGGTGACTTTGCGTGGGTATGGAGCACCGCGGGCTGCCGGCCATGACAGAGCTCCATCTAGCTCACAGCAGGCCAGGGTCTGTGACGGAGGACAGGCCAGGCGGCGAGGCACACAGTCGGACAAAATTTGCAATTAGCCATAAATGTTTGTAAAACGGACCATATTTGACCTGTACATAGTTGATTTTTCGCATAAAAATGTCTCAAAAGTGAATTTAGTGATAAAATAGCAGATGAACAATGTATATTTCTGAGATTTCCGAGATCCGCGCACCTATTCAGAAGACTACCTGATCTCAGATCAGTGGTGTATCCTATGTAATGTTGGGGCGTGACAAAGATAGAGACTAGAGCCAAATAAGGAGGAGCCACCAAGTTGACGTCAACTATTAGCTTCATTGAGATTTGCCCGTTTTCAGAGGCAGTTTCAAATTGTGGGATTTGCAGAGGAAAGGGATGTCAGTGGGATTTTGAGGTTCTATGTATGTCCTATTTACCCACCAAACTGTCGTTATTCAACTATGACATGGTAAAATCAGTTGTGCATTCTATCACCCCTTTAAATTCCCCTCTTAGTCATATTAATCCAACGTCTGGATTAATTTGATTGCCGCTTTTACTGTGTTTAAATTGTCTGTTTCTCAATGGTAATTATGGGGCAAATGGAGAGAGAGAAATAGAGAGAGAGAGAGAGAGAGAGAGAGAGAGAGAGAGAGATGATGATGCATGCATGTATGTATGTATGTATGTGTATATTGCTATTACCTATCTGCTCTCTGTTAATTGATTTGTTAGATCAAAATCAGATTCCCAGAATTCTAGGATTATAGGGACAAATCTAAATTGTGTTTCCTTCCCCACATCAAAGCACTGTGGAGGTCAGTGCTGGGTAGGTTTGATGACTCCAATGACAAGGGTTCAGTAACCAATTTATGACAATACGTTTTTATTTTGACCGAATTTTGTTTCATTTAACCCTCCCAAACCTAATGCTTGATTGTGACCCAATTATTTAAAGAGCCCCTATTATGCTTTTTTTGATTTTTTCCATCTTGTATTGTGTTATATAGTTTTTTGTGTTTGTAATAAATGTATAAAGTACAAAAAACCATTCTCTCACAGACAGCACTATTTCTCAACTGCCTGAAAACAGCTTGCCCACATTCCTGTTTGAAATTCCTCAATTAATGATGTCATTGATTGAAAAACCCAGCCCAGTTTTTCCACAAGTGCTGCCCAAAAGTGACTTGTTTGAATTTGGTTGACTAATCACAATAGAGTGGGACAGCTGACCATTCAGAGAAGACTGGGCTTTTCGGGAAGGTGGGCCAAGAGCTGAGAGTGTTTCAGACAGAGGAGCTGCAGCAATGGACAGTATGAGAAACATAATCTGTTTTTGAACATCAAAGCATGTAAACCTATTCTAGGAGACCCCAAGAGTACAAATATACTGCTGAAAATTAGCACAATAGGGGCTCTTTAAAGAAATGTTTTCAACAAAAAAACTCAACAAAGATCCCACCCTTTCTTGGGTCCTAACGTGATTTTATGCCTCCGCGGCGGCGATAGCCGTGGCCTAGTAGATGCTAGATCTGATCCGCTGGAAGTTATGACATCGAAGGACGTGTCTCGTGGCCCTTTTTATTCTGCCTCCAATTGGCTTACCCTGATAGTCTTACACTAATCCTAGTTTCGCATTGCCAGACCTTCCTCTTCCTCCACATCAGAGGAAGGTCTGGCTAGTCCACACAGCATTCAGGGATGGGAGAAAAACGTGCTCTGTTTTATTGGCATTTCTTCAAACCAATCACAATCGTCATGGGCGGCGCTGAGCGCCAGACGGAGACACGGTGCCTCTGCAAAATGGCCTCGGGATGGAACTTGTTTTGGTGGAATGTGTGTACGTTCAAAGTAGTTTTACTCATGCAACAGAAAACTCATATTGGACTGATAGTCTAGCTAGGATTTACCCTGCAGAGATCTGAGGAGCGGTTAACCATAGTCCTCATAAATCCACCACAGGTTAGAGCGCCATCACAAAGAAAGAGGAAGGAAACGGACATCCAGCCGAAATGAGTGACATCCGGCGGAATTTCCGGCAGAACCACGACAATCCCAGAAGTGGAACGTTGTGGATATAGACTCTAGCCGCTAACCCTAACCCTAACCAATCCCCACACCTTAACCTAAGGCTAGCAGATCTAATTTAGCATCTACCCTGTGGTCGAAAGCATTATGTTTTGGGTTGTATGTCCTTCCGTTTATACTTGTCTGTCCGTCCCATTCTCGTACACGTGATATCTCAATGTCTTGAGTCAATTTCTTCAAATTTGGCACAAACCTCCATTTGGAACCGAGGATTAACTGATTCGATTTTGGAAGTCAAATGTAAAGGTCACTGTGACCTTTCAAAACAAGTTTTGGGCCATAACTAGTTTGTACACTAATAATGACTAGATTTTACACAAAAATGACACAGAGTGATGACATATACTCAAACGGTCAAAGGTCAACTTCACTGTGACATCATAATGTTTCTGGCCATTATTCAATGCCATAACTCAGGAACAGAAGGGGAGACAGTTGGTCTGATATTGAGTTAGTGACACTAAACTGTGGTGATTGTGCAGATCTTCTGTGCTGCCGGGTTGATGATGTGTCTAAATAGTTTTGGGAGCACTGTTTCCTTCCTCCCTCAAAAGCACTAACCCTCTCCACCTGCTGTCCTTCGCTCTCAATCTTCATTCTCTCTCTCAACCTCTCTCACCTCACTTGATTTCTGCGCACGCACTGAATTTTAATCTCACACTCTTTTTCATCTCTCTCCATCTCCCTGCATGCATCCCCATTTGACTTTGAGCTATGATCGCTGACTGGCATCTGTCCATTCTCCACAAAGACTGTAGGAGCTTTCGCTGTGCTCTGCCCACAAATTCTCCTTCCAGACAAGGTCATTCAGAGGGTTGTTTGATGGACTGGACCCTATCTTTGCCCCAGCAGGGACCCAGGTTCTGATCACACACAACAAAACAAAACATGCAATAATTAAATCCCCCTTTCAATACCATGGATATAGTGCCACTCCTTCAGGTATGCCAAAACACTTATTTTTATTATAATGATATGAAATTCATGAAAATTCAATATCCAATGGAAATTAATCTCAATATGAAATAGCACAATGTGGTGTCAACATAAAACTCTGGTGATACGGTTGCCATAGATAAATGAAGTAGCTAAGTTAGGGGCGTAGCACAAAATTCTGGGCCCTTCAGAAAGGTATTCTCTATGGGCCATTCTTGCATCTTTTTGGGCCCTCCTCACATGAGGGACCTGGGTACTCAGTCCCATTTCCACCCCCCAGTCCGACACCCCTGGGCTAAGTGTAAACGGTGATGAGGCTACCGTAGCACTGAACATCCAGAAGTTGCTGATATTTCCTGCTTACTATACTGACTTCAAAGATGTGTTTAGTCTGCGGTTGTCTTTTACACAATCTCTTTTTTTCTTCTTCCGCATTACACAGGCTATGGCTTTGTATTCGTAGAACAGAAGTTTATTGACAAGCCTGGAGCTTGATTCTGGAAGCTTGCTGAAACAATATGAGGTTAAACGATTCCAATGGGTCTAAAGCGCAAAATGCTGACACCAAGTTACAGAGCTTTACTTTGCCTGCTGTGCTGGGTCATACTTGAGCTGCTTTAACACTTTTCTCTCCATGCCTTAATCTCTTGGTGCAGTGCATTTAAACCTCTAACGCTTCCTCTCCTCTCCTTGTCCGTCTTAAATTTCATTAATATTTCCTCTTCTTTTTTTATTGAAGTCAAATTTGTATTCATTTCCACCTCCCTCTGAAGCTGACCAAGCATTCTAGAGAAATCTTTGTGACCTCATTTATCTATAAAGTATAATAAAACCTTCTCTCTTGGGGCTCCATGTGACAAGCTTTGATGTGTATAACCTGCAAAGATAGCCAGCAACCTTCACATTACTTTGTTACTTTTCCGGGCCTAACTATCTCCTCAGGCCAGGAGAAGTTTCAAACCTTGATGTTACTTACCACATATAAGGGGATAAAGAAACCACTGGATTTCATATGAGAGAACAGGATTAACACAACGTCTTTTACTTCATGCGACAATTTTAACACATAAAAAAAAAAAACTCCAGTAGTTCCTGCCCAGAGCAGATGACCAATCATAGAAGGCGGGCTAAGTCCGAGAGTAGCAAAAACTGAAACCAGAGGTAAGTTTTGGGCATGTTTAACATGTAAATCTTAAATTATAACATTGTAGTTATGACAGAAAACACGGAAAAGCATAATGTTGCATTATGTTGCCTCGTGTCTTTCTTTGTGGACAGAGGTCAATACTAGAAAAAACCTGGAAACACTAGTGTGGACTGCGTTTTTAAAATTAGACAGAGTAGTGTATAAGCAGTCTTCCAATACCACCATGGATATAGAGCCACTGGGCCAGCCATGCCAAAACACTTATTTATGAACTTCAATATTCAATGGAAAATAATCTCAGAATGAAATAGCACAACTTGGTGTCAACATAAAACACAGCGCTTTCAAGCCGGAGAGCAAAGTTCACTTTGCGGCAAAATCGAAATACTTTCACCCAGGAAACGCTTGTTCGTTCCTCGTGAGTGTTTTAATCCAAATACGATCTTTTCCCTAAACTTAACTAGTTGTTTTGGTGCCTAAACTTAACTGTCAGCGCTTCATGATGCTAACTTTTTCTGGCTAAACTCCACTACCACGGCCCCTGAAAGGACAGTCATCTGATGGTGCCTGTAGCCAGCTCATAATCACCTATTGGCGGCTAAACAACTGCCGCTGGTAGCCGGCGTCCCGGAGCTCTGTAGCGGCTAAATACAACCAGCAACTGCTGCTCAGATTTTATCGTTCTATGGCACTATAGACTGTTCACGTTACAGCGCTTTACTTAGTTTAATATACTTATATTTCAGGTATATAATTAATATATGGTCATGCTATTTGTGAAGTAGCATTGATCACTTTGAGGGGGGGATACATTTTTGTCCCCACTGGGGATAAAAAAAATTATTCTGCAGAGGCAGGGACATATACACCAGAAAGGGGGAAATCCCACACATCCCCCCAGCAAATCGCACCCTGCGTCTATGTATCTTTCGTTGACCCTTTTAGTTTTAAAGTGCATGCATATTATTATTGTGCTTTTACCTCGGAATAAAATGTGAGGTCATCATTAAGCATTTGCCAACTGAGACTTCAGGTGCTTACACTAAAACTTGTTGAAACTTATTGGTTAGGCTTCCAATACATACACATGATCAATATATACTATACTAGGGCTGTCAAAATTAAGGCGTTAATAAAGCAAATCCCTTTTAATGCCACTCTTTTTTTTTTTTTTTTAAATGCGATTAACAGACGCACATTCTGGGATTTTCATCGTAGTTTGGGAAATCAGGAAGCTGCAGCTGTGTTGTCAACTTGCCAACTTTCTCGCTAGATTAAGTGACTTTTCAGACCCTCTTAGCGACTTATGAATATATTCCCATATATTTCTATTGTAATTCAGCGGAGATGAGACAGTGGAACGGGAGCGGGTCTTACTTGATCAGTCCGTCCAGGATTTCTCAGCCTTTTTTTGAGATTATTGCAGCCCAAAATGCCTGATTTTGCGGGAGCTTTTGATGGAGATGTATGTATGTTTGTTGCATTGAAGTTGCGAGAGTTTTCTTTTCTTTTTTTTTTTTTGGTATACTTCTTTTAAAAATAAAAGGAAACTTGTTTCTGGTGTGGCTGGTGGATTTAAGACAAAAATTATAATTTATTGAATGAATCAAATTTGAACATATCTGCCAGTGGCTTGTGGATCTTTACATTGTTGGTTCATTTTCCATCCTGGCCTTTGACACACATTCATACGGTTTGATAAAGTACTTATTGGACTTTAACTTATCATTGCACTTACAATAACGAGCGTAGTTGTCCTCAATTTAGGTCATCGTGTATGTCTCATTTCCGGATTTTCCTGCAGCCACCGTGTGTGTTTGTGTGTGCGCGTCAGTCGCGGGGGGAACTGAGCAGCAGCCCCGCCCTCTGCAGAGAGCCAGCAGGAAACAGCAGCAGCTTTCAGCGACTTCAGAGTAAAACAAATCGTTGCAGCGTACTTTGATGTTAAAATGTATACAGGTTGGCAGGACGATCTGAAATGTTTTGTCTTTCACTCTACGTTTTGTTGGTAAATGTGAGATGTTCGAGTCACACGCGTCCCGTCTTCATATCAGAAACAAGGAAATTAATTTGGCAACATACGTGTTACGTCAACCCGTTCTCACTACCGCTTGGTCAGTGGCTCTCAGAGTCACATACTGACGCAAAGTCTGGCACGTGGGACTGCTGTGATTGGTTGAAGTTGGTCAAATTGGTCAAATTTGCGTTAAAGTTGCGATGATTAGTCAAATTTGCGAGTCGCACCGGATTCACGGTGATTGGTTGAATTTGCGTGAATTGTTGCGATCGCGACATCGCGAAAATCCTGGAGGGACTGCTTAATACATCCATGAACGGGAGTGAATGTCTAGCAGAGACAAAGCTCCTGGAGCAGAAATGGATAAAGAAAAGGGTCTTTTGAATGGAAAGTTGAGTTTCAAAGCCCTTCCAGATCGTTCTCTCCACAGGACTGAAGTTATCTGCATGTTCTGTCGATGTGAACGGAGTTACCGCCAAAGTGCGTCCAGTCTCAAATACCACTTGAGCATTAAAAAACTTGAAAGAAAAATCCCATTAAAGTACATTTAGAACAGATAGAAAATGTGCAATAAATTTGTGATTAATCGCGAGTTAACTAGGACACTCTAATATATATATATATATATATATATATATATATATATATATATATATATATATGTAATCATGCAATCTGCATAATCAACGTATTTATCAGTCCTTTCTAAAAAAGGGAATACAGCTACATACAATCACAGTCTCTGGGAATTTTCTGAGTCAATATCTGGTTAATCCGATCTGTTTTTACTTTATTGGTATTGCCTGGTTAAAGCCTGATCCCTTTCTGATCCTGTGTCTACTCTAACTCTTTAAAATCAATACAGTTTTTGTTTCCTAACAAAAAGTGATGTTGGCAACTTAGCCACAAGAAGGCATGAAGAAATAAATAGTAGGAAGTAATTTCAGTAAATGATATACCCGCTGACATTGTGACATTTGCACCACACTTCTGTTTTGTTCATGCTGGAGATGAAAAATCAAAAGTCCTACCCAAAACGTCCTGCCACTGAAATGTCCTCTTTCTTCATGGTTATTATAGGAAATACAATTATTATATCAGAGGAAACTGTTGAAGGAATGCTGTTATGTTAGCTATGTCCCTATAATGCAGAGCTATTCATCCGTCAAACCTGTCACATCTACATATCGACAGATACTCAGTAAAGACATGTCAGAATCAGGGCTGTGAAAACTTTGTTTTAGAGTACTACTGAGCTGGGATTGGACAGTTTAATGTGGCAGTTTGAGTGATTGTAACCAAAAAGTAGTCTATATCAACGATGATTCATTTAGGGGCATTGTTTATGCAATTTACTGTTGCACGACTAAATTTGAACGACACATGTTCTACCAAAACAAGTTCCTTCCTGAGGCTATTTTCCCGCGGCACCAGGGCTTCGTCCGGCCCTTAGGGTCACCCAAGACGATTGTGATTGGTTTGAAGGAATGCAAATAAACCAGAGCACGTTTTTTTCCCATCCCAGAATGCTATGTGGACTAACCAGACCTTCCTTTGCAGCGCTGTGGAGGAAGGTCTGACAATGCTAGACTAACCAAAAGGTAAATGCAGATATAAAAAAAAAGAAACTGTCACCCAAGACCGGAAATTTGAGGTTGTGTGCTGTGTTGTGTTGCAGTGCCTGGAGCTCCACCCAGGAAGGTGGAGGCAGAAGCCCTCAACTCCACTGCCCTCCGGGTGAGTTGGAAGCCCCCCCTGACTGTGAAGCAGCATGGCCAGATTCGAGGCTACCAGCTGGTCTACTCCCGGCTGGAAAACGGGGAGCCTCACGGCCAGCCGGTCATCGTTGACGTTTCCTTTCCTGAAGCCCAGGTACTGTCACGCTCTTAAGCAGGTGGTTAATCAACCCTTTCTCCTACTCCAACTGGTCAAATATTGTCGCTTGGTCAGTGGCTCTCAGCATCAGACACCGACGCAAAAATAACCCTTTAGCATCTGTATGGAACGCAACGGGCAGAGCTGCAGCTCGACCGCGGCACTGTAAGATGACATAGTATTAAGAGAGACAACCGTAGAGAGTAGTATGAAAGACCAAAAGCTGTGTAAGGAGGTTGGTTGGGGTTGTAGATGGGTCAAACAACACAGGACTTTCACCCAGGAGACCGGGGTTCATGTCACATTCTTGTCCCGCACGTCACTGAAATGTACATTTTTTAACCCCACCCATCATCTTCCTAAACCTAACTGTCCCGTTCTTGCGCCGCATAGCAGTTAAACGTACGTCCCGACCCAGAGCATCAAATAGTGACACCAAGAGTCCCGACCAAGCTAAATATGACGCTAAAGGAGACTTTTTGCATCAATAACAAACTCCGAAGGCTCCTGACCAAGCGCCGTTTTTTGACGAGATGGGAGTGAGAATGTGTTGGGTAAATGTTTATTTAAGTTGGCGGGAACAATGGAGGACTAAAGAATCCAGGAATCACTGGGAAACGCTATTCCTTGACAAATGCAACTCGTGCTACTTCTGATAAATGTTTTAAAATGGAACAAAATACAGAAAGCTATAAAGTAATAATAATAAACTTTGTCTAGTGCTGCACAAAAAGTTATTTCATCATCAAAAGGAGAGTTTTTCTTATTTTAAATAATGTTTGGGGGCATTTAAGGCCTTTATTATATAAGACAGCTGAAGACATGAAAGGTGAGAGAGAAGGGAATTGACATGCAGCAAAGGGCCGCAGGTGGGCATCAAACCTTGGGTTGCTGCATCGAGGAATGAGCCTCTATATATGGGCACTCGCTCTATCAAGTGAGCTACCTAGGCGCCCAGAAATTGAGGAGTTTAAAAAAATGTTGATACACTCATCAGGGTTGACTTGAGTTAGTACTATGTAAGGTTGGGGATCAATTTGTTTTTAACAATTCTGATTCCATTTCCGATTCTTCTTTTCGATTCCAGTTCTTACCAATTCTCGATACCGATTCTTTGAGTTGAAATGGGTTATTTTACAGCTAAGAGGAACATTTTATTTTGATTCAATGGTGATTTACTGTTTTACCGTATGTTTCAATGTAAAGTAAAGCAGCCTGTTCTCATGAACCATTCGTTCAAAAAGCTACGAAAAGTTAAGCACTGTATTCACTACATTGACGGCCGATGTTTAAGGACGCAGCTGGCTGCGTAGGGAAGAGAGTGGGGGGATGGGTGGGTGTTAACATACAGGACTTTCAAGCCAGAGAGCGGAGATCGCTTCCTGGGGAAAACTAAAACCTAACCCTTTAGGAGTGTTTTAATCCAAACTACGATCTTTATCTTAATCTTAACTAGTCATTTGGTGTCTAATCTTAACTTTTGGCGCGGCAAAGCGCTCATATTTTGTGGACTAAATTGAACCGCATTATCCGCTGAAAAGCCTGGCAGCTCGCAGTGATTTGTACCTGACTCAAAGTCACCTATTCTGGGGTAACTGAACCACCAACTACCGCTAATACAACAGAGGTCTGTAGCCGGCGTCACAAAGCTCTAAAGCATCTTATACAACTAGCAACTTGGCATCATGGAGCTCGTAGCCAGCCGACGTCACGTGACCAGCCGGCGGTCTCCTAATTTCGTAGGATATCATACGTTTTGGTTTGCATACATTTTCGTACGATATCATACTGACCCGTTCATGAGAATGCGTTGAGTAAAAGTCACACAAGAGCGCTGCTTACCGTGCTCTATGAATGCAACACAACAAGCCTGGTAATACAGTGGCTGCTACGGAAACCAAAACTAGCATGTGTTAAATGTGGAACCAATGATTGGATTCAAAACCAAAGTTTTCCAAACGATTCCAATAAAAAAAAACAATTCCCTATGGAATCGTAATTTTTGGGCAACGATTACCAATTGGAACCGTTGCCCAATTCTACTACTATGCTTGCACAGCTCTCATTTTCAGAAACAGATGTGGGTGTTTTGTGGTCTCTTTGCCCTGGTCTTTGTCTCTTTCCGTAAATGTCTCAATGAAGCTATAAGTAAACACTCATGTTAAAAATATCTGTGTCTGCATGACAAAAAGCCATCATAATGCAGCCAGCAGTGTTACGTTTCCCATGACTGAAAAGACTTAAGTAAAGGAAATATTATACTACCTTATTTATCTTAGAGGATCAGGTCTCAATGAAACAAAATGTAATTTTAAGAAAGATCAGTGCATTAATAAAAGAACCAGATAAACCTTAACACCCTTATTCAGGAGAGCTTATTGACTAATTTCATTATAATGTGTAAGCAAATGCTTGTTACAGTGTCAATCAGTACATGTAATTGACTTAATGGATGCCTCACTGTCTACCTTTGCTACTCTCCCCTCAGCTTTGCTTTGGCTCTCAGCAATATCTCCCGGCCCCGATCAATCTTCTGCTGAGCTGATTCAGAGTCTATGGCTCTCAGCTGATAGGACAGTCTTTTAGGTGGGCGCCTATTCCTAGGGGGGTTTCTTCGGACATATGCCGTGTATGATGATAGGACACCATTCCACGGAGGAGAGCCATTTTCCTTCTAGTCCTCAGTGATGGACTCCAGAACTTCACTCTCCCCCTGTTCACCATCACTATCCTGCGCCCTAATTTCTTCCAGCTGCTCATTGTTGCGATCTTTCTCTCCATTCCCTCTTTCCCAGATTTCTCCATCTGACTCACTGCCTGATGTCCTCGACTCCTTATCAGGCTCTCCCTTTTCGCCTGCCTTTTCGGCCCCCATTGGGAAGAACATGCATTGGGTGAGAAGGTTTCGATGGACCACCCGTTCTTTTTCGCCATTCTCCAACCGAACCACATATACCGGGACACCAGGCTGTTTCTTTAGGACAACATACGGCTGTGCTTCCCACCTGTCCTCCAACTTCTGTCGGCCTTCAACATGGCAAACCCTAATCAGGACACTGTCCCCTGGCTCGAATGTGTAGTTCTTCACCCTGCGGTCGTAGTGCTTCTTTTGTTGCTCCTTGGCATGTCTTGAGCTCTTGTTAGCCTGATCTTATGCATACATCAGGCAGTCTTGAAGACATTTAACATATTTGTTGTAGTCAAAAGGGGGGGTCACCAGATGTCAGACCAAACACAAGATCGACCGGAAGTCTAGGATGTCTGTCATACATCAGGTAGTATGGGCTGTAACCAGTGGAGTCATGTTGGGTGCAGTTATAGGCGTGTGTCATTGTATCAACATACTCGTGCCAGCGAGGTTTCAAGGTGGGGTCCAAGGTGCCCAGCATGTTCATCAGAGTACGATTAAACCTCTCAGTGGTTCCATTTCCCTGAGGGTGGTATGGAGTGGTGTGTGTTTTGGTGATGCCAGTAATCTTGAACAGATCTCTTACCACTGCACTCTCAAAGTTGCGCCCATGATCAGCATGGAGCTTTGCTGGGAATCCAAAACGACAAAAGAAGTTCCTCCACAACACCCTGGCCACTGTAGTTGCCTTCTGGTCTTTAGTTGAGTAAGCCTGGGCAAAACGGGAGAAATGGTCCGTGAACACCAGCACATTTTCAACTCCGCCAACATACTTTTCCAGCGTCAATCAAAACAAACAAGCTCCATAGGGGCATTGGTATGTATGCTGACGAGGGGAGCTTTGAGCCCCGATGTGGGTGTCTTCCTGAGACAGCAACGCTCACACTGCTCACACCACACTTTTACATCTTGAAACATCCTAGGCCAGTAGAAGCGTTCTCGAATCAGAGTGAGCGTCCGTTTGAATCCCAGGTGGCCTGATTCATCATGTAGGGCTGTTTTAACCATTCTCTGTAGCTTCTGGGGCAGGACTAACTGTTCATTGATTCCATGCTGGCCATCCTGAACTCTGTGATATAGGGTACCATCTTTTACCACCAATCTTCTCCACTCTTTAAGGAGGAGAGAGGCTTGCTCTCCCCAGGTCTCTCTTTCTGTCCTACCATGTTTGGTATTCAATGCTCTGTAATGCAGAATTGGCCCTATGTCGGGATCCTCTTTTTGTCCTGCTCTGATGTCTTGTTTGGTCATCGAAGGAATTGGACTCTGTTCCGACCCCTGTGTATGGTTCAAGTTGAGGTTCGGGTTCACCAGTTTGGGTTGATTCCCCAGTCTGACACCCTGTGTCACCAAGCTTCACTTGACCTAGTTCCACCAGCCCACCTTCGGCCCTCCTCAACCTTACTCTTTGAGGGCATGACTGAAGTGCTTTACAAACGTCCTGATTAGTCATTCTGGACAGGGCATCTCCCTTGGCGGTACTGGATGTCAAAATCAAACCCGGACAACTGCGAGACCCATCGCTGTCCAGTAGCATCCAGTTTGGCAGTGGTCATCACATAGTTCAGTAGGTTGTTATCCGTGAGTACTGAAAACTTGTGCCCGTACAGATGGTCATAAAACTTTCTTGTCACCGCCCATTTGAGTGCTAGAAATTCTAGCTTGTGAGCTGGGTAACGAGTTTCTGCTGGGCTTAAACCTCTACTGGCATATGCTATCACCCTCTCAGTCCCACTTTGAACTTGCGCCAGGACAGCACCGAGACCTTCTCCAGAAGCATCTGTCTGTAACACAAAGGGCAACGTGTAGTCAGGGTAGCCCAACAACGGAGCCGATGTGAGTTTCTCTTTCAGCATACAAAATGTCTCTGTGCATTCCTCAGTCCAGAGAAAGCGTGGCTCAGGAGCAGGAGGCATCTTCTTTCCCCTCTTCTTCCTTTTGAGGTCGCCAGAGATAAGACGATACAAGGGTGCCGCTAACTTGGCATAACCCTCCACAAATTGCCTGTAGTATCCTGCGAAACCCAGAAACTGCAGAACCTCCTTGCGGCTTGTGGGTTGTGGCCAGTCCTTTACCTTGCTTACTTTTGCTGGGTCTGTACGAATTTCCTCGGAGGACACATTATTATTATTATTATTAAAATTATGTAAAACAGTGACAAATAGAAGTTTTGAGGTCCAAAATCAGATTTGTAAAATGTCTAAACGGCACAAGTGAGTTGATTTTAAGAAAGGGTCCACAAGTCAGGTGCACTAAAACATAACATATATATAATGCACACACACACACACACACACACACACACACACACATGCACACACTCTAGTGCGTCTCACTATCTTTGTGGGGACCCGTCGTTGACATAATGCATTCCCTAGCCCCTTATCCTAACCTTAACCATCACAACTAAATGCCTAACCTTAACCCTTACCCTCACCCTAACCATAACCTAATTCTAACCCTAATCCTAAAACCAAGTCTTAACCCTCAAACAGCCCTTTAACCTTGTGGGGTCCAGCATTTTGTCCCCACAAAGCTGTCGGGACCCCACAAGTATACTGGACTCCCGGTTTTTGGACCCCACGAATATAGTTAAAGAAGAACACACACACACACACACACACACACACACACACACACACACACACACACACACACACACACAAACATACACACACTATCCAAGAAAGTAAATGAGATGACTGAAATCTTTGCACCAAAGAAGAAACCAGGTTAAAGGGGAACAACAATGTAATGGATTAGCAGGTTAGCAGCAGC
This sequence comes from Zingel zingel, assembly GCA_023566125.1. Lineage (NCBI taxonomy): Eukaryota > Metazoa > Chordata > Actinopteri > Perciformes > Percidae > Zingel > Zingel zingel. The sequence continues at coordinate 6,384,707 of CM042322.1, forward strand.
AGGAGTGAAAATGTGTGAGCCCATTGAAGCAGAAGTCAAAGGGTGGATGTTTCAGAGCACTCAGTGAGAAGGCTTTCAGGTTCTTTCCCTCTCGGCTTGTTTTGGTCTCCTGAAGGAGCGTCTCACCTGATTTCCTTCATAAGCAGCATTCCTGTCTTATCTGTGCAAGGCAGGATGCCCGATGGAGGTCCGGTATCCTACAAGCCATCTACCCACACACACACACACACACACACACACACACACACACACACACACATACTTCTCACACCCGCTGATGGGACTTTTCTTTCAGCCTCATCTGTGATAAGTGTAGTCCATCCCCCTGGCGTCAGTGATGGTGATGAGAGTCAACACATAGTCCTCGGAGGGACTCCATAAACAAAATCCTCTGCACCACACACATACAGTACACACACACATACACACACACACACACACACACTGAGCGCATACACTCCAGAGGCATAACTCTGACCCACACACCCACTGACCTGGCTACATTTGGAATAGACTAATGCCAACTTATCAAAAAGCAGCAAAAGAAGCCAGGTATTTCTATTTCATTACAACAAACCGTCAGAATTAACTTCATACAGAAGAAACCCCAATCAGGCGTCCTTCACATTTCTGTTCTTTAAAACAAATGACTGAAATTAAACTTTTTTTTAGAGAAAGTGGTTTACTTGAGTGGATTTCTTTAATGAATAATTATGATATTTTTAACAAATTTCAATCAGGTTTCCTTTCCCGACATAGCACCTAAACGGTCTTTTACTTACGGCTGATTCTCGTGATTGTTTGATTTGAATTCTTCTCGACTTGAGCACTGCACTCAACACTGTTGATCACTGTATTCTATTGAATCGCTTTGAAAAGCGGGTTGGCATCAGGGACACTCCCTGTCGTTGTGAGTACTTCTAGAGTTGTAAAATCCTGTTTCTAATATACTGTACGTGTAACCCACGGCAAGTTGTTTTGGCATCATCGTCATCTGTTGACTTCCTGGACTGTATTTCATGTTTCACTGGTACCTGATATTTTTCCGCTTAACATTACAGTTCCCCCTAGTAGTCTATGGGACTAGAAGTTGTCATGGAGATGGTTTACTTTTTATCACATGTCCAAAGTATGGAATTTCAGTCACAACAAGTGGTTGTATATGGGATATGTGAAGTGATGGCCAAATGAAGCTGTAACCCTTCTTTTTACAGTAATTAAGTAAGTACCTGGCATTTACATAATGTAATATTATTACATATTAATAGTATTACATTATTAGGTAATACTACTTGTAATAAGGAGGTAATTATAGAGAAACTACAGCTAAAGTCCAAGGTTGAACCTTAAGTATTGCTCTTCAATTCAACAAAGTACCATGTCGTTTTGACCGGTTTAGGATAGTAATAACTCAGATAAAATGTAGTACTTCCTAAGAAGAAGGCAACCAATCTTAAGAAATACCCCCTCAGTTACCCAGCAATAAAAGGTTATCCAGGGTTTATTTTGTAACAGTCCAAGTTGTATTGTGTACTTTCTATGAATTTAGATGGTACTTTCCAATTAACTACCTAGTTTTATAACGTTAAAGAAGGAGAGAAATTTTGTAATAAATTGTATTTGAAAAAATAACCAAACTTTTTTGCAACAAAAAAGCCCATTGGTCCAAATTTAACCTGTTTCCACAAAAATATGAAATATAACATACTATATACCAGTAAAGTATAATTGATCCATAAGCCTTGGTTTTGCACTGGTGATGCAACCTCCATCTTCACTTCTACAATAATTATTTGTGCTGCAAGTCTTGCATTTTTCTCCCATCCCAGAATGCTGTGTGGACTAGCCAGACCTTTCTCCGCAGCGCTGTGGAGAAAGGTCTGGCAATGCAAGACTACCTTTAAGCTGACAGAAATATTGTAAAAACTTTTTTTAATTTTTGAAAATAAAGTAAAAACATGAATAAGAGAACTTGATAGGATAGAAATTCAGATTGAGTATACTTGCCCCCTAACAATGTGGAAAGCAGCAGAAGAGTTTCCAAGTTAAACAGTGTAACATGCTTTTTGTATTGACACCAGCTATTCTCTGTGATGAATGGATTCAGTCTGGTGTACTGATGAATCATTTCAGGAGGAGGCTCAGATCTGTGTGCCAGCAGAACCAGTTGTACACCGGCTGCTGTGTTTACAGCCCATGTGTCCTTGTCAGGGTGATGGACAGCAGCCTCCAGCTCTGCTGATGAGATTCTGGAGTCCGTCAGCTTCAGTGTGACGTCACTAAAGCAAAGAGCAGTATTTTTTAAAGCCACTAAGCTGGGCTGTGAGTGCTGAGCTGTGTGTTGTCTCCAGTGAAGCTGCCTGAAAAATCCCTCATCTGTTTCACAGAGGTTTGGCTTGTCAACAGTCTGTACAGATTACTGCTTTTTTATCACAAAAAAATACCTTGATGGCAAATTCAATACAGTCATGCCAAATTATCGGAGCTTACAGGCAGGGTGCAAAGCTTTAATTGGCTGCTCATTCCCAGTTTGGTCTTTTTTCCACTGTTTTTCCTTAACAGTCAACTCACTCCATCTTTTTTGCTTTTCTGCTGGCAAGTTTGTGGGTTTTTTAGAGCTCAGTGAGGCGTATTTTTGGATGGCTGAAGAATTCTTGAAGGAGCCTCTTATCCCTCCCAGCACTGATGGCTGTGAAGCGTGAGCATCACCTGATCTGATAAGATATGGCAACCTGTCTGTGGCTCATCTCGTTTTGTTGTATCCCAAAAAAACATACCCAGCCAATGACAGAGCACTAAGGGAGTTGCAGGAGAATATGGGCCCTATTTTAACGATCTAAGTGCACAGTGTGAAGCGCCTGGCGCAGGTGCGTTTAGGGCGTGTATGAATCCACTTTTGCTAGTTTAAACGGCGGAAAAAAGGGTCCGTGCGCCAGGCGCATGATTCAAAAGGATTGTACTTAGTGTCTTAATTAATCATAGGTGTGTTTTGGGCGTAACATGCAATAAACCAATCAGAGTGTTATCTCCAATTCCCTTTAAAAGCCAGGCGTGTTTGTACCTTGGCGCATTGCTATTATGATGGTGGACTTGCTAAGCAGGAAGGAGAAGAGGAGAGGAAGAAGAGGAGAAGAAACTGATGCTCATGCGTGAAGTGAAAGTGCACAAGCAGATCATATCATAATACTATTTCACATTGTAATATTTTTATTTTTTATCTTTTGCATGTGTGTGCTTCTGCGCTTCCCTGTGTGTGTGTGTGTGTAACAAGCATAGTGTGCATGCGCTGAGCACGAGCCTAGGCGCATTTTACTAATGCTCTGTTAAAATAACAATGAAATGCTGCGTTATTGACTTTAGACCAGGTTTTTGTTGGTCAATGGCTCGATCACTTTCCGTTGCCTCAAGATAGCAATACGCCAAGAATGCACCTGAACACACCTCCCTGTAAGACCAGCTCGCCCATGGGCGCACAGATGGGCGCAGGTGCATTTGCTATTTAAACAACGTGGATTTCTGGACGGGAAATTGACAACTGCGTCGGTCTTAAACTAGCAAAGACACTTGCGTCGGGCTTTGTGCTGTGCTGCACTGTGCCGGGTGCAAGATAGGGCCCCAAGTCTTCATTGTTTGTCTTTTTGGTCACAAAAATTTGCCTATTCCTTAGTGTGCCACATAAGCATGAAGTCATCAAGTCTGACTGGTAACTCATTGATAGGACAGTTTGGACGTCATCCTGCATCATCTGCGCTACGTAAACCCATGTGGGAAATCAAATATCAGTGACTAAAAGCAAGACATGCAGCACTTTCCAACACCGTTACTTATTTATGTTGTATGGTGTCACAAAGAAATAACTGATTATGAGCATTATTATTACTATCAAATCACTGTTTGTTAGGAATAACAAAAAACGGGTACAGAAAGGACAAAAGGAGGCACCTTAATGACTGTCTTGGTCAGATTGTCTATTCTGCACCAGTTCAATTGACAGCTTTCACTTAAGCCTAAAATAAACACACTAAACAGGCAAATGCACCAGAATTAGTTTTAACCGAACCAAACAGGTTCGGTGCGAAAGCACACTTAGGGCGTTTTCTTACCTGCAGTTGATTTGCTCTGGTCCAAATCAGTTGATGAGTTTGTTATCTAGGAGCGATTTCCCCTCCGTTTGGTTTCACACCTGGATATATCCAAGCGTACCAAAATGCGTCATTACAAATCACGCAAGAACATTCACTCCTCTTATTGGTCAGTGTCTGGGGCAGGAGCAAGAAAATAAATACAGGAAGAAGGTCCTGTGTTCTGGACGTCTCCATTGTCAAACCACCTCCTTTCATTTAAATAATCAGACATTGTTTGGCGAGCGACGTTACTACATCTGCTCTGGTCACCGAGACTTCGCTCTGCTCTGTCTGTGTCTGTCTCCAACTTCAGTGGCGACTTGTTTGACCACAGAGATGCCAGTGATGGACAGCAAGCTTGACTGCTGTCTATTTCTGTTAGAGAAACAATGCAAGCTGCTACAGTTTGCTGCTCTGCTGCATCACTGAATTTGCATAGCACACCTGACAGGAGACATTAGCTCAGACTGGCGGAGTATATGTAGTTGGTGCGGTTCGAGGTCGGATCACGTTCTCACCACAAACAAACTGTTCCAGAGTTGGATTGAATGAGACCTCCTCATCAAGCAGGTCTCGGTATAATTGTTTGGTCCGCTTTTGGGGAGCACCCGATTGCGGTTTCTGCGTTCTCTCTTGCCCACACGAACCGCACCAGCCGGGCAAACAAAGTCTAATAAACCGAATTAAACGAGGCAGGTGTGAAAGCCCACTTAGACCTTTAAAGGGCCGATGTCTCATGTTGTAAGTTGCTCTCATTTTAGTTCTGTTTTCGTCTCCACCAACTCCTGGGGAAAATATCTGTCTCTATAGCTGCTAAATGCCTGCTAGTCTCGAAATGTGCTGAGCAGGTAGTGTACAGTGGGTTTACCAGAAAACAGCTACCTGCTGCTGTTGGAAACAGAGTACAGATCCTCTTTGTATGCAGATTATTTTAACACCACACAATGGGATAATGGGATAATTTGCTTATAGTAATGTATATAGGGTGTAGGACCATATCTTCTCAGTACAGTGAGTGTACAACGTACTTTTATTTTACAGTTGAAAATGTACTGCAGTACCAAGCAGACCTAATATTTTGACATTGTCTTAAGAAAAGATGAAGGGAGATCATTAGATAGAGATAGACATAAAACCATCTAGAATATGTAGCTCTGCTAAAGATTTCAGTGTGGCTCATGTTGTTTTCAGTTCTCTTTCCCTCCCTTCCCTGTCTGTTGGTGTCGTCAGTGCAAAGGAAAGGAAAGGCGAGAGGATAGTTAGGTAATAATACATTTAAAGATTCATTTTAATCACCCCCCTTGGGAAATTGGCAAAGAGACTATGCATTTCAATAATCTTTCTGCCTTCAAATGGCTGGATTTATGGATTTCCAGCAGTGCAGGGTAGTTGGACCCTGCTGTGAACGGCTCCTCCAGCCACTGTTCAACAACCTAATGGCTGCTTCATTTATCCAGCCAGACAGTGAGCATCACTAAAACTCTGTGAATGTATCGTCGGACTGGTAATTACTCACAACAGTTTGATGATAGTGACAGCCTTTGATCTAGACTATCTTCTTCATGTATATAAGAAGAAAGAATATAAGAAAAAAGGCATCAAGTGTTAATTTCAGTTCAAAGTACTCCAATTTGTTACTCATAATGGCTTCAGTGGCAAAGAGAATCAAGGGTTTCTTTAAAATATACAGTATATGTTGCTATCTCTGCTGCTTTAAGTTTCTGTTGGCTTGCAAAAAATGTTTTCATTCAGTCGTTCCACTTTGATCTATTTTTCGATTGATGACTGAAACTCAAAATATCATGCAGATGATGCAGAAGTTTCAGCCACTTGCTAGTTTCATGAGTGTTTGGGCTCAGCTTTTGGGACATGGTTAGATGTTTAGAAATTAAGAGTAGAACAGCTGCTGCTTCGTATTGAAAGCTGGTTTATAGGGGGATGCTTCCCAGTGGAGTTTTTTTTGAGAATATATTAACTGGGAGAAGACCCAGGGGCAAAACCAGAACACACATACATTGTTTCTCATCTGACACCTCTGGATCACCCAAGAGGAGCTGTATGATGTGGCTGGACAGAAGGACAACTGGGCTACCTTAACTCCAAACAAGCGTGACCTGTTGTCTCTGCGGTGTTACTCCTGCATGTCAGAAGACATTTGCATAAAGTTGATTATTTCCCAGCTTTTGCAGGTTGCACTGCGCAACTTTTAAAACTTTGTTACTGCAAGGATACGTTCATAAAGAGCATCCGGTGGTGCTTTTAACTTTTTAGTCTATAGGTGTGATCTGTTAGCCGGCTGTCACTGAGTACGTTTACATGTACACTAATATTCCACTATTATTCCGAATATGATAATATTCCGAAATTTGATTCAGGAATATGCTGGTATTATACAGGTTTTAGAGGCATACTTTGGACATGTATAGTATACAGAGCATTCAAAATATTGGCAGGTTTACGGCTTACAGTCAGCTCTGTGCATTGCTATGGTTGTTGTACACAAACCAACCAGCCAACAGTTGAAGTGAATCCGGCTGCGGTAGAGATGCATGCTCAACAGAAAAGCAACACAGCAACTTTTAAACATTATGAAAGACTTGGATGTCAACAGGTTTTTGGATATGCACAAATATCGCAACGTCGACCTTTTCAGGAAGGTGGTTGAAGGACTGAAAGAAGGAGGCTGCATTCACATGGTCGAACAAGTCCATCATAAACATTATTAGTGGACTATTCACTGTCATTAGCCAGTGAACAACTTAGTCAGAATATTGTCTTTTTCAGAATAAGGGCAAAAAACAGAATATTATGTGCATGTAAACCTAGTCACTATAACCCATACTCAGATACGGGGCAGAAAATAGATGGATTGATGGATAAATGGATGGACACTACACAGTGAAAACTATTTTATCTGCCTATAGAAAGCGGTTTTGTAATGAGACTGTTGTGTCGGAACAGGTTGTATACGCTCTGATTAATATGTTTATATGATAGTGCCAGCTGTGCCAACTTTTGAATTTAGTTTGAAGTGAGATTCGATAACGGTGAAGTCATGCATTTTATGAGTAGGCCTTCTGTGACATTACCGATTTCAGGGGTTGGAGTCATCACTCCTCAACCCCAGCCAAATTCAAGGCAAATTCAAGCATTTATAAATGCTTGAATTTGTAATAATAATATATAAATAGATGAAAAGACAAGTCAATGATAAATCAGTATGCCTGATCAGCATACTTGCCAACCTCTAGACATCATAGCCTATGTTGAAGTTCACTTAAAAAGTTGAAACCGATAACTCATTGAACTCTGTTTGGTGGTTTATGATACTTTTTGATAATTTGGTAATATATGTAATTGAGTTAATTGTAGTGACATCAACAATAACTTTATTCTACTGAATGATACTGACTTTTTCAACTAGCGATTGTGGCATTAGTTCCAGCTTGTCCAAATGAAAGTTTATCATGACAGTTGGTAGTACTATACTAGAGGCAGCAGACATCTTTTCCAATCTGCAGTCTCAAAGTGGAGAGATAATGTCAATAATTCCAAGCCCCAATCATGCACGGCACGTCCGCTGGTTGTATTTTGTGCAACCAGCCAGTTGTAAAATAACCACAGACCCTTGTGCTTATGTGCACATCAAAGATGTCTTTTGATGAATTATTCTACACAGTTTCTTCTGCGCATCAACAGGCGTGTTTGACCCTGACACATTGAAAAACTTTCACACAGCTTCACTAAAAGTACAGTTCTTTATGACGTGTCAATTGCATGAGTCTCATGGTCAATGTGTGAGAGTTGGCAGCCCTTTATAGTCTGTTTGTCCAATTTAAACAATGCTATCATTTGAGAACTTAAGAAAAACTTTACTTAAGTGTCTTTAGTGTGTGCCGTAAGATAATTTAAATATCTTGAAGTAGCGTTGATAACTGACAACACAATACCATCAGTCACGTACTGTACCTCATATGCAGTGTTTAGACCAAGTATTTTGCTTCTCCAATATATTTCACCTATAGTTAGCCATAGCAAACTAAATGGTTCTTTCATTTTTAATTGAATGTCAAGATGTGTCTCCGTTTCATAAGATGAAATGAAACCAAAAGTTCCCCAAGAAAGGAGATTGTCATTGATCCCGGAAGACTTTTGGATCCTTTGGTTTGTCTCTGTCTTCTTGAGCTAAAGGTTTTAGTACTGCTGTTAATTTATTAGTTCAGCCAGTGACACAAAACAACTGATCATCCTACAGACAGTTCAGTAGATGGCTGCAATAAACACAGCTGGTCCCTTTAGGCGTTAAATGACAAATTCATCCCAGAGAAAAACAACAAATGCTACAGAGTATGATGAGGTTACATTGCCACAAGAATATTATACTGTATATATGTTACATGAAAGTTTTTTGATATGAAAGAACAATCCGCTACACCGTTTAGAGTTCATTGATAAGTCACAGAGGCCTTATACTTTAGCCTTGATAAGCTGCTCCCTAACAAGCTTCACCAAACTCCTGTTCCTTTGGTGTTTTTGATGATATTAGAATTCTTACAGCGAGAATTGATTACATCGGAGTGAAATAACACCAGACAGGATAACATTTAGAATGATAATGGCTTAGCTCAGTCTGCAGCTTCAAAGGGCTACAGGGTGCCCCATGTTCTGCAGGAGGGTGTAGTTAGTTGGCTGCAATGAGCCTTCTGTGTACAAACTGAAATACATATTAACATACATGGCAACACCACAGTAGCAAGGTTTCATAAAACTATTTTGTTGGCAGATAGGGAAGGCCTAGTCTATATTGACGACGCTTCATTTCCAGGATTGTTCACGTGCTGCCGGAGGTTCCCCCAGATGGCCCTCATTTCGGCCGGATGTCCGTCACCTTCCACTTTCTTTGTGTTGGCGTTCTAAACTCCGGTGGATTTATGAGGACTATGGTTAACTGCTCCTCAGATCTCTGCAGGTTAAATCCAGACAGCTAGCTAGACTATCTGTCCAATCTGAGTTTTCTGTTGCACGACTAAAACAACTTTTGAACTTACAAATGTTCCACCAAAACAAGTTCCTTCCCGAGGCTATTAAGCAAAGGCACCGTGGCTCTGTCCGGCGCTTAGCGCCACCCAAGAGGATTGTGATTGGTTTAAAGAAATATCAATAAAGCAGAGCACGTTTTTTCCACAGCGCTGTGGAGGAAGGTATGGCAATGCGAGACTAGTGATGGCCAAATGAAAGCTCATGAAGCTTTGTGCAGCATTATCTTTGTTCTCTGAGCCCACTAGATGGCGCTCTCTATTCAACAAAGGGTTGAAAGCAGACTGAATTGCCTATTTCTTTAAACCAAAAGAATACTTTAGTGGGCTCAAAAAAAAAAAAATAGTTCACAAAGCTTCTTGAGGCTTCATTTGGCCATCACTATTGGCAGTGGAATAAGATAATCAGTGAATTATTTTTCTCAGATGTATCTTAACCATGTGATATGCTATGCTAGTCAAGCATACTTTATAAACAAATATCAATGGGACCACTACATATAACAATTGTAATATCTATACATTATAGACACCACTGACTATCCCTTTAACAATGTGGCCAGATTAAAGCATATTGACCTACATAGTCCAGCCATATACTACGATTCCACCTAGTCTTGCTTATAAACTGTGTACAACAGACAGCATCTCTTGAAAGTGTTGCTATATTCAACTTCATCATTTTCAGTCTTATTGGCTTTACAGTTGGTTAAGCCCCTGCAGGTAGGCTGATATAATATCATATTCGTGGCTTTCCCTATCAACCTTGGTAGTCATTTCTGACTCAGTAGAGATTTATAATCACAAATCATTGTGATGGAGGTCCATTAGCGTATTTAGCCGTGCAGAAATAAGGTCTAAATATAAAAACAGATAAGCATCAACGAGAGAAAGAGATCCAAACTGAGATTAGACTGTAAAGTGTCTTGTGTTAGTCACTAACCTCAGTTAATCTGAATCAACGAAGAAACAAATAGGTAAACAGATTGTGGGTTTTCAAGGCAGTAAATTAGTCAACATGGTAGTCACAGATGTTTGTGTCTGTCTATGGACCATTTCTCCCAAATTTAAAATAATTATTTTTTAATTTACTGCTAGGGTTATTCATGCAGATAGTTGTGGTGTTATTTGTTAAGGTTTCTAGATTGTTTGGGGTGAATTGGTTTAAGTTTGTGGTGGTCACAGCATGGAAAAAGGAAATTTACTGAATTCAACAGCAGACTATGTCCTGGTACCTATTTATAATCCACAAACAAAAGTTTTCTTCAGTGTTCCAAGTGAGGTCGGTGACTTATCCTGAGTATTCTTTTTAATGTGAAAAAACAAATGTTTAAAAAAGAGATTTTTTTGTCAGATCAAAGTAATGTATATACTTATATATGTCATTTGGTATTGCAGTCAAACCATTCATAGTAATTAGTGAAGCAACAAAGATCGAATAACCCTCTAACTTTGTCCCTGTCAGGCGCTTGGCGTCACTAATTAACTTTCTTGGGACTCGCGTCTAGCCCTTTGGAGCGTCATATTTAGACGGGCTTGTTCGGGTCTATGGCGTCAATTTTTGAGGCTCTGGGTCGGGACGTACAGTACGTTTGACATGCGGCACAAGAACAAGACATGAACCTTGGGTGAAAGTCCTGTGTTGTTTGACCCATCCACCACCCCAACCTACCTCTTTATGTGGATTTTAGGTCTTTCATACTACTTGCTACCATTGACGCTCTTAATACTACGTCATCTTACAGCTTTGCTTACTATTGCCTTCAACCAGAGAGTCTCACTCCAGACCAACGCTGAAGTTGATAAGCGGTATAGAAGTGAGGATAGCCATCATGAGTTCAGAGGAATCCATCCTCATAATGTACAAGTTCACTGACAGAGCCAGTACATACATCACGATGTAGAGCCCAGTGATTCATCCGTAACTGTATGAAAGAATGATGGTTACTCAACACTGGGGCCACTTTTAGTCTCCCTGCTGCTTTCGATAATTAATCTCTTTTTGATTTAGAGCATGAGCTGCACTTTGGCCAGCGAATGGAACCCATTTTCACCTCACTGTTAACAGCTTACATTGTTTATGATAACAGCTTTTATTTATTTCTTCTAAGAAGCTGAGAAAGCGAAAGACCTTTGTCTTTTCTGGTTAGTCAGCAAGGTCAGGAAGCAGAATACCAATGCCTCTGAATCACTGCTGTTGAAGCAGCCACTCGTGTTGGGAATAAAACAGGCCAACTAATGTCCTTTGGTATTCATCATTACAAGCAGGCCAACTAATGTCCTTTGGTATTCATCATTACAAGCAAACACTATTAACAATAAGGGTTCCTTTAAATTAGTACTGCTTGTTATTTAAGATGATCACAATGTATAACAATGCAGAATGGTTCCACACATACCTGTGTGGCCATTTTAGAATGGTTCTCTATACCTCCATGCTTAAATTGTTCTGAAAAGACTACAGCAGACTTTAAAGAGCCCCTATTATACTTCTTTTCAGCGTCCTATTTGTACTCTTGGGGTCTTCTAGAATAGGTGTATATGCTTTGATGTTCAAAAAACATATTTTGTTTCTCATACTGCCAATTGCTGCAGCTCTGTCTGATACACTGTCTGAGCTCATGGCCCTCTGCTATGATTGGTCAGCTGGCCCACCCTGTTGTGATTTGTCAACCAAATTCACACATGCCACTGGGCGGGCTGTGCTTGCTCTAATGCACCAATGGGAAGCTCATGTGAAAAACTGGGCTGGCTTTCAAACAGGAATGTGGGCGAGAAGTTTTCAGACAGTTGAGAAAAAGTGCTGTCTGTGGGAGAGAAAGCTCCATTTGGAGAGTAATGTGTTTTTTTGTACTTTATATATGTCTATTACATACACAAAAAAACAATGTAACACCCTAAAAGATGGGAAAAATCCCCGCAAGTATGATAGGGGTTCTGTTCCTGAAATTTGGATTTAGAATTTTGATTTGAAGCTACGATACCCATTAGCAGCATTAGCAGCATTAGCAGCACCTGTGAGTTTATCATGCGACAGCGAAAACATGAAAGGCGGAGCAGTATGTCCTGTATGTCCCTTACCGGCTAACGTATTTCAAGATGGCGCATGAATATGGAGCGTCTACCCCAGTTCATGCGAGTGAAAATGCAAAATTTAAAGCCAATAGGAATACTTGGAATTGATGGTGGTGGTCAATATTCATGAAAAAGGACAAGTTTGTGAACGGGCAACACAGATTTTGATAATGAACAACTAAACACATTACACATTGGACCTTTTAAGATAAGTTCACAGTACACGACTTTCAAAGTAGTCAGAACGCTGTACTGTTCAGACTACACTGTATTACCTTTCTGTTGTTGTATCTTAGTTGCAGTGCTGTGTTGCCGCTGTGTGGAAGAGAAATTCGCTGGACACTGTTCTTCACACCATCCTAGTTCAGAGTTCTCAGTCCATTGTTATTGTCCATGTTTGGTCCATATTTGTATCTGAACTCCTTCTGCACATTCCCCCATATGTTCTGGAAGAAAAGAAAACACTGACCAGTATCTTTTTGCAAAACAACACATGAAAATTAAAACATCAAATAAGAATAAAAATATGAATCAATGAATCAAGAATAATATGAATCAAATATCAAGAATAGTATACATCAGAGATCAGCATCCATTTACAAACTCCTGCGGAGAGCTTGGAGAGTAGTTACACGGCCAAAATGTACTCTCTATCTGGCTCTAAAAACTCATAGCTTATATTGGGTATGTTTAGGTAACATGTTAGATAACATGGTACATTTAAGTTGACATAGCATAGGTTATTGTCCTCTTTGGGGGGCTCCCTGGACATACATTTAGTTTGTTTACCCCTCAGCATCCAATCCTAGACCACCTTTTGAACATCCCAGCAAGATCACGCCACTAAGCGGTTAATCATTACTCCCTGTACTGCCACAGTGCCCATGATGAACGTTCTTATTATGACTCAGCACATTTGAGCTTTATACAGACATTAAACCTGTAAGTCCATCAGATACTACACTGTCTTGTAATCAGGAGTCTTGAAGTCGGATGGTTTTCACACTTTATGACTGGGCGGCGACAGGGAGTCCCACACTACAAGACCTTTCACCAGGAGGAATACCTGATGTGTTTGCTGGTCTCCAAACAATGTTTTAATTTTAAAAACACACGGACATGACATAATACCATGATGCGTGAGACAGGGCTCCAAATTGCGGGTGAGCTGATTTGCAGTGATAAAACAAAGAAATGGAAGAAAAGTGTTGTTTTTGGCACACATGTTCACAAAATAGCCTGTTTTTCCAAATTGTTTCTTTTTAAAGCCTGTTTTCTCGAGGTGCAACATCAACTTTGGACCTTGTTGCAAATGCAACACATAAGCAGTCCGGACAATGTCTGGACCTGATTTGTGTTGGACCTGTTGCCCTTTCACACATGTAGCACACAACAGGACATTTTCCTTAACAGACGTGTTCTCACTCCCTGGAAATACTCCATTTTAGGCGAGGGGTGGCGCCTGGGTAGAGCGTGCAGGAGGCAGGACATGACATTGATTACACTGGTCATGTAGTCGGTTTGTAACTTGGTCATAAACAACAGAGTCTTTTGCTGTTCCTTAAATTTGTCTGACGATTTCTGTGTCGACCCTTGCTGCTTGTTTCTCCAGTTGGACATTTTCATTGGCTTCATGTAAATCGCCCTTCTTCTTCAGCCTCGGCTGTTTGTTGTCTTCCAGTTTCGCGGGTGCAACATGATAGAAGCATCATCACCTTGACTACTAGAGGCTGGAAGTTGGGCTGGCAGCCAGAAGGCCTTTGGTTGGGAGGGGAAATTCTGAGTGGCTGTGTCTGTAATGCAGCATGACTTTCCATTTAGCAGATTCAGCTAAATGTAACTAATAAAAAAGGCTCCATTGCAACATTATCAAGCATGATGGGAGGCATACTGCTAAAATCTCAAAATATATTCACCCATCATTGGAAATAAGTAAAAGAAAAACCAAAGGAGTGAAAAATACAAGAATCTAAGCGTTTTTGGTTTTTCACTATTTGACAGAACTAAGGCTCGTAACATCCTATCAGCGTGGTTCTTTTATCCCTGAAACACTGACCATTAATTTCATTCATCAATTCATATATGGATATTTGGGTTGTATTGAAAACATGTGGACACACAAGCAAAAAACAGATATTATAAATTGTGTCAAATGTTTAGCTTGTAAAGGAAGGGTTAAAAGAAAATTTTCTTTTTTGGGGACAGGCCAGTTCACAGTGCAGCAGTGACATATCTGGCTGCTATTGTTAATGATCAAATAAGCCTGCATGAAGGAGTGAAGTACTGGTACCTCCAGAACAACACTCGCTACCCCCAAATCATTCCTGGAGAAGCCAATGGGCTCCAACGTCTGAAGGCTGACTTTACAGCAGTGCAAACTCTTCTTCATCCCTCTTTGTATGCTTCGTTCTTCATCTCTGTTTGTCTCATTCTGCTCTGAACACAACCTCAGGGATGAGCTCTGACGTCTAAAGAATAGATGAGAAACTGAAAATGTGATTTTCTGCTGCCCCAGAATACTGACTATGAATAGATCCCAGTGACACAAGACATACCGAGCAAATAACAGTGCAGCAGTAATTCAAGGACATTTATCTTTCTCTCTTTTGACTGTATCATGGTTTTAGTCAGTGACGGAATGTAACTAAGTACATTTACTCAAGTACCATGTACAAATTTGATGTACTTGTACTTTACTTGAGTCTTTTCTTTTCATGCCACTTTCTACTTCTACTCTGCTACATTTCAGAGAGACATATTGTACTTTGTACTCCACTACATCCATCTGTCAGCTTTAGTTACTAGTTACTTTACACACTTTACACACACAAAACACATGTAGTTTATAAAATACAATGTTTTATCATAAATTAAACTGAAATGGTTAGCTGATCAAACACTTAGTTGATTGACAGAACTGTACTGAATACTTTTACTTTTAAGTCTTTAAGTACATTTTCCTGATGATACTTACATACTTTAACTTAAAGGTACTGTAGGTAGGATTGTGAAGATCCAGGTCTTAGCCAAAAAATGTGAACATCGCCAACTTCTCAGTCCCTCCCCCCTTTCTGCTGAAGCCCAAAACGGTCTCCTAAGCCCCTCCCCCCAAAGGGGAGAATGAATGCGTGTGCATGAGCAGTGATTGACACGCAGTTAAACACCCCCCCCCCCCGGCCCTGATTGGTGCATCTGAACAGGAAGCTGTGGATTTTTGAAAATCGCACTACAGGCTGTAGGTGGTGCCAGAGGAGCCAGATTTTTTTTTTTTTATTACCTGCTTCATGTAGTTCTACTGGAACATAGGGTCAGTTTCAGCAAATATGACAAAAGTTAGTTTTATAAGTCTTACCTACGTGCACCTAGTATTTTAAAGTGTGGTATTACAAACGTAGTACTTTTACTTAGGATCTGAATTCTTCTTCCTCTACTGGTTTTAGTTTTCACTCATTAGATTTATGCTCACATAGAAAACAATGCTGTTTTACTTGGTTAGTCTTAGGCAGTGTCCTCATGTAGGATCCTAGTGGCCTGAGGTTAGAGGGTTACCCGAGCCTCTCAATGCTGGCCTGGTGTATCCGGTACCTTCTTCCCAACCTTAACAGGGAGAAAAAGCCATTATCCTGGTGGTTGGGCTCTTTAATGATTCGCCTAGCCTTATTCTTGCAGTGCCTGCTGTAAATATCCTTTAGGCAGGATAGAGTGCCGCCTATTGTATGTTCAGCCGAATTAACCACTTGTTGAAGGGCCTTGGGGCCTTGTTCGTTGCCGTTTGCGTACTAGGCAGTGATGTTCCCCGTCAGGACGCTCTTGATGATGCAGGAGTAGTAAAGATAGTGGACTTGAATCACGTGGGTATGAAAGACTGATCCGGAGACAGGTTGAATATCATTGTGAACACTGGCAATAGTTGGTCAGCACATAGTTACCCTCTGGTCCTGCTGCTTTCTTGGTGTTCGCCGCACGCTTGAGCCCTCCTGACGTCATGCTCCAGAAGAGAGATCTTCTTCTTTTGCTGTTTTTTGCTTGTTGACTGCTGATGGCCTCATAGTGGGCATACAAGTTGTTTAGCTCACTAACTGTAGATGCGTCAGCACTTCTAAAGAAGAAGAAGAAGAAGAAGAAGAAGAAGAAATTTTATTATTTGTCACAAACAATCGTACAGTGCGAGGTAGTGAAATTCAATCTCTGCATTTAACCCATCCTAAGCATTAGAAGCAGTGGACATTCAGTGGAGCAACTTGTGGTTTAGTGTCTTGCTCAAGGACACTTTGACATGTGGCCGGGGGGATCAAACTGCCAGTCTTGTGGTTGAGGACCGACCCATTCTACCTCTGATCCATAGACACCCTAACTTGTCCTAGCTTGACAAGGAGGAGTGGATGGGCTTGTAATCTATCATAGTTCGTAGACCTTGCTTCGTGCTTTTCGTCACGGCAACAATGGGAGCCATGACAACAATGAATTACAATCAGACACTATGTGGTTGATAGAGCAAAGTGAAAGTGTGATTGAGTGCATGGTCCATGCTCCCAGGTTGAGTCAGCAGTCTGGGCTCCAGACCCTCTGGATATGCTATGTCACGGCATGGGGGGACCCTGGCAGGCTCACGCTAGCTTATGTGTTGCCTCATCAGCATGGACCAGACTTGTCTCATCAGGTGGCACTACGCAGAAGAGCTCTTATTATACAAACACACTCATTCAGACGTTACCTCCATTACAACATGCAAAATCTAAAGCCGGGGTGTCAAACTCAATTTCATTAAGGGCCAGACTGGAAAATGAGAATCACATCAATGGCCAGACATGTATAGTTTGTTGACATGTTTTATTTAATCGAAAAAGTCAAATATTTTGACTGTATTATTGCATGTCCCATATAGCTTTCACATACAGTTGGGGCCTCATAAAGCCCCAAAAAAGTGTGCAAAGAATTCATAAGCCATCATAAAAAAAAAAAAAGAAAATGTTGAAAAAAAATGACCAAAAAAGCGATAAAATTGTCTAAAAAAAGAGACAAAAACGTCAGAGAAATTGACAAAATAATTGAAAAAAGGGACAAAAACGCCAGAAAATGTGTCGAAAACGTTGAAAAAAGCACAAAAAACTTGGTGGGCCAAAATGTATTGTGAAGCTAAATTGAAATGCTGGCCGGATCAAAATCTGTGACGGGCCAGATTTGACACGTGATCTAAAGCAGCCCTCCGCCCTCTCCTCTATAGTCACTACTCACTGCAGTCGTCCAGCATGCTAATCAGCTCGTAAAATGGCCTAAAGTACATTCTAGACAGAAAGTTCACTCTGTTTTTCGGACTCCTCTCCCCTGTCTGTGCTTTTCATCAGTGGACTGATGAGGATTCATCGAACAACGTGAGTAGCCACAGTGTTGGGTGGACAGGGGCTATGGGGAGTCTGTTTTCTGTCATAACATCTTCCGATCTCTGCGTGGGTACTAACTTATTGATTATTTCTCCACCCAGTGTGGGCGTGCAGCAGTTATCCAAACAAGTCCTATTTATGACAGTTATATACTCATCCTGGCCCTATTTCCACCTGGTATTAGCATTTGATCTGTATCTGGATACAGTACCTGGATAATGACAGCTGATCATGGAGGTTTGCATTTACACTTGGTAAATTATATCTTGATATATGAGCAGATCTCAATGTGTTGAGGAAAGCAATGCTGGATATTCTCTATAGAAGGCTTTATAGAAGTATGTAGTTGTCTAGTAGCCTTCTCCCTTTGCTTTACTACTTCATGCCTCATCCTTACATCCCCAAGACAGTTTCTAACAGGTGGGATACTGTCACCTCATTCTAGCTTCATACCAGAAACTCAAAACCATCAGATTTCAAGAGAGCTGACAGCTCCTCAGTGGGGGAAAGTCCATCTTGAACTCCTAACTGTGGCTTCTTTTTCTTTTCTTTTTTTACTCATCTCGCTGTGTGCCATGTTTTCTAAAGTGAATTTTGGTGGTTGTGATGGGCTGTTTGTGTGTGTGCGTGTGCGTGGCTTTAAATGCTTTGTATGTGGGTCGGGTGGGGGTGTCATGGGGTCATGCATGTTATAAACACTGAGAGTGACATAAGACTAGACTTCATGGCCCAATGTTCGCTGCTGAAGACCAGGATGACAACTGACAACAGATTACTGTGTGTGTGTGTGTGTGTGTGTGTGTGTGTGTGTGTGTGTGTGTGTGTGTGCGTGCGTGCGTGCGTGCGTGCGTGCGTGCGCGCGCGTGCGTGCGTGCGTGTGTGTGTGTGTGTGTGTGTGTGTTGATATGTGTCTTGACAGCCACCTCTGGTCACAGCCTCCCAGGCACTGAGCAGCCACAGCTGTAAACGCTCTTTTGATTTTATTCTGGAAGTGAAGTTGGGGTTGTGATTTTACTGTCTGTCCATCTGGGCCCAGGGATGAATATTAGTATATCTGCCATGGTATTACAGAACACATACACAAAAATGCGGCGATGTATTTCAGACTCTGCAATAGTAATTGTCAAACAAGTGTTCAGCCTCTAGTTCAGTGTCTCCTGCTGCCTCCACTCTCGACTTCCCTTGAATCACATGGATCCGTATATCTCAGGGGTTAGTTTTTTGATACCTACCATCCAATAAAAGCTGAGACTGCTTATTGATTATACTTGAGTCCAGCTCCTGTTGGTTTATTTTGCAATAAAAACTCCACAGAGACTAGCAGTGCATACAGCTTTTGTTTACAAGCCTACTTCTACTGTGCTGAGCATGAAAAGTACAGTATCCTTCCTATATATTCCTTTTCTGTAATGCTGATCTGTTTTGCAGCTCCATAATGGCAATGGCAATTTTGTTTATATAGCAACTTTCAATACATGTAAACCCAAAATGCTTTACATTAAAAACAGCACAAACATTAGAACAAATCATAAACAGAAATAAGAATAGAGTATAAGCATCAATATAAAATAGACAATTTACAAAAACAAACAATTGTGACCATACAAATACACACACACACACACACACACACACACACACACACACACACACACACACACACACACATATACACACATACACAGTGTAATGCACACAGGAGTTAATGCATGCACAACCCATTGCAATGATCTGGTTCACATCGTCACATCACAGTGGGACAGTCAAGGAAACTCTACAACTCGCAAGACAAGGGCCGCGGGATGGAGCGTTTTAGAAGGAGGAGCATTTTTGCTTGCCCGATTTTGTTGAACTGCAGATTTTGTTGATTTGGTTTTTTTCTTCCTGATATTTATGTTTCTACCATAAGTAACTAAGTGTTGTAGCTTTGGCTTTGAAGCCTGAAGGGGGTCATGAGTTTGGTCATGTGTGTGCACATACTACTGGACCCATCAGTCTAATATTTTTTGTGCACATTTATGACTGTATGAACAAGGACCTCTTGTGGTTGCGGTGATTGACAATTTTTTGAAAACCTACTTTCTTGACTGTTTTGTCCCGGCATTGACTGCTACATATACAAAGGCATTCAGTGTACGTTAATTCCTCTTGGCAGCACATTGCCGTGTGCACATTGCCCTCAACGTTGCCATGTTGACCAAAAGGTCGCCCAGTGTATTGCCACCATAAGTGATGAGTTAACTGACAGAGGCATTTCAGCAGCTCTCTGACATTATTGAATGTATTAAACGGCCACTGCAACCAACAGTCATAAATATATGACACAAAAAATATGAGGCTGATCGGTCTAGTAGTATGTGGGATGAGCTGCGGACACACAGAGGGACAGACAGATAGACAGACACACAGACTGAATGCATGATCCCAAAGATAATAGCAACAGTACTGAAATTAATGCTATGGGCACATTGCCAATTGCAGCATTTCAAAGTATATATTTAAAAAGTAACTAAAACATTACTTATCACAGTAACGCAATAGTTTTGGGTGGAAAGAAATTTAGTAAATTTTTAATGAGGTAACTAGTAACTGTAACTAATGAGGATTTCTCAGTAACAAGCACAACGCTGGTCCTAGCATCATGTCCAGTAAGTGGAATCTCTTTCATTGCAGTCTCAGTATCACGGCAGCATTTCTCATGACTGTGGGCAGAGTCAGAGAACTAGAAGATCTATGTAGTGGTCTCCTGCAGCTACAGAGTTTTACAAAAGCACATCATTTATTTCTCACAGCTTTGATATTGCCTTTCATAACGTTACATCATTTTGATGAGTTAAAAGCTTGCTAGCAAGTAGCTGATTAGGAATCAGAATGAATGGGAAATAAACAGAGGGATATTCTTTGAAAGTAGGATGGGTGCAAATCCTCTTTTAGCAACAATTTTGCATTAGACAGTCTTGGTCTCATTTTGAACCGGAGCGTCTTCGCTGCCATTGCATAAATTATGTTTATTTGGGTGGGCAAAGGGAGACACACCTGGCAGAGATCTGCACTTTACTGAGCGCACTTTTCTAGTTTATTTATTTATGTATTTATTTATTTATTTTGTTGGCCTAAAACAGGTCTAATTAAAATATTCTGTATATTCTGTGAACTGGGCCAGGCTCCAGACCCTCACCCATCTACTACCACCACTCTACAATATCTCTGTACAGGATTAGTGGATAATGATAATGGATGAATGCATTGGATTAACATCACTGGCTGCAATTTAAAATGTCAAATCAAAGGAAATCTTAAATATAACATACCGACTGTAGTCTATATACACAACGTTCCACTTCCAGGATTGCTCCGGTGCTGCCAAAAATTCCGCCGGGAATCACTCATTTCTCAGCCGGATGTTCGACACCCTCTGCTTTCTCGGTGTTGGAATTTTAAACTCTGTTGGATTTATGAGGACTATGGTTAGATCTCTGCAGGGTAAATCCAGACAGCTAGCTAGACTATCTGTCCAATCTGAGTTTTCTGTTGCACAACTAAAACAACTTTCGAACGTACACATGTTCCAACAAAACAAGTTCCTTCCCGAGGCTATTTTGCAGAGGCACCATTGCTCCGTCCAGCGCTTAGCACCGCCCAAGACTGATTGTGATTGGTTTAAAGAAATGCCAATAAACCAGAGCATGTTTTTCTCCCATCCCGGAATGCTGTGTGGACTAGCCAGACATTCCTCCGCAGCACCGGGGAGGAATGTCTGGGCAATGCAAGACTATACCAACAGTGACTGTGGTTGAAACTGGGTCTCCAACATTCATTGAAGTATCAGTCAGAAATGCCCAGTGGTGGAAGAAGTATTCAGATCCTTTACTTAAGTAGAAGTACTAATACCACACTCTTAAAAAGTCCTGCATTGATAATGTCACTTAAATCAAAGTATGTAAGTATCATTAGGACAATGTACTTAATTAAAAGTAAAAGTACTCAATGCAGAAAAATCTTCACATTTTAGAAACTGGAAACGATCCAAACAGTTCTGTCAATCAACTAAGTGTTTAATGGTCTAATCATTTCAGCTGGACTTGTAGGCCTGTATATTGTTGGGTAGTTTAATTTATAATAAAACATTGTGGTTTCTCAATTTGTTAAGTGGAGCAGAGTAAAAAGTACAATATTTCTCTCTAAAATGTAGCGGAGTAGAAGTAGAAAGTGGCATGAAAAGACTCAAGTAAAGTACAAGTACCTCAACATTTGTATTTAAGTAAAGTTCTTGAGAAAATGTATTTAGTTACATTCCACCACTAAATTTCCCTCCCTTAGTGTTAGTCTCAGTGCAGATGAATCAGCACACTGTTGTCACTGCTAATAATCTTTTGTAGTGGAGTTGTAACATTAGTGGAAACCCTCCCAGCTGGTAATAATGGTTTAAAAGGACTGGAGGTGGAGGACATCAGCATTTGATGTTTGACACACAGGAAGTCACTGAACATTGATTGGCTCCTGTTAAACCAGACATTCCCCTCACGGGAGCGATGTCTCCTGACTTAATGTCAAATGTTTTCATCTGTTCAGTCCTTGGGAATTCATCCCCACACACACTGGCTGGGTGTGCATTTGAAAAAGACAGATGAAAGACCTATTAGATTATTTTTTCTTCTATCTCCAAATGCAAGAAAGTGAAAAGGAATACCACCAGATTAAAATAATGAGGGCTTTAGAGTAGCTTCACATGAGTCACATTTCTCTTTTATCTTTCACCTTCTTAGCCCTGCAGAGCAGACAGGAAGGAGGGATATATATATATATATACACACACACGTTAACTCTTTAGGTCCCAGCTGATTTCTGCTCTGTACATGTCTGCTTCTAAATGGGCAGCTAAACATCCTGTGAAATATATAAAATTGCCTGGCATGAAATAATAATTAGCGCTTTGGTTGTTGCTGGAACCCCTGGCTACTTTAGCAGGGCCTTGCTAATTTGCCCTGTCATCTCCATGGATGGCATAGCGAGCCCTAGGCTGTAGGCGGAGGCGCCGGTCTGATGGGGGGGGGGGAGTAGAAGCTGCTGGGTGTTATCTGCTGGGAATATTATCTCCGCCGCACACACGCACACGTCCAACCACCATCCTGCTGCCATTTTTCTTTCATCACAAGCTGCTTCATCTCTGCAACCCCTCTCCACTCATCACTCAGGAACAGCACTAGAAAGGAATCTGCAGCTATCTGAGAGGAGTGGGCCTTTTCCAAACCTTTTAATGGACTCCCAGCTGCTGACAGAATGTACATGTTGCTGTATATACAAGGCTTTTTTTAATGCAGTGAAGGAGCATGTGAGAACATGTGCTCTAGATGTGTGTGGGCAGTCATTTTCGTGAGTGAACATATCAAGTTAGAAATGCGTCTGAAGTCACTTGTTATTGCGGTTTTTGCCTTTGTGTGCTTTATGTTTTATATAGTCTCGCATTGCCAGACCTTCCTCCACAGCGCTGCGGAGGAAGGTCTGGCTAGTCCACACAGCATTCCAGGATGGGAGAAAAACGTGCTCTGGTTTATTGGCATTTCTTTAAACCAATCATATTTCCGGCCACTGCTAGGGGCGCTAATTTACTCCTGTGGGTAGCAAATGTCCATAAGGTAACAATCCATCCTAGTTTACAGATCAACCTTCTGCTCCAGCTTACAGACCATCTAGCAGTACCTCAAGGACCAGGTACCTTGCACTTTATGGAGGATTTCATCTAAATGCACTGCAGGTTTACGTGACCCTCACTTTACAGTTTAAATGCCTTTGGGAGTGTTGGACAGGCATGTTGTGTGCGCCTGACTTGTTTAATGTGCCTGAGTTCCTTGTACAGTAAACTGGCTGACAGCACACCAATTCAACTGAGGCCACTGACACAACCTGAATATTGTTGCCCTTTTCTCTCTGTCCTTTCCTTTCTCTTTCCCTCTGTCTCCATTCCTCTCTGTGTCTCTCCCTCCCTCCCTCCGTCTTTCTTCTACTCTGTGTCTCTGTACCACACAGGAGGCCATAGTAACAGGTCTGCTCCCAGAGACAACCTACTCTGTGACTGTGGCTGCGTACACCACCAAGGGAGATGGAGCTCGCAGCAAGGCCAAGGTGGTCACCACCACAGGAGCAGGTGTGTTGCACCCACCATGTTTTTGAATGTTGCTGCGGTAGAATTTGTTCCCTGTCCCAGACTAAACCTGATCTTTATGCGGAGGATGCAAGATAGTTTATAATATGACCAAGTGGTGAGCCTATGAATCTAACTCATATATAAACAACTAACGCTTTGTGTTGTTGCCCAGATAAAATGACAGAAAAAAAGGACATGAGATTGTTTTCAGTGCACCAAAATTGACTTATTTATTAATGACTCATCACAGGACACACAAGATCTGTATTAAAGAGAAGAATCCCTTCTTCCGATGTTTAAATTCAATAAAATAGCTTTGCAAGCAATATTCTGCAATATTCTTTACAGGTAAAATTTTGCCAGTTTTACTTGTGCCCACCTTTTAAAATTGCTCTTGAGAAATGTTATGTTTATTGTCGTCCCCCCCAACTGTTAGAGGAAATTTACACCCATGTCTTCCTCAAGCATTTTCTTCATTTTCTGAGCCCACTAAATGGTGCTCTCTGTTCAAAAAAGGGTTGAAAGCACACTGAATTGACATTTATCCATTTTCTTTAAACCAAGAGCGCCAAGTAGTGGGCTCAGAAAATAAAGAAAATGCTTCACAAAGCTTCATGAGGCTTCATTTGGCCGTCACAAGGCAACCCCAGTAGTCAGCTGAGACTAGACTAAGTCAATTTTGAGAGAAGGAATTACTCTTTCTGCCTCATAAACGGTGAATTCATAAGCAATAAAACACAACCTTGCTTAATTGAATACCCTTTTGTGCTTCTGTTGGATAATGTTAGCATATATCAGCAAACTTTGGATAGATATTGCTGCATAAGGACATTCCCAGCAAGTCCACGACACAAATTAGCGTTTTGTTTTCCTGATCTGACGCCACTATCGCCGGGATGATGTTGTTTGTCAGTTCTTTCCAAAATCATAACAAATCACTGGATTTGTGTGACCGCTTCCTGATCTGCCACTGCTACGGTTAGAGTTTGGTTAGGTTTAGGCAAAAAATACTACTTAGGTTTGGGTTAACAACAACTTTGTTAAAGTGCTCATATTATGCTCATTTTCAGGTTCATAATTGTATTTAGAGGTTATATCAGAATAGGTTTACGTTGTTTAATTTTCAAAAAACAGCATATTTTAGTTGTACTGCACATTGCTGCAGCTCCTCTTTTCACCCTGTGTGTTGAGCTCTCTGTTTTAGATACAGAGTGAGACATCTCACTTCTGTTCCATCTTTGTTGGGAGTCGCACATGCGCAGTAGCTAGGTAAGGACTACTAGCCAGTCAGAAGCAGAGTATGAGGGCGTGACCTGACAGTAGCTAGGTAAGGACTACTAGCCAGTCAGAAGCAGAGTATGAGGGCGTGCCATGCTAGCAGCTAGGCGAGCATTATAAAGTGTGTTACAAAGTGACCACGTTTGTCTCTGAAGTAAAGGCTGGAGTACAATAGAGCTGTTTGGAGCAGTTGGTGAACAGTGATTTCTGTTGGAGATGGTAAGTCTCTTTGGGGTGGACTTTGGGCTTTTTCACTTTGTAAACCTATAACGTGCACAAAAAAGATATATAACAAAATAAAGGAAAGGAAAAAAAAGCCAAAAAGCATAATATGAGCACTTTAAACTAAGGAAACTTTTTAATAACGCTTTTAAGGTTAGGGTTATGGTTTAAGAATAGAATACAAGAACACAAATTCCAAAAATACAGATAAAGAATACAAAGGAAAGAATGTACAAATGTATATACAAGTTGGGAATAAAAAATATACAACTACTTAAATAGTATTTATAAAGATGTAAGTATTTTTTCGATTTGTTTATTTTTCACAATAAAATCAAGACAACAATAACACAAAAAAGTTAAATAATAAAAAATAAAGATTGTGCAGGTGAGATTAAGAAAACCCCTAGGGGCAAATAGAAGGAGTCTCACCTAAGGAAGAGAGGATTAATATAGATAATGAACAATTACAATTAATATAAGTGTCCTAAACAAAAAACAACAAATTGAACACAAGTAAGCACTGAATTAAAACATTTTTAAAAATAAAAGCATAAGGTTGGCTACATAAACATCAAAGGCATAACATAAATTACAATAATATAGATAAAATGAGGATATGTGGACTGATGTGTCTATGTGTCAGTAGAAATGACAGACAGCAAGGCCAAAGAAAATGTGATATGAATAGTTCAGATCAATACAGATAGTTAAGTTTAGTTAATCAGACAGGTCTTAAGCCTCTTTTTATAATTATTGACAGAAGTTGACAGAAATGCAGTGTTAATATACCTGGCCCAGGAAAACCTATGTTTGTGCAAGTTGCACTCAGTGCAGTATTGTGATGTATATGAGTCTTATCCAACACTCAGTGATGAAGTGTTAAAAAGTTGTATTGCCTGTGGTAGGAATGATTTCTTGTAGCGGTCCGTGCAGCACCGAAGCAATGAGTTAAGATTTATTTAGTGTTGAATGAATTGAATGTAGTTGTTTTAAGAGTAACAAAGACAATGGAATGTCTTCCAGTGCCTGGCAAGCCCACTATGATGATCAGCACCACCATAGGGAACACCGCCCTGATCCAGTGGCAGCCACCGAAGGAGATGGTGGGGGAGCATGTGGGATACCAGCTGCAGTACAAGAGAGCAGAGGAGGAAGCTTTCACCATCAAAGACTTCAGAAAGTCAGACGATCACTTCACAGTCACCGGCCTCCACAAGGGAGCCACCTACATCTTCAAACTGTGTGGCAAAAACCGAGCCGGCAACGGGGAGGAATATGTGAAGGAGATCAGCACCCCTGAGGACATTCCCAGCAGCTACCCCCAGAATCTGAGCGTGGTAGGCCTGACCGCCACCTCCACCAAGCTGGCCTGGGAGCCCCCGCCTCTGGCCGAGAGGAACGGGAAGATTGTCAAGTACGTGGTGGTGTATCGAGATATCAACAGCCAACACAACAACACCAACAGTACCGCGGAAACACAGATGACCGTCCAAGGTTTGCAGCCAGACACAACCTACGACATCAGAGTCCAAGCATTCACCAGCAAGGGGGGGGGACCGATCAGCCCCAGCATTCAGAGTCGGACCATGTCCACGTCCATGCCAGGTGAGAAGCACAGGCTATTTCTTTGTGATGCGTTCATGGTGCTTTTAGACAGCTGCATCTGACCTCAGCACTCAGTACTTTACATGGACATGTAGGTAGGATAATCTGCAAACTGCCAAAAAAACAGCCCGATAATCGGTCTTAACTTCACTTTCGTCACCGAATAAAGCTTACTTTTTGTCGCCTAAACTTAACTGTAATGTCCGCTGAAACGACCAGCAGGTCGTGGTGCTCTGTACCCGGCTCAAAGTCACCTATTCTCAGGTAACTGAACCGCCAACTACTGCTGACCTGACGGAGCACCATGCAGAGCACCATGCAGAGCACCATGCAGAGCACCATGCGAAGCACCGTAGCCGGCGTCACAGAGCTCTGTAGCAGCTAAACACATCTACTAACTGCTGCTGATACGATGAGCTGTGACGGAGGTCTATAGCCGGCGTCACAAAGCTCTGTAGCGTTTTAAAACAACTAGCAACTGCCGCTCGGTGTCATGGAACTCTGTAGCCGGTGTCACATGACCAGCCGGCGGTCTCCTAGTTTCGCATATCTTAGGATATCTTACGTTTTGTGTTCATAATTTTTGGTACTATATGACACGGACCTATTCATGAGAATTGTAAAGGTGTAATTGCACTGGTATTGAGATGACTGTGCCAAATAATACAGACTCTGTGCTCTTATTTTGATGAATATACAAAAGCAAAGTGTAGAAACTGTCATTTTAGTGAACAAATGCCCTTGTTTTTCTTGCTTTTAACTTTGAGTTATCTCAGTCATATCTGCAATTAAATTAACCACCTAATAATCATCTAGACCTTCCCTCAGTGTTCACCAAGAACTTTGGTGTGAAGGCTGTGATGAAAACCTCTGTCCTGCTGACCTGGGAAGTGCCAGAAACTTACAAATCCCAAGTGCCTCTCAAGGTAAGATGAGCCCACGTTGTCACCTAGACAGCAGCTGCAGACACTGAGACATTACAGCCACTGAAGTTAATAACTCAAAGATGTTTCCTACTGATAATCTAGAACCAAGTAGCCAATGTTTGTGATTATCTATATGATATGGCTAGACAGGAAAGACCAATTCTCCGTTTTTCACTGACTTGCATTGGGTGAAGGTTCCTCCTTGTCAATTTCGTCTTCTAGCAAACAGGAAAATGCCTAAAAGCTGCAGTGTGATATTCACTACCAACAGGGTCAATAACCCATGAGATTTTATAAGCTGCCGACCCCAAAAAAACGGACCTTTTATGAAGAGTGGAAAAAGGTGGAGACAGGTGTGAGGAATCAGCAAGTAGAATGTGAAGACTGGGGGATCCTGAAACTAAGCTAACGTTATGTCTGACGTTACATGTGTTAGCTTAACTTACAGAGATATAGTTGGCCTAAAACTAGTCTCGCTTTGCCAGACCTTCTTCCACAACGCTGCAGAGGAGGGCTAGTCCACACAGCATTCTGGGATGGGAGAAAAACGTGCTCTGGTTTATTGGACTTTCTTTAAACCAATCACAATTGTCATGGGCGGCGCTAAGCTCCGCACGGAGGTATGGTGCCTCCCCCAAAGTAGCAGTAGAAGGAACTTGTTTTGGTGGAACATGTGTACATTCAAAAGTTGTTTTAGTCAGATTAACTCAGATTGGACAAATAGTCTAGCTAGATGCCAGTTCACCTCTTTGAACCCCCCCCCCCCCCCCCCCCCCTCCCCCCAACATGTATAGGAGCATGTGTGTGTATTTCAGGCCTGTGTGTAATGTGTAAGAACAACAGAGTGTAAATTGGGGATCAATAAAGAGTATAAATGATCAAATGTTAGCTTAGTGTCAGTATCCCCCTTTGTCTTCATAAAAGCTCAGTTTTTTGGGTTGGCAGCTTATAAAAACTTAAGTTCTGGCTTCTTTACATTGTTGATAGTGAATATTACCACACAGCAGCTTTTAGACATTTTTTAAATGTCTCTATGGTAGGTATAAAATGAATGTTATTGCAGGAGGAGGTATCATTATCACAATATAATGTAATAACAATGATAATAGAAAATGTTTTCACATGTATATGAGATATCTGAAATATTCTCTTTTGTACTTCTTAGCAGAACAGCTGTTCCATAAATCATCAAGAAAATCAATTTGCACCATATGAAGTTCTGCCTGTAACTGAATTTTATGACTGGCTATTTAAGTCTGTGTGGTTACTGTGTAGCTCTGATGATAAGCTCAGAATAAGTTCAACAATGGTTTATGACCATGGATCAGCAACTAAATAATAGTAAGCAAGTAAATCATACTTTTTTCTACAGCACCTTGTAACACAAAACAATGACATATTGAGTTCTTCACGTTCAAACTCGGAGAACACAGGAGGCAGCGAGGTTACAAAGTTTCACAGCACAGCTACAATAATATAACTAATGAGACATAACATGAGACAGCCGATCATCAGCATTATAAGATGTTGGTACAGTAGAAGCATGCTGCATGTTTACTGGCTCACTGACGCTGATGAGATTTACTCCTTAGGTATTGAAATTGGGTATTGAATGACAAGGCATTTTTCGATACTCAATATTTTAGATATATTTTACTTCAACGTTTTTTAAGCCCTTTAACAGAAAGAGGGGCCCCCTACTAAATAATTGTATAAAATTAACCTGGGCAGCCTAAAGCCTTTAAACATACCTTTTTTTGCATACAATACCAAGCTATTAAAATAATAATT
Organism: Zingel zingel; assembly: GCA_023566125.1. Lineage (NCBI taxonomy): Eukaryota > Metazoa > Chordata > Actinopteri > Perciformes > Percidae > Zingel > Zingel zingel. Next base: position 6,414,293 of record CM042322.1, read on the forward strand.
GTGGGCTACCTTACCTATAAGGCAGTAAGCCTATTATCATTTTTTTTAAAATTACAAATAGGCAGATTTACATTTGCTAATAATATGTTGGATTCATGTTAGGCCAATTTGGTGGCCCCCCTGCTGTAACTCTCTGTAACGCCTGAGGAAGATCTCTAGCCTAAAGCCTTTATACACATATTTTTAGTGCACAGAAAACTAAGCTATAAAAAAAAATGTTGGCATGATCAATGATGTTAAACATGAATGTGGCAAAGTGAATCCTTAGGATGAACTGGATCTGTGGATGCCCTTAGTGACTACCTAACTTATGGACAGTAAGCCTATCATCAATGTGTTTTTTTAGGCTGATTATATATATGCTGATTCATGTTACGACATTTAAATTTTTGAAAAAAACTTTCAAAAGTTGCAAAGAATCTCCCTTTATTCATTTTGCCAGATGATGGTCTAGCACCGAAATGTTTATTGTTTGCAAGTAAGACAGTGTGCGTGAGTGTCTTTGCAACATCTGACGTACGTATCTCCCTCCGACGCACCTGTCTCACATTATAGATGCGCAAAGTGTTGTTCTGTACTGAATTTTTTTTTTTTTAATTAACAATAATTTGGAGGCCCCCCCAGGAACTCTGAGGACCCACTAGGGGCCCCAGATCCCCTTTTGAAGATCTGTGCTTTAGAGGGAATTTGGTGCGTGCCTTAAACATTTTGAATTCGGTACCCAGCCCTAGTGTCAGTAAAAAAAATAAAAATAAAATGTCATCTTTGCTTCAGATCCTATACAACCAGCAGAGTGTGGAAGTCCAAGGCAACCTGAAGAGGAAGCTGATCACACAGCTGCAGCCGGATACGGATTATTCCTTTGTGCTAATGAGCCGGGGAAACAGTGCCGGCGGCCTCCAGCAGCAGGTTTCCATCCGAACAGCTCCAGATCTGCTGAAAATGAAACCGGCTCCATACCAACACGATGTGGAGGAGGGGGGTAGAGTGACCATCACTCTGTTCAGGGCGCCTGCTGAAGCCCACGTCAGGTGTGTGCTGTTTGGTTGTCTCAGGGGGGAACTAGGGCTGAACGATTTTGCGATTTTTCTGCCAGATATTGTCATTACGATTCGATATGTTATTTAAAAAGAAATAGTTTAGCTAAAGTTCAATATTCACTGTGTAACAGATAAAACATGCCATTGAGCATTATAACAGGAGACACCATCAAAACGGCTCTATATTCTTATGCAACGATGAGAACATAGATATGAATTTCCAGTAATTGTTTGTAAGTGTTTTTATTTTAATAAGCATGGGACATTGAACAGTCAAACAGAAGATTTATCACAAAAGCTAAAGTTATAATATTACAGAAACAATTTCTTGTAAACTGAAATGTCTGCTATGTCTCAGTTCAACAACGCATCTATATATTACACCTTCTACCATCATGTTAAATAAAGATCCACTGAAAATAGAACATTTTTGGAAACAATCTGATATGTAACATTATTCCAGCATTTATCCTCTGAAAAATGAGTAAATATAATAATAAAAAGAGGAATTAAAAATGTTACACCAAACATTCAACTTTTTATTCACATTTGATTAATCAAACCCAATTCTTTCAAATCTTGATTTCAATTTGAAAATGATTAATAGTGGGAACCATACTGAAAAGATAAGCGATTATTCATTATTTCAGAGATGGCTCTGAAATGTCTTCTCTCCTCTGCACATATCAGTTTGATATTGTAATCGTGGAAAATAATTAAGACTGCATGGAAGAAAATAAAAGGTGAAAGAATTTGAATACTTGAGTGTTGAAGTTAACCATAACTGAATTCTTAATGTTGAAATGTAGGTACCACTGAATTTAAAGATTAAGAGTATAAAAGCATCATATCTGTCTCTTTAGCTGCTTTATCTGCTTTTAAATGCTTCACTATGTTCATAAAAAATAATGGTTATTTAAAGGTCCCATGGCATCACTTTATGAGTTTTTTTTAACATTAATATGAGTTCCCCCAGCCTGCCTATGGTCCCCCAGTGGCTAGAAATGGTGAAAGGTGTAAACCGAGCCCTGGGTATCCTGTTCTGCCTTTGAGAAAATGAAAGCTCAGATGGGCCAATCTGGAATCTTCCCCTGATGATGTCATAATGGGAAAGGTTACCTCCCCTTTCTCTGCTTTGCCCGCCCAGAGAATTTGGCCCGCCCATGAGAGAGAGACATCATGGCTTGCAAACGAGCGAAGCATGGCATTTGGTCAAGGCCACACCCCCACCCTCCACCTTGCCACCCCCCCTCCCTCTCCTCCTCCATAGCATTTAAAGCTACAGACACAGAAATGGCACATCCTAAGGAAAGCTCATTGTGGGACTGGCTTTGGTGGCTGTAATTCTGCACCAAGGCTGAATTTTGGGAAAGAGACTTCAGATACAGTATTAGGGGACCACTAAGGCCTATATAAAAGAGACTTCAGATACAGTATTAGGGGACCACTAAGGCCTATATAAAAGAGACTTCAGATACAGTATTAGGGGACCACTAAGGCCTATATAAAAGAGACTTCAGATACAGTATTAGGGGACCACTAAGGCCTATATAAAAGAGACTTCAGATACAGTATTAGGGGACCACTAAGGCCTATATAAAAGCATCCAAAAAGCAGCATGTCATAGGACCTTTAATGGTTCTTCAAAGGATCCTATGGTTCTTTAAGGAGCCATCACTAATTGAAGAACCTCTTTATTTAATGAATGTTTATTAATTTTATTATATGCATATATGGTCCTTTGAAGTACTAAAGGTTCTTGGTAGCCTAAAAGCAAGTTAGTATGGCAACAAACAATTATTTTTATTATTGATTAATCTGCAGATTTTCTCGATTGTTTGGTCTGCATAAAACATCAGAAAGCAGTGAAAAATGCCCAGCACAGTTTCCCAAGTCCCCAGTGTTTGGCATGGTTGGTTTACTGCTTTGGTAAAAGAAGTACTCAGAGCTTAGTGAGTAATAGGACTGTAGAAATACTTGGTAAAAGTCCTGCATTCAAAAGGTAACTTAAGTCACAGTACAAAAGTATAATTATTGATGGTGTTAAAAATACATTGTTATGGTTAAACTAGCCAACAGTATAACAAGTACTTAAAATGTCTTACACCTTAACTAGCCAAAACATTCAAATGTGCCTTACATGATTTGCATCAATAATAATACCCAATATTAAAGCTGCCCTCGCCCCTCCCAGCCGGTCGGGGGTACTGATGGGATTCTGGTTGCCTGTATTCCTCTGTCCACTCTGTGGCGCTAGAGAACACACACTAATTATACGTTATGTTACTGTGTATCATGTGTAGGCCACACCATAAAAATCGCATGTAAATCGGATGCTGTTTGTCACATAAGGCTGACGTCCTGTTACCAGCAGGTGGCACTATGACTCAATATGGGCATGTAGCTGTATCCTGGTCTGGACTCTCATCCAGCATGTGAAATTTCAGGTAGATTGGACAATGTAAAGTTACAACTTGGTCCAATACCATTTTTTTCTTCTTGATACCGATTCTGATACCTGAACTTGCGTATTGGCCGATACCGAGTAATGAGCCGATACTATCCCTGTATGGATGTGATATGATTTCTATCATTGTTGTATGGCCTGGCTAAGGTTGAACTCTTTGTGAAACATTAACAAACACAAACAATGAATGCCGTAGAACTTTCTTTTTTTATCCAGTTTGACAGTCAGTCATAACCGAAAAAGAACATAAATAAACTACTTTAAAGTACATTTTCTTCAGGGCAAAATTACGTGGTATCAGATTGGTGCATAAACTCCAGTACTTGTATCGGTATCGGAACATCTCTAGTTATTAGGTATGAGTACTTCTTTCACCACTACACCTCATACCGATGAGAGAAGTGACCTCAGAGAGCGTGCCATGCTATTCTCTCCAGCATACATTCAGTGTATGAGCAGTTGGAAGACTTTAAAAAGCCTCACCACACAGCAGTGGAGTGGACACACACAAAGATGCACGCAGACAATGTTTTTTTTAATGTTAAGTCAATAGCTCAGACAGAAGTTGCAGCCATAAGCCTGGTTTATTTATGCCTTGTCCTGTTTTAGCCAGTTCATAAGCAGCCAATTATTCGCTGCAGCATAGATTTCTTTTAGGGTCAAAGTAGTTGCAAAAGCCACCCAAACATTTAGTCCCACAACACAACAACACCATGTTTATAACTTATAAAACAATGGCCATGCTAACAATAACCCCAGTGCCACTCCTGAGCTCTCTCCTGGTACTAGAAAGCAATTTATTTATGATTGGAGCTTTAAACCCACAATTGATCAGCAAAGAGAATCCCAATGCAAAGGCCAAAACTCAGTAGAAGGTTACTTTTTTATTATTATTATTACACAGCCGATCAGGAAGACAGGCACTGAAAATAGCTTGGACTTAATTGTAATTCAAGTGTTTATTTTTCTGAAGGATTTGGCCACAAGTACGTTGTAAAAAGAGAAGTGAGGCTGATGGAGAGAAGAAAAACTAATATAATCTCTATATGAATGCCCGACCCAGACTTTTTCATTAGTCCAAGAGCGTATTTATATCGGTGTTTAGGAGAAGAGGAGACATGAATGTTAAAAGTTCAGAACAAATATTGAGGAAGGTCCTACAAAACATTAGCAAATGGGCGCCTGGGTAGCTCACCTGGTAGAGCAGGCGCCCATATGCAGAGGCTCAGTCCTCGACGCACAGGCTTAGGGTTTGAGCCCGACCTGCGGCCATTTGCTGCATGTCTTCTCCCTCTCTCTCCCACCTGTCCTGTCTACAGCTGTCCTGTCTATTAAAGGCTTAAAGGCTAAAATGGCAGAAAAAAAAAAAAAAAATGAGACAGCATGTAATTCATGTATGTATGTACGTACGTACGTACGTACGTATGTATACGTATGACATATGGGTGTGTAATGCAGTTGTGTTACTGTGCTTGATACAGGTGGTACTACATAGTGGTTGTCCCTGTCACCCCAGTTTCTCTGAGAAGATGGGAGAACCCTGAAGACATGGACATACATGAGGTGAGTGGACGTGTACTTGTATTTGCCATGTACTGTAAAAGGGACAAAGTCTGTTTACACTGAGTCCCTAAAGTCTCGTCCCATAAAAGGCAAACCCTTTCATTTTCAGGTTGAGCCTTTCAGGTTAAGGTTTTTGGTTAAGGTCAGGCTTGGCATTGAGTTAGGCATGTAAAGGTTATGGTTAAAGGTTATGTTTAAATTGTTTAAACACACTGGGACCTCATGCAACAACCACTTGTACAATCACATATTCAGAGTGGGTTCTTTTCTCTTTCTTGCAGCGTGAAATTCTTCATTTTACATTTGACATTCATTTAAATGAGACCTGCCCACATATGGAGTAGAACAGGTTGCCTCATATAGGGCTTTGTGGGCATGTTTTTGCATGAGGTCTATTATGTGTACCGTTGAGACATAATTAAAAGTGTTGAATGCATTTTCTTTCTTAAAAGACATTTGCAAAGCAACATTTTTGGATACAATTTTAATTTTATTGTCATCCATGTTTAGTAGCAGCTTTTTGTCATGGTATAGGTCTTAAATTCCATTCATAATGGTATTAAAAGGGTCTTAAAAGTCTTAAATTTGACTTGGTGAAACCTGCAGAAAGCCTGCACATGCATTGTTATATACCTGTGCATCGTTGTGTTCATGTGTTACAAAGAAAACAGGGACCAGCTCGTGAATACAATAGCAGACATTTTGACTTGTCATAGCAGGAGAAGCCCGAGGTGTTACTAAACATTAACGATGGCTCTGCCCCAAAAAAGCCACAGCTGAGTGACAGTGAGCCAGCATGCACAATTCCAAGGCCCTGAAACTGAGGCAGCTACGTGGAATTCAACCATCAGTAGTTTTATTATTTACACCTGTGTTTTTCCTACTGGGACATTTCACATCTGAAAAAGGCCCATGCACCATAGCGCCAATTTAATGCAAGGTCCTTCTAAAGCCTGGTTCACACGGGACGATTTTAAAATTGTCGACCGATTTTCCAATCCTGAGAGACCCCACACACGGCGATAAAAAATCACGGGTCTAACAGTTTTGGTCGTACAGTGTGTGGTGCGCAGCACACGGCAAAATCAACACATCACACACGAACCCATTTGACTCCCGCTGTTTTGATTTTGTTTCCCGGTGCTTTCCTCGCCGCCTCGTCACCTCGCTTTCTGATTGGCTACACGCCACAGTCCACAGGCTGCGTGCTCGTTTGTCCCCGGGGGACATCACACACGAGGAGAAATCGGGTCAAAAAAATCCAACATGTTGGATATCCCCGATTTCAGATCAGAGCGGTCCCGACGTCCTTCCGAGCAGACGAGAGCAGTCTTAACACACCACACACGGCAGGAATATCTGATCAGATTATTTTACGATAATCGGAGCATCTTTAAGATTGTCGGAAGGGGTGAATCGGGGCTAAAATCGGCCTAATTATCCTGCCGTGTGAACCAGGCTTAAGGGACAAAATCAAGTGTGTGTGTGTGTGTTCTTGTTTAACTATATTTGTGGGGTCCAAAAACCGGGAATACAGTACACTTGTGGGGTCCGGACAGCTTTGTGGGGCCAAAATGCTGGACCCCACAACTTTAAAGGGCTGTTTGAGGGTTAAGACTTGGTTTTAGGATTAGGGTTAGAATTAGGTTATGGTTAGGGTTGAGGGTAAGGAGCTAGGGAATGCATTATGTCAATGATGGGTCCCCACAAAGATAGTGAAACGTTGTGTGTGTGTGTGTGTGTGTGTGTGTGTGTGTGTGTGTGTGTGTGTGTGTGTGTGTGTCTAATCTTCAGAATCAGTTTAATCTTCAGTGGCTGCACTTGGAGCAGATCGATATCTAGCATAAATAGTATTGTAATTTTGGGGCACCTTGGCACTTTTTGAAATATCACTGCCATGGTCTGATCCAGAAATGCTAGGCAGCCTCTCACCCCATTGTGTCAGTTGTTTTAGCATTCTTTGGTTGTTTGTTGCACTGTATATACCATAATGGGCTTATATATTTTAGCCGTTGCTAGTCAACATTCTTCCATTTGTTGGATAATCAAAGTAATGTTTCTATTTAAAGAGAGTATTAGACTATGTACAAGGATTACATTTTAGGATACACCTCTGCTTTGCGTAAGGCCTTCATTTTACGCTCTTCTTTTTTAAAACGGCACAACTTTGTGTAGATTATATCTTACATATATCAGTATCTAATACATTTTTGATAGTTTAAGTATGTTTATTTCCAGTGAGTAGTAGAATTGTTGTTGGTGAGGGAGTTGGGTGGGGGCTCTTATTGAGACAATAACTCCAAAATGACTTGAGGGCAGGGGATAAACAACTCTTAGCCTCAGTGTTCAGTTGACATTACAACTGTTTCAAATCAACCCACTGCTCCGAAAATACACACTTTGCAGTTGGGGTTCAGTGACTTTCCAGACCCTGTTAACAATAAAAAATGAAATAAACATATACCCTTTCTTCCATTAAGATGATAACTTTGTCTAAGGAGATGAATTCAAAATGTTGTTGCATTGTATCTACAAAATAATTTACTAAAAGCAGCTTGTCTATATCTGTATTCATGCACTCAAGCCGGAATAAAACCCAACATTTTATTACATTTTCTGTAAAAGTTTTAAACTACAATCCAGAGTTGTTTGAATGACAAAATCTGTTCAGATGAGATCTTAATGAGTGCAGCACAGACAAGTTTAGTACAAAACAGCGCGTTTAATGTTATTAGGATCCCCAAAACACAGATTAAAACACTTAAAAAAAGGATAGCCTTAGTCTAATGTGATTTAAGGGTTAGGAGAAGACATGCACAGTGTTGAGATTTATAATAGCATGTAACTTTTCTGTATGGATCATAGTATGGTTTTTAAGTTAAGTTGTTAATAACATTTTGTCTCCGGTTAATCAGGTGTTTTATCTGCTGAACCATAATATGTTTTTGACAAACCAACCAGATTTAATTAGGTGCTTTCCGACCGGATAGTACTTGTACTTTTTAGAGGAAAAGTACACTTCTAAGCAGTTCTAAGAACTACTCTCCCCCAAAATCTGTTTTGCCATTTGCATTCTCACTGGCCAAGTGGCCATAGGGACTGGTAGGAGGGGTAAGGGAGTGACGCAAGCACGCAACGGTCTTTATAGCATCGTCACTAGACCTTAGCGCCACATACAACAACAACAAATGATGCTAATACTTGTGCACTTTTCCTATATTAAATACGCGTCCATTCTCGTAGTAATTCACGTAAGGACACGCTTGTGGAGTTTAACTCCGAAAAGACAGTTAACCACAGGTTCCCGTTAATCTTATGATGGACATGTGTTGTGATATTTAAACAAACGAACCGTCAACGGCGAAATAAAAGCCTTTTATTCATGAGAGCGGTCTGAGAGACCTCCAGCTCACAGCGAGGTGTCTGAGCATGACTGGCCAAGCGACGAGCTAGAGGCCGGGGCAGGCGCTTGCTGGCTGTCGCCTCACTTCATGGAGCTCCTCAACTCCGAAAACTTTGAAGCAAATTGTCAATTCGGCATCAATTTTCACAAGACTGCCTATATTCGAAATCTAAACAGTTAATTTCTGCCTAAAACGTTGTCAGAAGTGAATTTAATGATGAATAAGATGGTGAAAATTGTTAAAAATGTCTTGTTGGTTGTTGCTCTGTCTGCAAGTTCCGAGTTCGACTTATAAGTTCGACCAATCAAGTACACCTAGGAAAAGGGAAAAGACCCTACTCTGAAGTAGGAGCTAAAAAAGTACGCTACTGAGGCCAGAGGAACTTAAAAAACCCCAAATTTTTCCTGTCGGAACATGACGAAAAATGTGTTCTAGGAACGTTTAGTTCTAAGAACTGCAAAAATCCCTCCGGTCGGAAAGCCCATATTGACAAAGCACATCATAGGCTACACTTCATCTGTATCCGTATCATCTTGTAGTCTAGTTTGTTTAATTTGTAAACAGTTATTTCTTTCTAAATGCTCTTGTTATGTAGTCATTTTTTTCAATAAATAGTTCATTAACCTTTGTTTGGCTAGTCTATTACTGAACCCAGCCATCACACACATCTTGCACTACCCACCACCACAAGTAAATTCTCAACCCACAGGTTTCAGGTGTGGAAACAGAGCATGGCAAGGAGTAACAAGGATCAGGATTTGTTTCAAGAACATGTAACCAAAGCAAAGGCTGGGTGTGTGGGATGAGCAGGTGGCAGGCAAGGTGAAGATGGTTGTTTCCTGGTATTCAAATGAAGAGTACAAGATCCAGGTGGGAATGAACAGATCCAGACTGTATCGGAGCTCTCTAGAGAAGAAAGAACAAAAATAAGGTTAGACTAAAGACAAGCAATGAGTAGCTGCAAAGGGAGAATGGTAGATACTAAGTATGTTGGCCTAAGGTTCAATACCTAAACTGGTAAGCAATAATGTGGCATTGAGTCTCTGGAAGGCTCTTTATGCCACAGCTAATGAGAGATTGCATGCAGCTGAGTCCAATCACTTGGAGCTCCACAATGCCCAAGACACGCCCACAATACAGACAACAGAAAATAAGGAAGAGACAACAACAAAACTATAGAGACACAATGTTTCAACCCTGGTCAAAATGGAAAAAGACAAAAGGAAAGCACATATACAGGTTATCAACTCTCGTGTGGATAATTGGTTGAGCATGATTTCAAATCTATTGGATAGTGGATCCAAAGGTGGGAGTCACTGCAGTCAATGTCAAAGTGCCACAGCCCATGCACCACTCACATCAAGAACAAAAGAACACAGGTATATCTTAAAGTTACAAAGATGGAAGTACAAAAAGTGTAAGTACTGCATCCATCAAGTGCAATGAATTAGAGGAAACATGACAAGTTCAGTTCTCAATTTGGGCCACGTACATGCACCATGTCTACAGTATGACAAACTTGATTGGTTAGTAAGTAATAACACCTAAACCAGAACAAAGGTTTCCAAGTTAAACGTAAGACTTTAAGACCTTTTCAGTTGGAGTGAAATTTCATGCCAACTTCACGGCCAAACTGGCAAAAGTATGAGGGATATAATGATAAATCAGTATGGCTTGTAAGAGAGATTAAAAAACTCAAATTCATATAAAATACACAATAGCTTTGGGAGGTGTGTGCAGGGTGCGATTTGTGAAGAAAGGAATTGTTTTTTGATCATGCACAACAAAACAAAACATGCAAGAATTAAATCCCCATTCCAATACCACCATGGATATAGAGCCACTCAGCCAGCCATGCCAAAACACATATTTATGAACTTCAATATCCAAAGGAAAATAATCTCAGAATGAAATAGCACAACTTGGTGTCAACATAAGACACAGCGCTTTTAAGTCGGAGAGAGTTCACTTCACGGCAAAAAACTAAATACTTTCACCCAGGAAACGCTTGTTCGTCCCTCAGGAGTGTTTTAATTCAAAACACAATCTTTTTCCTAAACTTAACTAGTCGTTTTGGTGCCTAAACCTAACTGTCATCGCCGCATGACGCTCAATTTTCTGGCTAAACTCCACTACCACGGCCCCTGAAAGGACCGTCATCTGGCGGTGCCTGTAGCCAGCTCATAATCACCTATTGGCGGCTAAACAACTGCCACTGGTAGCCGGCGTCCCAGAGCTCCGCTTTACTTATAGTTTAAAATACTATTTTACTATTTTAGGTATATAATATATGGTCTATTGGTGAGAGGCAGGGGATATATAGACAGGGATATATAGACCAGAAAGTGGAAAATCCCACGCAAACCCCTCGGAAAATAGCACCCTGGATGTGTGTATGTGTGTACATTTAAAACGCACAAGATGCAATTTTAAAATGAACAAGATGGGTATTTGTTGCCTTACATAGGGCCTTTTGGTCACAAAATCTTCAGTTTGACCTGAAATTAAGCAGGTAATTAAAACAAAACAGGCATAGCATGCAGTAGATGAGGATCAAAAAATGCAGCAATTCACTCTCGCTGTGTGTCAGTGAGTGTCACTAGACACAAGAACCTCCAGTCTTCTACAGTCTTCGCAGCTCTGCTCCCTTGGCCGCAGTCTGTTTATCCAGTAATGCTTCGTAGCAGTAGATGCTCCGCAGGTTTTAAGCGCTGCCTGGAATAGGCTTAACCCACTCATGTTTTGGATTCTGCAGCTACTTACAGCAGGGTCAAAATGACACTTGCCCATTCTGAGGTGACAAGCTAACGTTAGCTTGTTAGTAGCATGGTGCGAGACATTCGCGCACACTTCACGTTTAAGAGCGTAACGCAGAACACTGACATAAACAGTACGTGTACCTGTCGTATAACATCCAAATCACACCAAACAAAGTTAAGTGTAACGTTACATGCACACTTACTTGGGCCTTATGTGAAGAATATTACATTCAGAGCTTCTTTAATACGTTTAAGACCTCGCGGTATCCTGCAGAGTAATTTGTGAAATATGTTTTGGTTTTGTTCCTCTATTTCAGAAGACTAAATTTTAAAGGGTAATTTTGGGGTTTTTCAACCATGTTTTTGTGTGTAAGGAACAACAATCTTTGACATTGGTTCATTATTAAGTGTAAACGCTGTAACCAGCAGCCACAGACCAGGCTGCAATATAACCATATGGGGCAAATGTGCATCTTCGAATTTGGTCTACAACATTTTTTTTTTTGCCCCTGACAGGCTCAGATTATTATAATGAGTGTCTGACAACATTATGGAAAGGATCCCTACAAAGATAGACCTTTTTAAAACCTCTTAAAAACCTTTCTGTTTAACCAGAAACAGCTTTGAGGTCGCTGGGGCTAAACCCACCAGACTCCATTTAAAAGGAACAATATTTTTGCGTAAATCAGTAAACTGTGTGTTTATTTAAACCAAAATTAGAGTTGTGATGGTTGGAAAAGTCGAAAGACGACCAAAACAGCTTTTTATAGTTTTATTTTGTTTCTGTCGACTTTGAATGAAGTGTATTTCATGATGTTAAAATTTCTGTTTATTTACATGGAGTCCGGTGGCTTTAGCGAACACAATTTTGGGATGTTTTTATGTTTAAAAAAAGGATCCTACTCTTTAACAGAAAGGTTGACCTCCTTAGAAATCCTTTCCATAATGTTGTCAGACATTTAGAATATTAACCTGAGCCAGTCACTTGAAAAAAATGGTAGTTACCGTTTAAGTTTTTCCACTCTGGTTGATGATCACGTGGGGTGGCCCATTAGCTCACCCAGTAGAGTGTGTGCCCCATGTAGGCTGAGTCCTTTGCAGCGAATCTGACCTGCGGCCCATTGCTGCATGTCTCTTTCTCCTCCCTTTCCTGTCTAACCACTGTCACTATCGAATGAATGAATGAAGGAAAAAGCCCCAAAAAATAATCTTTAAAAAAATAAATAATAAAAAACAGGTTGCAGATGTGGTCTATGTGTGATTGAAGCTTCTCCAGTGAGTTTAGTGACAATTTACCCTGTGTGTCAGCGTCACCCTGGACATTGATGGGTGGCAGCTAAGTCTGGCTCTAAGATGATACAAAGTGGAGATAGGAAGCAGGTGGTGGAGAGAGATGTCTCATACACAGAGACAAACAAACTTGGAAAGAATTAAACTGTAATGAAGCCATGACCCTCTGTATTCCCTCTGAAGGTCATCAAACTCTACGATTTCAGTCCTGTCTAATCATAAAGTCTGGTATCCTTCATCATTTCTCAGAACTAGCACAGTACTTTACTAAAGTTATAATTGTATAAGTTCTGAAATTACAGTACTATTTAATTTAATTTAATTTATTTATTTATCTCAAACAATCAACAATGTTGCAAGACTAAACCAAAAAATTTAAACCACAAAATAAAACACAATATATACACAAAACACAATATATATATATATATATATATATATATATATATATATATATATATATATATATATAAAAGGATTAGTTCGAGAAGGAGCAGGCGGAAGCAAATAGCTTATTTGGCCATGTCCCTATTTCACAAAATCATATTATTACAAAGTAAGTAGATATGCAAATACAGCATCCAATTTTTCAAGTCTTACACTAACTTACAACAATACAACAATATACAACAATACCTTTACATTACAATTCCATTCCTGTGTTTCGGTTTATTCTTTTCTGTATTGGTCCAATTGGTACTATGGAAAAATGTTTCTTGGAAGAGTTGTGGATTTTTATTGACGGCCAAATGAAGCCTCATAAAGCTTTGTGAACCATTTTATTTGTTTTCTGAGCCCACTAGATGTCGCTCTTGGTGTAAAGAAAAAAAGTTCAAGGAATGGCGATTCAGTGTGCTTTCAACCCTTTGTTGAACAGAGAGCGCCATCTGGTGGGCTCAGAGAATAAAGAAAATGCTTCATGGAGCTTCATTAGGCTTCATTTGGCCATCAGTGTGTATTTGTTATGACGAGATGGAAGATACCAAACCAGAGTTTTTTCCATTATATGGCCCAAAGAACACTCAAGTTTACACTTGAGTTTAATATACAACTCTATTTCATACAATATGTGGTGCTGCTCCATGTCTTTTTCAGCTAAGGGGTCCTTGGCTTCAAGACCCCTTCTATAGTGTGTAGTAGAGCCCTGCACGGGACTGTTTTCTTCATCCCGCTCCCGCCGAATTTCTGACCATTACTGCCCGCACCCGCAACGTGTGTGTTACACTCCCGCCTGCTCCCGCAATGTGTACATCCACTCCCGCCCGCACCTGCAAAACTCTGAGAATTTATGCCCGCACAATAATAGAGATGCATTGATTTTGTGACTTCTCCCGTCCCGCATGAGAAAACACGTCATTTTATAGGCTAATAGGGAGAAGATGCAGGGAAAGAAGGCAGGTGCTTGCTGCTGTGAGAGGGGTGAGGAAGGGGCAGAGGATGAGGGAGCAGGTGGACGGTGGACGGAGCCTCGGAGCTCCACCGTCCTGGGAGGCTGCTGGCACACGCTGCTGGTGTCTGCTCATAGATATATATATACTGTCAGTATATATATCTGTGGTGTCTGCTGGCGTGGGGGGTTTCCAGGCTACATCCCGATCCCGCAGTGTTTTTTTTAGCCGCCTGTTCCCCGCCCGTAGCAAAGTTCAAACCGCCCGCTCCCGCGAGATCTGAGTTGGGTCCCGCGGGACCCGGTGGGACCCAATCCCAATGCAGCCCTCTAGTGTGTAGTATTAAGATCTCCCTTTCTGTGGAACTATGTCGTCCAAACCAGGAAAAAGGATTGAAACTGGATCGGAATTAAAAGTCACAGAATTTGGATGGGATTGGCAAGAATTAAAGTCCCTTGGGAAGAGAGATAAATACGTCAATTAAAATGGGAGGAACAATTCACTGTCCTCTGACCTCCACCTGGGGTGCGGCATGAGAAAGAAACATCTCCTACAGAGGTCAGTTTTGTTATGTTGTTGTGTTACGATAAGTTTTCCAAAGTGGGCTGTTGTGTCGTCCCTCTGGCAGCTCCTGGAGCCTGGTGCCGACAGCAGTCTGCAGAGAGAGAAGAGACAGAGCCAGGACGTCCTGCAGCCCTACATCGCCGCCAGGTTGGACGCTCTTCCCGAGATCTTCACGCTGGGTGATGAGAAGAAATACAACGGCTACTACAACAAACCCCTCCCGGGCCAGAAGCAGTACCGCTGCTTTGTTCTGGCAGACCTGATGGACCACGAGTCTGTGAGTCATCTTTATGTATTTATAAGAATAGAAAATAGAATATACGGCACTTAAATACATTTTAAAGCTTTGTGGTTAAACTGTCTGTGCAAGTTGCACTTAGTGCATTATTGTGATGTATGTGAGTATTATCCAACACTCAGTGATGAAGTGTTAAAACGTTTCATTGCCTGTGGTAGGAATGACTTCTTGTAGCGGTCAGTGTGACACCGAAGCTGTCAAAGCCTCTTAGAGAAAGTGCTCCGCTGTTGGACCAGTGTGGGGGAGGGGGGGAGGCTGGTCGGGGTTATCCATGATACATAACAGTTTGTTCAGTGACCTCCTCTCCACCACAGCTTCTAATGTCTCCTATACTTTCATTGCATGTTTTTAACACAACAGCAAGCCCTCCCCGCTAACGGTGTATGGACATGTACAGTACTTACAGAACCTTGTGCAGAAGATGGTACATTTCTAGCCAATCACAAGACTCTTTGGTCAGTTGCTATCCAAACACAAGGCAATCATCAGAGCTAGTAATAAACAGAGTAGGTGAATGTACAGTAGCACAAATGGAGAAGAAGTAGAGGTTGGTAATACAATCCAATGTTCAGTTTCAATTTGTTCAATTTGTGAATATTTCAGCCAGTTCTGGTAAATTATCTGTTGATAAAAGCTAGTGACGGCCAAATGAAGCATCATGAAGCTTCATGAAGCATTTTCTGGATTTTTTGAACCCACTAGATGGCGCTCTCTGTTCAACAAAGGGTTGAAAGCACACTGAATTGCCATTCCTTTAGTCTTTTTATTTAAACCAAGAACGCCATCTAGTTTGCTCAGAAAATAAAGTGGCTTCAGTCAGCTTTATTTGGCCATCACTGATAAAAGACTAAGTAGTTTATAGTTTTATGACTATACACTGTATATTGATTCATTCCATTGTCTATCCTATATGGGTTAACTTGCAAAGAGGCTTGCTACACTACACTGCTGCAGCAAACAAATATGATAACTTCAATGAAAAGGAGCCCTTTAGAATGAACAGCTTGTCTAAAATGTCATCATAATACTCATATTCATTGCTTCCAGGACAACCGGATGTACAATACAAATTATATTGAAACTAATAAGCTCATTCAACTAAGATGGTGAATACATTTATAGTCTATAGTGTATGGGGATCATTAACATGGTGAATTATTTCCCTTTTCTTATAAGTTTATATTGATCTACTTAAAATGTGTTGTGCTTACTTCCACTGTTTCACTGGGCATTATTATTATTATTATTATTATTATTATTATTATTATGTGAGTCTACGTGTACTTATTGTACTTTTAGCAGAGGGGGAAGTCCGCACCAAAATGTATTACCTGACTACTGATGTAAGTTCAAAGCGACTAAGTCATATGATGTCAAGGCTCACACTCGACAGCTCAATCGACGGTCACAATATAGTGATCAGTTTGGTCCATTCAAAAACTAAAATAAAGTTAGTAAAATAATCCAAAGAAGAGAAAGTCTACATTAATTTGTGCAATGCTGCTTGTCAATTCTGCTGGTCTTTTGTCGTTTGTCTTGCAGTGAAATTTTTTTAAAGTTTTATTTCTCATAAGAATCTCAACACAGGCTACATTTTGGTTTTTAAGTGGGGTTTTGAGCCAAAAGTGACCCTGTGCAAGTGTTTTTAACTCCAGTAGAAGAACTAATCTGCATTTTAACTAACATCCTAAAACCATATTGCATAACTCATGAAAATTCTTGTATACTGGGCATGCGAATGTCGGCATAAACAGGAGGCAGCATGTATACTCTGCCCCTTGCTGGTAGTTGCCATTGTTACATCAGTAGCTTAGTCTCAGAGAACGAGACGTCATGACCGATAAGACCCAATCAGGCGGAGAAACGGAGTCAGTGTCGGCGTTGCCAAAGGTCTCCGTTTGCGGCCGTTGAGACTGCAACACAACTCTGCAGATTCCAAACCAAAACGTGTCAGAAGTTTTTCTGAATGTCTCCGGTTTAGGGGCTCGGAAACACCAGAGCAGGGGGAATGAGAGGAGGAAACGTAGCAAAAGATATTAGTTTTTAAACTAAAACGTAGCAATGTAAATGTAGCCACAGTCGAGAATATTGTCAGTCACAACATTAAAATACTACTCAAAATAATATTAAAATGAACTTACTACAGCTTTCCAACAGATCTTTAACAGCAGCCATGTGGGTAATCAGAGCCGCTGAAACTGCAGACAGCTGACCAAAATATCTGACCTGTCAGGAATCCATCTGATTAATCAACAGCTAGATCATTGATCATTCGAGGGAATTAATCTGCTATCATAACCACCCTCAAACTGAATGTCAAACAACAGCCGGTCTAGCGGAAAGTCTGATTCTGAAGTTAGCCAGGAATGACCAATTCAGGGTTAAATTCTTGCTTAATTCGTACAGCATCTGCCCATCTTTTACAACAACCTGTTCATCCACATGTTGATAAGATACAGACACCAGACACAATAACAAGGGTTGTTTGATATAATGCAATAGTTTTGCAATGAGTGCAACCTCTGTGAAACGTGCACTTATTGATGAATTATGTGGTTCAGCTCCGTGATGAGGCCACAGTCTGTGTTGTTGTTGTACTGGATTGCATTATATATGAAGTTGATATTTTTTCCATACTATGTTTTGGCATCCATATTAATTCAACCTTGTCAGAACCAAGCACTAGTAATAATACAAATGAATTCCCAGTGCGGGTCTGACCAATCTTAGCACCAATTGTTTTATGTCAAATACTCCCTCTGCATTCTTATAGCAGTTAAATACACTGGCCTTGACACTTTTACCACGTGTGAAAAAAGCAAAGTTTAGTATTGGACTTGATTAAGCTGTAAGTCACAGTCTGCCTTGTATGCAGCAGTGCAGTGTCAGGAAAAGTTCACCAAGACCAAGGCTGTGCTTGACACCTCTCGCCCTTTAATAAATCATAAAACTACTGCTGCTGAGGCAACGTGGATGGGTTTTTAATATACAGATCTATTGCTGTTTTGTCTGCATTCTTGGCCTTAATAACCGTGAGGTGAATAGTTCTCAAAAACTTAATTTCTACCCTGTGGGTCACATTCTAGTACTTAAACTACAGTGTGTGTCACATATATTTTCTCAAGGCCTTGTATTGTTGAATAACCAGACCTGAGTCTGTTTTTCCTCCCTGGATTGTCCTGTTGGAACAAAGGAGCAGCACCTCAAGCAGCGGTGCACACATTGACAGGCACGACGCTCTAATGCAAATCATGTCCTTGACTCATGCATGCATCTGCAGGTATATATCTCTCAGGCAGTGAAGCCATGATCCCCGCTGTCATCTTGCTTCCATTGGACAGCATTGTCAGTCTAATTTTTATTACATCTGTTTCTCATATCAGTCATTTACCCTTGTGTCATCTTCATTTAAAGGTGTTAAGATCTGAGCGAGACTGGTCCAGAATAATCTAATTGTTGTGCATACTCTTAATGGAGTAAAATATTTCTTGTAATTGTAAAGGTTCTTCAAGGCTGTCTTTAAAGTCACTTTTTTTTAAACATAAAGTTGGCCTATATCTCATAATACTATCATATCTATAAAAAAAACTAAATGAAATTGTTATTTTTAAAGTTTGGATTATCATGTAAGATATAAACATGATAAGACCAGAACACAATTAGCTAAATTCACCGAGCCTTCCCTCTCTGCTCAACAGCCTTGTCCTGCATTAGAAAATGACGTAGTTAAAACAACCAAAGAGCTAATAGAATAATAGCCAAGCATCTGGGAGAAGAAAAGCCTTCTATTAGTAGTCTTGCATTGTCAGACCTTCCTCCACAGCGCCAAATAGGAGGGTCTGGCTAGTCCACACAGCATTCTGGGATGGTAGAAAAACGTGCTCTGGTTTATTGGCATTTCTTTAAACCAATGACAATCGTCTTGGGCCGGCACTAAGCGACGGACGGAGCAACGGTGCCTCTGGAAGGAACTTGTTTTGGTGGAACATGTGTACGTTCAAAAGTTGTTTTAGTCGTGCAACAGAAAACTCAGATTGGACAGATAGTCTAGCTAGCTGTCTGGATTTACCCTGCAGAGATCTGAGGAGCAGTTAACCATAGTCCTCAGAAATCCACCAGAGTTTAAAACGCCAACACAAAGAAAGAGGAAGTTGACGGACATCCGGCCGAAAATTAGGGACATCCGGCGGCTCTTCCAGCACCACAGTAATCCCCTTAATGAATCTTCGTGGATATAGACTTATTACTAGCAGCATTACTTTAACAGTACCAGCACTAGCAATAGGACATAGACATGGAGTGGAATTTCTGGTAATTTTTGTTGAAGGTCAACAGGGTCCAACAGCTCATTTTCCTTCAGGTTCATTCAAACACATACCAAGCACACCCCGGCTTTTATCAAGCGTGTGTAGCCTTGGACCATGATTGTTTCATCGTGTTAAGAACAGAGCAGCGAAAAGCCCAGATTCAGTGAATGACACTCAGCTGAATGTGATTCAAGTCTGTACAAAAATAGAAACCTAATCACATTCATTGAAAACAGGAAGTAAGCTTATAGCTTTTATTGCCACTGCAAAGCTGCTGGCAGGCTGGAAGAAAGAAAGAAGGGGTGGGTGGGGAGGGTGCTGGAGACGGAAGCAAAAAGGGCACTGCGGCTTTCTGTGGCCCCCACTGCTGGTAAACAAGCTGGGACGTGTGAAATTGGATAAAAGAAAAAAAGGCCATATAAACAGTGCGATCACTTAGAGCAGAGGAAGGAGGGAGGGATAGCGAGCGGTGAACAGCAGCTTCCTCTGAATGCAGGGCCCTGTGGGAGCGACAGCGAGGTGAGGAGAAGAGGGAGAGGCGGAGAGAGAGAAGAGAGGGAGCTTAATGGGGGGATAAGTTTGCTAAGAATGGGGGGGTCCTGAGGGAAACGCACAGACGCACTTTAGAAGGCGAGAAACGCTGCAATCATTGGAGAGAGAATGGTTCGGATGCTGGAATGAGCTCCTGATGTGGGAGGGATGCTGAACTTTGAGGAGAAAAGACAGAGAGGAAGTAAGAAGGATGGCAGTGCAGAGGACTGGGGATTGTGGGTAATACACTGAGCCTACTGGATAGCTTCCAGTTTGTTGCGGATAGAGGAGCTGTGAGCGGAAGGCTCGGACTGAGGCGTAAATCTTTAATATTCTGGAAAATGACAGAGCTGTCAAAACAGATTAGAATCACACAGTGTTTATGACTCAAATGCTCTTTTGGGGGAAGATAATGGACAATGAAAACAATAGAAAAATGTTCATCCTCCCACTGCTATTAAAGCCACGTTTCTTTTTGCACAACCCACCTCCTCTCTCCAGCTTGCAGATGTAGCAGCAGTACATTTTTCTCTGCTGAATGATTACTATCTATCAGCTAGTGCCACTGAGATTGATCACCTCCAAACCCCCCCCCCCCCCGAGATTGTATAAATATTCTTCAGAATATGCTTCTGTGCCGCCTAAAAGCCCGTGAAAATTATCACTGAAAAAAGTTTTCAGAGCTGTAGGCAATACTCTGCTAGAAGTGCCAAAAAGTAGTACAGAGAAAAGAAGGCTCAAAGAGCCGAGGAGACAGATGAGCTGAACATGGTATCAAGCTGCACACACCTTTTAGCTGTTAAGGTTTCAAGGTTTGTTCTCCAGACTATTTAAAACAAAGTTGGAAGATTGGAGTGATTTCAAAAAGTTTTAGAAGGCAAACTATGTTGTCCTGTCCATAGTGGCGTCAGATCATACAACTTGTTTTTTGTTCTTGAGGGACTTGAGGGACAAACAACATATTTTGTCATTTAATTTGGATGAACATGACATAATCCCTTTGGATACTGGGCTGAAACCCCTACAGTACTCTGCCTCTGGACCAACAAGTCCTCCAAACCTATTCCTACCCTCTAAAGACTCTGACACACCAACCCGACGGCCGACCGTCGGCAGAAAAGGCAGTCAGACTGATCAGTCCAACTGCCTTTTCTGAACACACCGAAACGATGCCGACTTGAGCGTACGTTCTGCGTGTGCGTGAGACATAATACGTCTCCATAACAGCAGGCGGCGCTAATCTGTATTGTTGCCCAAAAATTTAAAACTTCTCCCAAATTTCAAAGCCGACCATAATGGCTGCTCGTTCGGAATACGATCTCGTATTTTACGAAAATAGGCCATACAGTTGCTGAATCTGTTTGTTTTTTGGAGCGAAAAAGGTCAGTTTGAAAGATTTTCGTCAGATTTTGAGAGACGTTTGTCATGCTTATCCCCCTCGTCATTTCTGGGAAGTGTTTTAACATAAGTGCACTGATTCGCTAGTCAAGGGCTAGCACTCCACCAATCATATTGGTCATTGAGTCCAACTGCCCACTGGCCGATTCAAGAAGTAAAATTGGCCAAAATGGATGCCGACGACTCCTCCGACTGACAACGGCACGGAACACACCGAACAGACTCGAGTCACCGACCTTCACCAGACTGTCCGACAGCCGATAATCGGGTTGGTGTGTCAGCGCCTTAATATGACCCACAGGAGGGTTTCATAAACTAGCACCCCCTAGTGGTGGCAGGAAATACGTCCTCATATCTAAATCAGAGAAGGTAATGGTCACAGTTTTAAACACGGCGTTAACGTTGTGAAACGGTCCCAGTTTGGTTAGGTTTGGACACCAAAACTACTTACGTAGTTGAGTTGATAAAAATATCGTGGTCCGGGTTCAAATCAGACGTTACTCCACTTCCGGTTACGCACGTGACGCTGAAGGGGACGTGACTCTGTCCATTCCGTAAAGTTAATAACCCCACATCTCCCTGTTTCCTTTTAACCCTGGTCTCCTGGATGAAAGTCATGTGTTTGTTTGACCCATCCCCCCCCACCTCCCTCCCAACCTGCCTGTTTATGCAGAAATTTGGCACTCTTATACTTTGGCACTTCCTTCTTTGTTACCGTCATAATTACTATGGAAATCACATTGAGATCAAGTTCTCATTTGCAAGTGAGATCTAAGTACAAACTGAAATATCAAACAAAAATACAATCAAATGAAAATTAAAACACATATTTAAATATCAAGTCAAGTAGACAGCAGCAGGCATAATTGGAAAATAGGTAAAGAATGACAAAATAAAAAAACAACAGTAGAAAGTGAGAAATGCATTCTAAAATGGCATTGATGCCACAGGCGCCGATTTATGTTTTCCTCCGTGGATGCTCATGGGCGCACGCCCTTTAGAAAAAAAAAGTTGTCAAAAAATGTTTGTATTTCAGAACCTTAGGAAATGGACAGCGGCTGACACAAACACACACGCCTATTAACTCGATAATAAAGCAAAGTAGGCTATCTTTTAACTCAGGACAGCGCCACTTCTCACAAATACAGATAGGATTGGAGATGAAAAGTTTAACTGACACGTAACCGCGATCAGCTTCGTGGTAAATTAAAAATCACTAAAGTTTTCATCCGAGAGATGCTGTGATTGGTAGATAGGATACGGAGCAGGGGACTGACAGCGACATAACCAATCACACTATGAGAGACGCTCCACTTAGCACCAACTGCAATGTTTAATTTTAAATGAATGTCTGGCACACGTGGGTGCTCAGTATTTTCCGCCTATACCGATATCGTGCCAATATAAAGACTATGTAAAACATAAAACGATGTATTCGGGTGTTTTTCGGGTGAGGACAGTCGGCTGAACAGTTGTTCATCCCTTCACTTTGAGGGCCCTCATCTCATTTTGGACATAAGCTAAATGAAGGTACTGTATTGGGTGTTCAGTGGCCTTACAGCAAGGCAAAGGCAGTTGTGTGCCTCGAGCCCCAGCAGCAAAAAAGTCCTGCAAAAGCACAGAATATCCATAATATTCAGTGGAACAGAGTGAAACTAGCAGCGGGAATGTAAATGGCATCACCCGCATCCTTGCTCACATACAATGCAATGCATCCTCGTAGCTAGTAGAGCACAAGATACAAGTAAAACAGGAACTCGCTCATTAAAATATTGCCCCATAGCACTACTAAAAAAAAACTCCACAGGACACCTCTCAAATAATTGCTTCCTGACAAACACCCTCCTCTGCTTGAGTAAAAGCCCTTTCATCAAGTCAACTCCACTCTCTCCACTACTTAATCAACATTATACCACTTGACTTTATGCGTAATTTCTCTCACCACTGCAAGTGACGCAAAACCAAAAATGTAAGCTTTCTTGACAACTTTATAATCAAAAGAATGCACGTCTGCTAATGCACTACATAAACATATGTCTTACAAGTCATTGAGTCTAAAATTCATTTATGCCTGTGCCTGTGGGGTGACATGATTTCATTGTTGCCTTTGCAGTTTCCAGTGTGCCAGGTGTTTTCTAGAAAAAAAGGCATTGTCATCGTAAAACGTATTCTCAATTCCAGAAGAACAATTTAAATCATTGTTAAGATGAAGATAGTCTATATCGACGACGTTTCATTTCCGGGATTGCTCCTGTGCAGCCTAAAATTCCGCCGGATGTCCCTCTTTTCAACCAGATGTCAGTCACCTTCCACTTTCTTTGTGTTGGCGTTCTAAACTCCTGTGGATTTATGAGGACTATGGTCAACTGCTCCTCAGATCTCTGCAGGGTAAATCCACTAAGATGAAGATTAATAAGGATGGATATTAGAAAAAGTAAGATATAAATTGGGACCAGAATGATCAATAACCATCAATAATCCAATCAAATCAAATCCCCAGAATCCCCTCACAATTTTCCTACTGTCCAATTGCCCCCCCCCCCACACACACACCTTTAAAAGCAGCATGTTTTGTATTGTTGACAGAGGAAACGGTACAGAGCAGATCTATCACAAAAGGTACTTACAAAAACCAAGGAAATAAGACTTTTGGTTGCTATGTGGTTGTTGGAGAGTGGTGAAATGGTGTAGTGATATCAGAAACAGTTTGGCTGTGGGAGGATGAGCCTGGAGCAAGCCGGCTGCCAACTGGTGCACACTCACTCTTCTGATGTGGATGGCAATTATTCACACACTGCAACGCGTGTGCAGTATATAGTCATTATGATAAATGACGGATAAGGAGAATATATCGGAAATATATTGTGTAGCACGTGTCATGTATCAGGCTGGATACCAGAGGAGAAAAGTGATGTCAGCTTCATGGAGAATGACTTGGGAGTGATGATATTAATTATGGCTGGCTGATGGTAAACGTGAGAGAAGCCGGGGTGATGAACCGAATAATCTGTATGGATTTGTTTTACACCCCCATATTCTCACTGGATCATGTATTCTTCTCCTTTCTAATCTGCACACTCCACTCTTATTTCCCATCTCATCACTTGTTTCTTATCTTACCCGCCAACCCAAAATTGTTCAGCCCCCTTAAGTTAATACTTTGTAGCGCCACCTTTTGCTGCGATTACAGCTGTAAGTCTCTTGGGGTATGTCTCTATCAGTTTTGCACATCGAGAGACTGAAATCTTTGCCCATTCCTCCTTGCAAAACAGCTGGAGCTCAGTGAGGTTGGATGGAGAGCGTTTGTGAACAGCAGTTTCCAGTTCTTTCCACAGATTCTCGATTGGATTCAGGTCTGGACTTTGACTTGGCCATTCTAACACCTGGATATGTTTATTTGTGAACCATTCCATTGTAGATTTTTCTTTATGTTTTGGATCATTGTCTTGTTGGAAGACAAATCTCCGTCCCAGTCTCAAGTCTTTTGCAGACTCCATCAGGTTTTCTTCCAGAATGGTCCTGTATTTGGCTCCATCCATCTTCCCATCAATTTTAACCATCTTCCCTGTCCCTGCTGAAGAAAAGCAGGCCCAAACCATGATGCTGCCACCACCATGTTTGACAGTGGGGATGGTGTGTTCAGGGTGATGAGCTGTGTTGCTTTTAAGCCAAACATAACGTTTTGTACTGTTGCCAAAAAGTTCGATTTTGGTTTCATCTGACCAGAGCACCTTCTTCCACATGTTTGGTGCGTCTCCCAGGTGGCTTTGGCAAACTTTAAACGACACTTTTTATGGATATCTTTAAGAAATGGCTTTCTTCTTGCCACTCTTCCATAAAGGCCAGATTTGTGCAGTATACGACTGATTGTTGTCCTATGGACAGAGTCTCCCACCTCAGCTGTAGATCTCTGCAGTTCATCCAGAGTGATCATGGGCCTCTTGGCTGCATCTCTGATCAGTCTTCTCCTTGTATGAGCTGAAAGTTTAGAGGGACGGCCGGGTCTTCGTAGATTTGCAGTGGTCTGATACTCCTTCCATTTCAATATTATCACTTGCACAGTGCTCCTTGGGATGTTTAAAGCTTGGGAAATCTTTTTGTATCCAAATCCGGCTTTAAACTTCTCCACAACAGTATCTGGGACCTGCCTGGTGTGTTCCTTGTTCTTCATGATGCTCTCTGCTCTTTAAACGGACCTCTGAGACTATCACAGAGCAGGTGCATTTATACAGAGACTTGATTACACACAGGTGGATTCTATTTTTTATCATTAGTCATTTAGGTCAACATTGGATCATTCAGAGATCCTCACTGAACTTCTGGAGAGAGTTTTCTGCACTGAAAGTAAAGGGGCTGAATAATTTTTGCATGCCCAATTTTTCAGTTTTTTATCTGTTAAAAAAGTTTGAAATATCCAATAAATTTCCTTCCACTTTATGATTGTGTCCCACTTGTTGTTGATTCTTCACAAGAAATTACAGTTTTATATCTTTATGTTTGAAGCCTGAAATGTGGCAAAAGGTCGAAAAGTTCAAGGGGGCCGAATACTTTCGCAAGGCACTGTAACTGCATCTACATCTACTGTAGTATTTAAATGAAACAGGTTTATGTTAAAAAACGGCTTTAATATCTAGTCGCCCAGTTGTTACATGTATGTGGTAATTCTATTTCAGTAAGAAGCTTCCCTGCTTTCTGCTCTGAATGAAAACAAAGTGTTCTGAAAGGCACGACTGCTTGCTTGTCTTGCGGATGTGCTCAGCTTGTCAGTCTTGACAGATTTTGTGCCTAAACTAGCTACCGTATATCACATGTCACATGATCAAATAGAGACTTGACATTGGACAACATTTGCATACAGGCTACCCAGCAACAATCATTGCATATCTGGATATGACAAAAAATACCAAAGAAAAATAAGAATTTAATTAAATAGTTTTTTTAATTGTATTACTACTAGGGATGCACCGAATCCAGGATTCGGCCGAATATTGGGCTTTTTGACTAGAATGTTTTCCCACCGAACCGAACCCTACGCTTGCACTACGCGCGCTACGCTGGTCAACGTAATGACGCCGCCGTTGATTACGGGAAGGTGTTTACGTTCAATGCAGTAGGCTGTGAGAAAGTGAAAATGGAACTCGTGAGCAGAAAATGTGTTATTTGGCAGTACTTTCAGTCAAAAGAAGGTGATTTAAGTCCAGCTACATGTTCAATTTGCAATGCCGATCTGTCTCGTGGTGGCAAGGACCCTAAACAATACACAACATCGCTGCCGTTAAAACATTTGCGTATGAAACATCCGAAAGAATACGAGTT
Organism: Zingel zingel; assembly: GCA_023566125.1. Lineage (NCBI taxonomy): Eukaryota > Metazoa > Chordata > Actinopteri > Perciformes > Percidae > Zingel > Zingel zingel. Next base: position 6,440,618 of record CM042322.1, read on the forward strand.
GTGCATGAAGGAATCTATAGACAGCAGCCAAAATGCAGCAACTTCAGGTACGGCAAAGGAAGGACAGTCACTGCTAAAAACTTTAACCCACTTTACTGTGTTAATGGACTGAGGATGGGAGTAGGATTCGGTATTCGGTTTCGGATTCGGCAGAATCTTAACCAGTGGATTCGGTGTTCGGCCGAACTCCAAAAAACTTGATTCGGTGCATCCCTAATTACTACTGACTATTTTACCAAAAAAAAGCCATGACTCTCTTTACAGCAATCCCAGCCCCCCACTCCTCAATTTTGTGTTTTACTTTTTATAGATGAAGGCATTTCCACCATAAATGAATACAGAAAAGTGTTTGATGCTCACATTTTGATTTTATATATATTATATTATATTATATGTATATGCTTCTCATACAAACGCCAATGAGTATGTCCATGATAAAAGTTATTTAGCTTTTTTTTGCCCAGTACCTCAAACGATGAAAGAACATGATTCTAAATCAAGTTTCCTGTACCTTTAAATTACAGTTTCAGCTAGAATATATTTAATACACAATGTAAATGGATTTTCAAGGTAAAGTATAGCAGATACAGTCAGAGCAAAGCGCTTGGTTTGATTATTCAGAAGGATTAGGATACTGATTTCCATCTGGAGAGCAAAGTAAACAGCCATCCAAATGTACTAGATCTATGGTATATATGTGTAGATGTTGATGTGCTTGGAAGGGTCTAAGACCATGGCATGTCGAAATGCATCTATTTTATTTCAGCATTCCACAACATGACAAATGTTCAACAAATCTCTCACAGCCGCAAAGGTCACGTATAATTCATTTGTAGCTGTCAGCCCTGATGTCACGTGCTCTCACAATGAACGTTGGAGAGAAAGAGAGCGTGAAACGTGTGGAAATTAATGAATCAATAAGGAAGCCAGTTCGCGGGGTGACATTGTTTTAACAAGCAGCATTCTTCAATTGTGTTTACAGCTTTCACCCAGAGGAGCTGCAGCCGGAGCTGGAGCTAGCCTTGTTTAGCCAGAGCCCCATCAGGCTTACAGGAATATTTATAGTCCCATTCGCTAACACAGTCCAACTTGCTGCACTTGTTTCACAGAACATTAAGTGACAAGCAGCACAGTTACTTAAAGTGAATTACGCCTTGCAAATTGATCCATGTAACTCCTATTTAAAGTTTATTACGTTGCCAATATCCAACTGGCTACAAATCTGCACTAATCAGGATGGACAAATATTTTCTTTTCTTTTTCTTTGAAGGTTAATGATGCAATGATATGTTTCACATCATCTAATGATAGGATGTTCTGTCACTGCATCATGTTTGAGTGCCATCACTTGAGACTACACACATCAATAACACAATTCCAGACTAAACACAAAGTCTGCATTACAAACTGGGGGTGTGGAGTTTTAAAGATGTCTGACAAATAGATTCTAGGGAAATGTAGGATCCAGCAGTTGTGTACTGTGTCTCAATTCGGATACTTCTGTGAGAGCACTTACATGTAGTGCACAGTGCACACTTGTGCAAGTGCGTACATTTCAACAGGGTAATGTTGTCTCACATCGCTCGCCGCCGTTAAGCACTGACTGTTCAATCAGTGGTGCCTGCAGGATTCTATTTCATAGTACGCACAAAGAACGCCTGCCTGCTGGAACGTTATACTGTATGAGAGTGTGCTTCTAGCATGCTTTTATCATATCATGATGACTAGGTCGTGAAAATATTTTATCTTCTTCTGTTTAATGTTAAATTGCAGCCGAAGCTTTACCTCCAGCTATTGTCGTCCACCTGGCTTGTTTACCTCACTAACTGACAATATAATGGTACATAAAAAAAAAACGTGTGTATATAACAGTTGTATAGTTCGTGTTTTGCCGTTGAGGGCGAGTAGTGTCCACCGATCCATTCTCAACATTTTGACCGCTATGAGTGCAGCATCCGGGTACTCGCATTGCACTGCATGTGGCCACACTTGGTCAGAGTAAACGCACTACCTACTCAAAGACACAGCTTTTAAGTTTGAAACTAACTACTGGGGACTAAAAGCCAAGGTATCTCAGGTTCAATTTTGACTGTTCTTGAGTCCCCCAACTTAAATGGTTAGTTTGGCTTTTTTGAAGTGGTGTTGTATGACATACGTGTCCATAGTCAGTCAGTGCGTTTACATGCACAGCAGTAACCAGGTTATGCCAGTTCTCCCTGAATACATGAGCGGGGAAGAATGGGAAGAATGACGGAGTAACTCTACCTCTGGTACAGTAGGTGGCGCTCTGCCAATGCACAACTAGCTTTCTCTTCCGGTAACACCAAAAGGCCAGTAAATTAGTAAAATATAACAACTTTATTTTTCATTTACACACTCTTGTCACAGCGTAGGAAAGCCCAGTGCCTTCGCCCGGCGACTCACAACTGGTTCGGGTCATTGTATCTGTTACAAGTGTCGCCCAGTGTCGGGTGGAATAAGAAAGCTAACTTCGTTAGCTAACAAACATTAACGTCAGCCAGCAGCCGCAGCGGAGGCTGCTCGGTCCCTCCACTGTTTAGCCGAGACACAACGTTGACAGCCCCCGAGATGGACTATCTGTATAGCCATCTCCCGATGTCCGCTGCTGCTTCGGCGTGGAGTAAAACTGATTGGACCGCAGACTCTTTGCTGCTGATGGCCCACTGATTCGGGCAACGCTGTTTTGTTGTATGTTATCATAGCAACGACTACGACTCACAGCACACTGACGATTATTTCTGGTTCAAAAACCCTTCCAGGGAAGTGGGGAGGGGCAGTTGGAGCATGTGCAGACGCTTAAACCGATCATACCCCGGTTAAAGTGTATACATGCAGGAATACCCCGATTTACGACTTTAATCTTAGAAATTCTGAGGTTTTTTTATCGGAATATTACCCCTCTCTCCTGGGTCCGTTACATTATTTTTTTTTCCTATGATGGACTTAGAACTCTGTCGTAGCAGAAGCAACTTGCGTTTGCCAACATCAAGCTGACAAGTGGTACGGACAGGCAGCAAGGCTTCGGATGTCATCAATCACGTCATTTGTCTTCGCGGATAACGTTCCAAAGCCTCGACACAGAACGTAACATCACTAGTGATATGATTCAGAGCTCCGGAGCAAGTATGAACTGTCAAGCTAAACTTGGGTCTTATTTTTGTTGACCTTTGATGTCAACACGTTCCCTTATTCAGCAATGACGTTGATGATCCACTGTTCTCATAACTGATAGATGTGATGGACAAAACTACAAAAACAAGACCTAAGTTTTAATAATGTGGAATCATCCTTTACTGTACGTATGGTGTAATACACACTTACACAAATACAACACTGAAAAAGGTCTACAGTATATCAATGGTAAGACTGGTTCAAAAATATTTTTCTATGTGAGCTAAAGATAGCCTTGAAGCCATCTCAAAGAGTGATGGATAATAACTAATGGCAGCTCAACCTGCTCAGCCCGACACCTTCGAAGACATTGTGTCTCCTGGCAGCAGTGTGAGTGTGTCCTGTGTGCTTTGGATACAGGAGAGACTGCCATGTTGTCTAACGATGGCAGGGAAATAGCCAGGGCCGGCCTCAGGTCTCCACGGCTGTCCAGAAGGCGTGTGAAGTTGTTTTGCATTATTGGATTTGTCTTCAGGATGTCACTTATGCGAATCCTCCCCTGTGCTGCTTCCTTTCCTCTCTGGCCTCAGAGGGGACTCTTCACTCCCGTAGCCGGCGCAGCCAACACAGCAGCCTGCCTCTGTCTCTCTCACCGTTGATTCACTGTCCTCCTCGGATTTTACAAAACTGCATGTGTTTCGTGTGCAAAAATCTGAATTTGTCAAGTAACTAGTAACTAAAGCTGTCAGATGAATGTAGTGGAGTAAAAATACAATATTTCTCTCTGAAATGTAGCGGGGTAGAAGTAGAAAGTGGCATGAAAACATAATACTAAATTTTGACTTAATAGTACTGAATAAATGTACTTAGTTTACATTCCACCACTGGTCATCACAGTGTGTGTGTGTGTGTGTGTGTGTGTGTGTGTGTGTGTGTGTGTGTGTGTGTGTGTGTGTGTGTGTGCTTGTTTTACTATATTCGTGGGGTCCAAAAACCGGGGAATACAGTATACTTGTGGGGTCTGCACAGCCTTGTGGGGCCCAAAATGCTGGACCCCACAACTGTTTGAGGTTTAAGACTTGGTTTTAGGATTAGGGTCAAAATTAGGTTAAGGTTAGGCATTTAGTTGTGATGGTTAAGGTTAGGGTAAAGGGCTAGGGAATGCATTATGTCAATGGCGGGTCCCCACAAAGATAGTGAAACAAACGTGTGTGTGTGTGTGTGTGTGTGTGTGTGTGTGTGTGTGCGTGTGTGTGTGTGTGTGTGTAGGACTCCAACATCCTCCATACTCTCATATATAGTCCTGCCTTACTGAACACCCACAAGTGTCCAAAATGTAATATTGTGGGTCAGCTGTCAAAGACAGGTGAACTGCAAAAAGTATAGCTGCCAAATGTTTCATCAAAATATGTCACCCTCCCTATAGTACATAGATTTAGGCCATTTCATTTAAAACTGGTTGTCGGTTATTTGAAATCATTTTTCCAGTGTTTCGATTGGTCCATGGGAAAACTTAGTATACATTATTGAGAAGGGCAGTTCATTTTGGCAACTATTTAATAAAACTTTAATTAGTTTTAGTCTTATGACCAAAATTGTATATTGATTTTACCCACATTTTAGGCATTTAGTTATGTCTGGCACATTTGAGTATTTTTATCATGCATTCTTGAATCGTAGCTCGTCAAAGCATTCTGGGACTACAGCTGTCCAACCAGTCACCAGAATTTTTTTTTCTCAACCGTCGACGGAGATCTTGGATCCCCATCTAGACGCGACCAAAAAGTGACGGCCAGGGGTCCTAACAAAGCGGTATCATGCGTGCATGTGTCCGTGGTTTGCAGAAATGTACAATTCCAACATTTCCTTCTGGACACTGGGTTGAGTTGTCAGCACCTTGTTGATGCCATCGTGATTGTGTACAGTTCCCATAGTTACAGGTGTTGTTCTCACGTATGGCAGGGTTAGCAAAAAAGGCACTGTGATCTGTTTATTCCACTGTAGTCTATATCTACGACGTTCCACTTCCGGGATTGCTCTGGTGCTGCCGGAAATTCCACCGGATGTCACTCTTTTCGGTCGGATGTCCGTTACCTTACATTTTCTTTGTGTTGTAATTTTAAACTCCGGTGAATTTCTGAGGACTATGGTTAACTGCTCCTCAGATCTCTGCAGGGTAAATCCAGACAGCTAGCTAGACTATCTGTCCAATCTGAGTTTTCTGTTGCACGACTAACCCCCTAACCCCCCCACGAAGGTCTGGCAATGCGAGACTAATACCACTGTAACATAACTGACTGCCTCTCCTCAGTAAATGGCTGCTATTCCCACACTCTGCTGTTCAAACGTAGTTGGGTACTCTCTGTCATTCTTGATCACTGTTCATTATTCCAGCTACCTGTGCTCTCCACTGCAGAGCAGTGAATCATTCAGGAGATGGATTCACTCATCTACTCTACTCTCTGTGTTCTCCTTGAGAAGACCTGCTAAAATGCCTGATAATATTAATGTAAAACTATCCATATACTATACGTTTTAAATGGTTGACAGCACATTAATCCTGCACTCATTCTTATTAATATCCCATATTAACACCAAAATAATAGTCAACTAAAAGTACCATAAGTGTTACATCCACATCCATAGCCCTCTATAATGTCAGGTTAATGTTAGCTTAGCTTTTTGTTAACGTCAGTCTGTTGGCTGCATTTAGTTTTCATAAATTTATTCGTTCATAGTTCACATTTTGGCATAATTTTAGTTTTGTCATTAAAAAAAGGGTTTTTAATGAATATTTTTAGTCATAGTTTGTGTTGACAAAAGCTGGGCCAAAGTAACAGAACCAGTTTGCAGACCTCGACCTTGTACACCTCAGATAAGTGTGTAAGTCGAGCACCATCTTGATTTATCTTCCACAGATAAATGGCACCCTGTGGAGTTTCAGACCTCTGGTAGTGCTATGGATGTGATTAGTGGGTCCCGGTTGTGTTTCTCACATGCACATTTGTTAGACCTCAAGGATACACAAAATGAGTTTAGATGAGAAACACTGAATATAAACAAAAACTCCCCACTGGGCACCTGAAATTATACTCTTTGGCTGTTGGAACATTTTGCAAATACTGGCTTTAATTACTTAATAGCTATAATATATATATATATATATATATATATATATATATATATATATATATATATATATATATATATATTATAGTGTATATTTATTTTAAGTTCTGATAATATATACTCACCCATGTCATATTTTGTGCAGAATTGTGTTCATTGTCTTTTGAAAATGTTGAAGGTGGAGATTGTGCAACTTAAAAACGTTCCTGTTGTAATTGCAATAGTTAACTTATGTTGTTATTTATATATATATATAAAAAATGTAACAAGAGCAGAGAGCAACAATAATATAAAATATTAAGAGTAATGTGCAAATAAAATTAGAATAAATATTCTAAATAGCACAAATCCTTCATCACAAATGTGAAAACGCACTAAACAGAATCTAATTATTACGCTATTGTACTAAGAACAGAAAACACAAACTAAAACTAAAAACTGACCTTTCTGGCCTTTCTTGATGCAAAATCATCAATTATGTTATGGTATGAAATCTGCTCCTCTATTGAATGATTAATACTGATGAAAAGGCCAGTGAGCCGTTCCTGGGACATAGTTCACCTCAAGTATGACTTGATCAACTTTAGTTCTTAAAAGCTCCTCTCTGCTTGAGTCACAGTGACTGGCAGAGGAAGTGCAAACCTGAGAGCAGTCCAAAAGTTGGGGTAGATTGCCGATAGATCCTTATCACGCATAAAAGTGATAAACAAGGAGGATCATGATCCCCCGTTCCCCCCCTTGTCCGGACCGTTCCATTTGGGAGACCAAGCAACATAGGCGGCGATTTATGTTTTCCTCCGTGGGTGCTCACGGGCGCACGCCCTTTAAAAAAATAGTAGTCAAAAAATGTTTGCATTTCAGACGGCCGACACGAACACACAACGCCTATCAACTCGATAATAAAGCCGTAAAGTAGGCTATCTTTCAACTCAGGATAGGATTGGAAATGAAAAGTTTGACACATTTGACACCGCGATCAGCTTGATGGGTGCTCAGTAGCCTAGTGGCGCAGTACCCACGGTATCGGCACCTATGCCCAGCAACCCGTTCGACCCAGAGGTGAACTGTCCCCCGCTCTTTGCACGGTACCTTCTCAGCAAGCAGGGGCGCTAATTTTCCAATTCCCCACACGGTGAAATGATAGATAATACAGTAGAAAATCACTTTGAGGATTTTTTTTTTAAGTGCTCATGCAGCCCTCCATGTGTCATGAAAAATGCCCCCTTCGCCTGTGCCAAAAAACGCTACTGGTGGAGCACCACCCCCCTCTTCTGACATTGTAGCCATGATATTGTCTGAACTGACTATTGACAGCGTTTATAATCCATATAATCCACCATTTGTAACCCTTTGCTTTTCCCTTCAAGTGAGCGACTTCTAGGTGTCCATTAGTGACTGCCAAATTAAGCCTCATGAAGCTTCATGAACCATTTTATTTATTTTCTGAGCCCACTAGATGGCGCTCTTGATTCAAAGAAAAAGGCTAAAGGAATGGCAATTCAGTGTGCTTTCAACCCTTTGTTGAGCAGAGAGCGCCATGTAGTGGGCTCAGAAGATAAAGAAAATAGTTCATGAAGCTTCATGAGGCTCCATTTGGCCATCACTAGTTTCCCTTGAAAAGATAGTGTGGTGTGTGAATAAAGTTCAAATCTAACCTGGACACATCAGCACACAGAGAGACAGACCGGTCCTTTGACTTCTCAGCCACTGTGTGAGTTGGTGGAAAAGGTTTCATTGTGAAACCGTGGTGGTAGATGGCCTTCAGCCATTGGAGAGTTTTTTTTGTTTGTTTTATTTAACCTTTATTTAAACAGGTAATCTCATTGAGACACAGGGTATCATTCTCAAAAGAGACATGCTTGGGACAACCCCAACTTGTAAAATGTCCTGATTTACTCTGCTCTGTTGTGTGTAACTCAGTGAGTGTGAACTGACTCTGGATCATCCTGATCATTTGCAGCAGAGGACTTTTGCAGCCAGCCCGTTCTCTGAGCCCATCATGATGAAGCTCCACAGTGGGGTGGCCCGACAAACTGAGGACTCCGAGATGCTGTGGGTGATGGGTCCAGTGCTGGCGGTCATTCTCATCATCATCATAGTCATTGCTATTCTACTCTTCAAGAGGTGAGTCTGATGGAAAAAAATAACAGACAGACTTGTTAAAGCCAGAAGCTCCAAATTTGAAATTAACATGAATTTATCTTAATTTTTCACACTCCTGTTGTGTTCTTTAGCCCCCCAGTTTAGCACAGGTAGACACAATTCTTATTATTACCTCTTTTGGGGGATGGGTTGTCGTATTTTTTTGTGGGGGACAAATCTACCTCTTCTACATATTGTGGGGGGGGGGGGGCATTTCGCTCCCCCCCACTATACACATATACACAGGTACATTTTGTTTTATCTGTCATAATAAAGAGAGGAATAGTGTCAGTATACATTGAAGCAGTGCATGCTCATTGTGTTCTTCCTCATATCATCTAGCTGAGCGATCATTTAAGCCCAGTCCAGAGAGAGACCTGGGGCATTTTTATTCAGCGCAGCAGATGACAAGAACATTTAACAAGAGTCAGGCACCAAGAAAGACTGGAGTATTTTCTAAAGTACAGACAGACAGTTATTCTCGCTGAGCCGGCCTAAAGGCAAAGGCCCTTCACGGCATATGGGAGGAAGGCGCTGTGAGTTGCCCCGCGGCGATGCCCTTCCAGGCTAACAGTTGGCCCATGCTTCCTGTGCTTGGATCAAACATCTGGAGCTGCTGACTGGGCTGACGGGGGCTTCCATATGGCTACTGCTCTGCTCGAATGGCGACACTCGTTTAGTCTTTTTCTCATTTTGCTCGTTCTCTCTTGATGTGTCACGATTTGTTTGGTAATATTGGTACTGGGGAGTCTCAGAGGAACTCAAAACTGAAATCACTTGGTCTTCCAAGACCAAGTTGATGGTTGGCATCTTTCATTCTTATTTATCAAATATTTATTACATTGCTAGCACACATTTTCCTAAATATATAATGGTATTATAGATTGTTGATTGTTTTTTTTCTACTTTTCAGTAGTTTCCATTTATTTTAGTACACTATGAAAAGTGAGTTGAGCTTGCGTTGGGTAATGTATTTATATACGGTAACACTTTACTTGAAGGTATCTACATAAGAGTGACATGAACACATGACACAGTCATGACACATGAACACTAACTCTAACCCTAACCATAAACCGAATGACACTTAATGACAGAAGCGTTATGTCATAAACGTTTATGACTTGTTTATAATGTTTATGACACATTCATGACAGTGTCATGTCACTTATATTCCATAATACAGTATATTAAGCTTTGTGATACTGCATTTTTTGATGAATGAAGCGAAGTGTCTGTTTTCTGCCAAGAAATTTGGGCAGTTTTGTGTGTCTTTGGCTTGGAAACGTAATCTTTATCTGGCAACACTGTTGTTGTACTAATCCTACATTTCCCATGAACACCAAGTCGTGACACATCAAACAACCGTTGAGTAGCGTGCGTGCGTTCGATTACGAGCTACGCTGAAACGGAGAAGACGAACCAGAGGAGCTGATATTCAAGTAAAGTTAGTTAGGAGAAAAACAAACGTGGCTAGTGGAAAATCTGATTGGCTGGCAACTTTTAAAATCTACTAGCCATGTTGGCTGGTGATTAAAAAAAGCTGGTGATTAATTTAAATCCCTGCGCGCAGATATTGCTCTTTGCGCACCAATTCAACAATCAAGAGTTGTACAGGCAGCTGCGAGCGTGCAACAAAACATAGGGAGAGGGAAAGAATGGCACCTGCGCGTACACAGAGCAGCCACAACGCACCTGTGAGTGTCTGCTGTGTAGTGATGGGCAGATCGATCCAAATATCGATAATATCGAAACCATCGTTGGTATTGATATTGATCAATACCAGCGTAAAGAGATTGATACTTTAGTTTCAGTTTCTCTTCAGTATGCACTGCTGCGGTTTAATCAAAAAGGCGACCTGGCTGTCTGTGTCTGTGTAAGTGGCGCTGCTTTCAAATGCCGCTCCTGTCCCAGCGCGGAGCAGGCACACTTTGCTCCTCCTCTCCCCCCTCTTGTGATTTGATGTTGTACCGTCGCATGACTCGGCGGCGCACGCACACACAAGCAGGCCAGAGACGGAGCAGAAGAATGGCAGCGAGGAAGAGGAGCGCCATGTGGCTATATTTTCAAGCCGAAAATGAAACACCGGCAAGCTGTATAATTTGTAAAAAGGCTGTATGATACAGTGCTAACACAACAGATGTATTCAAGCATATGGAAAATTCTTCCCTGGGTTTTAAGTAATTCATAATCCAAAGGTAAAATCACAAAAACACTTAAGGTCATAAAAATTCATTCAGATTTAGCAATTTGATGATGCATTCACCTTATTAAAAAGTATCAGTATCGTATCGGTATCGGATCGATATCGTATCGATATTGGTATCGGCGATACTAGCCCTGTATTTACTTGGTATCGGATCGATACCAAATATTGCAGTACCGCACACCGATACTGCTGTGCGAGCTCTGGAGGGCATACACGCTCTTGCAGGTAAACTCTGCTAGCGAAGTTGATTTCTGCTCGCCTGAATGAAACTGACTTTTGACATTTTGGGGCGGAAACCAAGGAGGCAGTAGCCCTCTTATGATTAGTCACTTTCAAGGCGATCTCACCCACAGACCTCCTTAGTTTTTCTTGATTGACAGCTATCGTTCAGGAAGCCCAGAATTTTTCTGTCTTTATTAACAATGTAGCGAGAGAGCACCGTAAAGAAAGGAATATATAAGTGGCTCTCATCCGTTCTGTTGTTGGGATATGCACGACGCTTTTGAAATGTCCGTAAATCCTTGCCGATGTTCCCTTATCTCTAACATTTGAGCTAGCCTTAGCTAACATGGCTATTGTTTAGCGGGATAGGGTTATCGTGCTGCTTAGTTTTATACGCGGCGGTTCCATTCTTTCCCTCTCGCTGTTTTGATTCATGCTCGCAGCTGCCTATACAACTCTCGATTGTTGAATTGGTCCGCGAAGAGTAATATCTGCATGTGTGAAATGTTCAAATTAGCTTGTGAGCATGTTTTAGCGCGCTCGCATGTTATGAAATAAACTTGACGCCATACAGATTTTTCAGGGATGTTCACAAAGAAACCTGCGATGGGCAGATACATAATGATTTTCTCGGAAAGATCCAGAAACAAAGATTTGGCTTGTAGCTTTCCACATGGGCATAAATACACTACTTGTCAGGGTTTTGGTATTTTGTTCTGTTTTATTGTGGTAGTCTTGTTTTTCTGTTATGTTCTGTTTCCTGTTTTATTTTGTAGTCTGTCTGGTCTCCCTTGTCTTGTCTAGCTTCTTCCTGTCTTTGTTTGTTTCCCGCCTTTTTTGATTGCTCTGCCCCACCCTGATTTTGTTCACCTGTCTTGTGTTAGTGCTCGTTACCTGGTGTATTTAGTTTCCCTCTGTTTCCCTCGTCTCTTGTTGTATTCTTGTTTTCTGTTAGTGTGGTTGTACTTGTTAGTGTATGTTCCTGTTAGTGTGTATTTCTGTTCGTGTGGTTCAGGTTGTGTTGTGTTCCTCGTTGGAATAAATCTTTGTTGAAATGCATTTGGGTCCAAACCTTCGCATCATCCTGACACTACTAGAGTAGATCAGAGGGTTATGTGTGTGTGGAGTACATTTTACTATCCTTTCGCTGCAACAGAGTCAGTGGGGAACACAAAGAGGAAATTGAAAAATTCTAAACCTCATTTTAAGTTTAACTGAATTTAGAAATGAGGACTGAGGATTGAGTTCCCATCATTCAAGGTGTAGTTGCTGCTAGGAAGAGATGTCAATATGGACAGAAGAAATCATTACATGGATAAACAACTCAACATACATATAAGATTGAGTATTGTGTAGACTTGAAAACACTCAAACCTATCCTTTAAGACCACATTTCTTACAAACCCTATTGCTTATTTTCTCTCCTCCCTTATCCTGGTACATTTTATTATATGAAGAGATAAACACCATTGCACTTTGCATTTTAATGCATTTATTTATTTTGATATGTGGCAGGGACATGTTCAAGCTTAAAAAAAAAAGGTTTTAAGTTGGCAACAAGATAGTTGCACAGTGCACAAAAGGACAAACAGAGGGGGTGTCAAACGATGATCATATAATTCTAAATAGCAATAAAAGAAGATGTGTGTAAGCTGAAGATCTCAGATGCTAGAAGGAGAAGCTGCTCAGCTGGCTGTGGATCAGGTAAAGAGCGAAGGGAGGAGTAGGAGTAATAAGTTAGGTGCTGTAATGTGCTCTGTCAGGTGCACTTCTCATCCACTGTGACTCTGTGTGGTATCCCTGCTGCTGACAACTTGTAAATGAATCCTTTCTCTCTCTCTGCTCCCTTGTTCACTGTCTGCCTGCTTTCTGTGGACGCAGCAAACAAGAAAGGTTAGTGCCTCTGTCTGTTCTTATAGCATTTCCTCATTCAAACAAACTTTATTTTGATCTGAACCGCCTCCCATTTTTAACAGAATTGAGATAAAGTATTAAATTAAGCTTAGCGTTAGTTCATGCAGGACATGGAAGTCATATGCCCACTGATTGAATATCATTCCTATCAGACACACTCCAATCACAGCCATTCTCACATCAAGGCGGTCCATTTAAATATGACTCCGTTCTCACTGATCCCTGCTACACTCACTGCTGCTGCTGCCGCTGGCAACGCTTCGCTTCCACCACCCCAGCCTCCACCTTCCTAGTTCAGAGTCCTAACATGACTTAAAGTTTAAAATGGCTTTTGATGTCTTTCTCTTGGCTCACTCTTTTATACCCAATGGGGTTTCTGCATAGCGCTGCCTGTTTCAGATTAGCATGCTGCTTGGCTGGTCCAGGGAGCATTATCAAGAGCAGAGCCATCAGCAACAAGCATAACTGTATTTCCATTTGTGGCAATAAACGGTTAAATCTATGACGAGAGTGTTCCTGAACTTTGAGTTGCTTACATGGTTGCCTTCTCTCATCGCACCACTTCTTCATTCCACCAGGAAACGAACATCTCCAGCCAAGGATGAGCACATGGCGGGGGTCAAGGACTCACTGCTGGCCCACTCCTCAGACCCTGTGGAGATGAGGAGACTCAACTATCAGACACAAGGCATGGACGGACACACACACACACACACACACACACACACACACACACACACACACACACACACACACACAACCCCTAGAACCTATAAGCTCATATTTATTCAAACTGACCCACACAAACAAACTGCCTGCAAGTAGACACTTGTTGAATCCAAATTATCTCTCTGATGTACCCTTAGCCGTGATAATACTGACAGATATCTGCTTAGGTTTTTGTCTCTGGACGCAACTGTCCTTACCCAATAAATGACCCCATAGGATGTTTGCACACGCAGCTTATTACAAGGGTTGGTTTTCATTATTATTTTTTCCAACCGGTGTAAAACGATTGGAACCGTTGTTTTGTCCTGACTACTTTCACACAGAACGGGAATATTTTGCTGCGATAAAGCGGCGTAATTTTTTTTTTAGAAACGAGGCTGATTTTGCTGAGCATTCGCGACGCAAATAAAGACCAATCAACCAATCACGTCGTGTCGTTTACCTATGAGGATCAGGATCATCATACAAAAACACAGAGGCTGCTGTCCAAACCGCAGACTGTACAGACAGCAGTCTCGCATTGCCAGACCTTCCTCCACAGCACTGCAGAGGAAGGTCTGGCTAGTCCACACAGCATTCCAGGATAGGAGAAAAACGCGCTCTGGTTTATTGGCATTTCTTTAAACCAATCACAATCGTCTTGGGCAGTGCTAAGCGCCGGACAGAGCAATGGTGCCTCTGCAAAATAGCCTCGGGAAGGAACTTATTTTGGTGGAACCTGTGTACGTTCAAAGGTTGTTTTAGTCGTGCAACAGAAAACTCAGATTGGACAGATAGTCTAGCTAGCTGTCTGGATTTACCCTGCAGAGATCTGAGGAGCAGTTAACCATAGTCCTCAGAAATCCACCGAAGTTTAGAATTACAACACAAAGAAAGTGGAAGGTGACGGATAATTCGGCCAAAAAAGAGGGACATCCAGCAGAATTTCACGCGGCACTTGAATAATCCCGGAAATGAAATTTTGTCGATATAGACTAGGTGTAGGGACAGATGTTGGTTTGGGTTAAAGTACAGAACTTTGTTAAAGTTGGGGAGCCTTCGTCATCGTGGTTATTCTAATAAAAATGTGGTTAAGGATAGGGGACGATCATGGTCATGCTTTGAACAAAACGTTGACTGTTGGTTGGAAACAAACAGCAGTCTCTTGTTTTAGAACCTGACGTTTTGGTGATCAATCCATTAAACCTGACCTCCTCCCTACGCAGACTTTGTGGCCCTTTAACGTCAACTAACTTCCTTCTTTCCTCCCATCATAACTACTTTTAGTTATATGAACCATGCAGCCCGTTTCTTTTTTTCTCTTCTCTGACTATAACTCTCTCTGTTTTACTTTCTCTTTGTTTCCTAAGTCAATCTCCTGTCAGACGTTTTCACTGATCTCTTCACCCATCCAACTACTTCTCTTATTTCTCTTTCTTTCTCCCACCTGTCTTTCAGTGGGAGGTTTTAAACTCAGTGGGAGGTTTGTCATTGTGTTTTATCCATGTTCCTCTTCTCAATCAGATGGCTGGCATTTACCTAAGGTAGCAGTGGGAGGGCATTTGACAGATGTTGTTTACACCAGCAGAAATTCAGCAACTCATTTGACTGCCAACCTTTGTTCCCCCTCCAGTGAAAGCTCACTGGGTGGCCTCGAAGCCTCTAAAACTTCCAGTTTCCCATAAAACTGAAGAACTAATTGCCGGTGTTTTATTCACCATCAACAGTGCTTGAAGTGGGGGAAAAAAAGGTGCCGGTACTCTCTTGCATTGGCAAGTCATTATGACTTTGAGATTTCTACAGTGAACAACTAAACTTGGAGATATTGCTGGTACAACAATAATGTATTATTCATTAACAACATAAATGTGTGTGTGTGTGTGTGTGTGTGTGTGTGTGTGTGTGTGTGTGTGTGTGTGTGTGTGTGTGTGTGTGTGTGTGTGTGTCCATAGGCGCCGATACCGTGGGTGCTCCGGAGCTCGAGCACCCACGGAAAATACTGAGCACCCACGTGCGCCAGACTTCCAGTAGGCTACGTTCATTTAAAATTAAAATTGCAGTTGGTGCTAAGTGGAGCGTCTGTCATGGTGTGATTGGTTATGTCGCTGTCAGTCCCCTGCTGATCGCGGTTACGTGTCAGTTAAACTTCTCATCTCCAATCCTATCTGTATTTGTGAGAAGTGGCGCTGTCCTGAGTTGAAAGATATATAGCCTATATTACGGCTTTATTATCCAATTAATAGGCGTGTTTGTTCGTGTCGGCCACTGTCCATTTCCTAAGGTTCTGAAACGCAAACATTTGACTACTTTTTAAAGGGCGTGCGCACATGAGCGCCCACGGTGGAAAACATAAATCGGCGCCTATGTGTGTGTCAGTCATTCTCTTGACAGCTTTAGTCCCCTCTCTGTCTGGCCAGCAAGTGATGCTGCTACATGTTTTGCAGCCCAGTTTGTTATCTTTAAAAACGAGCCAGCTGTTCGTGAAGCAAAAATACATAATTTGGTCCCTTGACCAACAGTCCATCCATGTGTTTTGTTAGCTACTCACGTTATAGTTGACGTTGGTGTCATTAACTAAGGTAACGTTAAGGTTGGCAGCTGCAGACTCCTCATTAACACTAGCTGTTCCACTCACATCAACGCTAACGTTAGCTTGAAGCTCATGAATCGTACCTGATGTTTCTGGTTGGACTTGGACCTCTGTTGACGTGTCTGGCTCTGGCACACGCATTCTTTTAGTACCTTTCTGAAGCCAGGCTAACATAACGACTTACAAACTCGACACGCTTCTTTTTAGTTTCTAGGTTTTCAGCAGTGAAAAATCTGTTACGGTCAGGCCGCAGGCATCAGACAGCTTTTCCGAACTAGCGTCCGTGGCTAAACGAACTTCTGATAGGGTGGGCCGACTGCTTGCCTTTACATGATTCGTCAAGATCTGAGGGAAGTCACGTAGTGCCCTCTGGGTAGTGTAGTTTATGTAACGTTAGGGTCAATCTCTCTGACACTGGCGCTTTCTCTGTCAGTGGTAGAGTACCGGCTACATGCTAGAAGTAGCGGTACGCAAGAAAAAGTGCAGGTACGCTTAAGAGTAAAATGTAGAAGTGCCGGTACTGCGTACCGGTGAGTACCGGCCCACAGCACTGACCATCAAATAAAAAAATCCATTTCTTTAGTTATAACTTCTTTAAACGGAGAATTACTCATCATATGGTCATTTAAGCGCCAATGTCTCGACTCAGCTCTCTGTATAGATCCTTCGGCTTGCTCACCACTCTCCCCACGGGGCCTACAAAATACATAACATCACTTAAGAAGTTAAACCCTTTAGTTTACAATTCTCTTAAGGTCTGGAAGGATACGTTACAGTTTTCCTGAAATAAAGGACTTGTTCTCTATGCTGACGCCTGTCTCTGTGAATGGTGACTTTATCCAAGGGAGTAGCACCTCGGTCTATAATATGTGGAAAGTTAGAGGCAATAAGGTTATTGGAGACATATTTCAAGAAGGTATAAGCAACAGTTTGATCTCCCTAAGGAGCCCTTTTTGGGGCATTTGCAAATAGCCAACACAACAGCCTTTTTTGGGGACGAATGTGAGTAAATTTAATTGATTGGAAACGTAATTTAACCATGCCTTTAGGTGGTGACCTGACAAAGTGACCAACAACCGATGACCAACATTTCCACTCCCAGAGATCCCCGCTGGCATGGCTAAGGCATTCAGACTGGCTGCGTCAGACGTCCGATGTTCCGGCAAAAACGCTGGTCTTTCCGATTATTTTGGATGGGGGTAGTGATTTAAGGCTGCGGCGGGGGTTGGCGCAGGGGGGACACGCAAAAAGACGCAGCGGGCCCGCGGCAAAAAGTTGAGACCGACTCAACTTTTGGAGAAACGCAACCCCACGTCATGCTGCGGTGGCCAGTCATGTAACCAGAGATCAGACTTGTTGTTGTGTTTTGAGCAGTGTTGGGGAAGTTACTTTTAAAAAGTAGTGTTTGCTCGTTACTCGTTACTTCTTAAAAAAGTCATCCGTTACTTTACTTAGTTACCCCCTATGGAAAGTAACTTTTTACGTTACTCGTTACTTTTAAAAGCAGGTGTCTCTGGCAGAGACTGAAGTTAATTATACAAAAACTATCTTTGACCATAAAGCCAATTTCTGGTTTATCAGTGAAGGTCTGAACTACACTGCAGGCTGGATTCTCTACTCACAGAGGGACGGCTGATTCATTATGAACGAGTCCAGCGCGGGTTGAATGCACATCAGCAGGTCATCGGCGCTACACGGTGTTAGTGTATGTAATGCCTGTATCGACTTGTGCCAGTCGCGCATTTGTCATAGACACATGCAGCCTCTTTTCTGGAAATCCTTGCGTGTCCGTGCGACCGACACAAGTCCACAGCGGTCCGCTGCGTGTAGCCTATGTATGAGCACATCTCCACCGCATCCATCCGTGAGGTTGTCAGCTTTGTGTCTGCAAAGCATGCTTTGCGTTTGTAGGAGGCCGATTTAACCGCCAGTCCTCAGCAATGTAGTGGCATGTGTCACGTACAGTTGTGTTCAAAATAATAGCAGTGTGTTTAAAAAAAGTGAATAATGCTCAAAATCCTTAATAGCTTTAATTGCATAATATCAATGCATTGGGAACACTGCACATTCAATTCCAAATCAAAACAACAACAAAAAATGTGATATATGAGGTTAGTGATGTTGGACTGCTATCATTTTGAACACAACTGTAGCTCTCCGCTCAGAGCGCCGTCCAGCAAAAAGCCACAAAGTTTAAAACGCTCTCAAAAGTTAGCTTTGGCTGTGTCTCGCTTGCCATGGTTGCTCTGCTACCAGCCTCTGTCACGTATGGTGTGGAGCTTGTGAGCGCGCAGCTGAGAAGGTAGTGTCGCTGTCAAATCTGTCCCTGGGAAAAGTAACGTTGCGCCGAATTGAAAAAGGAACTACGTTTTGTTACCAACACAACACTGGTTTTGAGCTATGGTTTGAGGCAGTGTGAGAGTCCCGTACAGGAAACAGGAAACATCACTGCCTCTATTGCTGCCACCGGAAAGTTTTAAAACACCAAACACAAGCACTGAACTGCCCGGGAGTTTGTGTAATAGCTGAATGTTTTCTGCAACAACAAAGCTCTCGCTATGTCTCACTCGTCTCTTTTCTTTCTCTATCTCTCCTGTGAAACGAAGCTGCTTTCAAGTGCGGTCGGAAATGACGAGATCTATAAACATTCCGATGGAAAACATTAATTGTGAAATATAAAGTCTACTTGTGCTTTTTTTGGGGGGGGAACACAACACAACGTCACATAAAAGGGCTGTTTCATTGACACTCCCCCTGCTGCACCACCCTGCAGAAAATCGCTGCATCGTCTATTTTGGTGTGTCTGCCCCGTAACAACTGAAGCCACTTCATCTGTGCTCGGAGGCAATGAATATTGAGCAATATTTTACAGATAAAGCTGCATCACAGTGCAGAGCACAAAACAGATCCATGTGTTCTTTTCGTTTCTCTGTCTTCTCCTAACTGACCCGTTCTGTTTGTTTTGCCTGGTCTTTCCCCCACAGGTTCCAGTGGCCTCAGTTGCCCGAATACTCCAAGTTAGTTTTTTATCCCTCTTGTGTTTTACTGATATTTCCTCCATCCCCACATCTTTCCCTTTCTTTTTACATAGCACCCATTTGAACTAGAGCCCTCTTATTAAACTCCATATACTTCCCTCATGGTCTGTCCATGTCATTAAAACTGTGGTTTGAAATGAAATACAGTAGAAAGACATTAAAAAAATCAAAGATATGTAGAAACAAATGTCAGTGTAAGATGCTGTAGGTACTCTTAACGCCCCAACCACCCGTGTGGCACTTTCACACTCACTTATGGCTTAATGGGATTTCTTTAACCAATCAGCATGCTCGTTGACGCTCACATCACCAGTGTGGTTATGGCATGCTGTTGAAGAGCTGCACAGTCATATATCATCCCTCTACTCAGCACACAGCACCCTCACTGTCACCCCATATCACTATGACCAGTTAGCTGTGAGCCTTCAACATGCATCTGCACTCTGGTGAGTGTGTGCGTGCATGCGTGTGTGCGTGCGACAAATTTTACCAGACACTGAATAGATCACCATCGTTTTTTTGGCTGTTGAGTGAAGAAAATCTACCAGACAATTGCATATTGTACCAGTTGATGTTAGTTGATGGTGCTAATTTTGGACCGTGTGTGTGTGTGTGTGTGTGTGTGTGTGTGTGTGTGTGTGTGTGTGTGTGTGTGTGTGTGTGTGTGTGTGTGTGTGTGTGTGTGTGTGTGTGTGAGATGGACTCTACTTACCGCTCCACCTCTCCCTGCAGGGATGAGGGAACATCCTCCCATCGCTGTCTGTGACCTGGCGGACTACATAGAGAGACTCAAGGCCAATGACGGTCTGCGCTTCTCTCAGGAGTACGAGGTAACGTCCTTCTCTTATACATGGTGTGGAAGAAAAGTTCTCTCAGGTCCAATTCAATGACCAAGGTAAAATAAAACTTTGTTTTAACACTAAGCTAGACAAAAAGCAAGAGGAAATAATGTATATCAGGACAAAACGAAGCTGCCCTCCACTGGCCGCGAACAAGTCAGCTCAGCTTTTATCACGCTGTATCCATAATGTCAGATAGTTGTTGTTCATTTGGATGCACAAACCAAAGAGAGACAAGCCTAGGCTGTGTTTCTACAGTATCCCATCTCAGAATGAAAACCCAGAGAGGAGCATATTGTGGATCAGACTAACATCAATGCTACATTGACACTGAAAGTGACCACCCATGCAGGCAACGACTAGCCTAGAAATCTAGACGCACCCTAGCTGCAGCAAATGTAATTTTCAGCCAGGGCATCTAGCAACTCTCCGTTGGCTAGCGAGCTGGAAAAACCAAACTCTGGCCGGGCCAATCACATCGTGTATAGAGTCGGTGGGCTGGCTTATGGCTGCTGGGAACAGCGGTCTTTCGAATCGGCTTTGGCCGCAACTCTGGAAGGCTTGGAGTTAAGCTTTTCTTTGAGAAAAAAACAAAGAACGGCACTGAAGTCATTCTTAAAAAAGGAAGATGTTTGGAATTTTGCCGACCGGATACGGCAAAATTTGAATCTATCAACTAGCTCTGCTACCTTCTTCGTTGCTCTTACAATGTCTGCTCTGCCCTGAAAACTATGAATTTACCCTACAGGTTTATTTTTCTTGTTAATTAGTGATATTGGAAACTGCGTTTTGTTTCAGTCAGGCCAGGGATAAATATTTTTTTCCCATTCCCATGTATCTGTAAAATCAACATTCTATTTTCTCACTAAAATACCTCACATATTCCAGGCCTGATGTTTTTACTCATGTATCGAGCTGGCTCACCATTACAGTTAAAGTTCAGCATTGGTTATTTTTAAAAGGATGCTGCTAAGTATGCATAAATCTTCCTATCCAAGAATAATATGTATAACCTACTGCCTTTACCTACTTTAAAAGCCAGTGATGGATTATGGCTGGTTGATGTCCTACAATGGAAGGTTATTTGCATTTAAAGTAGTGAATTTCCAGTGGATAAACCAGGACAGATTGGTGCACTGTTTATGTACCCTAGAAGAAGGAGGATATATAAATTATGAAATAGCAGCTGCATCGACTTTTCTACCTTTCCAAGTTGTTTTCTTACCCAATATGGTGAAATGGAGGGAGACTTTGTGGCAACAGGTTGTTGTGTTTGCCAAACAAGATAACATTCTATTAAGTTTAAAATATTTTGGTAAGCCTTTCTTCAAAAAAAATTTCAAAATATTTGGATGGAAAATATGAAATGTTTGGTGATACTAAGCCACATATCCAATGACAGGGATGCTGACTTGTATTTACAGTAGCTCAGTCAGTAGGAAGTTGGGTTAGGAACTGGAAGGTTACTGGTTCAAGTCCCCATACGGACCAAAGTATGGTGGTTGACTGGTAGCTGGAGAGGTGCTAGTTCACCTCCTGGGCCAAGGCACTGAACTGCTCCAAGCCTTTCCATGGGCAGCTCCATCCATCTCTCCATTAGTGCATGTATAGGTGTGTGTAATTCAAGCCTGTGTGTAATAACAATATAGTGAAAACATAATACACATTAATAAAGTATACATTATTATTATTAAGATTCTGCAAGAAGTATTGGTGACAGGGTGACAACCCTGCAGAGTCCAACGCCTGCTGAGAAAAGGCTTGACTTCCTGCCAAAAATGCCGACTCAACTCTTGTTCCACTTATACAAGGACTGGATGCCTCATAGCAACAGTCCCAGCCCTTTTATTCTCACAGCACTCTCCACAAGACACCCTGAGAGACAACGTGATTTGCCATCTCCAAAAAACACGTCATGCAACTCATGGCAGTTTGTGAAATGGTCACGTTATTTAATGGTCACGTTATTTAATCTATTGATTCGTGTTCACAGGGACGTTTTTTTCGTGGTGACCAGCACGGGAGGGGAGTAGTATGAAAAGCCGAAAATCCGCACAATCAAACAATACAGGACTTTCATCCGGGAGACCGGGGATCGCGTCCCCATTGTCTTCCCAATCAAAACCATCCCGTTACTGTCGCGCGTCCCCCGCGGCTGTCTCCCGGCGTGTGAGACGTCCTTTCCCCGTTGTGTTTTTCCTAAACCCAACCTCTGAATAGATGGTTCCCATTTTGTGCTGGCCACCACGAAAAAAAATGAGATAAACATGTTGTTGTACACGAAACAATAGATTAAAAATAACGTGACAATTACACGAACTGCCGTGAGACCGTGTTGCGTAGACTGGGAGTTTTTACCCAAGGTACAAAAATGGTGCTGTTTTCAGACTAGTGCAGCAACCGGTTGGTTCAGGTGGCTTCCGTCTGAATATTTGCTCTTAGTTTCTGCTAGTAATCAAGAATTAGTGACGGCCAAATGAAGCCTCATGAAGCTTCATTAACCATTTTATTTATTTTCTGAGCCCACTAGATCAGTGTGATCAGATTCAGTGTGCTTTCAACCCTTTGTTGAACAGAGAGCGCCAACTAGTGGGCTCAGAGAATGAAGAATGTGGTTAAAATAGTGCTTCATTTGGCCATCACTATTAAGAATGAAACCAAAAATCACAGCAACTGATGTGTAATCTGATACCGTAGAATTCAATAAAGTTTGATCTGGAGATTGTGGATGGCCGAGGCACTAGGTGTCTCCCTCACACTCACTCACACACACACACACACACACACACACACACACACACACACACACACACACACACACACACACACACACACACACACACAATTAATCAAATGCCTCAAAAAGCCATCTCAATGTAACGTCTCACAGTTCCAGACTTAACTAGAGGTTAGTGCTTATCTATGATGTAAGGTTATTAATTAAATGTTACTGGAGTTGTCAGTTATATTTTTTTATTGTTATCTGTATCTGGATATCTTCTCTGGATCAGGAAAAACAGGAGTGAATGCATGCACAACCCATTGCGATGATCTGGCTCACATTGTCACATCACAGTGGGACACACACACACACACACACACACACACACACACACAGACACACACACACACACACTCGTTGTATGTTCTCTGTCCTGTTGCATCGGCGCTACCACCCATTAGTCTATAGTAAGAGCAGCAGGCCTTGAAATGAAAAGCTGATAATGGCTGCATTTCAAATGAGACCTGCCAGTGAGTATCTTACAGCTTGTTACATCTGATGAATGAGTTTGGGAACTACTTGAGACCACTTCATACACTCCATATATAACATATATAACATAATAATGATTACATCCATTTATTAGCCATATAAAATGCATAAAAGCTGGTTTGCACTAGTAAAACTTAGTTTTGGCTGTTAACTCATCTGTTTCATATCTGCATTGGCAAGGAATACTGTCCATGCCGCTGCTGTTAATTAATATCTATTTAAGCAATATTACACTCAAGGGTGGGACTTAATGTCAGTATTGGCATGACAGTGATGCGGCTAGGACTTCGCCGAAGTCCGTAAGCATCACTGAAGTGCCAATAATACGCCATTAAATCAAACCCTTGAATGTAGTATTGCGATAATACAACAACGGTTACCAACAAAATAAAAGTTCTACTCAAACTGTATTAATATTGTGGAGCAATACGCTCTCAAAATAAGCAAAAAGCAAAAATAGCAACAGAGACGATTTCTTGTTCCTCCCTGTTTAGTCAGCTAGCCAACTTAAGCTAAAGTTAGCTTTGTGGAGATCATGGGATTTTCCCAAACTGAATAAATACCGCCCATAAAAACCAACACATTCTCAGTCCCATCGCGTCAAAAATCAGTGCTTGGTCAGGTGCCTTTGGCGTTTGTTACTGACGCAACAATTCTCCTTTAGCATCATATTTAGACGCTCTGGGTCGGGATTCTTGGCGTCACTATTTGACACTCTCGGGACTCGCGTCTAGCCCTTCGGCGTAATATTTAGAAGCGCTTGATCGAGACTCTTGCCGTCATTTTTTGACGCTCTGGGTCGGGACATACGTTTAACTGACATGTGGCACAAGAAAGGGACATGAATTCCGGTCTCCTGGGTGAAAGTCCTGTGTTGTTTGACCCATCCACCACCCCAACCAACCTCTTTATGCAGATTTTCAGTCTTTCATACTACGTCATCTTACAGCTCTGCAGTCGAGCTGCTGCTCTGCCCGGTGCGTTCTATACAGACGCTAAAGGGGGATTTTTGTGTTGCTATCTGACGCTGAGAGACGCTGACCAAGCGTCAGTATTTTACGAGTTGGGAGTGAAAACGGGTTGAAACACAAAACTGCTTTTCTAGCTCAATCATGTTGTAACTAAGATATCTTCTGAAAAAAACTATTTTTTTCATGGATAGATTTAGCTCCTGTACATCTGCGTAATACACATGTAGCAGGCTATTTTTAAAGCTATAGTGCGTAGTTTCTGTCTCCCCCATGAGGAATTCTAAGTAATGAGAACAAAACTATCAGAGTATCCACATGATACAAGCCTTCCGTGATAGCGGACCGCACCTCCACACAGTTGCTAGTAGCCAAGGAGGACACGGAGGATTAAAAAAACACGATGGACTCTTCAGAAGAGGTAATTATCTTCACGCGAGCTTCTGCGCGTGAAAGTCGCCGGACGACACTAGTTTCTGAACATAGCCATACTGAGAAATACAGAGAGCGTTGTGTGGAGCTGATAGTCTTAATTAGCCTTGTATCAACTCATTTGGCAATGGCTTGAATGTAACGGCCGTTCAATATTTAAATAATGTTATGCACTAAAGCTTTAACATAGCGCCATGCCGGCACAGCTGATGTGATCAAAACATTTCCAATAAAAGGCTCCAGGTCGCTGTAAACAAATAAGTTGTTCAATCTGATGAATCACTTTATAAAATGTTGGAGAGTTTCCCTGTGGTTCCTGATTTCTGTTCATGAATACAAATGTTTCTAAAACTCTGTAATATTGACATGCGGAATGCAGAGTTGAAATACGAAGAAATATTTTTAGTGATGAGCACGATGTGCTCAAATGGCTATGGATGTGCTGATTTGTGCACTTTCTAATGTCTAGTTTACCAATTAGATTGCCTGGTCAGATCCACTTGTATAATTGAGGATTGATAACTTTTTACGAATGAATAAATATGCTCATTGGGCCAATGCAATGGCAAATACATATTTCACAAACACAATAAACTCATTCAATTCAATATTTATCGTATGAAATCATAACAGGAGTTATCTCAAGACACTTTACAGATAGTAGGTCTAGACCACACTATTATTTACAAAGACCCAATAATTCCAACAATTCCCCCAAAAGCAAACATTTAGTGCAACAGTGGCGAGGTTATAAGGCAGAAACCTTGGACAGACCCAGGCTCTTGGTGGTCGGCCGGCTGCTGCTGCCAGTTTGGACACAGAGACACTGATACAGATATACAGATATAGAGAAATATGATTCATAATAATTATAGCAGTTTGTGTGGCTATCATAGTAACAACTCATACACACACTCACACGTATTTTAAAAAAGGACATTTTTTATTTTATTGGTTTATTTGATAGGGACCATGCACATTTATGAACATTGTTGTATAAAAACACCATGTAAATATGCCAGAATTAGTTAAAATACCTACTTTCCATCTGCAGTCCCTAGGCAGGTAACATAAGACTAACAGAGACAACCAGCAGGCATACAGCGCTCATTCACTATACATTAAAAAGTACACATAATAGTGACATTGACAAAACAAAACAAAATCACATGATGCATGATGCATGACAAAGATGTTATTCATCTACCTCTATACTGCATTTGATTTACCAGTGAAAGTGTATGGGTAAAGAAATGTGGGACTGTTAAAAGTGAGTGCATCTCTGGTTTTCTAGAAGCCACTGTTTTAAATTAGTTTTAAAAGTGTTGAATGTAGGACACTCTCTTATTGGGAGGGGCAAGCTATTCCAGAGTTTACCTCCTATTATTGACAACACGTTTTGTCCACAAGTGCGTCTAAATGGTATCACACAGTCCTTTTACAGAGGCTTCCTTTACTTCCTTTTACTTCCTCCGCTATATATAAGGACATATATAAGGACCCATCTAATTTTGGAAATGACAAAGCATTAACAACAGGAGTGGCATGCCAGTGTTCTGTTTTGCTGAAGTTTTATTTGCTCCCAAGTGCCAACACAAACCCAGTCACTGGGCTGCAGTGACTTTCACTGTGAACAGTTTTTCTGGAGTGTGCAGCAGGAGTGCTAGTGTTTGTGTGTGACAACGGGGGGTTTGAAACTTTGCTCAAAGACAAACCAACAAAAAAAACAACCAAAACCAACACAAGCTGTCTACTGAGGAATGTCTGCAACCTAAAGTTTTGCTTAAGTATGGCCACTGATGGAAAGAGTATATGTCCTCATTTAAGTTATGATTGCGAGAGGCAGTTTTTCTTTGATCAGTTTTTGCGATGTAATCACACTTCATTTCCAATTCTTCTTTATTGTCAACCAATAACAAAACTACATTATATTTGTAATTTTGTTAAAGTGCCCATATTAGGAAAAAAAACACCTTTTCTGGGATTTGGGGTGTTATTTTGTGTCTCTGGTGCTTCCACACGCATACAAACTTGGAAAAGCAAGCATCTGCAAAGCTTTCTACATAGCATGCTAGCTCGTTCTGAATGGCAAAACACTGCTACAACACACACTAGTTCACCATAATCTACAAAAGAACTACTTACATGTCCCTTTTCTGCAGGTATTCCACACAAAGTTGGAAGTGTGCCCTCGTTTAGAAGAAGTCTCCCGGCTAATCCTGCCTTGTACTAACTGAAGTTGTAGAAGCAAACAGCTGTCTGATGTGATCCTTACCTAGCTACTGCGCATGTGCGACTCCCAACAAAGATGGGATAGAAGCGCCTCACTCTGTAGCTAAAACAGAGACCTGAACACACAGGGTGAAAAGAGGAGCTGCAGCAATGTGCAGTACAACAAAAATATGGTGCTTTTTGAAAATTAAAACCTATTCTGGTACAATCTCAAACTACAATTATGAACCTGAAATGAGCATAATATGGCCACTTTAAAGGCCAAGTTCTGTATTTTTCAACCTGAGGCCTATTTTTCCATGCATTGGTGTCAAAAGTCCTCGTCCGACGGGATTAGTATCATCTGGGGACCTCGTGTGATTTAGAAATGACCCCCCCCCCCAGATCTGAGTTAGGTATGGCGCATTCGCATGAGATAAGCGAAGCCTGCTTTTTCCCAAATTTATTAACATATGTACCCCGAGTAGGTACCCGGCGGCGGTGGAGGCCGGCCATGGCGAGGCCGCCGCACCGCACTTGGGTCGGGGTTCCGTATCTTTTTGGGCCAGGCCTGGTAGAGGTTACCAGAGGCGCATATCCTATCCCTGCTGCAGTGGCACCCAAACAACATTACCGTCAGCCTTCGGACGCTGCCGAGGGGAGTGTGTCGACTAAGGGACGGAGGTCTCTGGTCGGGCAGTGGTCCAGACTAGGTTGGCCATGAAAGGCAGCGTCCGCAGCCCCCCCACCCCCGCCATCCATAGGCCTATCTGTCTTCACGAGAGGGATAAAAAGGTGCACAGAAACCTTATAAAAAATGATACACCATCCATCCGGGGTCGGGTCGCGGGGGCAGCAGCTCCAGCAGGTGACCACAAACTTCCCTTTCTCGAGCCACATTAATCAGTGTCTGTTCAAAAGTTGTTTTAGTCGTGCAACAGAAAACTCTGATTGGACAGATAGTCTAGCTAGCTGTCTGGATTGACCCTGCTGAGATCTGAGGAGCAGTTAACCATAGTCCTCAGAAATCCACCGGAGTTTAGAACGCCAACACAAAGAAAGAGGAAGGTGACGGACATCCGGCCGAAAAGAAGGACATCCGGCCGAAAAGAAGGACATCCGGCCGAATTTCTGGCGGCAACGGAGCAATCCCGGAAGTAGAAGTTCGTGGATATAGACTAGTATACACTGGATGCAAACATTGGAAGTTACAGAAAGCATCAGATAAAAATCACCATAGTTTGTATTTTGATTTTGTTTAATTTAAACAACACTCAGCAACGTGAATGTGATTGTCATCTGACAGGGTGAAGTAGATAAGATGTAAGATGTAAGATAGATGAAAAGGCATGCAGCCAATTCAGAGCCATAACGGACTCCTGTAAAGTGTATTAGTCATAAGTGAGTTATTATTCTTAACTCAGTGAATGTGACAGCGGGTCCTGAGTGTAAACCTGACTCTGCCATACACAAATCCACATGCTTCATGCCTGGCAATCCCTTTCTCTGTGTTTACCTGCGTTGTTTTTTTGTTGGTGGAACTGCAGCTCCGTGAGTGTGATTACACTGACATAGTGGGTAACTGATCTACGCGTCGGTGGAGCACATTAGCAGTAATGTGAGCGGTTTGTCATTGCAGCGTGGTGGAAGCCTTACCTAACAGGCTGTTAAATAAGATGTGCATTCAACCTCATTCTCCATTTTCATTATTATCAGTTGTAGACTGTGGGGGCTGAGCTACCACCCAGCCAGCCAGTCAGGAGTAAAGGAACAGGATATTAGAGTCCTCTTTGCAGCTTCATTTTGCCTGTGTGTGTGTGTGTGTGTGTGTGTGTGTGTGTGTGTGTGTGTGTGTGTGTGTGTGTATATACGGGTGTGGGTTTGTTTTCCAGATGATGCAAGATAAGTAGGAGCGTGAAAGGTTAATCATGAAAAACAATCCTCAGCATGTCATTATTCAGCTAAAGCTGCGCCTGCATTCACAGCCAGCAATCGCTGGGAGACCAATGTTGGGGATTAGGAAGGTACAGATTAAATTATTAGCAATTTATCAAATATGTTTTATCAATATTAATAAAGTTATGAATATGTGTATTAACAACATTATCAAATTAAACAAACAATCAAAGCAGGGCACCACCCTGCAATCAGGGACCAATAACTGTGCTGTGAAAATAGTCTCTTAGGTGGTGTTCTCTTTGAAAATACAGATCTTAATTAATTTAATTAATTTATCTCACATTCACAAAGTGAACGGGAAGGGTGAAATTCAAGCACTGACCTGTTCAACCAGCTGTTATTACAACATATACACAAATAATCACAAACAACTGCTCTTGAAAGTGTAATAGAATTTATTTAACTTCCAAATTATCTTGTCAATCAATAGTTCTTCAATCAATAAACCTATTTACTTGGTACAACTACAACATAGACAAAAACAAGCAAACATGTGGTGTGTGTGTGTGTGTGTGTGTGTGTGTGTGTGTGTGTGTGTGTGTGTGTGTGTGTGTGTGTGTGTGTGTGTGTGTGTGTGAGAGAGAGAGAGAGAGAGAGAGAGAGCGAGAGAGAGAGCGAGAGAGAGAGCGAGAGAGAGAAAAAGGGAGAGGGGGCGATCACAAGATCACATGGGTAGCTAAGCCACGCGAGATCAAGATGGCGGATGAAACACTGAGATTTATCTGTGTATGCGGCCGACCCTCGGCAGAAAAGGCAGTTGGACTGATTAGTCTATGCGAGTTGGTCAGAAAAGTGCCTCGGAACACACCAAAGCGACGAGATGTAATACGTCTCCATAACAGCAGGCGGCGCTAATCTGTATTGTCGCCCAAAAATGAAAACCGGCAGCTGATTGGACAAACGCGTCACGTGGGTCTGGTTTCTCCGGAAATTCAAAGACAGACTGTCATGGCGGTTTGTTCAGAATACGATCTCATATTTTACTAAAATAGTTCACCGAAACGTATTGAATCTGTCTTTATTTCAGATCAACAAAGGTCAGTTTAAAAGATTTTCGTCAGATTTTGAGACTCTAGTCACGCTCATTCCGCTCCCCATTTCCGGGTTAGCACTCTACCAATCAGATTGGTTATTTGAGTCCGACTGCCGGCAGTGCCCACTCCGCCGATTATACATGTCAAATCGGCCAAAATGAAGGACGACGGCCCCTCGGACGGACGACGGCACGGAACACACCGTTCAGACTCGAGTCACTGACCGATTATCGGCTCGGTGTGTAGTAGGATAAGGATCTTTGTAGTTTTAGCGCAATGTTTATTACTCAGCCTGCTGTGGTTCGAGTGACGAACGGAAGGTTTATTATCTCGCTTGTACAGTAACCAACTTCTCCGCGGGGGGAGGAAGCAGTGTAGCATTACCATTTCAATATAAGCTACAGTATCAAACACAAAATATCAATGTAGTAACAAGTTGCAGCAATAGCAGTTACTGACATTAATAACACACACCTATATTTCTCTGCCCACAAACTTAAGCCTCCTTACTGTGTGTGTTCTCATTTGTTTGGTCCCATAGATGCTCCACGGTAAACAAAACGGATCCGTCTCACTCGTCAGTGGTTCACGGGAAAGGCAAAGGCAGTGAAGAACCAGTTCAGTGGATTTTAGAAGAAAACCGGTGTCCACGTTGTCCAATTTCTCGTTTTCTCTTCTGTAGAGATGAAACACTGATGCATACATATTTCAACAGGCTCCAAAATAGTTCACTCGTCCGGAAAATGAAACTATTTAATTAAGAGTACAAACGTTTGACTGCGCTTCCAATTTAGCACGGATGCAATTGGAGAGCAACGGATTGTCCTCTTTAACAACTTGGCGTTCCAGTGAGTGACCAAGTATTTATATCCCCGGTCACCTGGGCAGGGACCCCTGCTGCGTTCAGGGACCCCGGGCCAATAGGGAATCAGAGTTCTTCAAGGTGACATGTAGGTGTGAACTAAAACCTCTAGTTTTTAGACCTCCGGCCATCTTTTCTCATGGAAGCGTGAATTTGTAGGCTTTTACGGTTGCATGGAGGCCACGTTCTCTTTATTTGAAAAGGGCATTCAGGCCGCATGTGAGCCATGTGGCTTTCTTTGTCTCAGAGGTCACATTCTCTGAGATCTCTTTGTTTAAAGATAGTGTTTAATCACACTGCTCGGTCTCCAACACCAATCATCAGGCAGCATAGTGAAAACCTGTCCAGCTCTTATCAAGACACACTCTACACTACCATCGCTGGAACACAGGCGTGGCTTTCCATCTCGTGTACTGCAATGATTTAATTCACAAGAGTACAAACAAATAAGTAGAAAAAAACTATTAAGAGAAGACTATTTCACCATCTGTTTTAACGTCATGTTTCTTTGTGTAGAAACCTAAAAAATTAGAAAAAATAAGAACTTGAACTGCAGTTTGGGCTGTCTGTTGTACTAAAGCATTGCTCTAGCTATGGAGAAGAGACTCAAATAAAAGTAGTATGAATTATCGAAGCAAAGAAAGAAAAATAAGTGTAGAATAGTTACAAAATGACTATGTAAATAACCCAACAAGTTCTCCAAACCATATGACGGTGACAATATGGGTTGTTTTATTCTACCCTCTGATACGAGACATATTTCACACCCTTTGCCTCTCCACAGCTGTACTCCATGAGGGTGCTTACTAAAGAGTGCTAGTCCATGGTTGAATTCAGTGACCCAATCTCAACTGAATTATCCCCTGTCACTTTTGGCTGTATCGAGAAATTAATCTACCACGAGTCGTTATCTGTTGACTCTTGACATAGTGCTAGTGGTCCACCATCACTCAACCTAATGTATGCTACTGGGAAACATACATTCAAGGACTATTGTCCCAAAACCTTTGGGAAAATGGCGTTTCCCTTCCTCACTAGATCTGTTCTTTGTTAATACCAGGCACTGAGCTGGTAGGTGAAAGGCTGGAATGGATATTAGGAGTGTCCAAACAGCCCTGTGTGTGTATCCAGGGGGCTTGAAGATCATCCAGGGTTTTTCATATTATAGAGCTGCAGGCTGGGGTAGGGATGATGAATTGTGTCACATTTATTGGTCTGGACTCTTCGCTCCAAGCTCTGACAGGCTTTAAAAACAGAAAAGAATATAGGCACTGTTGTAATAAATAGTTGCCTGCTCTCTCTCTCTCTCTCTCTCTCTCTCTCTCTCTCTCTCTCTCTCTCTCTCTCTCTCTCTCTCTCTCTCTCTCTCTCTCCTCCCCCCCTCCTCCCCCCCTTCTGTGTGTCAGTCTATTGATCCAGGACAGCAGTTCACCTGGGAGCACTCCAACCTTGAAGTCAGCAAGCCAAAGAACCGCTATGCAAATGTTATTGCCTACGATCACTCCAGGGTCATCCTCACACCTGTGGATGGTAAGAGACACTCAGACATCTCAAGAGAGGCCACTTTACATACTGTAATTCTCACATAGTGGTCGGGGCCTTGATTTACCTCAACTGCAGAGAGAACTAGACCTTTATTTAATCCTTCTGTTGTCCCTGGTTTGAATTTGACCCATTTTCAAAATTTTGATATCCGCAATATGTTTGTTTTACAAAAATTACCCCAAAAATACATGGATTCCATACAACACTCTTCGCGAGTACAATTAATCATCACTACTTTCATTCAATTGTGGTTGTTTTATTCAATTTAATAGCATTTGAAAACAAATTGAAATGGTTTCAAAACTGTATTCTGACTAAACTTTGACATACACACATCTATGATTATCTACCAACATAAGTTCCTCTAATATTTTTAACAAAAAAAATAGGTAAGATTATCTACATATGAGGTTTATTGTCCATGGATTCCAAAAAAAGGTGTCAATCTAATGGTAATAAGTTGGTGTTAGTGGTGTATGTACTGGTGTAGGGTAAAAAAAAGCATTGAAAATGGATGAAAAACACTGGAAGACAACACAGGGGTTTAAACAATATATAATGAGAAAAACTTTCATTTCTGATTTCCCCTGTCATATACTGTAAATGTATTTCATCCTATTTTAGTAAGAAGCCCCACTGTTTTCTGATTGGCAACCCTATTAGATAGATAGATAGATAGATAGATAGATAGATAGATAGATAGATAGATAGATAGATAGATAGATAGATAGAAATATCAGACACACATCACACATACATAATATACATGAAGTAAAAGGATACAATATACATGAAATAATAATAGGATAGAATATAAGAACAAATAGTTTAAAATATCTATAAGTTAGGAATACAAAATGTACAACTGTTTAAATAGATATAAAGCTGTAGGTAAACAAACCTATTGTGCAATTAATTTGCTTGCTAACTTTGTCCAACTTGTTCCTTCCTGCAGGAGTTCCAGGTAGCGACTACATCAACGCCAACTACATTGATGGCTACAGGAAGCAGAATGCTTACATTGCCACACAGGGGCCGCTGCCGGAGACGCTGAGTGACTTCTGGAGGATGGTGTGGGAGCAGAGGACCTGCACCATCATTATGATGACCCGTCTGGAGGAGAAGTCACGGGTGAGCCTCTTATGTTGAGAAATAATCAAAATAATACTCTCATGACAATGGCCTTGGTTGACAGTGCATTTATCAAAGGAGAGGCACAACATGTTTTTAATGAGGACATAAATAGAGCAAGTTTTTGCATGGAATTAATTAGGGGTTGTAACGATACATCGATCTGGATCGATATATCAATTCAATGATCCAATATTATCGATGCATGGTGAAATCTCTAAATATCTATCCATACCCCTTTATTTTAGAATCCCACTTTATATTTATCATTTAAATATCTGACAGAGCTCAGTAATACATTTGTCCAATCATCTTTAAGTTGCTTTTTTGAGTTGATATAAATGGAACTGTGTCAGGTATGTGAGGTGGAGGACCCAAATGCAGAGAGAGACGGCAAGCAGGAGATGGTGTAAGCTTGAAGATTTTTAATAAGGGAAAAACACGGCAGAGCAGAGGCTGAAAAAACTAAGGAGCGGGATGCAGAGGGCTACAAACGCGTATGCAGGCTGACGGCACAGGAACACACATGATGACAGAACAGGCAAAGGCAGGCAAAACAATCTGACACAAGACAATGGGAACACGGGGGTTAAATACATGAGGTAATGAACTAATGAGGGACAGGTGACACAACAGGTGAAACACATCAGGGCGGGGCAGGACAATCAACAAAGCCTGGAAAACAAAGTAAAACTAGACAAGACAAGATCGGACACGGACTATCAAAATAAAACAGGAAATAGAACATAAACCGGGGAATACACAATATGAGGTAACACGACAGAAAAATATAGAATAAATATACAAACACAGGAAACATACAGAAATAACTAAACCAGGCAACATAAATGAACAAAAATACAAGACAAAATACCAAAACCATAACAGAACTGTGTTAAATGGGCTCATGTATCATCTCATATCGATGGCAGGCCCGTGAATTGAACTTTTTCTAAGTTCATAAATTCAGAATCCAAAATTCAACATAAAAAAATTCCATTTACCAAATTCAGATGCAAAATACAATGTTTAAAATTCAACTAATACATTTTCAACTTGCTCAAATTCAACAGGCCAAATTCAGCTGCAAAATGTAATCTTTAAAATTCAGTGTGAATATCCGGGAACCCAAGGAAAAGCAATCGATTCTAGAATCTGGATTGTGAGTTTGCCATTGTAGCTGCAGCCAACAACTAGAAACATTTTACAATTTGCGTCTGCTATTTCACCACTAAATTCACTTTTGAGACTTTTTTATGCGATAAATCAACTGCAGAGTTCGAATATGGGCATTTTTACAAAAATTGATGGCCAATTGCACATTTGCTCCGATGTTGTCGGACTTGATAAGCTCCAGTCTGACGTGACAGCCAGCTGGTGGCTGCCGGGATCGCTCGCTCGCCGGCCGACCAGTGATGCTAATTTTAAAAGTTAAGAGCTACAAGTTATCATTTTTGAGCAACTATTGTCAGAATGAGGGCTGTCCATTCTAACACAATAGGACGTAAATTATCATATTGAATTATTGCCCAGCCATAGGTACACAAATGCAACAATGAGAGTGTCCCATACATCAGTAAACTGATCTGCTCTGTAGTGCACCAGTTCCAGTGGTGCAGATGAGCTTGGCTCAGCAACAGCATCACCCTGCTGGTGGACATGAGATATGAGGCATTCACAGCCAGTCACATGGCAGATGAGTGCTAGCAGGGCAGGGACAGTTGTCATGTGAGTAATGATTGCAATCCTGTTTCACACTGTTAATAACTCCACAACCAAGGGGCAGAACTGAGTGCCACAGCAGTGAAACATTATTATTTGTGACAGAGACCATCAGCCCTCTGCCAGAGCCAATAACAACCTGGTTCAACCAGAGGTGCAGCATATATTAGATGATATCTAACCTGTGGCCGAGGCAATGGCTGCTGCTGATAATCAAACACAACCAGTTTGTCCACTCTTTCTGCTGATATGAGGCACTCTTGCATTACAGTGTACATGTCCCTAAGATAATACAGCTATGCAAAAGTCATGTGATTACTTTTTGAAGACAATTTTTAAAGCTTTAGTGTGTAACTTTTTTTTTATATTAATGTCCGTTACATTTAAGCCATTGCCAAATTAGTTTATACAAAGCTAATGAAGACTATCAGCTCCACAAAACTCTCTCACGGAAGGCTTGTATCATGTGGATGCACCGACAGTTTAGTTGTCATTACTTAGAATTCCTCATGGAGGAGACAGAAACTATGCACTATAGCTTTAAACTCCTTTTACATTTTTTTGAGCAGTCGTCAAAAATGCAGACCAGTGTTAGGTAGGGCTGGTCAATATATCAAATTTATAACGACATTGATATATGAGGCTAGATATCGTCTTCAATTTTGGATATTGTAATATGGTGATATGACACAATACTTGTCTTTTCCTGGTTTTAAAAGAGTCTGAATTTACCAGACAGTTGTAGCTGTTTCATTATTTGCCTTTAACTACTTAGTCATTGTATCCACATTATTGGTGATTATTTATCAAAACTCTCATTCTGTTAATATTTTGTAAAAGCACCAATAGTCAACCCTACAATATCACCGCAATATCAACATGTGATGTATTTGGTCAAAAATATTGTGATATTTGATTTTCTCCATATTGCCCAGATCTAGTGTTAGGTACGCCCCACAATACAAATATTCTATTATCTATTATTAGTCATTTCAGAAAACGGCCCATTGATATTCATTTGGGTGTCCAACCAAATACATGATCCTGAGAGCTTGTTAAAGCTAAAGTGCGTAGTTTCTGTCGCCGATGTCAATGAGGAATTCTATGTAATGACAACAAAACTGTGCGTCCACATGATACAAGGCTTTCGTGATCGCACACCACCCCCACCCCTCCTCCACGCAGTTGCTAGTAGCCAAGGAGGACTCAAAGGATTAAAAAAACATGATGGACTCTTCAGAAGAGGATTATCTACGCTCGATTTTCTGCGCGCGAAAGTCGCTGTACGAGACCATTTTCTAAACATAGCCATACTGAGTAATACAGAGAGAGTTGTGTGGAGCTGATTGTCTTAGTTAGGTTTGTATAAACTCATTTGGCAATGGCTTGAATGAAACTGACGTTCATTAATATAAAAATGTTACGCACTAAAGCTTTAACAGGTAACATTCTTTGCTAGAACACTGCTCAAGCTTCGCCCCCACAAGGGAATCCACTGATCTCAGCAATGCTGTAATTTCAATCCAAAATTCCACGGTCCAACCACTTAGATCCTTACCAGTATTGGAGTTAATAATGTAATGTCTTTCCTGGTGGTAGCATGAAAAAAAGGCTCATGGGGTCAATAAAATCAAAAGGGTTCACAGGGTTTTTCCTGGCTCAAAATGGGCCTCTGGGTGGACTATGCACGACAGTAAGCAAGAGCGGTCCGCGCACAGCAAAGGCGAAGAGTCTGTGTTACCTTATTTGACAGAAGTCTATGCATTCACCTGTTATTTCTGAAAATTAGATAAACAAAGATATATATTATGCTTGAGTAAATAAAACCCCAAAAACTGGTTAAAAAATGAATATTAACATTTAAATAAATCACCTGGAGAGTCCGGTACAGCCTGACTCTGGAGACAAAACAGAGATTAGCTCTCATATTTTTAGTTTATGTTCTGCTCGTTTAACTGTTGTTTGGTTAATTACTCCTAAACACATGTAGAGAGGATTTGAATTGCTATTTTTTCTCAATTATCATTTTGGTGCTGGTGATTTTCCTTTAGGGCTGGCTAAAACCTCCTTGTGTGGGGGGTGGGGGGGGTGCTAAAAATTCCTCTTTGCAGTAAAACCCCCGGGTTCATACTTTGGGGAGCAACAATGCTACAACAACAACAACAACAACAACAAGACCGTTACAAGTGTGGTCAGACTTGACACCACCAGGATTGGATTCTCAACTGGGCAAAAGGGGGCAACTGCCTCTGGACCCCAGACCTTCATGGAAACAAAACCTTCCGAGGTGAACAGTGTTTGTGTAATTAGATTACTTGCAATGTTTTTGGAGCATTTGCCATAAGAACAATATACTACAATATAAGCAATATATTACAATATGAAAAATATAATGCAATATAAAGAGGCAGGGTTTATATTATTAGCTATCTTGGGGCCCTGTCTTGGAGAAGGGCTATGTGTGAAAAACTAGTTTTATATTGTGCAACTTACATACAGTTGTGTTCAGAATAATAGCAGTGTGTTTAAAAAAGTGAACAATGCTCAAAATCCTTGGAATAGCTTTTAATTCCATAATATCAATGCATTGGGAACACTGCACATTCAATTCCAAATCAAAACGTGACCAAAATGTATCAAGTTTGTGTTATACCTTTACAGAAAGTGAAGAAAAATGAATATTAGGCTGTTCAAAAAAATAGCAGTATTTGCATTTTTCTTTACAAACTCAAACATTTACTGTATAAACTGAAAAATGTCTCAAGGGTTTGCTTTACTTTGACTAACTGCACTAATATTTAGTTGCATAACCATTATTTCTGAGAACTGTGTTACAAAGGAGGACAGATAGACTCAGGAGCAGAGCTCACAAAAAATAGGTTTATTAGAATAGGGAAATAAGGGGAGTGGAAAGGCAGATGCCAGGAGCGGAGAATACTGGAGGACGAGGAAACTCAGGGGAGCCACAGGAGTGATACGGGGGCTGGAGAGTGCGGGGAGTGAGGGGAGGCAGGATACCGAGGGAAGCGTGGGGAAGCCGTAACCGAGGAGCCGAGGGAGAGACACTGGAACTGGAGAGCAGGGAAAACAATAGCAGTTGGAGCAGAGTGCCGAGGGAGAGGGGTAGCCGTAACCGAGGAGCCGAGGGAGAGACACTGGAATTGGAGAGCAGGGAAAACAATAGCAGTTGGAGCAGAGTGCCGAGGGAGGGGGTCCATGGAGCGAAGCCAGCTGACTGGAGACGACAGTTGGGGTTGGAGGTGGTAACTGGAAATGATAAGATACAGGTAAGTGAATCGTTAGGGAAGGGTAAGACAAAGGAACAACAAGTTTTCAGAGCAAAGGATTTGGCTAGCGTTCACCAGGGTATCTGGAGCAACAATCAAGCGAAGATGATCTGTAGAGCCGGGGTAGAAATACTGGTCTTGATTGAAGATGGGAGGCAGGTGTGCGCGGTGGGATGCGGTGATGACGGAATAATGATCCGGTGCGCTCAGTCAGCTGGCAGCAGCAGTGGGAGGGGAAGAGCAGGATCGGCAGAGAAAGAGAGAGGGAGAGCGAGAGAGAAGAAAAACACAGGAGAGAAAACTAGCCGGGCAAATGAAAATAGGAAAAAAGGTAAACAAAAACAGAAAACTCACAGCCAGCCGACCCCGACCATAACAGTACCCCCTCCTCAACGGACGCCTCCAGGCGGACCGCCAGGCTTGTCCGGGTGGGCCCTGTAGAAGTCCTGCAGAAGGGATTTATCCAGGATTTGGCTGGCGGGTATCCACGAACGTTCCTCCGGGCCATAACCGGCCCAGTCCACCAAGTACCGATAACCCCGACCTCTACGACGCACATCCATGAGGCGGCGCACCGTATAGGCTGGGTGACCGTTGATTATCCGTGGAGGAGGAGGTGCTGCCCTAGGGGCAGAGAGAGGGCTGGTGGAGACCGGCTTGACCTGGGAGACGTGGAAAACTGGGTGGAACTTGAGATGCGAGGGAAGCTGGAGTCGGACGGCGGTGGGATTCAGGACCGCCTCGATTGGGTAAGGTCCCACAAATCGGGGAGCAAGCTTCTTGGAGGACATCTGGAGCGGGAGGTCTTGGGAGGAGAGCCAGACCTTCTGACCAGGCTGGTATACGGGGGCCGGTCTCCGATGACGGTCAGCCAGGCGTTTGTTGCGAGCAGCCGTGCGCTGAAGGGCTGCCCTAGCCTCCCTCCACACCCGTTTGCACCGCCAAAGGTGGGACTGGACAGATGGAACTGTCACCTCCTCCTCCAGATCAGGAAAAAGTGGTGGCTGAAAACCCATTGCGCACATGAATGGGGACATACCAGTGGCAGTACTGATGAGAGAGTTGTGCGCGTATTCGATCCAGGGGAGATGGGTGCTCCATGAGGAAGGCATACGGTGCGCCACACATCTGAGAGCCGCCCCCAGATCCTGATTAGCCCGCTCGGTCTGCCCGTTGGTCTGTGGATGATGACCGGAGGACAGGCTAACTGTAGCGCCGAGGGCTCGGCAGAAGGATCTCCACACTTGGGACGTGAACTGGGGTCCTCGGTCGGAGACGATGTCCTGGGGAATCCCGTGGAGGCGGAAGACATGGTGAACCAAGAGGCGACCGATTTCCATGGATGTGGGCAGCTTGGGCAGAGGGATGAAGTGGACGGATTTGGAAAATCGGTCCACAACGGTGAGTATAACGGTGTTGCCTTGGGAGTTTGGCAGACCGGTAACAAAATCCAGGGCGATGTGTGACCAGGGCCGACCGGGGACTGGAAGGGGACGGAGCAGACCGGCGGGCTGCTGGTGGGAGGACTTGGCATGGGCGCACACCTCACAAGCTGCCACAAAGTCCCGGCAGTCCTTCTCTGCAGCGGGCCACCAGAATCGCTGGCGGATCAGGAACAAAGTTCTGGCAGCACCAGGGTGGGAGCTGAATTTGGAGGCGTGCGCCCACTGGAGGACCTGGGAGCGGACATTAGGAGGGACGTAGAGGCGGTTGGGAGGACCGGTACCGGGATCGGGGTCCGTGGACTGGGCACGGCGAACAGCAGACTCTACCTCCCATATCAGGGAGGCAACGAGGCAGGAGCGCGGGAGGATGAGGTCGGGCCGGTCCTCTGGATCATCAGGAGAGTGGAGACGGGATAGGGCATCTGGTTTAGCGTTGCGGGATCCGGGGCGATAGGAGAGGGTGAAATCGAATCTGTTGAAGAACAGGGCCCACCTAGCCTGGCGGGGATTCAGTCTCTGGGCGGTGCGGAGATAGGAGAGGTTCTTGTGGTCTGTCCAGACTATGAAGGGGTGCTGGGCGCCCTCCAGCCAGTGCCTCCACTCCTCGAGGGCCAGTTTAATGGCCAGCAACTCCCGGTCCCCCACACTATATCTCTGCTCGGTGGAATTGAGGCGACGGGAGAAGAAGGCACAGGGATGAAGTTTTTGGTCAACGGGGGAACGCTGGGACAGGGTGGCCCCAACGCCCACGTTCGAGGCGTCTACCTCCACCACAAACTGAAGGGAGGGGTCCGGGTTCGTGAGAATGGGGGCGGAGGTGAATCGGGACTTGAGGAGGGAGAAGGCTGCAGCGACCTCTGGAGACCAAACAAAAGGGACGGAGGGAGATGTGAGACGGGTGAGAGGGGCGGCTAAGGTGCTGTAATTACGGATGAATCGACGGTAAAAGTTGGCGAAACCCAAAAAACGCTGTAACTGTTTAACAGAAACAGGGGTGGGCCACTCGGCTACGGCTTGGATCTTCGCCGGGTCCGCACGAAGCCGCCCACTCTCGATAATGAAACCCAGGAATTGTACAGAGGGGACGTGAAACTCGCATTTCTCAGCCTTAACGAATAGCCTGTTCTCCAGGAGCCGCTGCAGCACAAGACGGACATGTTCAACGTGTTGGACTGGGTCGCGGGAGAAGATCAGAATATCGTCAAGGTAGACGAAAACGAAACGGTGCAGAAAGTCACGGAGAACGTCATTAATTAATGCCTGGAAGACAGCGGGGGCGTTAGTGAGGCCGAAGGGCATGACTAGATATTCATAATGGCCCAACGGAGTATTAAACGCGGTCTTCCATTCGTCCCCCTCCCGGATCCGAACTAGGTGGTAGGCGTTTCTGAGATCTAGTTTGGTGAACACAACGGACTGGGAGAGGGAGTCGTGGGCAGAGTCCATCAAGGGGAGCGGATATTTATTCTTAACGGTAATGGAGTTGAGCCCCCGGTAGTCTATACATGGACGGAGGGTCTTATCCTTCTTGGATACGAAGAAAAAACCTGCGCCCAACGGGGACGAGGAGGGGCGAATGATACCGGCGGCCAGGGAATCTTTGATGTATTGTTCCATAGCCTCCCTTTCCGGGCGCGAGAGATTAAACAAGCGGCTGGAAGGGAGGGGCGCGTCCGGAAGGAGGACTATGGAGCAGTCGTAGGGGCGGTGGGGGGGTAAGGATAAGGCCTGGTCCTTACTAAATACTTGGGCAAGGTCATGGTATTCCGGGGGGACGAGAGTCAAATCGGGGGGATCTGGAGGAGTGAGAGTTTGGGAAGACGTTCCGGGGGCTCGAGCTGACAGAAGGCATGAGGAATGGAAGGCTGAACTCCAATTTCTGATCTTCCCCCGCGCCCAATCCACATTGGGGCTGTGGGTAATAAGCCAGGGGAGCCCGAGAACGATGGGGGAAAATGAGGCGGGGATGAGATGAAATGACAGGGACTCGTGGTGGTTACCAGAGGTGAGGAGCCGGAGCGGAGGCGTGCGGTGGGTGACAGTGGTGAGAGACTGGCCGTTAAGGGGCGTGTCGAGGGGAATACGAGGAATGGAAAGTTTTTTGGAAATTTCAATGTCCAAAAAATTTTCGTCGGCGCCAGAGTCTACCAGTGCCCCCAGATGCAGTGTAACGTCCTGCCATGACAGGGAAACCTCCAATAGGAGGCGAGGCTTGGGAGTGGTTCGGCTCGCCAGAGCTCCCACTGCTACTGGCGAGCCGACTCTTTTGGCCAGAACGGGGCAGGAGGAAATGAAATGGCCGGGGTTACTGCAGTAAATGCAGACCCCGGCTAGACGACGACGCTCACGTTCTTCGGGGGAAAGACGGGCGCGACCCAATTGCATGGGTTCAACGGGGGGTGGAGACGGAGGCGCAGGCGGACTGACGGACCGTGGCTGGGAAGACGAGGGAGCAGAGACCCGAGGGTGCTGAGGGCAGAACCGGGAAGAGGGTGAACCGCGAAGCGAGCGCTCTCTCTCCCTCTCCCGGATCCGATTGTCTAAATCGATAGTGGTATCAATGAGGTTGTCTAGGCTCTCCGGCTCGTCCCTAGTGGCTAAAAGATCCTTCATCCGCTCACTAAGCCCGTTAAGGAACATGCGACGGAGAGCCGGACTGTTCCAACCTGATCTGGTAGCCAGAATGCGGAAATCGACGGAGTACTCCGCGACACTGCGATTACCCTGACGGAGAGATGCGAGACGGGCATCTGTCTCCGCTCCCCGTACAGGGCGATCAAATACTCTCCTCAATTCCCCCACAAAGGCAGAGTAAGAGGAGAGGAGATCAGACCGTCCCCTAGTCACAGAAGTGTACCACGAGAGGGCCCGATCACGGAGCAGCCCCGCGACAAATCGCACTCTGGCCTCGTCAGAGCGGTACGTTACTGGCTGCCCCTGGAACACCAGAGCACACTGCACCAGAAATCCCTCGCACGTTCCCAGCTCACCGGAGAACTTGTCGGGCGGAGAGACCGGAGATTTGAGGTGGACGGGCGGAGCCGAATCATTAGTGCGAGTGTTATCCGTGCGGACTGACGAGGCGACGTTCCCGGAGGAATAGGGGGAAGGAACTGGGTGACCCAACCGCCGGACTTCCTCGACCAGGGAGCGAAGTGTCTCGGCCATGGAGGAGAGAGCGGCCGCATGTTGACCGAGCAGCGCCCCCTGGGAGGCCACGGCGAAGGAAAGATCTGGGGGAGAAGAAACAGAGGGGTCGGGGGGTGGAGGTGAGCCTGCTGAGTCCATATTTTGGCTTGATTGTTCTGTTACAAAGGAGGACAGATAGACTCAGGAGCAGAGCTCACAAAAAATAGGTTTATTAGAATAGGGAAATAAGGGGAGTGGAAAGGCAGATGCCAGGAGCGGGGAATACTGGAGGACGAGGAAACTCAGGGGAGCCACAGGAGTGATATGGGGGCTGGAGAGTGCGGGGAGTGAGGGGAGGCAGGATACCGAGGGAAGCGTGGGGAAGCCGTAACCGAGGAGCCGAGGGAGAGACACTGGAACTGGAGAGCAGGGAAAACAATAGCAGTTGGAGCAGAGTGCCGAGGGAGAGGGGTAGCCGTAACCGAGGAGCCGAGGGAGAGACACTGGAATTGGAGAGCAGGGAAAACAATAGCAGTTGGAGCAGAGTGCCGAGGGAGGGGGTCCATGGAGCGAAGCCAGCTGACTGGAGACGACAGTTGGGGTTGGAGGTGGTAACTGGAAATGATAAGATACAAAACAAGTAAGTGAATCGTTAGGGAAGGGTAAGACAAAGGAACAACAAGTTTTCAGAGCAAAGGATTTGGCTAGCGTTCACCAGGGTATCTGGAGCAACAATCAAGCGAAGATGATCTGTAGAGCCGGGGTAGAAATACTGGTCTTGATTGAAGATGGGAGGCAGGTGTGCGCGGTGGGAGGCGGTGATGACGGAATAATGATCCGGTGCGCTCAGTCAGCTGGCAGCAGCAGTGGGAGGGGAAGAGCAGGATCGGCAGAGGAAGAGAGAGGGAGAGCGAGAGAGAAGAAAAACACAGGAGAGAAAACTAGCCGGGCAAATGAAAATAGGAAAAAAGGTAAACAAAAACAGAAAACTCACAGCCAGCCGACCCCGACCATAACAAACTTCTTCACATCTGTGTTGCATAGAGTCGACCAACTTGACCTGTGAACAGGTATTCCAGCCCAGGACCATTGAACTACATTCCACAATTCCTCTGCCTTACTGGGTTTTGCCTCAGAAACAGCATTTTTGATGTCACCCCACAAGTTTTCTATGGGATTGAGGTCTGGGGATTGGGCTGGCCACTCCATAACATCAATCTTGTTCATCTGGAACCAAGACTTTGCTCGCTTACTGGTGCGTTTTGGGTCATTGTCTTGTTGAAAGACCCATTTCAAAGCATTTCCTCTTCAGCATAAGGCAACATGACCTCTTCAAGTATGTTTATGTATTGAAAGTGATCCATGATCCCTGGTATGCGATAAATAGGCCCAACACCACAGTATGAGAAACATCCCCATAACATGATTTTTGCACCACCATGCTTTACTGTCTTCACAGTGTACTGTGGCTTGAATTCAGTGCATGGGGGTTGTCGGACAAACTGTCTGCAGCCCCTAGACCCAAAAAGAACAATTTTGCTCTCATCAGTCCACAGAATGTTGCCCCATTTCTCCTTTGGCCAGTCAATGTGTCCTTTGGCAAATTTCAACCTCTTCAGTACATGTCTTTTTTTCAGCAATGGGACTTTGCGGGGGCTTCTAGCTGATAGCTTTGCTTCACATAGCCTTCTTCTGATCGTAACAGTACTCACAGGTAACTTTAAGTCTTCTTTGATTTTCCTGGAGCTGATCATTGGTTGA
This sequence comes from Zingel zingel, assembly GCA_023566125.1. NCBI lineage: Eukaryota > Metazoa > Chordata > Actinopteri > Perciformes > Percidae > Zingel > Zingel zingel. Next base: position 6,485,301 of record CM042322.1, read on the forward strand.
GCCTTTGCCATTTTGGCTATTCTTCGATCCATTCGAATGGTAGTTGACTGTTTTTTCCCACGTTGTTCAGGCTTTGGATGCCATTTCAAGGCATTTGAAATCATTTTGGCTGAGCAGCCTATACTTTTTTGCACTTCTTTCTATGTTTTCCCCTCTCCAATCAACTTTTTAATCAAAGTCCGCTGTTCCTCAGAGCAATGTCTGGAATGACCCATTTTGCTGAGTATTTCAGTGTGAACTATAACCACCATGCACAGCATTTGCTTCCTTCCTTCCTTAAATATGGGCCATAATTGACACCTGTTTCCATTACAGAATCAATCACTCACTAATTGAACACAGCACTGCTATTATTTTGAACATGCTCCTTTCAATTACAGATTCAATTATACAGCATGAGCAGCATGCATGTCATGACTGTTGGGTCTGTTGGTTTTCTATTACTCTATAACACTTAAGTGTTATAGAGTATACAGTAAATTATGTGCCATGTGGAAATATCACTTCTACCAAAACAATTGATGTATGAGGTTAGTGATGTTGGACTGCTATTATTTTGAACACAACTGTATATCTAAATAAAATTGTGTCTAGAGGTGTTCCAATACCAGTATCGGAAAAGCCTCCAATTCTGCCTAAATTGCTGGTATCGGATAGTACTGGAGTTAATGCACCGATCCAATACCGCACAATGTATTAAGTAGCTTATTTATGTTCTTTTTCCGTACTGACTGACTTTCAAACTAGATAATAGAAAAAAAGTAATTTGGCATCCATTCTCATATATATATGTATTTTTTAACCCACTGATATCAGATCGGTACGCGGTATCGTCCGACACTCAAGTTCAGGTATCAGAATTGTTATCTAGTTGTGTTGAATCAATTTTGCACCAACTATCTGACACAAGACATGGGTCCAGGTATTGTTCCAGCATTGCAGTGCTGGTTTCTATAGCTGATCATTTACAAAACCATAAACAAACAGCTGCCACATTTTCCACTTATTAAAAATGAATAAAATCTCTACTACAACTTAACAACTATTGTTACTACAGCTGCCTTAAAGCAGACACTCTCCTGTTGTAGATGTAATCCTCACCCACCTGGAAAACCTGCACTTGAATGATAGCAACAAACTACAAGCAGGTCGAACTGTGAAATATATGAAATGGAAAAATCAATCTTGTATAAGAACTGCAGTGATAACTGGTGCCATTTCCGGGGGCGGGGGCGTTGTATTTCCCCCTTTCTGGTCTTTATATCCCTGTCTCTGCTGAAATATTTGTATCCCCGGTGGGGACAAAATGTACCCCCCCCCCTCAAAGTGATCAATACTACTTCACCATTAGACCATATATATTATATACCAAAAATAGAAGTTTTTTTAAACTAAGTAAAGTGCTGTAACATGAACAGTCTATAGTACCATAGAACAATAAAATCTGAGCAGCAGTTGCTGGTTGTATTTAGCCCTTACAGAGCTCCGGGACGCCGGCTACCAGCGGCAGTTGTTTAGCCGTCAATAGGTGACTGTGAGCCGGCTACAGGCACCGCCAGATGACAGTCCTTTCAGGTGCCATGGTAGTGGAGTTTAGCCAGAAAAAGTGAGCGTCATACGGCGATGACAGTTAAGTTTAGGCACCAAAACGACTAGTTAAGTTTAGGAAAAAGATTGCGGTAAAAACACTCCAGAGGAAAGAACGAGCGTTTCCTGGGTGAAAGTATTTTATTTTTGCTGCATAGTGAACGCATAGTGTTAATCATTTTGAGATTATTTTCAGTTGAATTCATAAATAAGTGTTTTGTTTTGTTGTGCATGATCAAAAAACAATCCTTTTTTTCACAAATCGTACCTTGACTATGACATATAATACAGTGTTTTGAGCTATGGTTTGAGGCGGTGTGAGACGTTAGCATCCCATTGACTGCCATTCATTTTGACGTCACTTTAACAGTGAATAACTTTACATCTGAAGTGTTTAAATACTTTATTTGTCCATGTATAAAAGGCTAAATTACCTTGTATCTCACGTTATGGCTCCGTAGCAGACGTTATTGTAAAAATAGGCTAACGATTGTGTCATAACCACGCGACTTACTGTCGCATAGTAGAGGAATTACCGTATAGTACAGGAGAAGCTTGCAGGCAGTTTCGACTTACATTAGCTGTTTAAGTTTAATTACTAATGTTAACTAGCATGTTAGTTAGCGATAATTAGCCTGTGCCCATGTTATCTCCTTACATATACCTACGCTCTCTGTCTCTGCAAGATTGGGAATGATTGAGATTTCTCTTGGCACAGCTACCAGAAGACTTACAACTTTTCAGTTTGCTCACGTCACATTTACATCATCTCTCTCAGTTGGAGGCTGCGCGGTAACGCTCAGCGCTCACCGGAAAAGTGCTTCTAACGGCCTTCACTGGTCTCCGTCCAGAGCAACGGGATCTATTGGTCCATTCTTATATACTGTCTATGGCTGCCACAAGAAAGTTTTAAAACACCAAACACAAGTACTGAACTGCCCGGGAGTTTGTGTAGTAGCTAAATGTTTCCTGCAACAACAAAGCACTCGCTCTGTCTCGCTCGTCTCTTTTCTTTCTCTCTCTCTCCTTTGAAATAAAGCTGACTTCAAGTGCGGTCGGAAACGTCAAGATCTATAAAGGATCTGACAGGAAAACAGTTTTGTGAAATATAAAGTCTACTTGTGCTACGTTGTGGGGTTAAAGAACACAACAGGACGTCACACAAATTATTTTGTTAAGTGACAGTCCCCCCGCCGCAAAACCCTGCGGAAAATCGCCGGATCGCTTTTTTTGGTCTGAATGTAGCTTAGAAAGTACAATATTTCCATCTGAAATGTAGCAGAGTAAAAGTAGAAAGTGGCATGAAAAGAAAAAACTTAAGCAAAGTACAAGTACCTCAACATTTGTACTTAAGTAGGCTACATTACTTAAGTAAATGTAGTTAGTTACTGAAAACAAGAGGTAGCTTGTCAAGCAAATTGGTTAAGGTTGATGCTGTTGTTGAGTCTCTCAGATCTCTAGTTAACATTCTGTTGGCCTGTAACACTTAATGAGCCATGTGTGATGTGTGAGTCCAGGTGGTGGTTCTTCATACCACTTTGACCAAAGGCCATGTGGCCCTGTACTTGGCCGCAGGCCCTGCAAAACAACCCCCACACCCCCACACTGACACCTGCAATCCCCCCACCCCCCACCATCTGTTATGCCAAGCTCCTGCGGCCACCAGTCCCCTTCAGTCAGCACTGATGTCCACATGAAGGCTGCTTCACTCTCTGCATTTTTGCGTCCATCCCACAGCCAATAGTGGAATAACAACAGCAACACTAACGGGGCAGATGCTGTGTTGGACCAATTTGTTTTATGACTCAAGTCCTTTTAATCTGAAGAACCTTGTTTGAACTATGTCTCACTTAATGTTCCTTTTGCATTGCATCACAACGCTCTCAAAGTGTACGTGTAACTTCTACTTGTAGTATGTTTTTACTACAGTATTATATTGCTTTTGCTCACCCTATAACTCTGGGTTATCAGTGTTATCGAGAGGGAAGTCCAAAGAGCTCATTAAGAAACCAGTGGATGCTATAATAGAGCTAAATTAAACTCATTTTGTCTGTGAAGCAGCAGCCTAAGCCACTGTACACTACCCAACACACTATATCCAAGAGCTCAGCTTGACTAATTACTTAAAGTGTGACTCCACAGACTTTACACATTGAAGTCTGTTTACAGGTGTTGGGAAGAACTTTTGCATATGTGAAAAAAAGTTGTATAAAGCCTCTCGTGTTTCCAGAGGGAGCTGTGTGGAGTCTGATAAATGTCCTCAAGTGATGTCACTTGAGTCAGCGTCGGACCTTAAAGTGCATTCCCTTTACCTCGGAACTCGGAAGCTGGAGCTTGGAATGACGTAACTACTGAGTTGAATGTGTTCCATTTGAAATGACTTTGAAATGAAAGAAATCTGGAGGTGTGGAAAGAAGTGAGTTTACCAGACCTCTGTATCCTCATCTCTGCTGCAGGCTAGAGGCTCTAGGCATTAGCTGCTCCTAGCATAGCACAACCAAACCTCAAACCAAACTGTCAGCAGTCGAGTTGCATTGTGCGTAATATAGGTGCCAGGTTTTGACAAGAAAGAAAGTTGGGTTCTGTTGCATCATTTTTCATCCTTTTCATTCTTTTAATCTGTCTGTTATCTCACAAAGCAGAAAACTAAACAAAAAAATGTATCCATAAACATAATAACAATATTTTCTTGACTTGGTTGCCATATTCAAATGTTCTGCTTTATGTTTAAACTTCAACAATAACACTTTGGTGTGTGTCTGTGTGCAGGTGAAATGTGACCAGTACTGGCCCAGTCGAGGCACAGAGACATATGGGATGATCCAGGTGACCATGCTGGACACTGTGGAGCTGGCTACGTACAGCATACGTACATTCGCCCTCTATAAGGTGGGAACTCTATATGTACACTGTGTTTACGTAGACAAATACACTTGAGTGAGGGAAATGTGAAAACCTGGGCTTCCTGAGAGTTATGAATAAAAGTTGTCTGATGCCTTTGCTGTAGATTTGATGATAAATGGTTTGCCACTGATAGTGATATACCAGTGTATTTATTGCAGAATGTTAACATTCAATGACTCTTTGGAAAGGGTTTTATTCATGCTTTTGAGTGCTGCTCAGAAAGCATTTTTACTTTTTGACCCACCGGCCAAGGGGATTGGTAGATGATAAAATCCAGCAGCCAAGCATATTTTTTACCGGACAAAATTATAAATTGTCTTTTTGCGTCACATATATATTTGTTTTAGTACATTTCTTTTCAGTTAGTTACTGTGATGCATCTAACCAAAATGAAAGGAGTAACTGTTCAATGCCAAACGGCATGCAGGGTACAGCTCGCGTTCTTTCACTCGCTGCAGTACACAGAGATAGAACACATTTAGGTCCCGCCCCCACCGGGGAGGAAAACAACTCTCCGCTCTCCATTGACTTGTATTGCTTGAAAGTGCCTCCTCATCAATTCCACCTGCAAGCAAACAAGAGAAAAATGGCAAAAAGCTGTTGTCTGGTACCAACAATGTTAAGAACCCATAACCCAACGATATGTCCAACGTTACGTTTAGCTTAATTTACAGACAGTTAGGCTAAAACTAACATTTGGATATTTATTTTTGGTAACAAAATGTTTGCTGCACACATAGACATAACGTTAGCTTATTGTCAGGATCCCACTGTCCATTCTACCTGTGGATTCCTCACGTCTGTTTCCACTTTTGTCTTCATAAAAGATCCGTTTTTCAGAGTTGGGAGCTTATAAAAACTTAACACATGGGTTATTTACCCTGTTGTTGTATCACCACACAGCAGCCTTTAGGCATGTTTCAGTTGTTTGCTAGCAGACAAAATTGACTAGGAGGAACCTTCACGCAATACAAATCAATGGATTTGTTTGGACATTATTTAATGGATGGTTTGATTTGTGGGTGGGTGTGGCTTTCAAAGTATGATGTGAGTATCTGTTTCTATTTATATCCAGATGAATAATCATGAATTTTTCAGTGTGTCAAATCACATTTTTATAAATGACAAAATGTGTGTATGTGTGCTCTAACAGAATGGCTCGAGTGAGAAGAGAGAGGTTCGACAGTTCCAGTTTATGGCCTGGCCTGACCACGGAGTGCCTGAGTATCCCACCCCAACACTGGCCTTTCTACGCAGAGTCAAGGCCTGTAATCCTCCAGACGCTGGACCCATGGTGGTCCACTGCAGGTAAGCTACCTCTTAAGGTCCTAAAACACTAGGCAGATGGTCGGTCAATTATTTCCTCTCACACAGGCGCAGAACGTGCGTGCTACTCTTTGTGGTGTGTTCAAGTCCAGTGTTTTTGCCAAGACGCAACAGTTGGCCTTCGTCGGCACTAGTTGACGCCAGGTTGGTGCGGTAGGGCTTTTACATCAACACAAAGGCCTCAGTATGATTCAAAGAAAAGTGTGTAGGAACATCTAGCATAGTCTGAAATCCCCTTTCCAATGGCGTCCAACAATTAGTTTAACTTTGTGAAACAGGCAAACCAACTATTAAGGCCACATTACGCAGTGATTGGCCAAGTGTGTTGAGGTGTGGCCCACATGCTGCAGCAAACATTTCTCCTCTCTCTCGTTTTCTCCTCTATTTCTTCTGCGAACGAATGTGTTAAGCCAGGCAGGTAATCGCATACAGGAAGGCCACCAGTGCAGCTGGATACTTAACAAAATAAAACAAATTTCAAAATAAACCCAGGTTTATGGAGATTGACTGTGTCTACAGCGAGACACGCGATCAGGCACACGGAGAGAGACCAACGGAGGGACAGAGAGATTAACACACACACACACACACACACAGGGAGAGAGAGAGAGAGAGAGAGAGAGAGAGAGAGAGACGTTCTGTAGAGTGGAGAGGAGAAGGACCGCTTTTTGACCGGCGCAGAGAAATATGCGTCTGTTATGAACAACTAGGCGCACGATCAGGCAGGAATCTACGCTTCACGGCTATTCATGGCGTTTCCTCATGTGGTGTGTTTCTGCTGTGAGAGTAGGCGGGGTTTAAACCCTTCATGTGTACAACTGAGTGCAACACTATGAATCACAGGCGCACTGTTAAATGAAGATGACTAGCAGGAAAGCAGGGGATTAAATGAATTTAGTAGGAAGCATGTTAAACAAGCACACAATAACTTACAAAGCAAGGCTGTGGCAAAGTGAGTTAATAAGTATAACACAACTCGTCCAGACCATTTTGAAAAATGGATACATTTGAAAAACACATGTGTTACATGTCATTTAGCTGACGCTTTTATCCAAAGCGACTTACAATTGCTATATGTATGTCAGAGGGCACACACCTCTGGAGCAGCTATGGGTTAAGTGAGACACATAGGTTGATGTATCACAGTGGGAATTGAACCCAGATGTCCCACTCCAAAGGCATGTGTCATATCCACTGCACCATCACCAAGCCACGACTATATAGCTGTAGCAACTTAAAATGACCGGTCAACAGACACCTGTGAGTATGCCTATAATACTAACTGGATCAAATGCGTGTGTGCATAGAATTAGTATCATGGGTTAGTAAGGTTATCAGTAATTGCATTATGTCAAAACAAAACCGAGAAATACCCATAGATCTTTGAAAGTTCTCATGTGTACTAGCCCAGCTGGTCTGTGGGGCTTTATACCACACGTATCAAAAGAACAGAAAAGGCAAAGATCTGAAAATCCAGTCCAGTTTTCTTTAGGCAGATTGCTCCCTCCCTGCTGTTTAACAGACCTTCACATCACTTCTTCTTTGTAGTGAGGTCAGCGATGTTCGCACGCCATATTGAATCACTGAGGCAATACACTGGTGTCTTCTACACAACATGTGTCTGGCATGGTTAACGTTTTCTTTGTTGTGATTATTTCACTAGCAACCAAGTGTTGCTAAATTTATAAGCTAAATATAAGCACAGTAGACAAATAAATGATCTCTTTTAACAGATATCTGCATATGAATGCAGATATCTGTAGGCAACGGGTCAAGATTTTGGTTTCTGAAGCGTTTCTTTTTGAATAGGGACAGATGCTGCTACATAGACATTTGTGCAACAAATCTCCAATGTACAGCATCACACCATTCATAGCTATTGCTTATATCCAACGCCCGTCTGTGTTTGGATTTCCGTTTGTATCCTGAGTAGTACTAATTACGTTTGAGCGGGCTTTGGTTGAATGCAGAAAAAACTAGAGGCGCAACGCATTGGCTGAAATGCAATCTAAGAACCCATCGGCTATCCTCCGACAAAGCCTTTTATTTGTTTGTTTTTTTCGTCTCTCAACTCCAAGTCCAAGTCTGGTCTGGATATTGGCTTGCTGAAGCTCCGAAATATTGGCCACTCCCCCCAGAGGCTAAATCTTTGTCAGCGCAATAGGTGATGGGTTTCGATAAATGGTCTTTGAGTGAGTCGTTGTTGATTTTGCTAAATAGTGGTCACTATGGACACCTACAGTGACACCTACAGGATTTTACCTATATGTATTTTATGAGAATACAAACCCCAGAAAGAGTAGTTGTTGCCAAGGCAACTTGAAGCCATATTGCAATGGGATTACACCAAGGGGGTAAGCGTCTGTCAACAACCCATAGATCCTATGGCGCCATTTTGATGCTAACAAGCACTCACCCGCCGTTAGCATTCCATTGACTGCCATTCATTTTGACGTCACTTTGACAGTGAATAACTTTACATCTGAAGCGTTTAAAGACTATTTGTCCATTGTTTATTTCTAAAGAAACACGACAATGTATAAAAGGCTCCATTACCTTGTAGCTCACGTTATGGCTCCGTAGCAGACGTTTTTGTAAAAATAGAACGATTGTGTCATAACCAAGTGACTTACTGTCACATAGTAGAATAATTACCGTATAGTACAGAGGAAGCACGCAGGCAGTTTCAACTCACATTAGCGGTTTAAGTTTAATTACTAATGTTAACTAGCATTTTAGTTAGCAATAATTAGCCTGTGCCTATGTTATCTCCTTACATATACCTACGCTCTCCGTCTCTGCAAGATTGGGAATGATTGAGATTTCTCTTGGCACAGCTACCAGAAGACTTACTTTCAGACAGATTGCTCACGTCACATTTATGTCATCTCTCTCAGTTGGAGGCTGCGCAGTAACGCTCAGCGCTCATCGGAAAAATGCTTCTAATATCCTTCACTGGTCTCCGTCCAGAGCAACGAGATCTGTTGGTCCAGTTTATGTACTGTCTATGGATTACACCAGCCGCAATGCCAAATCAAGCCAGGGGCGTAAAGTTTAGGGGCCAAGGCCCTTTTGCACTTCCTTGCCACCTACCTCCGCCACCCATCTTCAAACTCAGCCTTCATTTTGATCTCAACTAACTACACATCTGTAAAGTTTTGTATCTGCATCTTGCACCGTGTGACACTATCGCAGTGACAAAATCTTTCTACAGACAGATAGAAATATGAATACCTGGCAAAGTACTTTAAAACTGTCTCTGTGGTAGATCTGCTACAGTAGGTGTCTCAAGGACCACATTTTGCCATGATGACACACAAACACACACACACACACACAAGGTAATAACAATATCAGCTGGTAACAACAAATGCCAATAAACTATTGTGTCAACCATGTTTTGTCTGTGTGCTCTGTCAGTGCCGGTGTGGGCCGAACAGGCTGCCTCATTGTGATTGAAGCCATGCTGGAGAGGATGAAACACGAGAAGTCGGTGGACATTTACGGTCATGTGACATGTATGCGAGCTCAGAGGAACTACATGGTGCAAACAGAGGATCAGTACATATTCATCCATGAGGCCCTGCTGGAAGCTGCAACATGTGGCAACACAGAAGTACCTGCCCGAAACCTGTACGCCCACATCCAGAAGCTCACCCAGATCCCTACCGGAGAGAGTGTCACCGCCATGGAACTGGAGTTTAAGGTTGGTACCTTCTTTGTTTTTGATTGTTTTGTGCATGGTAAGTTCGCACAGCTTGATAGTCCATTTAAAGTGGAACTCCGATCACATGACTGGCTCTGCTGTGTTTGTCTTGATTGACAGACTTTGTGATGCAATGCCGTATTATGAAACAAAACGGTTGTTGTGGTAAATGGCATTGTAAAATAAAAAACAGAAGTATAATCAATAAGGGGTGCACAATTAATCACAATTTTATCGAAATTGCAATATGGACTAGTGCAATATCCTAATCACAAGGGGGGGCTGAATGAAGTATTGTGGTGCTGCAGAGATCCTATCCTACAGTCTAAAGAAAAAAGTCTTTGTTTTGTACAGATTTTTGCAAAAATCACACTATAATCATTTTAATATTTTTCATTAATAATAAGAAAAAATGATCATTCCCTCCAATATCATGAATCATATCGCAATCGCAATATCAGTCAAAATATTTGCAATATTTTCCTTATATCCTGGAGCCCTATCATCAATTCTGAGGCTAACCAGAAAACAAAGCTAAGATCTTAGAACAGGTGTATTATGACCAAATTTGCGCTCTTGTGATTCTGGGAGCAGTCTTTTTAGGCTGAGGAGGGTGTTGCAATAGTCTAAACCCAGTGGTTTCCAAACTTTTCACGTCATTCTCCCTTCACCCTGAAATTCCTTGCATTTTTAACTGTAAACACGCAACTAAAGGAGCCACACTTAAATGTTATTGAAATAGCATTGCTAAGAACATGAACTGTGTTGTTTTCTCACGTTTCTGCTGTGCAAATGAAAAATTCAAGTTGATCTTTGTCTAAAGTTTTTACATTCCAAATACACAACAACGTCGCTTCATATTTTAGATTTGACTTGTGTGTTTGCTTGATGATCACCTGTTTTTCTGTCCATCTTGTACTGTACATGCCGTTTGCTAACCCGTGCCTTGTAGCCTTGCTAGCATCAGAGCACTCAAATCGATTCATAGATCTTTTTACACAGCAGACATTTTGACTTGTAGTACCAAGAAAGGCACATGTATGTACTGCATCTACCTGAGACAAGAAGCCTCTAACTGTACTCAAGCTATATTTTTGATATGATAAAATGTGGCTCTGGAGCATATAAAGTCAGAATCAACAATAACAACAATTCAACGGACTAAAAGTCAGGATATCTCAGCCTCTGTTGCATTCATTTTGGCCATTCATTTTTTTTTTTTTTTTATGCAAGTCTTCCAACATAATGGAAGAGCAATCTTAAATGGCTTAAGTGCCCCTTTAACGGCATGATGCAGTGAGAGCTAGGGAAGGGTGAGGATTTTTATCTTCCGCCTGTGCAACAGAGATGAACTCCTTCTCAGAGGAGGAGCTGCGAGTGCGAGAGCTTAACTTCTGAACTTAAGACGACAGGCCGAAGGAGAGGGAGGGTGCAGAGGGAGAGAGGGATGGAGGGAAGGAGACAGGGCCAGGACAAACTAGATGTCTGACGGCTTAACGATTAGGGCCTACTGGGTTTGGTGGTTTTACATGGGATGAGCCGCAGCACTGCACCACCCTCTACTGCTCACTCCGCACTGAGCGACACCACAGTGATTCAACACCCCACACGCCTGGGGCGGCATGCCACAACCCAAATTATACTGCTTGTTCAAGCAAGCAGGACGGCTGTAAATCCGGACGGAGCATAATTATGTTTTCATCCTCGACTCAGTGTAAATGTCTTTCGCAAGCGCTTCTCAAAATGACACATGCCCTTGCAATGCAGAGGAATCACATTAGGGCCTGTCAGCAAAGCCAGCCCGAAAAAACCCATCTCAGTTGGGATGTTGCCATTCAAAAGTTTTATTCTCCTCAACTTAATATGCATTGATACAGGCCTCTCTACGTCAGCTCAGAGTAAATATGTGTTTGTTTTGACTTGTCAATGTCTTTGGGTGTTTTTTTTTTAAACACCATAAGCCCATCATACATGTGTCTGCATATATCATCTGTCACAAAGCTTCTTAGGAGCTCTCCAGAAAGTTCAAGTACTTCCCCCATTTTCTAGTATAGACATTCAATCTGGCAAACTGTAAATATATGACTTATATATATAGGCTATATATATGTCTTCAAACGCCTCTACCCTAGCCATCTCACAGGCCCACTCCTGGATTGATGGCACCCCCTCATTCTTCCATCCTCTTAAAAGAATCTGTCTGGCTATCATTAAACTAGTCTGGACCCAGCTTCTTATGTGCTTATCGATCCCGCTTGGGATTGACCCATCTCCCAGAACAAATAATCTTGGGCTGAATTGAACCTGGGTCCCTGCAATCAGACATAGGTCATCATGTATCCTAGTCCAAAATTCCTGGACCTTATTACATTCAGGATGTGATAAGGTCCCAGCATCAGGTTTATTTGAAGTCAGAGAACAAAGAAGATCAGCTCAAAGTGCATTTTTCATGCATTAATAAGAATGTTAGATCCCCAGGCCCTTTAATAACCTTACCACATTCCACCAAGACCGGTTGTATTAGCTCTTTGAAAGACCAGCAGCGGCAACCCGTTCTCACTCCGAACTCGTAAAATACGGATGTTTGGACAGTGGCTGTCAGCGTCAGAAGCGATGCAAAAAGCGCCCTTCACTGTGTTTGTAGAATGCACCAGGGAGAGCAGCAGTTACACGGGGTTTGAAGATGACGTAGCACTAAGAGCGACTACGGTAGGGAGTAGTATGAAAGCCCGAAAAGCCACATAGGGAGGTTGGTTGGGGTGGTGGATGTGTCAAACAACACAGGACTTTCACCCAGGAGAATGGGGATTGTGTCCCGCGTGTCACGTTTCCTCAACCCAACCGTCGCTTTCTTCTTTTACTAAACCCAACTGTATGGTTATTGTTTTCCTGAACCCAACCGTCCCATTCTTCTTTTCCTAAACCCAACTGTCCCATTCTTCTTTTCCTAAACCCAACCGTCTGTTCTTCTTTTCCTAAACCCAACTGTCCCGTTCTTCTTTTCCTAAACCCAATCATCCGTTCTTCTTTTCCTAAACCCAACCGTCCTGTTCTTCTTTTCCTAAACCCAACTGTCCCGTTCTTCTTTTCCTAAACCCAATCATCCGTTCTTCTTTTCCTAAACCCAACCGTCCTGTTCTTCTTTTCCTAAACCCAACCGTCCTGTTCTTCTTTTCCTAAACCCAACTGTCCTGTTCTTCTTTTCCTAAACCCATCCGTCCCGTTCTTCCCACTTGTCATGGAAACGTAAGCCCACCCACGACCTTTTCCTTAACCTAACTGCGTCAAAAATGACGCCAATAGTCCCCACCGAGCGCGTTTAGATATGACGCTAAAGGAGACTTTTAGCGTCTATTCCAAGCGTCCCTGTTTTACGAGATGGGAGTGAGAATCTGTTGGCAGCGGACAGTGGAGACAGTGGGTGTAGTTTTGAAGCTGCAGTGAACGTGTCCTCCTTTCTGTGTCCGCAGAAACTGGCCAACTCTAAAGCACATACCTCAAGATTCATCAGTGCCAACCTCCCATGTAACAAATTCAAGAACCGCCTGGTGAACATCATGCCTTTCGAGTCCACCCGTGTCTGCCTGCAGCCAATCAGAGGGGTGGAGGGCTCCGACTACATCAACGCCAGCTTCATCGACGGATACAGGTAAATCCATGGAAACCATTTCATTGTGGTGTGTGACACACAGGGCCAGCGAAAGAGATAATAGAGAGGATAATATTCTGCAAAAAAAATAATGTTTTGGCGGTGGTACCCTAGTCAAAAAGTAGTATACTTTAGTGTCTATGAAACATAAATTAAAAACATAAAAGTTAGTACAAGTATACTTTTACTTTTTGTGCTTAATTGATTGCTTGAGTGCAAATTGTACATAAGTGTCCGAGCAGGTTAGGTGTTCAGCATATGTTACCATGGCGATTTAACCCGGTAACAAGTGATCCACTGTCGTGATACATAATACCTGGGTTGAACCTGAAGTTACCTCATTAACGCCAAATCTTGCTTCGTAATACAGGCCTACTGATGTGATCCATGTGATTGTGATGTCACAAACGAATAGTACAAGCACATAGTAGTGACATTTGAGTACAGATTCAGCGATTGCTAAAATTGCCCTTAACTGCCTCTATCTTTTGCTCTCTGTGAAGCAGACTTGCTTTATAAAGTCTTATAAAGCAAATGATAAATTAAAAAAGACCTCCAGCACTATGCAATAGCTAAATAAAGGGAGGGAAAGAGAGTCTGCCTGAGTTTGTAACACAACTACAAATATTAGATGTCAACATTGGTATTGTCACATATCAGATAATCCAGGGCCTCAATCCCCGGCCTCTCGGAGAAGCATTTCTTTTCCGAAAATGTAAACACTAATTGGAAATACTTTCCAGTGCTCCAGCAGAGTAAAGTCTGTGCTAATGAATCAGGACTTTTACTTGTATCGAGGGTGGGTGTGTCTTGTTCTGGGCTGTCAGCGCCTAATGAAGTCCCCTGGGCACCTCCACCTAAGGGAGGATGGGGAAAGAGGCAGGGGTGTCCTGTAATTCCTCTTGCAGTAATTAATAGTGGAGTGAGAGCCAGGGAGATCCAGCACTCTCTGAGCTCAGACTTTATAGTGCACAGTGTGGATTAGGATGGATTAAGGTGATGGGGAGAGACTTAACGATGATTAGTGGAGGTGTCCAATCACCTCAATGTACAGTATATCAGCTGTAGTCATTCAGCTCGGTGCCTGTTCATGGTGATGTGAGATAGAAAGTCAGTAAACAGGGGTACTCCAGTCTATCATTACTTCTAGATTAGAGAATACTTGGAATAGAATGGACGTCCTGCTTAAACCATTTATTATCATTTGATAGCACTCAGTTATGGCTTGACTGTAATGTGACTATTATTAAAGTGGCTATTTGTAACTTTCAGTTTGTGTATATTCTAACGGCCGCTTTGGACAAAAGCGGTAGTGTTTTTACCACACCTGCTGTTGTAAAGATCTTTTCTTTACGGTGCTGTATTGCACGCTGTAGATTGCTGAGTTAGCGTTATGGGGAGGTCATATAGTTGCTATGACTACTTTGCTCAGACAGAAAATCATTTATTGACAATAAGAGCATAAGTTACAGATGCATCATTGCATTTCAAGTGTTGCATACGGTAACTTAGCCTACTTTGGATGTCTCGTGAGCTAAACCGGGTATCACTGTCACTGTGTCACGAGCCAAAGCATTAAGAGATTGTTGTAGCAACCAATGTAATAATAATTTAGATTTATATAGCGAATTTCATGAAACCCACGGATGCTTTACACAACTACAGGGGGACAAGGGAAAAGAAAATAGTAGGCCAACACAAACACGGACTAAAAGGAATAAAACATCCGTGCTGAATGGAAGGGGGACGTAATTTAATGTTTATGAATGAAATAGACATATTACATACCTGAGGGCCAATTCGGGGACGTTTTTGAATCATTTACAATCCCGTAATTGTCTCCATCTGTTAAAAGCCAGACCGAGATTTACTCTAGTTTTCGCCCATCGTTTGTCACATTCCCTTTTTTAGCTTAGTTTAGTTGTTCTCCGTTTGATTTAATTTTTTTTTCTGTGATGGCTCTGCCCCAGTATCAGCCATAACTTCTAAAATAAACATACGGGTGCCCGGATAGCTCAGTCGGCAGAGCATGCACCCATATATAGAGGTTTACTCCTCGACGCAGCAGGCCCGGGTTTGACTCCGACCTGCGGCCCTTTGCTGCATGTCACTCCCCCCCTTTCGTGTCTTCAGCTGTCCTGTAAAGGCCTAAAATGGCCAAATAATAATAATCATAAAAAAAAATATGTTAACTAAAAATACAATTAGGCCTATATAAAGAAAACTCCTTTTACCTGGCTTTTCCGGTGTTACAAAGAAATGTGTGACCCGTCACAATGTGCGTTCTTAACTGTTTCAGAAACATTAAAAAGTTACATATAGTCACTTTATGGAAAACTTGTATCTTCTTTTTGTTGGTTTGGCCATTGTTTCTTTCAGTTATCACTTAATTTAAACCATTATTTAGAGACCAAACTGAATGTAAGTATCCCTGAAATGGCTAAAAATCCCTATTTGCTCAGGAAAACTGTGTGCACACAGCTACAGTAAGTACACTTGGTCAAAGTTGAAACCGGAAGCTCTTCCAAATTATGATAACACCTGCCAAATGTTGCTGGAAGAGATGCCAAACGACTCCTGCTGCTCCGAAGGGATGGCTTTTTTCATTTCCTCATAATCGATTCGAAGCCATCAGATCTTTTTAAGGACATTGCCGTGGTCTTAGATCTCAGCAATTTACTTTGTGAGTGCAACGCTATTATGACTGATAGATATAATGACCAAAACTACAATTATACTGAAATTAAACTTTATTCAAGTTTCACTAGAATGGAAATTGGTCATCTGTATCCACTATAATAAAACATGCTTTTACTGTACAGTAAACACAGATTACAATACTCTATATGTATATTGTCAACAACAATGATCAAATTCTACTAACACGTATTGTGTGTATCAGCCTGATGTATCTTGTTCCTCTGCCATAGAGCTCCATTGTTGTCCAAAAACTGTTCAAAACACATCAGAAGGTAGTGCAGGTTGTCCAGTCATTACACGGTTGGCGGTTCAATCCCTGGGAAAGTGTCCTTGATCAAGACACTGAACCCCAAGTTGCCTCCAATGGGCAGGCCAGCTGCAGTGAATGGGTGAATTGTTAAGCAATTTGTCTGTTAAGGTAGAAAAGATGCAGTCCAGTTAACTTTACCGTTGCACTGGCTGACATGTCTCACTATTACCATGAACAAACCCCCTGTAGTTTATTTTGACTCAGTCCTGTTGTCCCAAATGCTCACTAGACTAGAGCACCAAATGTGGATTCATCCGCAGCTGAAAATAGTGCTCAAGAAATGCACTGTTCCCTCTTGCCACACACAGGGGAGGAGAATCAGAAAGTATTGAGAGATGGCATAAACCATTGTTGTTTTTTGTCTTTTCTGAGGATTTGTTGACAGTAGTAACAGTATGGAATAAAGCCAGCTTTGTCCTTTAAACACACGTCTTCTTTGATTTCCACTATGATATACAGCATATGTTGTTTTATCAATCAGCATAACGTTATAGCAACATTAGTTGGTTAAAACGGTTTACAGTTCTGGGTGCTCTTTAGCAGCCAAACTGTTTGCTTGTGTTTGTTTGTTTGCCTGCTTGAATGCACAGAGGTCAGTAATGATGTCATTATTATTCAACCTCCCACATCTGGTACTGGTCCTGGTTCCTCTAATCATTGTGAGCATTGGTGAGCCAGAACAGCCAGCAGGTAAAGGGACGGCCGTGCCAGAGTCCCAACAAAATACAGAAGCTTTGGTTCCTAAGTTTATATTTGTTTGTTTTATTGTGAAGGTATTCAAACAATAGTTCCAATGCCTGTTGCACAGAGGTGAAACCTGATAGCAGGACAGGGGCGGACTCGCAAACCAAAAATAATAGTGCCTCTAGCCATCTCTGGCTACGCACAAATGATAGAGCACTGATAACACAGATAACAGAACAGGAATACTCAGTATGTGTGCTGCACTAGCACTCATGCACTCATGCAAACAGGCTTCACTGCATTACCCAAGCCCTTTGCTGCATGCTTCAACACTGCCCCCCGGTGGGTAGGTCAGAAGTAGTTCCGGAGCCCCGAGCCGAGCTAAGCAGCTGGGATGGCATCTGTCATTTTAACAGCGCTGTTAAAAAAGGGTCTGTGTTCAAGCAAAAACATTTAAATATCAGTGCATACATTAGCAACAACTGACTCATCAAATGTACTTTAAGGGGCTGTGTAATGTTAAATATTTAACACTTGATTTCATTTCAGTTCAGTCCTAAACAGTTCAACAGTTGTGGGACGGCATTGCCTGGAACTAGAAGCTATTAAAGGAATGTGCTGAAGGGTGAATCTGAATGAACTCAGTTTTATTTATGTAATATTATTGCGGGCTCACATACATAAATATGTATGACAGGAATTCTTAATGTACATTATAGGTGGATGTATATTATAGAAAGATTGCTTTATTAAACCACGGGGGTTGAAGCTCTTTTCTAGGATTTTATTTAGATTTTCAGTTTACGTATACAAAAACTGGGCAAAGTGGGCAACTTCCCTACGGACCTAGACCCCCCCAAGGGCCCCAATGGCCCCAAAAGCCCCAGGATCACTGTATGTCAGTTGGTTTTTAATATTTTGGTTGATTGCAGATTTGTTTGGAAATATGTGGTGATGGCCAAATGAAGCCTCACAGAGCTTCATGAAGAATTTTATAGTCACTACTAGATGGTTTAATGAAAAAAAAAAACCTCAATCTTCCATCCCTTTGTTGAACAGAGAGCGCCATCTAGTGGGCTCAAAAAATGGTTTGATGTTTTATATTTTGTGTGGACCCCAGGAAGAGTAGCTGATGTTCTGCATCAGCTAATAGGGATCCCAATAATATCTCAAATAAAAGCTAAAATTCTGTATTTAATTAAATAATCACTAACTATTGGATGCACAGCAAAGGTTCCAGGTAGTACACTATTCTAAAGTACAACTTTAAGATGCCATATGTATTCTACCGCATTCATTGTATTTATGGGTACTCGTGTGCACTACACTAGTGCACAGACAACAGTGTTGCCAGATTGGGTGGTGTGTCCCCCCCAGTTGGGCTACTTTGCATTTGATTGGGCAGCTTGTGATAATCTTGGCTACTTTGCTTTATTTGGGCGGTTTCCCCCTGATTAAAAGTTAGAGGCTACATTGACCTTGATATGTGTTGGATGGACAGAAATGTCTCTCCTCCTCCTTGGAAACCAATCTATGACAATTGGGCATGTGTGAGCCTTTATTTCTATTAGTATCTATTTTGAGGAAAGGAGGACAATAGGTTGCACCTAGCAGGTTCTTCCAGCCATGCATGTCCACAAACAAACTCATTTACTCACAGCCTGGGCAAGACACACTCAACAGCAGTAAGTTAAAGCTTTTTGTTGGCTGTTTACTATGATGACATGAATATGTCTGGATGTAGTAATGAACCAGCATCATTATTTATCTGCCATCACCTGTATTTTTATTACAGTAAAATCGAATTCTGCACCGGAACCATACACTCCAAGAAATATCTGTGTATTTAAAGTTATATGTCTGTATATTTTAACAGAAATTGTCCGTAGAACGTGATTCACAGTTGTATTTTTGTTTTTTAAGAGTTCAAATTGCATAATTTGTGCTTCGACAACTTTTGTCGGCCACAGAGTTTGGTTTTGGGCGATTAAAGAAGTCCACTTTGTCATTTTTTTCCAACCTTTTGTGACACTTTTTACGTCATTTTTGTCGCATTTCTCAATGTTTTCAGAAGTTTACGAACTGAGCAGCTTTGAATGAGAGAATTTTATTTAATAGGCCTAACAAAATGTTCTGTATTTTTAAGTACGTGACAAAGTCTGAGTAATGAGCTGCCAGAACCTTTTCTGTTATTTTACGGAGGTATTTCTCAGAGTGTAGCTAGGGCTGAAGAGGAAGAAAGTTGAAACAGTATCCAGAGAACCCTGAGGCGTAAACACAGAAGTGTCTCTGTTCCAATTTGCAGGCAGCAGAAAGCGTACATGGCCACCCAGGGCCCGTTAGCCGAGACCACTGAGGACTTCTGGAGAATGCTGTGGGAACACAACTCCACCATTGTAGTCATGCTCACCAAACTCCGCGAGATGGGACGGGTAACGCATCACCATCACACCTTATGTCATGTCATGTCATTTAGTATCAAACAGTATTACATCTAATTGACTAAAATGAAAGCCTTCAATGATATAAGTATATAAATCCGGGTTTTTGATACACATACATAAAATATGTACAAATAAAATATATATATATATATATATATATATATATATATATATATATATATATATAAACAGGCACAACAAATACAAATATGGAATGCATTTTAACATTTAAAGTAATTAGAATTTGGTTCACTTCCTTTTTAGCATGATTGCCCATAATGTTTGGGGGAAATGAAATTAATCTACAGTTTGCTAAATCTGACATTTAAAAAACCTTAAAAAGCTCACAGAATTTGCCAATACCTGCACATAACCTGTTGTGTTCCCTGTAATAAAAAAAAATAACTTTAAACTGTTTGTTCATACTATCATTAAGTTGTTAAACGTATTTTTAGCATGTACTTTGTGTAAACTTAAATGATTTTACCCAACGTAGTTGTACAATTACTATTGTACATTTGAAGTATTAGTTCAATGTATATGTTGTATGTGTTGTAGTATAGTATATTTTAAGTTGTATTACTTTCATATAACTACAACATTAGTAAGTTGAAATCACACAGCTAAAATACAGAAATCATCAGCACATTTCTGAGAACAATCAAAATATATATTTTTATATATATATATGACACAGTAACTGCAATATTCAATTATATATATAGAAATGATGCATAATCTTGAACTGAATCACGTGACATTGTTTTAATATTCCTACAGATTCTGTCCCACTCCTCATCATCCAGTGTAATACTCACTTTTCTTCTCTCCGTTCTTTAGGAAAAATGCCATCAGTACTGGCCTGCTGAGCGCTCCGCACGCTACCAGTACTTTGTTGTGGACCCCATGGCTGAGTACAACATGCCTCAGTACATCCTGAGAGAGTTCAAAGTCACAGACGCCAGGGTAGGTCTTCCTCAGCAAAGCTTTGTTGCTATTGCCTGCCGCAGCAGAAGGAAGATGGTTTCAGCTCGTTTTAATTGGAAAGGACATCAACGGCACTTAGGGTGCTATTTCTGCAACAGAATATGTTTGTGCTGGCAGAGTGCCATTTTTCTTTGCATGCAGAGGTTTCTTTTTCCATCTGTATCTTTTAAGCATTTTGTGAATTTCACTGCACTTAAGTGGGAGGTTTGGGACTGCACGCTCCCCACGCACACAGAGTTCACTGTCTGAAAAAAGAAAAAGGTGATTTGACTGGTCATGACTGACGGTCTTCTGCTTGAGTTTTGTTTTGTTTGTTATTTTCTCTCAACTTTACTTGAAAAAAAACAACAGAAAATGATGGGAATTTCTCCCTGTTGTATTCATGTACATGTGTGACTATTTTTTCATAAAAAGGAAAATTTAAGACAAAATGACTTGGACGTAAAAGGAACTTCTTAAGTCTGTATTGTGCACAAAAAATTGGACTACTAATTCCTAGATTTACAGGAAAAAGTAATAGAAGAGTAATACCTTACTTTTTTGGTTATCTGTTACCCCACCACTGGTTTCTACTGCATCTAATGACGGGGCTGTAGACCGTGTGTGAGTTGCTAACAGTATCTGTCTCCATTTCTCTGTGTATTTGTCAGGATGGTCAGTCGAGGACCATCAGGCAGTTTCAGTTCACTGACTGGCCAGAGCAAGGAGTGCCAAAAACTGGGGAGGGATTCATCGACTTCATCGGCCAAGTCCATAAAACTAAAGAGCAATTCGGACAAGACGGACCAATTACTGTGCACTGCAGGTAAACTGTGTGTGTGTGTGTGTGTGTGTGTGTGTGTGTGTGTGTGTGTGTGTGTGTGTGTGTGTGTGTGTGTGTGTGTGTGTGTGTGTGTGTGTGTGTGTGTAAGTATTTGTGTGTGTGTACTAGAGATGCACCGATTACAACTTTCTAGGCCGATTCCGATTTCCGATTTTCATTGAGTTAGGCCAGCCGATACCGATTTTAGCCGATTCCGATTTCATTTTTTCTAACCACTTTACAGCACACACAAATATTTATTTTCTATCTTTTCTTTAACAGAACATTTTGCATAGAACATTTTTTGAACAGATAATGGATCACTATAAAATAGAACTATAGAAATTACTCCCGGTGTGGGAAATTCACACACATCTAAAGTGCAATGTTAGAACCATTTCCTTCTTTTCACATCCAATATCCAACTAAAAAAATGTGATTTGGGTTTTTGGTGTCGTCCCTCCACGCCCTACTTTTTCCTTGAAGGTGTTGCATATGCAAACTTGTTATCTTCTTCACACACGCTGAAGAATTTCCAAACAGCTGATATGTTGCAGGTTCATTCACGAGGTTCCCTACATGTTCGAGAATAGCGCTTACACACGCTTCACACCGCGAGCGGGTACGCGCCACACACGGCGGAAAAGTTGAGAGAAAGGAAAAAGAGACTGTGCTGTCGCGTCTGTGTGTGTGTGCGTCCTTGAAAACTGTAACTCGTATAACTTATGTCGTCAGTTAATTGTAGCATTGACCGGCATGAAATTGGCATATGTCAGACTGACCTGCCGGTCACTGGTCTATCGGTGCATCTCTAGTGTGTACGCATTAGTCCAGTCCCTTTAGCTTTAGAAATGCACACCAGGCTTATCTGTGTTCTTTGTTCAATGCAATTCGATTTAATTTTGTTACAGTATCAAATCATAACAGGAGTTATCTCAGGACACTTTACATATTACAGAGTAGGTCTAGACCACACTATAATTTACAAAGACCCAACATTCCAACAATGATATGGCCTCCACAATCCAGTGGGATAGCCTCTGGCAGGACAATGGCTTGCCCTTATGGGAAGTAGACCAGGACACGAACAGCTGATCCGCTTTTCTGAACCCAGCCGTCCAACTCACATACTTGTGCAGAGCCCGGACAGGGCATAACATGTGAAGTCTTTGCTCCTCTCCTGAGGAGAAAGGAGGCGGGTGAAATGCCAAGTGCTCCACTGAGGGACACCTGTAGGCTGACTCCACCACCTTAGGGACAAAGGCTGGGTTGGGCCACAAACAGACTTTAGAGAACCCTGGGGCATACTGCAGACAGGTAGGGCGAATAGACCAAGCCTGTAAGTCACTTATGTGCTTTGCAGTGGTTAAAGCCAAGAGCAAAGCTGTTTTAAAAGAGACAAATTTCATCCCCACTGCCTCCATAGACTCAAACGGGTGATGAGCGAGGGCATCCAACACGATGAGGGTCTAGGTGAGGGTGGTAGATCTCCCCGCCCGCTTGGGAGAGAAGGTTTCTGCGTATGGGGAGAGGCCATGGCTCTCCTGCCAGGAGCTGTATTATCTCTGCTACCTTATCTCTCTGGATGACCACCGCGGCGCTATCATTATTAGCGACAGGTCCTGTCCTCTCACACCTCACTAGGTTGGGGGAGATCAGACTGGGGGGGAGGGGTGCATAGAGCAGCATATTTGGCCAGGGCTAGAGCATCCACACCCAGCATTGCATTTACGCCTGACAGAGAGATGAACACTGGATGGGTACTGTTTGTGGCTTTCGGGGTGGTTCCCAACAGACACGGGTCATAACTGTTGGCCACCGCCACCCTCAGTCGCCTTTCCAGTATCTTTTCTGTCATTGACACACAGTGGGTGACCGACTGAGTCAGCTAGCGCTGCCTGAGCGCATTTAGCACCCATGCAGGCTATGCACATCTGGTGAGGGTCCCTGCCTGAGATGGATGCCCCACATGACGCGGGGCACAGGCGGGATACAGTCTCACTAGCCTTCGGTTCTGACCCTTTGGCAGGGGCCGCTGCCGAGGACATGGTGACTGGAAAGGAAGAAAAACTGCGTGAATATTCAACCTTAGCAGGCGCGTCGTGACACGTTAGCCTGTCGGCAAGATTAGCACCCGGGGTTTAGCCCGAGCTAACGGTAACCGTGTACCGAAAGAGTTAGCCTGTCGTAACACGAGCTCACTCCAGGTACCCGGTCCGGCTAACAAACGAATGCTAACTAAACCCAGGGAGGCTTGGCGTAACGTGTTAGCCAGAGGGTAAAAAAGTTACACAGCTAAGCAACCAATAAACACATACCGACTAGCCGACAGAAGAGCGGTTCGCCTTGACGCAGACACTGCTTTCAAACTGTGTAACCACAAGGTAAATCTTCTTGCGAAGTCATTTGCCAACACCACTGATGGCTAGCCGACTTCAATAACTTCATAATCCACAAACGGCAACAACAAGCGCTGTATGTCCCAGTCGTGTGCATCACTTTTTACTGTCCCCTGTGAGCTTTCTGCAGCACTTTTCCAAATGATGTACTGCAATCCATTGAAACAAATCCTACAGTATCTTTGAAAAAAATCTAACTTTTTAATTACTGTTGACTCTTGAGTCAGAGAGGAGTTTGTTTCGCTTTGCCAGACCCTCCTCCAAAGCGTGCTGTAGGAGAGTCTGGCAACTCCACATAGAATTCAGTGATGGGAGGAAAAGGTGCTCTGGTTTATTGGCATTTCTTTAAACCAATAACAATCGTCTTGGGCGGTGCTAAGCACCGGAGAAAAGCCGCAGTGTCGCTACAAAATAGGCTCGGAAGGAACTTGTTTTGGTGGAACATGTGTATGTTTAAAAGTTGTTTTAATCCTGCAACAGAAAACTCAGATTGGACAGATAGTCTAGCTAGCTGTCTGGATTTACCCTGCAGAGATCTGAGAAAAGGTTAACCATAGTCCTCATATATCGACAGGAGTTTAAAAGGCCAACACAAAGGAAGCCCAAGGCAACAGATATCCGGCCTAAATTAGTGAAATCCGGCAGATTTTCCGGCAACAACGGAGCAATCCCGGAAGTGGAACGTCAAGGATATAGACTAGAGAGGAGATTACTGATCATGTTGGAGGCTGCAGTTATATTGAAGGGTGTTTCCAACATTTTGTCCACAAATATTAGAGACACTTTACAAATCAATTATATGATCTTTAATCGATATTACAGGATTCAAAGAAATATGGCTAGGCTAAAGCCAAGAGATAATACCTGTATATGTTGGTGCTGTATAAAAAGATAATTTTACAAATGCTGATGGCTATGAGAAGGTAATGGGGAAGAAAATAAGTCATTTTTAAATAAGGTCCAAAATTATCGCAGGACCATAGGACATGAAGTAATAGGCCATCCTCTGTCTTACATTTCCGAACTTGTTTATTTGTAATGAGAGTGTTATAATATGCGTGTCTACCAGTGCTGGTGTTGGGCGGACCGGTGTGTTCATCACCCTGAGCATCGTCTTGGAGAGGATGAGATACGAGGGAGTGGTGGACCTCTTCCACACCGTCAAGACGCTCCGAACTCAGAGGCCAGCCATGGTGCAGACAGAGGTATGAGCAATCAGGATGCATGGTTTCTCACACGTTGACCCTTTATTTGTGGCTGTTGAGTCATGGCATACACACAATATTTCTTGTTTCTGAAAGCCACCCGCTAACATCTGATTACAAGTTATTTTTCCATAGCATGTTAATCCACTGTAACGCACAAGCCCAGAAGATCTTTCAACTAATTCACTTCAATAGCATTTATGAGCAGCTAAGCAACCCTTTCAAAGGAGAAATAAAGTCAAATAGTAAATATTTTTTCGACACAGACTAATAGCAGCATTAAAGTGTAACTTTTTTCCAACCAGGACCCATTTTTTCCAACCTGGAACCTATTTTCCATGTTTTTGTGCCTAAGTGACTGATAGGAACAACTATCTTTGACAGTGGTCCAGTATTAGGCAAGATCGCTGCAGTCAGCGAAACAACCTACAATATAAGTTAGAGCTTTAGTGCGTAACTTTTTGATATTGATAAACGTCTGTTGCGTTCCATCCGTTAAAGGAGTTGCTACGAAGCTAATTAAGACTATCAGCTCCACACAACTCTCTGTATTTCTCAGTATGGATATGTTCAGAAGATTGTGTCATCTGGTGACTTTCGTGCGCAGAAGCTCGATTGAAGATAATTACCTCTTCTGAAGAGTCCATCATGTTTTTTGAATCCTCTGTGTCCTCCTTGGCTACTAGCAACTATTAAACAAAGACAAATGTTCTCCTTTACCGGCAGTTTCCACTGGATGCGGAACGGCTCTTGAACGTCGACGGAGTCATTAGGTTTCCATCAAAGTCAATGTGTGTATTTCCACTGACTGCGGAACGTCTGCGTCCCTACTCCGTCCCAGCTCCGGCGGTCCACTGCCCTCCGGAGCAGATACGCAGAGCTTCTATTTTTGCCGGACGCCGGAGAGCTCCGCAGCAATTCAGCACACGGCAGGAAGTCGAGCACAGAAACTAAATAAAAATCTGGTTCATTTTCAAAGTAAAATACACCGTGCTCACGGCGGATCATATTTCCCTGCACTACACCTTGAAAACACAGCAGAGAGTTGTTTCCCCTCTACTACTCTGGATGGAAACAAACTATTGTTGATTTTGTGGTTCTATTCTACGTGAATTCGCGCGATCTCATGGGTCCTCGTGACTACAGCTCAGTCATGGCCGTGCCGCAACAAATCCGGACCTGGTGGGTATTGACGGACGGCCGAGCACGTAGCTGTTCCGCAGCGGAGCCGGTCAGCAGATGTTCCGCATCCAGTGGAAATTGCTATAATAATGGTCATAAATCTATACTAGAGTAGTCTACTTCCTTGTTAAGTGCTGAAATTAAAAAAATGCAGAGGACGAGAAAATAGCATCTGTCTTCACAAAAATCATCTGTTGAGCGTTTGATGATAATTTATTTGTGCTTTACAACGTAATCGATGTGAGTGCAAAACATTTGGTCTCAACCATCTCAGCTACTGCCAGAAAACGCTTAGTTATGTTGTAACCTTGGTTCTCTGAGTGAAGAGACTCTCTCTCCGCTCAGTTTTCATTTTGTGACTTTCATTTGAATAACGGACTATTTTTTGAGTCTATTTTTTCATTGAAGTTTTCTGTAAAATAGTGTTAAAACCTCGTCTCGATCTCGTGAACCCAATCTCGTGTCTCGTCTCGTCTCGTCTCGTGAGCTGTGTCTCGTCACACCCCTAATTAGAATTCCTCATGGGGGCAACAGAAACTACACACTATAGCTTTAATAGGGCAATTGTGCAGCTTGTAAAAGAAAGGAAAGGTTTTCTGAGGACGACTTTTCTGTTAAAGAGTAAGATCAATTTTTTAAAACATCAAAACATCCGGGAAATTGCGTCCACTAAACCCACCAGACTCCATGTAAATAAACAGTTATTTTAGCATCGTAAAATACACTTCATTCAAAGTTGACAGAAACAATATGAAACTATACCAACCCGTTCTCACTCCCAACTCGTAAAATATTGACACTTGGTCAGTGTGTCTCAATATCAGATACCGGCGCACAAATAACCCTTTAGCGTCTGTATGGAACGCAACGCCGGGCAGAGCAGCAGCTCGACCGCGGCGCTGTAAGATGACGTAGTATTAAGAGAGACAACCGTTGAGGGACGTTCTTGTCCCGTGTGTCACTGAAACGTACATGTTATAACCCCACCCACCATCTTTTCCTAAACCTAACTGTCCCATTCATGTGCCGCATGTCAGTTAAATGTACGTCCCGACCCAGATCGTCAAATAGTGAAGCCAAGAGTCCCAACCAAGCAAAAACCTTGGCAATGGCTTGAATGTAACGGACTTTCATAAAGTTATGCACTGTAGCTTTAATTATGGCTTCCCACTTATAAACTGAACCAAAACATTGTTTTTTGTCTCTAGGACCAGTACCAACTGTGCTACCGGGCTGCTCTGGAGTACCTTGGAAGCTTTGATCACTATGCAACATAACCCCACCCAGAAGAGTTGTGTGTCTCCTCTGAGCCACATCTACTCCGCTCCATCAGTCCCTGAGGCCTGATGAGGAGGCTCTGGGGGGGTGGGGGGGGACTGATGAGGTGGGAACCACAGCAGGAAGTTGGGGATTGGAGGAAAGAGGAGAGGAGACAGGACAAACTCCTCCTGCACTGGTGCCATGATTCTGCCACAGACCCGACACCAAAACCTCCCAAAAAGCAACCCTGAAAGACTTGTAGTCATGACTCATTCCGATTTTTCACTCAATACTCCCGTCACTCCCCAATGTCTGCCTCCTCCTTATAGAAAAAGCAAATGTTTTGCTATTTTCATTTATATTCATCATGACTATGTTGTTATAAATATTTAGAATTTATTTTGTAATCACTTACCCTTGTTCTTGTATGTCTTAATGGGTCTTTTTTTGATTTGCTTGTCTTTTTTATTATTTTTATTAGAACAAGGGACATGTATTTTCAACATTAATACTGGAGAGCGCATACTCACAGCTGCTAATCATTTTATTTTGTACCATATATATGATGTTCTAATGTTAGCATTACTCAGTTAATCTTATTTAGGGGGAAATGAGGGTTTTGACTTCCTGTCTTGACTTCCAACAGAATGGTGATTATGATGATATCTACCAAACAGATCACATAAACGAGATCACATTTGTGAACTACAAGATGAAATAAACCTTCGGCTATAAACATACCAACACTAATCACATCTGAACAACTGCTGGCATGTACAGAGTCAATAACTGTTGACTATTTTTCTGAAATCTGAACACTTTAAACATATAATATAAAGTTGTTGGAAAGGTTGTGTTTTCACACCCCCTCTTAATTAGGGGTGGTACGGGTCATGAAAAAACATCCGAACCGCTCGGTTCGCATGTCTCGGTTCGGAACGTGTGTGCGTCGCACGGTTCATCAGTACACTGTTAACGTGCACTAACCACTTACTGCCGTAGTTCCCACTTTCGACACCTATGTTAAAACACTTACTGGAAATGACGAGGGGGATGAGCGTGACGAACGCAACACATGGCAGCTGATTGGACAAACGCGTCACGTGGTTCTTGCTGCTCCCGAATTTCAAAACAGACTCTAATGGCGTCTCGTTCTGAATACGATCTCGTATTTTACGAAAATAGTTTACCGAAAAGTGTTTCTGGAAACATTTTAAGCGAGAAATAGGCCATACAGTTGCTGAATCTGTCTGTTTTTTGATCGACAGAGGTCAGTTTAAAAGATTTTCGTCAGATTTAGAGAGGCGCTGAGCCGACCGCTCCTCAGGTGGAGTGTGGAGTGCTGCAGGTCACGTCACGTGTAGAAATGTCAGGTGGGAGAGATAAGGAAGGCTGCCCGGAGTTGGAGGATGCGCCAGCGTCGTATATAGTCTGGTGTGTGGGAACATTTTGGTTATCTATGATGACAGTGGAAATAAAACAATAGATAGAACTGCCACTGTGTGCATGTATTGTGCAACATGCATTCAATATGCTAATTTTAGCTATATATCATATGCTAAAGTATATTTCTGGAGTGTTAAAGATTAAAAGAAAAAAAACACGAACCAAAAACCGTGACCCTAAAACCGTGATACGAACCAAACCGTGGATTTTGTGAACCGTACCACCCCTACTCTTAATATATAGACTCAGGTAGACTAAACACAGACTGTCTGTTCTTGAGAATTTTGGTGGAATACAGTAAGTGTGACCATATTGCTATCCAAACGTGGTTCGTGCATTAAGGAGAAAATAAATCCATTATGGCACCGAGACCAAGACTCAATGCTGAAATTTAATTGAATTGGTTTAGTTGCCCAACCTTAAAGGATAAGACTGGCTTTATTCAATATTTTCTTGTTGTCAACAAATCCCATGAAAACACCAAAACTAACAATGTGTTTGTCCGTCTCTCAAGACTTTCTTACTTCCCTGTCTGTGGCTCTTACGTCAAAGCCCATTGGTTCCTACTAAAGTTATAATTTTTTGTTCAAATGGCTCACGGATATACACTCAGCTAACGAATTATGAGGAACACCTGTTACATTTCTCGTTAATGCAATTATCTAATCAACCAATCACATGGCAGCTGCTTCAATGCATTTAGGGGTGTGGTCCTGGTCAAGACAATCTCCTGAACTCCAAACTGAATGTCAGAATGGGAAAGAAAGGTGATGTAAGCAACTTTGAGCGTGTCATGGTTGTTGGTGCCAGACGAGCTGGTCTGAGTATTTCACAATCTGCTCAGTTACTGGGATTTTCACGCACAACCATTTCTAGGGTTTACAAAGAATGGTCTGAAAAAGAAAAAACATCCAGTATGCAGCAGTCCTCTGGGCGAAAATGCCTTGTTGATGCTAGAGGTCAGAGGAGAATGGGCCGACTGATTCAAGCTGATAGAAGATCAACTTTGTCTCGTTACAACCGAGGTATGCAGCAAAGCATTTGTAAAGCCACAACACGCACAACCTTGAGGTGGATGGGCTACACCAGCAGAAGACCCCCACCGGGTACCACTCATCTCCACTAAAAATAGGAAAATAATAACTACAATTTGCACGAGCTCACCAAAATTGGACAGCTGAAGGCTGGAAAAATGTTGCCTGGTCTGATGAGTCTCAATTTCTGTTGAGACATTCAGATGGTAGAGTCACAATTTGGCGTAAACAGAATGAGAACATGGATCGGTCATGTCTTGCTACCACTGTGCAGGCTGGTGCTGGTGGTGGTGTAATGGTGTGGGGGATGCTATCCTATCAATATGGGCCAACATTTCTAAAGAATGCTTCCAGCACCTTGTTGAATCAATGCCATTAAGAACTAAGGCAGTTCTGAATGCGGAAGGGGGTCAAACACAGTATTAGTATGGTGTGCCTAATAATCCTTTAGGTGAGTGTATTTTCAAATAAAAAAAAAAGTCTCAGTAATTTCCTAAACAGGTTGACACTGTAGTTTAAGGCAAACGTTACTCATAACAGAAGGAAATAGTGCTTTTCTTGGGGTCTATTTTTAGCAGCGGATTTATCCACTTTTGGTGCTCTAGTGAGTATTTGTGGTAGCAGGGCGGTGTGTGTGGGATTGAGTCAAAATAAACTACAGTGTGTGTGTTCATGGTAATGAAGGAACATGTGGCTAACTGATACATCAGGCTTTGATACACACTCAATATGTTTTAGTAAGATCAGTTCAATGTTTGGGTCTGCACATGGGATTTGTTGACAAGAAGAAAAAGATGCTGTAGAATATCGCCAGACCTATTCATTCATTCTGCTCAACTTTACATGTGTGATCCCTGATGCTGTTATAACGGCTAACAACGCTCTAAATATTAAAATGTTCCACTTGTTGATGTTCTTAAAAGGTCCCATGCTATGAGGTTTTTTTAACATTAATATGAGTTCCCCAGCCTGCCTATGGTCCCCCAGTGACTAGAAACAGCGATAGGTGTAAACCGAGCCTTGGGTATCCTGTTCTGCCTTTGAGAAAATGAAAGCTCAGATGGGCCAATCTGGAATCTTCTCCTTATGAGGTCATAATGGGAAAGGTTACCTCCCCTTTCTCTGCTTTGCCCGCCCAGAGAATTTTGCCCACCCATGAGAAAGAGAGAGACATCATGGCTTGCAAACAAGCGAAGCATGGCAGTTGGTCAAGGCCACACCCCCACCCTCCACCTGCCCCCCCCTCTCTCCTCCTCAATAGCATTTAAAGCTACACACACAGAAATGGCACATCCTAAGAAAAGCTCATTATGTGACTGGCTCTAGTGGCTGTAATTCTGCACCAAGGCTGAATTTCAGGAAAGAGACTTCAGATACACTATTAGGGGACCAGTAAGGTCTATATAAAAGAGACTTCAGATACACTATTAGGGGACCAGTAAGGCCTATATAAAAGAGACTTCAGATACACTATTAGGGGACCACTAAGGCCTATATAAAAGCATCCAAAAAGCAGCATGTCATAGGATCTTTAAACCCAACTCAGTTCACAGCTGAATTTTAAAAGCATTTACAGTGTGCTTGTAGAAAATTTAGAAATGTGGGGGGACTATTGGATCATATGAAAAGAATAAGAAAGTATGGCGGGCCAGATAAACAAAAGCACAAAAAACATATTTTCGGCCAGATTATCAGCCAACCAGATTTTTTTAAGGTAAGGATGTTGGTTGTCACTTAAACTTATTTTAGCTCAAAATGTGTCTAACTTCATGCAATCTTGTTTCCATGTGCTCATACTTATTTTGCAAAATTTCCGGGCATTTCGTTTTTACAAAAATAGCCACATAGACCACATGTACTGCACCCAACATGACTCTGACATCACACAGGGAAGTGATTTAGTGATCTTGGCACATTTCAGGTTTCTCCCACTTTTCGGTTTGCATACATGGCTTTACATATACACAGGGCACACAAGCAGATACACTGGGCTTTACATAGACAGGGCACGCACACAGACACACTGGATCTCCATTCATGATATGTTACAGCTCAGCTATTGTATAACTGTGTTGCAGACAGACAGACTTGCAACTGCGAGCAGTCTCAATGTTCAGTGGTGGAGTTCTGTGGTTTTCACTGGATGAGATGACAAAGGGAGGTGGTTTTTGGATGAAGTGGACCATATAAAGGATTCATTTCACAGTCGTGCTGTAGGGGTCCTATCTGTTTATCTGTATACATGATCTGTTTTCTATTTGTTAATAAAAAACAGACTGAATTGTCTTGAAAACCTTGATGTTAATAAAGTTGAATAACTGGGTTTTTATTAATATAAAATGTGGTGAATTTCTTTCTTTTTGTGACGCTCCGTGGACCCGTCATGGCCCAGTTTGCTACTGGGCCATGACGACAGGCGGTAAAAGTGATGCAGAGTTGCATAATACACACACTCTTCTCTCCCTTCCCCTTTTCTCTCACTCTCTTCTGTTGACTATTAAGTGGTGTTTCACATTAGCAGTGTTTCACATTTATGAAGACAGTTTCATAAGTGAACGTTCAGCAGAGAGAATTATGTACAAAAGTATCAAGAGATTACATTTATAAATTCTATAGATTCTTAGTGAGCTTTGCAAGACAGACATTTTATCGTGTCAGAAAATGTTTTTTACAAAAACGTCCTGTCGGTTTATTATCCTGCACAATTCCTACAAGACTCCTTCACAAGTGAAACATATTACTGAGAGACTTTTTTTTATGAAAATCATTGCTGTAAACTCAAATGTGCATTGTCCAATTGGCTTCACATTTCTCATGCATGATAACAGGTGAGGCCTGAGGACATCTACATGCCAATATTAACCCTCAGAAATTTGGGTTTTCTTTCAACCAACAAATTTCATAGCATTTGAAAAAAAAAATGATAAAAGAACGTTGAAAAAAGTGACAAAAATGGCAGAAAAAGATTCAAAAACGTGGGGGGTAAAACAACAAAAACATCAAAAAGCACAGAAAAAATCAACAAAAACTTTGGAAATAGTGACAAATAAATTGGAAAAAACGTCGGGAAAAGCTTCAAAAACATCAAGAAAAGTGACAAAAACGTTGAAAGAAGTGACAAACATGTTGAAAAAAGTGACAAAAACATCAGAAAAAGTGACAAAAGTGTCGAAAATGTCATGGGTCGGTGTCTGTTTCCCTGTCCTGCCTGTTTTCCTTTTCCCTTTTTCCCTGTGTTGGTTGTCTGTGTGTTTGTCATTACCTGCTGTGGGGAGAGGCGTTTCCCACCTGCTGTGGCAAGAGGCGTGGCCTAACGAATCTAGGTCAAGAGGCGTGGTCATTCCCTCCTGCTCTGGTCCAGCTCAGCTGCAGCACATCTCCACTAATCACCTACCTGTTATCTACCCAGGCTGTTCACCTCCTCAGCGCTAGTTCATTGCAACCATTCATGTGGTAACTTGGCTCCCACAACTTACTTGTGATTTCTCTCCTAGTATCTCGGCTTAGTTTTGTGTTGGTGTTTTCTAGTGCTTTAGCTCACTTGTTATCTCTGTGTTCAGATTCCGTCTCTGGATGCTGCTTGTCTGCTGAAACCAGTTTTCCTGACGCCTGCTCGCCTCTCCATTCCACTCTCATCGCTGCCTGCCTCTCTATCCAGCTCTCCTCGCTGCTTACATCGTCACCCATCTTCCATTACTACACCTGGGTGAGTCAGGACCGGACTCCCTCCGCAATCTGCGTCGAGACTCAGTCTGCCCAGCCACACGCCTGCCTGCCTCCAGCTGTGCCCCCACCTGGAGCCACTCCACCAAGTTTATTATTATTCCAAGTTTGTTCAAATAAACACCTAAACTGCTTCCCTACTGTCAGTGTGCCTGTCTCTGAGTTCTGGGTCACAATTCTAAACTTAACAGAAAAAGACGACCAAAACGTCTTATGTGACCGTATCACAAGATTTACATGAAATGTACATTGTTTGGTCTACACTTGATATGGAACACCCAGCCCAGTCTCATTGCAGTTTGTGAAATGGTTACGTTATTGAATCTATTGATTTTTCGTGTGGTGATTACGAATATTAATTTAATGTATTTAAATGGGAAGCGTGTTTCGTAATCGCAGCTAGACAACGGTAGGGAGTAGTATGAAAAGCAGAAAATCCGCGTAGGGAGGTTGGATGGGTCAAACAATACAGGATTTTCACCCCAGAGACCGGGGATCGCGTCTGGCGTGTTGTAGCTCCTTTCAGCATTATTCTCTTCCTAACCACAACCGTCCCATTGTCGGTGTGTCCTGTGTGTGACGGTACCTTTCCCAGTTCTTCTTTTCCTAACCTCAACCGTCCTGTTGTTGTGGCGTTCCATGTCCCCATTGTTGCGTGCCACAGAGGGGATCGCGTCCCGGTGTGGCAGTCCGTCCCGTTGTTGTCGCCGGCGTGTGTTGTTGAATTTCCCCGTTGTTGCATCCCCCAGAGCAGTCCAGTGTCATGGCAGTTCGTGAAATGGTAACGTTCGAAAATCGTGACCTGTACACGAAATAAACGAAAAAATCATGACCTGTACACGAATTAATGAATCAAAATAACGTGACTATTTACGAACTGGCGTGAGACCGGTTTGGGAACACCATAGTCTTGCATAGCCAGACCTTCCTCCACAGCGCTACGTAGGAGGGTCTGGCTAGTTCACACAGCATTCTAGGATGGGAGAAAAAAAGTCCTTTGGTTTATTGGCATTTCTTTAAACCAATCACAATCGTCTTGGGCGGCGCTTGGCGCCGGACGGAGCCAAGGAGCCTCTGCAGAATAGCCTCGGGAAGGAACTTGTTTTGGTGGAACATGTGTACGTTCAAAAGTTGTTTTAGTTGTGCAACAGAAAACTCAGATTGGACAGATAGTCTAGCTAGCTGTCTGGATTTACCCTGCAGAGATCTGAGGAGCAGTTAACCATAGTCCTCAGAAATCCACCGGAGTTTAGAACGCCAACACAGAGGAAGGTGACGGACATCCGGCTGAAAATTGGGGACATCCGGTGGAATTTTTGGCGGCACCTGAACAATCCCTAAAATGAAACGTTGGCAACATGGACTTAGAACAACATAATGCATGTTTAGTGCATGTTGTCTAATGCCACATAGTGGACACAGGATGCGATCCATAACTTCCAATACGTGATCTCCAGCGCCTCATCTCCTGCCGTTGTCGGATGTGCGGGGCAGGGAGGTGGAGGGCCCTTAATCGCTGCTTGCAACTTCAATTTATAAAGGATGTATGGACATTGTGCAGTGCTGGAATTAAAATATTGATTATTCACTTAAGAAAAGTAGAAAAACTTTACTTAAAAATACTCCATTACCGGGCCGCCAGGGTAGCTCACCTGGTTGAGTGTGCACCCCATGTAACGTCACAAAGGCTCAGTCCTTACCGCAGCAGCAGTGGGTGGGAAAGTGGGTGGGACATTAACAAGTGCATGTCAAAGTAAAATCATTATTTGGATGGCTATTATAAAGTAAAGTTTCAACAGTTGATTATAATACCTTGTCAATGGGTAATAAATACTTTGTGAAGCATCTATAAACATTATTTAGATATAGCTATTATCAGTGCACTAATAATCAAATAATCGTCTCTTGGATAGATCACTAAAAATATGTAATGGGCCCAAATGAATGTTACTTGATCATCATTTATTCAGGGGTCATTAACTGAGCATGAAGCTCTTCAACAGCAATACAAACAATAAAATATAGATATGTCAAATAAAAACAAAATACATGACAGCCATGTCTATGGATTAACCAAAGCAGGAACACAACCACATCATCTGGCATTGCCGACACATACCCGTCTATTTTGAATATCTGTTGTACTTTGTTCCATGTATTTGGTGCAACAAAAGTAAGCTAATTTACCGAGGCTATTATTGATCTGAGAAGTTTCAAAAGATAAAAATGCTTCTGAGCATGTGAAGACAAATGGATTTTTTTTGTTTTGAAAAGAGAAGTGAGGAAGGGTTACTTTCTACAAACTCATGCTTTCATATTACACTAAACTACTTATAAAATAACATAGATTTTAACTTTAATAACTAGTCAACATTATAAATCATTTCGTTTTTTGTTTACAGTAAAATACATATTAACTAAAGTTTAATTAACTATCAATTTACTATTTATGTATGATGGTTATAAAATGTTGCATTACATTTATTTAGCTGATACTTTTATCCAAAGTAACTTACAATAAGTGCATTTAAAGGTGCACTATGAGTTCCTGCATGGTCACTTCTGTTGACGTTCCAAGTAAATTTCAAACAAAACAGAGCAAGCTCGCCCCTCCCCCCATGTTTCCGTAACTGTCATGACTAACAGACAAGGCCCAGACAAACAGACCAGACGGCCGACCTTCGGCAGAAAAGGCAGTGGACTGATCAGTCTACCAGAGTTGGTCAAAAAAGTGCCTCGGAACTAGGGTTGGGTACCAACTATGGAACCGGTTTCCTACGCAAACGGTAGTATTCGGACCGGATTAGAACGCAAATTTCAGCTCCTCATTTGGGTTCTGACAGAAATATTTTCCCTCTGTCGCTCTGGACAGCGGCAGACTTTTTTCCCCCCCTTTCTTCTCGGGTGTGCCTGCTCGCGGTGTGAAGCACGTGTCCGCGCTATTCTCCGACATGCACTCTACAATCACTGCTGATAGACGGCTTTTTGTACACTTTTATTTGAAACTGACGTAAAAATATCAGCTATCGTAAATGTAGGCTACTTTTACCAAAACGGACGTAAAAGCATATTAACCATTCACTGCACGTGATCACTAGTAAACTTGTTCTGCTAGTCTATCGTTCAGGACAAGACCGTGTAGCCTGGTGGTTGGGGAAGCGGGACAGCCTCCCCAAATTGTCTGCCCTTTCAAACTCATATGTGTGCGTACAGGCCTCTTGGATACCATCTGAGAGAGTTTTCTCCTGTGCAGGACATGCCATAAGTCAGGAGAGGTGTGGTATCTTGCCAGAGAAGGCAAATATGGTCATTTTTCTGCAAAAGAAATGCTAAAGTTTGAAGCTGGTTTAGTTAGCATACCAACTCAACATTTATTTTGTTATTTGTTAATAGTGTAACTGTTATTTGTTAAATTATAGTTATGTATTAGGTGACTTAGGTTTACTTATTATACAGTGCCTTGCGAAAGTATTCGGCTCCCTTGAACATTTCGACCTTTTGCCACATTTCAGGCTTCAAACATAAAGATAGAAAACTGTAATTTTTTGTGAAGAATCAACAAGTGGGACACAATCATAAAGTGGAACGAAATTTATTGGATATTTCAAACTTTTTTAACAGATAAAAAACTGAAAAATTGGGCGTGCAAAATTATTCAGCCCCCTTAAGTTAATACTTTGTAGCGCCACCTTTTGCTGCGATTACAGCTGTAAGTCTCTTGGGGTATGTCTCTATCAGTTTTGCACATCGAGAGACTGAAATTTTTGCCCATTCCTCCTTGCAAAACAGCTGGAGCTCAGTGAGGTTGGATGGAGAGCGTTTGTGAACAGCAGTTTTCAGTTCTTTCCACAGATTCTCGATTGGATTCAGGTCTGGACTTTGACTTGGCCAGTCTAACACCTGGATATGTTTATTTGTGAACCATTCCATTGTAGATTTTGCTTTATGTTTTGGATCATTGTCTTGTTGGAAGACAAATCTCCGTCCCAGTCTCAGGTCTTTTGCAGACTCCATCAGGTTTTCTTCCAGAATGGTCCTGTATTTGGCTCCATCCATCTTCCCATCAATTTTAACCATCTTCCCTGTCCCTGCTGAAGAAAAGCAGGCCCAAACCATGATGCTGCCACCACCATGTTTGACAGTGGGGATGGTGTGTTCAGGGTGATGAGCTGTGTTGCTTTTACACCAAACATAACGTTTTGCATTGTTGCCAAAAAGTTTGATTTTGGTTTCATCTGACCAGAGCACCTTCTTCCACATGTTTGGTGTGTCTCCCAGGTGGCTTGTGGCAAACTTTAAACAACACTTTTTATGGATATCTTTAAGAAATGGCTTTCTTCTTGCCACTCTTCCATAAAGGCCAGATTTGTGCAGTATACGACTGATTGTTGTCCTATGGACAGAGTCTCCCACCTCAGCTGTAGATCTCTGCAGTTCATCCAGAGTGATCATGGGCCTCTTGGCTGCATCTCTGATCAGTCTTCTCCTTGTATGAGCTGAAAGTTTAGAGGGACGGCCGGGTCTTCGTAGATTTGCAGTGGTCTGATACTCCTTCCATTTCAATATTATCGCTTGCACAGTGCTCCTGCTTTAAACTGTGCTCCGGCTTTAAACTTCTCCACAACAGTATCTCAGACCTGCCTGGTGTGTTCCTTGTTCTTCATGATGCTCTCTGCTCTTTAAACGGACCTCTGAGACTATCACAGAGCAGGTGCATTTATACGGAGACTTGATTACACACAGGTGGATTCTATTTTTCATCATTAGTCATTTAGGTCAACATTGGATCATTCAGAGATCCTCACTGAACTTCTGGAGAGAGTTTGCTGCACTGAAAGTAAAGGGGCTGAATAATTTTGCACGTCCAGTTTTTCAGTTTTTTATCTGTTAAAACAGTTTGAAATATCCAATAAATTTCGTTCCACTTCATGATTGTGTCCCACTTGTTGTTGATTCTTCACAAGAAATTACAGTTTTATATCTTTATGTTTGAAGCCTGAAATGTGGCAAAAGGTCGAAAAGTTCAAGGGGGCCGAATACTTTCGCAAGGCACTGTATATTGAAGTACTTTAAAATGTTAATATATTGTTAAATTTAAATAATTTTCAATTTTTAAAAAACTCTATAAAAGAGCCTTTCTTTGATGTAATTTTTCAGTTTTTCAAGAATCGGTTTAGGAATCGGTTAGGAATCGGAATCGTTTTAAAAGTACCGTTTCAGCATCAGAATCATAAAAATCCAAACGGTACCCAACCCTAACATTATATCCATACACATCTCACCATTTACTGAGGCCTCGTATTGGTGGGGAACACGGAATATTACATTTCTTATAGCTGACTTGGATTGCTGTCTTTATTCAATGACTGTCTTCATTCTCTGTTTCACACAAGGATGATTAACACAGGTTCATCTTTTTATGTAGTCCGTTCTTGGAAAATAGTTAGACTCAGATGTAGTAATTGGTGGTTAATATAATATACCTTCATAAGTACATAATTTGACTAAGGAACTTTAAATACAGTAAAATAGCATTTCAGAATGTGTGTGTGTGTGTGTGTGTGTGTGTGTGTGTGTGTGTGTGTGTGTGTGTGTGTGTGTGTGTGTGTGTGTGTGTGTGTGTGTGTGTGGGTTTTAAATCTCTGACAGACTGGCAAACCTGGGTGCAGGCATGGTCTAGAGGAGAGGGCGTTGTGATTGGCTGGGGGACTACGGAAGCCCCTCCCGCTGAGCTCCATGTAAACAAACACACACTGGGCATGCGTCATTGGAATAATGGAGGACTGTCTTTTCCACCCGGACTGATGATGTCTGTATTTCTACTCTACTACCTGTGATCTGAGAAAAAAACAACTCGTCTGCAATTCAGCGAGTGTAAGTTAATGTTTGACACTTTAGAATGAGTTCGTTTTTAGGAAATTAGGAGTAACTCCAAGTTTGGGCACAAAAACTGGCGGTCAGCAACAAGCCATGTTTGCTAGCTGAGGGCAGAGGCAGCTGTCAGATCTAACGTTACACACTTAGCGGTTACTTTCAATAAATGATTATCTTGTTTGACGGGAAGACTCGCATTGTCTGGAAATGTTAGTTACGTGCGGTCTACTCCTGAATATGACGGTGGTTTGGTTTTTGTTGACTACACTTTTAATTCCTGAGACTGCGAACAAGCTATCTTCCAGTTAGCATGTTAGCTAGCGGACTAACGTAACGTTAGCTTCATATTTTTCCGTGGAGCAGCGCTGTCAGTGGGCCACGGTTTAACAGACATGGTATTCAACCAATCACTGACTGCGCAAATCAGGATTGTATCCAATCACAGTATACGGGGAACCCCTAAGTCTTCAGGGTTTTTTATAAGTAAAGTCCGTAATGCTTGAGTTCAAATACGTTGCCCGTTAGCTCAAAGTTGAACATATCCTCGGTTGGTCAACTCTACACAAAACAAAAAGATGTTTGTAATGCACATTACTTAACTATGGTAGTCAAATTGGAGGTCTAAGTTGGTGAAAGTCTTTTGTAGCATAGTAGCTAAGGGGGAACTTGGGTAAATGCAAAATAGGAGTGACTATTTTTGTAATATCAGTAAATACTTTGGATACAATTTGTTTTCACAAATAGAATAGAGGAAATTACAACTATGGGTTATAAATTGTCTTTTGGGTCTGTATAATAATTAAGACAAGCTTTGTCTATGTTTAAGTATAGCGGTTTCTGTTCTTGTGTGGTCTGTCATGGAGAAAAACAGAAGTAGAATAAAAGGTCTGTTAATTTTAGGTTGAGGTTTTTGGAAACCGCTGTGAAATATCCTTTTTATTCTGTTTTCACAAACAGCTTTTCAGTTTCACAAATCTGCTAAGGAGTGTCTCAGCTTTGGGTCTGTAACTATGATATCTGGTACCGTTTCAATAAATTTAAGTGGTGTAACAACAGAGAACTGGCCAAGTTATAATATCTCTTAACTTTCCCCTTTACTCCTGAATTGGAGAGCAACTTCAGCAATGTGCTTGAGATGGTCTGTGGCTAAAAAACTGACTATGCAAATTCATTAAAGTGAGCCAGTCAGACATGCAACT
Source organism: Zingel zingel (assembly GCA_023566125.1). Classification (NCBI taxonomy): domain Eukaryota; kingdom Metazoa; phylum Chordata; class Actinopteri; order Perciformes; family Percidae; genus Zingel; species Zingel zingel. The sequence goes on from CM042322.1 coordinate 6,525,722, forward strand.
GTCAGACATGTAACCTAAATATTTTCATATATCATGTCTAGGGATGGACCAATTATCGGTCCTGGCCGATTATCGATATTTTGGCAGATTGTCTGTATCAGCGTTTTATTTGCCCTGATAACCGATAAAGTTAATGAATTAAAAAGTGTGCTACTTTGGCTCGGCTACAGCTCTGTGTGTGTCCCTCTGCTTCGGTTTCACTCACCACTGAGTCTGACTTAAAGGTGCACTATGAGTTCCTCTGTGGTTTCAGCACGATTAAATTTTTGTCTCAAATCGTAGGCATCTCTCCTTGATCTGCTAGCTGCCTGCCCCCTGAATACACTGTGAAAAAGCCCGGTCTCGGGAGACAACACAGGGGTCGTAAATGTCAAACAAACACTACGGGCACAGGCTGTGCACCAAAATACAACAAACCACTCCAGCCAATCACAGACAAGACGGTTGGGGGAGGGGGTGGGGGTTAGTGACTGTCGGTACCTGCCTGCACGATCCGTCCTGCGCATGCGCAAGATGATAATCCTGTTTTACGAGTTCTCTTAATACATCCATGGGATTTACGACACTGCACGATCTGTCTTATAGGCCCAGACACACAGTTGTAGCGGTCTGCTGTTAGCCTCATGGATGTATTAAGAGAACGGTAATGCTAGTTTAGCTAACAGCTAATTCGGCTAACCGCTAGCTGACAGCTTGATTCAGTCTAAAATAACATTAACTCAAACTAAACACTGGGAAACGCAGGCTACAGCTAAATTAACACTTTACAGTAATAACAATGAAGACAAGTATTGAGTGATTGTATTTTAAATGAGCACAAGTACATTTTAAAAACTTATTTTCAGGTTCAAGGGTCTTTTACATGCTGTCTCAGCTAGTGGTTAGCCAAATTAGCTGTTAGCTAAACTAACGATAGCTTTCCGGTGGAGGCTAACGGCAGACCGCTACAACTACGACCGGAATTGTGGAACAATTCGTGCAGTGTCGTAAATCCTCGTACAACAGGATTATCATCTGCGTGTGCCCGAACATCTTGCGCATGCGCAGAACGGATCGTGCAGGCAGCACGGATCGTGTACCGACAGTGACAGTTAGTCAGTTAGTCATGACAGTTACAGAAACATGGGGGAAGGGGCGAGCTTGCTCTGTTTTGTTTGGAATTTACTTGGAACGTCAACAGAAGTGACCATGCAGGAACTCATAGTGCACCTTTAATGTCCCGCCCACAACACTATCTGACTCTCTGTTACTTGGTATTATGTTGAAAGTTTCTAATTTATAAAATAATTGCTTTAAGCATCTAAACAAAGTTTTGTGTTGGAGTTTGTAACATTCCAAAATCTTAATTTTGACTTAAAAATTTAGATTTTCAAGGTATAGGCATATCGGTTCCAAATATCGGTTTTTATTAACTACTCATAATCGGTATCGGCCTTGCAAAACCAGTGTTGGTCAATCATATCATGTCCATGTTTTCCACCAATCAGAGTTGAAGTCAAAGTAACAAACCCAAGATGACTACAGACACGCCAGCCCAAGGCGCAGGCTCCAGGATAATGACGTTCAACCCGTCGAAAGAGGAGTTCAAGGACTTCAGCCGGTACATTGCCTATATGGAGTCACAAGGAGCACACAAAGCTGGAATGGCAAAAGTAAGTAAGGGTCTATTGTATTTTGTCAGGTTATTACGATACAATGAGTTCTGATTGATCTGATATTTTTCCTTAAATGTACTATATGCATAATAACTTGTAGTTGGGATAATCTACTGTTTTATGATTAAATGGGACATCGTTATTAGCCATGCTGTTGGCTGAGTAGTTAGTAATTAGTAGTTCATAGCAGTGTTGTAGTCAAGACCACCTAAACCGAGACAGAGTCTTTACCATGACCAGAGTGTATAGAGACAAGACCAAGACCAAAAAACTGAAACATACAGTGGATATATACAACTAGCTAATATGCATAGCCAATATTTGCTAAATCACTTTGGTTGAGGGGTGAAGACATTTCTGAAGAGTTTTGGTACAGAGGCAGATAGTCTCGCTTTGCCAGACCCTTCTCCAAAGTGCGCTGGAAAAGGGTCTGGCTACTCCACATAGCATTCGAGTATGGGAGGAAAACGTGCTCTGGTGTATTGGCATTTCTTCAAACCAATCACAATCCTCATGGGTGGTGCTAAGCACTGGAGAAAAGCCGCGGTCCCTCTGCAAAATAGCCTCGGGAAGGAACTTGTTTTGATGGAACATGTGTACGTTTAAAAATTGTTTTAGTCGTGCAACAGAAAACTCAGATTGGACAGATAGTCTAGCTAGCTGTCTGGATTTACCCTGCAGAGATCTGAGGAGCAGTTAACCACAGTCCTCATAAATCCACCGGAGTTTAAAATGCCAACACAAAGGAAGCCCAAGGCAACGGATATCCGGCCTAAATGAGTGAAATCCGGCGGATGTTCCATCGGCAACAGAGCAATCCCAGAAGTGGAACGTCAAGGCCCAGACATACAGAGCCGACGGCCAAACGTCGGCAGAAAAGGCAGTTGGGCTGATCAGTCTCCCCAAATTGGTCAAAAAAGTGCCTCGGAACACAGCAAAGCGACGACACGTAATATGTCTCCATAACAGCAGGTGGCGCTAATCTGTATTGTCGCCCCAAAAATGAAAACCGGCAGCTGATTGGACGAACGCGTCACGTGGGTCTTTCTGAAAACATTTTAAGCGAGAAATAGGCCATACAGTTGCTGAATCTGTCTTCATTTCAGATCAAAAAAGGTCAGTTTAAAAGATTTTCGTCAGATTTTGAGAGACTCTAGTCACGCTCATTCCGCTCCCCGTTTCCGGGTTAGCACTCTACCAATCAGATTGGTTATTTGAGTCCGACTGCTGTCAGCGCCCGCCCCGCCGATTTATAAATGTCAAATCGGCCAAAATGAAGGACGACGGCCCCTCGGACGGACGACGGCACGGAACACACCGAACAGACTCGAGTCACTGACCTCGCCAGACTGTCCAACGGACGATTATCGGCTCTGTGTGTCCGGGCCTTAAGAGGCAGATAACTTTAGCTAGCTAGCTTCGCTTGCATCATTTAACACTTAACTAACCTTTCTTTATGCTTTTTTACAAAGTGCTGATAAAACATTTAGGTGGTCCAAGCTGTGACGGCTAGCATTACATTGCAGAATTTACACACTGCTGTGTGTTTTCTTTTCACAAAAATGTGCTTTCTTTTAAATGTTATTGCAAAAACTCTTGCAAAAATGTAATAAAGAAATGTTATTACCGAGGATTTGGCTGACATCTCCCTACATTCACTTTGGGGGTGCGTGTTAAGGGGGGCGGGAAGAGGGGGTTAACAGTAACACAACTAGAAATTAGTTAAGTAATTGGTTGCATTTAAAGCAGGAAGTTTTACATCCAATCACAGTAATGATGTTAACACAAAAATCAGACGATACACAGGCAATTTAGTGATATCCCTGAATTTGTGATCTTTACCGGTTTTGAAATAAAATCCAGAGTCCTCTTTATCTGAGGACGAGACCGAGTAAAAATGTGGTCGATTCCGAGACGAGACCTTCAAAAAGTCAATACCGATCTCGAGTACTACAGCACTGGTTTGTAGTGATAGGGAGTATAGAAAAATTGACTTAAGTTGAAAATGCAATTAGCCCAACTCATTACCTGAACCAATGGCCTGCCAAAGAAAGAGAGTGTTAGACATTTGTTTGGATTCTTAGTATGATGTTAATGCAAAACTTAGTAGTCAACACCAATACCTGTGAAATTCTAAAGATTCTTGAGACCCAATTTCATACCAAGGTAAACACCAAAACCAAACAGAAAATCTCATTCCCAGTTGTTTATTATTCTTGTCTTTCTTTCACTGTTTTGGTTTGAAGTTTGAGGGTTTGAAGGGGGAAATATAGCGTGATTTACATGTAACGTGGAGAGAACGTCAGTCTTGTGGACCCACGGGCTGCTGCTCCGAAGCCCAGCATCACCACAAAAGAAATGTGCATTGATGGTTTTTAGTAATCGCGATATTTAAGTTACTTGAGCGATCGTTTCAGCCCTACTCATACCTCCGCTGAGTTTCTCTTCTCCAACAGGGAGGCCGTTTGTCATTCTGTTTCTGCGCTGTTCTTCCTTTGCAGGTTATTCCACCTAAAAGCTGGAAACCTAGACGGACATACGATGATATCGACGACCTGGTGATTCCTGCTCCCATTCAGCAGGTGGTGACGGGCCAGTCAGGACTGTTCACACAGTACAACATCCAGAAGAAGCCGATGACGGTCCACGAGTTCCGCAAGACCTCCAACCTGGACAAGTCAGTTTACGTAGTCAAACTATGAACCGCAGTGGATAGATGAATATTTTTCACACAATGAATTAAGGCTGGGCGAAATCAAATATCACGATATTTTTGACCAAATACCTCAATGACAACGATATTGTAGGGTTGACTATTGGTAGCCTGGCTCCGCCCTCCTACGTACTTCTGCTCAATTTTCATTTTCCTTCAGTACGCCATCTGGGTTTGTGGTATATTCTTGAGTTTTTTCCGGCCAAATCTTTGGCGGTCCAATCAGCGAACAGAGGGAGTGGCTGAGAATGATGACGTTGAGGTTGTGCGCTAGTTTTAGTTGCTGAATATCCAGAAGTTAAAGCCCGAGTGAGAACAATCTTTGCTGAGTTTTGATGGTGCCCATGTTGTTGTCTCCCTCCTCCCCACGGGGTTCTGAAAAGTTAGATTTTCCAGCTCGCTCCTTTAGTGGTGAAGGAGTTGGCTAAGGCTAACGCTAGCGATGCTAAGCCGACGTCACGACCAAACATTAGTGATTGGTTATGGCAGATCCAGAGTGGCTCTGGGCAGATCCAATAGTTTTAAACTTCAACAGAGTACTTCAAGGAAGTTAACACTTGTCAACGGAGAGTGGCCAGACTCTCTGTACAAATGAAATGTACAAGAGTCTGGTAGGACCAGGCTAGACTATTGGTGGATTCAATGACTAAGTGGGTAAATGCAAATACTAGAACAGCTAGAACAGTCTGGAAAGTTCAGATAATGACATAACTGACTAACATGACTGTAATGCAGCCTTTAAAACCATGAAAAGACAAGACTTATGCCATATTACGATTGTCAAAATCTAAGACGATATCTAGTCTCATATCGATTGATATGTTGCCCAGCTCTACAATGAATATACGATTATAATGTAGACAACCTGTACTGTACGTGATTTACGTAAGCCTATTTAAAATTAGAGATGCACCGATTACAACTTTCTAGCCGGATTCCGATTTTCTTTGAGTTAGGCCAGCCGATACCGATTTTAGCCAATTCCGATTTCATTTTTTCTAACCACTTTACAGCACACACAAATATTTATTTTCTATCTGTTCTTTGAAAGAACATTTTACATAGAACATTTTTTGAATAGATAATCGATCGCTATAAAATAGAACTATATAAATTACTCCTGGTGTGGGAAATTCACGCACATCTGAAGTACAATGTTAGAACCATTTCCTTATTTTCACATCCAATATCCAACTTAATATAATAAATATAACCTTGCAGTATAAAGATATTTCTCAAAACACACGCAGGCCTGTTTGAACGTCAACAGTAACGTTACCTGAAAACATAAACGTCACCGCTCATTTTACACACAGTTAGCAACAAACTAAATGCACCCCCACTAACCTGTAAAGCGTTTTAAACAGTAACGTTAATACATCGTGTCGGAGGAATACAGCGTGTCTTTTTTTTGTTTTAATACAGCGTCTCTTGCAGCCGGACATCAGAGGCAGAGGGACCGTCACCGCAGCGTTCTAACGTTAGCTTATTGTCTCATCTGGGGTCTGATAAACAGGAAATGCATCAAAGTCAGGGTGCCCAACGCTATTTTCCAATAAACTGTAGCTGTCATATTTTACGGGACCCGCGGTTTTCATGTTCCAGTTATTCAGCCTCAGAGGGGAGAGAGAGCGCGGCTGAGAACAGACGGCCGTGTATAATTACGACTTTATAACATTTCATAAACAGCTGATTGAGTAGTAGTGCGCTGATCTTGCGTTTATCATGCGGCGCCCGAGTGAATTTGACCGGCATAAAATCGGCCAATTCACCGGCCGGTCAATCGGTGCATTTCTATTTAAAATACCAAACAAGTTCTCTTCTCTGATTTCTCATTGTAGGTTCTGCAATCCCCGATACGTGGATTTTGGCGAGTTGGAGAGGAAGTTTTGGAAGAACCTGACCTTCAACCACCCCCTCTATGGGGCTGATGTCAGCGGAACACTGTATGAGCCAGTGAGTGGTAATCTATATCTACGATGTTTCATTAAAGGGATACTTCACCGATTAGCATTAAACTTTGTATCAGTAGAAACCCGGTAGTATTTTAGACCTCATGTCCCCCCTGATACGAGAGATAGCTGTATTGTACGTCTGGAAAAAAAACCTCTGATGCAAAAATCGTCATTTTGCAAAACCAGAGCACGTTTTCCTCCCATCCCTGAATGCTATGTGGAGTAGCCAGACCCTCCTTTAGCGCACTTTGGAGGAGGGTCTGGCAAAGCGAGACTATCTGCCTCTGTACCAAAACTCTTCAGAAATCTCTTCACCCCTGCAAAATGACGATTTTTGTCTTAATGCTAATCAATGAAGTATCCCTTTTAACAGGATTGTTCCAGAGCCGCCACAAATTCCGCCGCATGCCCCTCATTTTCGGCCGGATGTCTGTCACCTTCCTCTTTCTTTGTCTTGGGGTTCTAAACTCCGGTCGATTTGAGAAACACCCTCCGAGCTAGAACCGACAATCAAATTATATTATGTTTTTTTTTTTTTTTCGGAGTAAAATTCTCATCACAAACTCAACAGCTATTTCAATTCCAGAGTCCAAAACAAGTTCCTTCCCGAGGCTATTTTGCAGAGGCACCGTGGCTCCGTCCAGCGCTTAGCTCCGCCCAATACGATTGTGATTGGTTTAAAGAAATGCCAATAAACCAGAGCACGTTTTTCTCCCATCCCGGAATGCTGGGTGGACTAGCCAGACCTTTTTCCACAGCACTGTGGAGGAAGGTCTGGCTGTGCGAGACTAAGTGAGTGCTAATAGGTTGGATAAGGCCCCCAACTGGAACTTGCATGTCTTCACCGTGTTAACACAGACCCTTTCGATTTTATGCCCACACACTCAACTGTCTTTAGTAATTGTGGCACACGTTGCGTTTCTGCAGTGTCATTGTGACTTAAGTTCAATTTATTCACAAAAGTTAAAAGACCAGTACAATCATAAGACATAATGCAGATATGTAAAATGGGACACCTTGATAAGCTATTTGAAGATAGATAGATAGATAGATAGATAGATAGATACTTTATCTATCTATAAAGTTGGAAGGGGAAATTCAAGGTCCCAGTAGCTTAAAGACACACACATACACCATTAAAGGACAATTCCGGCACAAAACAAACATAGGGGTTATTAACAGATGTGTACCCACTCTGTCGCTCTCTGGGACATGTTTTCATGCTAATCGAATGAGTTTGTAGCTTGAAAGAAGCTAGCGTGAGCTTACAACGCTAGTATTCGGGGCACAGGGAAAGTAAAAACCAATCGCTATTTATACCACTAAAAAGGCTCAAAATATCACCACACTTCAACGGTAGCATAATGAGGGTCCCTAAATGTTAACCGAAGCATTGAGAACTTTGTAAGTGTACAGATAGATTATAAAGACACTCACGTTCATGTTTACATGCCGCCACCGTCTTGGAAACCAGTCATGACTTACAGCTGACGATGCAAACTAAAATCAAAAGCAATTTGCTCAATATATCTGAAATAATCACACTCTGCATAACTTGTCTAGTGTACTTGCTCAGTGGATAACTGTCCATCGGGTCCCTCCGGTCTGGGTCGCCGTCTCCAATTTATTTTCGGGACATGGAAAAAAAGTTTCGAGTACAGCCCTGTTTATCAGAGAGGGGACATCTTCAGACTGTACAAAACACTGCGTCTCTTGGGCATCGCGACGCAACAGGTCCCACTCCTTCCAACACAGACACTCCTGTTCGGTGGCCATAGCTTCACAATGTCCGCAGGTACACCACCAAGCTTCTGCATAGGGGCCCAGACACCAGCAAATAATACACATTATAAATACTCTCCTATTGTTTGGATAAAAAAAAAAAAGGAAATGTATTATACAACATCATTTACAACCTACAAGAAGAAGAAACCCATACTACCCTAACCCTACCTGAGAGGTCCTGAGACATTTAGTCCGTCAGTCTAAGCATCGGTTACATAAATAAAATGTAGAGATGCACCGATTACAACTTTCTAGGCCGATTCCAATTTTCATTGAGTTAGGCCAGCCGATGCCGATTTAATTTTTTCTAACCACTTTACAGCACACACAAATATTTATTTTCTATCTTTTCTTTAATAGAACATTTTGCACAGAACATAGAAAAATGTTTGAACAGATAATGGATCACTATAAAATAGAACTATAGAAATTACTCCCGGTGTGGGAAATTCACACACATCTAAAGTGCAATGTTAGAACCATTTCCTTCTTTTCACATCCAATATCCAACTAAAAAAATGTGATTTTGGTTTTTGGTGTCGTCCCTCCACGCCCTACTCTTTCCTTGCAGGTGTTGCATATTGCAAACTTGTTATCTTCTGCACACACGCTGAAGAATTTCCAAACAGCTGACATGTTGCAGGTTAATTCACGAGGTTCCCTACATGTTCGAGAATAGCGCGGACACGCGCTTACCACCGCGAGCGGGTACGCGCCACACACGGCGGAAAAGTTGAGAGAAAGGAAGAAGAGACCGTGCTGTCGCGTCCGTGTGTGTGTGTGCGTCCTTGAGAACTGTAACTCGTATAACTTATGTTGTCAGTTAATTGTAGCATTGACCGGCATGAAATCGGCATATGTCAGACTGACCTGCCGGTCGCCGGCCATGGCCGTGAAAACCAGCCGTGAAAACCGGCCAATTCCGGTCACCGGCCGGTCTATCGGTGCATCTCTAATAAAATGCAATACACATAAACCCAGGGTTTTTCCTGACTCAGAATGAGCCTTTCGGGGGGGTGACTACACTCGCTAGTAACCATGATCAGTCCGCTTACATTAAAGGCAAAGAGTCTATGTTACCTTATTTGACAGAAATCTATGCACGTGCCTGTTATTTCTGACAGTTTGATAAACAAAGTATATTATGCTTGAGTACATAAAACCCCAATTAACAAAACTAACAAACGCCTCTTTGTGGGGCGCCAAAAATTCAGGAAAATCCATGTAAACTTGTAACAAGTGAGAATAACAGTAAAAATCTAAGGATTTCAGAGTCACTTGTTTGGAAGTCCCCAGCCGTTTAGAGTATTCATTCATTCACTCACTATTCCCTATATAGTGTTTATTAAATAGTGAACTATATAAGGAACCGGCCAAACGAGATTTGGGACACTCACTGAAAGTATTGTTGCGTCAGTAGATGCGCCATTTACATGTGTGTGACCCCCTGTTGAAGATCTCGATGATAGAGTGAATGAAATTGACCACGGAGAATTCAAACGCCACTACCAAATGGCGAACACACTGTGTAGTGCAGTATTTCCGTGATAGGGACAGCTAAAGACATTTTTTTATAGTGTGATCAACCTCATTCCAGACCTTACAGCCTCTGCTGAATCCCTCCTTTTACAGGACGTGGCTGAATGGAACATCGGCCGCCTCAACACCATTCTGGACACTGTGGAGAACGAGAGCGGGATCAAGATCAAAGGAGTCAACACGCCGTACCTTTACTTTGGGATGTGGAAGAGCGCCTTCGCGTGGCACACGGAGGACATGGATCTGTACAGCATCAACTACCTGCACTTTGGAGAGCCAAAGTCCTGGTACAGTCATTGACCAAATACCTCGATATCGATATTGTGGCGATATTTTAGGGTTGACAATTGGTGCTTTCACGAAATATGCACACAATGAGATTTTTGATAAATAATCATCAGTCATGTTGATATATTAACTATGTGGGTAAAGGCAAATAATAGAACAGCTAGAACAGTCTGGTGCTTTCGGAAAATTACATCACTTCACTGTAATGCAACCTTTAAAACCAGGAAAAGACAACACTTGTGGCATATTACGAAATTATTTCAATTTCAAAAATTATTTACATCCAAACTTTAAGATGATATCTAGCCTCATAATATCAATATAGATATATTTATATGCATCTGTAGTTTTTATATTTACCGTAAGAGAACATGGCAACTAGAAAAAAAAGAAAATTGGGAAAGAGAACAATATTCTTTGTTCGCTAAATGATACTGCCACGTAAATAAGCTTTGCTTTTGCTGGAGGACATAAATAGAAACGAAAGAAACAAATCTGGTTTCAGGCCAGTTACTGATGTGTGCAGATTCTTTCAGATACACTGAAACATGTTTAATGGAAGATTAAACCCCATCAAGGTGAAGCTATTTTACTAAAAACTAAATTTAGCTAATTGTTGATGAATGTATTGGTGGTCCCAGCCTTGAAGTACTGCAGTAACCCAGCAATCAATGATGACATTGTTGAGAGCCTCTGTGGTTATTAGGCTTCATTCTCTAAAACATTTGGCCACCATAAGGAAGCAAATATCCTTTTTTTTTTCTCTGCTGTCAATATCATAGCCATAAATCATATTTGATATACTTGTTTTTGTGTTGCTCTGCAGGTATGTTGTTCCACCGGAGCATGGGAAAAGACTGGAACGACTTGCTAAGGGTACGTGATGGCTTCTTGCTCCATAGATGGATTTGAATGTGTCACAACAGGCACTTATCCCATTTGTCTTGAATCCCCTATGAGAATGGATCAGTTACACTGTTGTTACACAGATACATTTTAACCACTGGGTCCTAAAACTCCCTTCAGCTTGTCATGCTCAGTGGTTTCAAAGAGGAAGTACTTCCGGTGAACCTCCACACTGTATGGAAAGTACCTCTGAAACCACAACAGCAATTATGTTCACATGTCCATAACTTAAAATACATAAACACCAGGGCTGATATGCGATAACCTTGTTGAATATCGCCATAATGATATTACTTGGGATAAATAAACTGATTTTAAAGTGTTGTCAGTTCTGCTGCTTTCAGTATTCTGCTAAAATACAACAAAACTTGCTCTGCTAAAATACAAAGCTTGTTGAATTTTTAACAAACGAAAGGAAATCATTTCCAACATTCTTTCATTAAAGGTGCAGTAGGTAAGACTTATAAAACAAACTTTCTGTCATATTTGCTGAAACTGACCATATGTTCGAGTAGAACTACACGAAGCAGGTCATTCAAAAAAAGAATCCGGCTCCTCTGGCACCACCAACAGCCTGTAGTGGGATTTGCAAAAATCCACCGCTCCCTGTTCAGATGCACCAATCAGGGCCAGGGGGGGTGTCTAACTGCGTGTCAATCACTGCTCATGCACACACATTCATCAAAGCCCGTCTACGGAAAGCCGTTCCACTCCCTATTAAGCCCCATTGTACCGAATTTGGTTGCAGTTCCACCAGAATTCCACTGGGGGTGATCGCGGTCCAGTGCAAAATGAATGGGACTCTATGGAGCTAGACGGCTACATTTTTCTCATTCGCCTCATTGTCGTTGAGAAATCTCAGATTTGATTGTAGTTTTTGCAAATTCAACATGGATTATAGGTCGAAAGTTGAGTGAACGAGTACTTATGTCCTTTCGATTTCTTACAGGTTGAGTCGTTGTTGCTCATAACACACTAGCATTCTGCTAATGAATGCTGATTGGTCAGTGAAGGACTGATTACGATCGGAGATCCCGCTTGACGGCATCCGAAGCAGAACCAGAATGTCAGAGTGAATATTTCGGCGTGGTCTTTAAAACATTAGCAGACCTCTTTCTAGCACGTGTATTGACAGGGAGAGCCTGTCAGCTGTGTTGTCGATGCCTCGAGAGAACAAAGGAAGCGACTCAGAGCTTGCCGTAAAGCAGTATCTCTGGCCGTACGATGTGTATGACGTCATTGACATTTTAAAAGGCTTTTTAGAACAAAAAAGCGACTTTAAAAAAATCTATCACCCAGCAGTGTGTATTTTCTTAGCCTCCCATTTCGAATGCAACATTCAAATTACTAGATAAAAAATTAGATCCTGAGAAAAGTGGATTTTGAGGGGTATAGCTCCATAGAGTCCCATTCATTCTGCACTGGCCTGTGAGCGCCCGCTATGTGGAACTGCAACCAGTTCAGAAGCCGGAAGTAACGAGGGAGTGCAACTTCTTACTTTATTAGAAATTCTTTGCATTCATTCTCCCCTGTGGGGGGAGGGGCTTAGAAGACCGTTTTGGGCTTTAGCAGAAAGGGGAGGGGAGGGACTGAGAAGTTGTCGCTGTTCAAATTCTTTGGCTAAATCCTGAATCTTCACAATCCTACCTACAGCACCATTAACCAAATTTTAAATTGAATTGAATATAAAAGGCAGCACTAAAAAAAAGAATTACATTATACTAGGTTTTTTTTCACTTGTCCGGTTGGGCAAGTAAAAAAAAAAAATTCTACTTGCCCAAAGTAAATTTTTACTGGCCCCTATACAATGTTTTTTTTTTTTTTTTTTTTTTTTTTTTTTTTTTTTTGTTTCAAAAAAGTTTGGAAAAACTGTTGGAAGAAAAACTTTTAAATAGCTTTAAAAATTTTTTTCCAAAATGTAAACAAAAACGTAGAAAAAAATGTTGAGAAAAAAACCCATCAAGCGCAATTCTTGATTGGCCAACGGCACATTCAAATAAAACAATAATGATACGATGATGCCCGAACGGGCAAGTGGGTTTTTATATTTACTTGCCCATGGCGTTTTACTTTGCCCGGGCCATCGGGCAGCCCTCATTGTTGAACCCCGGAATGTCTTTCGCGATATGTCACAGCCTCTCGCGATACGTTTATTGTGCCAGTTGAAATCCCGATGAGGATTTCAAAAAACTATATATTGTGCAGCCCTAATTAACACTGATGTTGTGCATGACTTCCTGTATTTCCAGGTTTCTTTCCCGGGAATGCACAGAGCTGTGAAGCCTTCTTGCGCCACAAGATGACTTTAATTTCCCCCTCAATCTTGAAGAAATACGGCATACCATTTGAGAAGGTGACCTTTCATTCACTTTGTGTTGACCTCATGTCTTTAACAAACGGGCAGTAAATTAGCCTCATGATTAAATATAGTGATAGTGATGACATGAAGCAACGGTGCAAAATTTGAAATGAAATGGCGTGTCCACTCTTGTAATTCTCTGTTGTTCGGTGTCATTTTCAGGTCACGCAGGAGGCCGGCCAGTTCATTGTGACGTTCCCGTTTGGTTATCACGCAGGTTTCAACCATGGCTTCAACTGTGCCGAGTCCACCAACTTTGCAACCCAGCGATGGATTGATTACGGCAAACAGGCGACACTGGTACGCAAAACATTCATTTATTCATTTAAACAGCTGTGAATCTAAAGCTGCTTACACACCAACGAGACGGCCAACCGTCGGCAGAAAAGGCAGTTGGACTGATCAGTCTCCCCGAGTTGGTCAAAAAATGCCTCAGAACACCCCGAAGAGACGAGACGTAATACGTCTTCATAACAGCAGGCGGCGCTAATCTGTATTGTCGCCCGAAAATGAAAACCGGCAGCTGATTGGACAAACCCGTCACGTGGGTCTTGTTTCTCCGGACTGTCATGGCGGCTTGTTCAGAATACGATCTCATATTGTACTAAAATAGTTCACCAAAACGTGTTTCTGAAAACATTTTAAGTGAGAAATAGGCCGTACAGTTGCTGAATCCGTCTTCATTTCAGATCGACAAAGGTCAGTTTAAAAGATTTTCGTCAGATTTTGAGAGACTCTAGTCACGCTCATTCCGCTCCTCGTTTCCGGGTTAGCACTCTACCAATCAGATTGGTCATTTGAGTCCGACTGCTGGCAGTGCCCGTCCCGCCGATTACACATGTAAATCGGCCAAAATGAAGGACGACGGCCCCTCGGACGGACGACGGCACGGAAAACGCACCGAACAGACTCGAGTCACTGACCTCGCCAGACTGTCCAACGGCCGATTATCGGCTCTGTGTGTCCGGGCCTTTAAGGTGCTTTCACATCTGAGCTGTGTGGTTCATTTTAGTCTGCATTACAGTATATCCCCAGCATTCCACTTCTGGGATTGCTCCAGTGCCGTCAGAAATTCCACCGGATGTCCCTTTTTTCAGCCGGATGTCCGTCACCTTCCTCTTTCTTTGTGTTGGCGTTCTAAACTCCGGTGGATTTCTGAGGACTATGGTTAACTGCTCCTCAGATCTCTGCAGGGTAAATCCAGACAGCTAGCTAGACTATCTGTCCAATCTGAGTTTTCTGTTGCACGACTAAAACAACTTTTGAACGTACACATGTTCCACCAAAACAAGTTCCTTCCCGAGGCTATTTTGCAGAGGCACCGTGGCTCCATCTGGCGCTTAGCGCCACCCAAGACGTTTCTGATTCACACCTGTTGTACCCCTATTTGGTATGGACCAACGGGGGGAAAAAAGTTGCTGCGTTTAGCTCTGGGCCCTGTTCTTCAAATGTGTCTTTTCCAATCTAGGCTAACATGCTGGTATCAAGATGAAATAATACATTTATTCCCATCCAGCTGATTAGGTTCTTTGAAAGCAGTTTGAGGATTGATTTGTTAATCATGGATGAAGTTATCTTGAATAACAGCATGCTCTTATTGTGCAATAAAGGCAAACAAAAAGTAAAGAGTTGGAACCATTATCAGCATTTATATGATTGTCTGAGTGCTGACTGGCTGGGATAGTGTTTTGTGTCTCATGCACTTTGTTCTGTTCTGTTTTTCCCATTTACACAGCCAGGGCATACAGAAAAACAGAGAGCTAGGTGACCGTGAGGAGATATTCACTGAATTTGACAAAAAGCTTATTGGATTAACATCACTTACTGCACCTTTAATGCCACAAATGATACCATCCCTATGATGACAGCCCTCCGCGGTTACGGAGGCTTGACCTTCTCAACAGCCTGCGAGGTGCTTAGTAGGGATTACGGTAAAATCTATCCGGAGTGGGTCAAACAGGCCAAGGTAGCCTTACCGGCACTAATTGTTTTCTAGCAGAAACTCTGCTGTGGAGTTTTTTGCATTTATTTAAACCAATCACAATCGTCTTGGGTGGCGCTAAGCTCTGGACGCAGCGACGGTAGCTCTGCAAAATAATCTCAGGAAGGAACTTGTTTTGGTGGAACATTTGCAACCCGCAAAAGAAAACGCAACATACAGTATTAAATGAAGTTAACTGTTGACACAAAACAGTAACGTGAGCTATTTAAATTAGCTGGATACATGGTTAAACCTCATTAGCTCTTACCAGTGTATCTCTGTGTGTACTTCGTCCACAGCAATCCCACCAATCGGTCCTAAAATATCCCCATTAGAGAGGAAATGCTGTAAACATCTTCTTTGTAAAACTTTACAATCATTCCCAGAAAGAACCAAGCAGGCCTGACTTGTTGTTTGATCCAAATTTTCTTCAAAACTTGAAATTTGCGAGTAGCTTGCTTGTTCGAAGTTTGTTGTTGTTCCGTCGATTAGCCTGGAAATGAACTGTCGTTGATTCAGACTATGGTCCAGCTAACTTTCAATAGCTGGACTCTTGCAGGTTTTAGGCTTAAGGACTTGTTGCTCTGACAACAGTTCCAGATGATTTTTAAACCAGCTTTGAAGAACCATAAAATCCCCATGTCAACATTATAATCTAATCTGGACAGGGATGCACCGAATCCAGGCTTTGGATTCGGCCGAATATTGGGCTTTTTAACGGCGTTTGGTTTCTGCCAAACCTTAGAATTTTTTTCCACCGAACCCTACGATTGCACTACGCTGGTCGACGTAATGACGCCACCGTTGATTACGGGAAGGTGTTTACGTTCAATGCGGTAGGCTGTGAGAAAGTGAAAATGGAACTCGTGAGCAGAAAAAGTGTTGTTTGGCAGTACTTTCAGTCAAAA
The DNA here is from genome assembly GCA_023566125.1 of Zingel zingel. Classification (NCBI taxonomy): domain Eukaryota; kingdom Metazoa; phylum Chordata; class Actinopteri; order Perciformes; family Percidae; genus Zingel; species Zingel zingel. The sequence goes on from CM042322.1 coordinate 6,541,811, forward strand.
GAAGGTTATTAAAGTCCAGCTACATGTTCAATTTTCAATGCTGATTTGTCTCGTGGTGGCAAGGACCCTAAACAATACACAACATCACCGCTGTTACAACATTTGGTTAAATGAAACATCCGAAAGAATACGAGTTGTGCATGAAGGACTCTAAAGACAGCAGCCAAAATGCAGCAAATTCAGGTACATTACATACATTAATGTGTTTACTGTGTAAATGGAGGATGGAAGTAGGATTCGGCAGAATCTTAACCAGTGGATTCGGTATTTGGCCGAACCCCAAAAATCTGGATTCGGTGCATCCCTAAATCTGGATAACTCCCACTGATTTTTATTATTACTTCCGTGATTAGCAGATGGATGTAATAGTAGGTTATCTTTTGATCACATATCTGTCATCATAAAACCCTCGCTTTTGTTTTCACACGCCACAAACGCACCGCATAGAGTCTGACTGGATTCACACAGAGACCCTTCTTTACAAATGGTCTTGGTCCTGTTGTTTGGCGTCCTCCAGACTTTGATTGACAGCTTTTACACCAGCCTAAATGAACCGAAAGAATGAGCAATCAAAACCAACTTTAATGTGCACCAAACCAAGTATCAAGTGTTCATTAAACGATATGCGATATGGAAGTCTGTGTTGGATGGAACGTGCAAATTCTTTTTCTGTTTTCAAAGCCTTACCAGTAGCAATGCTACAATGTCAGGCTCATCCTGTCAAGGTTCAAATTTAGTTTTAATCAGACAAACATTTTTAACCTGACCTAACATTCTGAGGATCATTCTCTGAATATCTAGTCTATATCGACAACGTTTCATTAACAGGATTATTCCGTTGCCGCCGGAAATTCCGCCAGATGTCCCTCATTTTCAGCTGGATGTCCCTCACCTTCCGCTTTTTTTGTGTTGGCTTTCTAAACTCCTGTCGTTTTGGGAAACATTTGCTGCTCAGACTACCGTAGGTCAAACCTAGACTAAAATTTTGATCTTTGTGCTCCTTCCAGTGTTCGTGCCGGCAGGACATGGTGAAGATCTCCATGGATGTGTTTGTACGCAAATTTCAGCCCGACCGTTACAAACTGTGGAAGGCGGGGAAAGACCACGCTCCCATTGACCACTCCAAACCCACACCAGAGGCTGCTGTGTTCCTGAAAGAAGACAAGAGCGAGCCTTCAAAAGAGACTCCCAGTGAAGCTGGATCTGAGGAGCCCACTACCCCTGTCCAGGAGGACAAAAGGTCTGGCTTCACACTTGCTACTAACACAGCTCAATTACCTAGCCGTATTAAAAAAATTGTTTGCCATATTTTCATTACAACCCATGTTACATGAGTATTTATTTAAATCACTCAATTGCTTTTCTTCAGTTCAGTTTTAGGATTCGTGGTCACTGAGGGTACATTTTGGTTTCTAAGCAGAGTTTTAAGTGTTTTTGGCTCCAGTAGAAGAACTAATCTCTATTTAAACTCAAACGCCCAAACCGCATATCTCATCAACATTCTGGTACACTGGGCATAAACAGGAGGCAGTGTGTAGACTCCGTCTGTTGCTGGTAGTTGCCATGGTAACGTTAGTAGCTTATACCGCCTTCACACCACCTACCAGGGTCGGGCTAGGGTTGTCTTATCATGGTTCAACCCTGCTTTTGGAAATTCAAACCAAGCCAGTCTACACGGGTATATCCCTGGTCGTGACAATTCAGGGATCACCTGGGTCAACCCGCGAGCAATGCCGTAGAAATTACCTTAAAGGACAATTCCGGCACAAAACGAACCTAGGGGTTAATAACAGATGTGTACCCACTCGATCGCTCTCTGGGACATGTTTTCATGCTAATTGAATGTGTTTGTAGCTTAAAACAAATTAGCGTGGGCCGCTGATTAGCTTACAACGATAGTATTCGGGGCACAGGGAAAGTAAAAACAAATCGCTATTTATACCACTAAAAAGGCTCAAAATATCACCAAACTTCAACGGTAGCATAATGAGGGTCCATAAATGTTAAACAAAGCATTGAGAACTTTGTAAGTGTACAGACAGTTTATTAAAAAGATAGATTATAAAGATGGTCACGTTCTCGTATACAGGCGGCCGCCGTCTTGGGAACTACTGTCTTTGTAAACTTTCTTTTTAATAAACTGTCTGTACACTTACAAGGTTCTCAATGCTTCGGTTAACATTTAGGGACCCTCATTATGCTACCATTGAAGTGTGGTGATGTTTTGAGCCTTTTTAGTGGTATAAATAGCGATTTGTTTTTACTTTCCCTGTGCCCCGAATACTAGCGTTGCAAGCTAATCAGCGGTCCGCGCTAGCTTGTTTCAAGCTACAAACACATTCGATTAGCATGAAATCATGTCCCAGAGAACGACAGAGTGGGTACACATCTGTTATTAACCCCTAGGTTCGTTTTGCGCCAGAATTGTCCTTTTAAGTGCTAGAAATGGGCGGGGCTTTCACGTCGTATTCAGTGAACAGCTAACATCACACCAGTCCATCTGTATACCAGCAGAACTAATGTTTTGTAGCTACTTGAATCTGTCATTGTACAGTAGGGAGAGATAAATACAGCTTACTTTATGATTGTTTCATAGTGATGACGTTCTAAAGCACACATAAATAACCATCAAACACTTGATGATTTTGTGCAGACTGATTTCTCCTCCTCTGCATATTTATTGCTTAGCTGGACAAGGAAGTAGGTTACTCTAGTATAGATTTTTTGACTATTTTAAGATGAAGGGAGGACATTTCTCTTTGGTTGATTTAATTTAAGGTCAAGTTTGGCTTTGCTGTTTGCTTCACAACTCATTTTTTTAAAAAGACACCCGGCAGCAGTTCAATACAGCTGCATTGAACTGCTGCCGGGTGCCAGAGAGATGGAGTAAGAGCGGCGGTGCAGAGAGAATTAAACAAAACTTATTTTCATATCTTTACGTTCTAACGCTGGGTTTTTACAGGCAGTTTTGCCTGTAAAACTTTGCTACCGCTCGTCCGACAGACTAGTATTAACATCCGGGCACCCACTGCCAGCGGACTGTTCAGAAATGAATTGAACCGCTCCGCTCTGCTGTTGTTGAAGCTGCCTGTAATAATCCTAGTTATATACAGTCTATGGTGAAAGCACAGTGAGACAACATTTATGTTGTTGTTTTTTCAAAGTGTGCGGCGATGTGTGTCATTTACAACCAATCACATAATTTGTCCCACCCCAGCTGTCAGCGACCCAGGCCATGCGCAATTCACATTGAAATCGACCCTAGTCTACCCTGATCAAACCCACCTGGCGACCTGGGTCACGAAGCTGAGCAGATGGAGGAGGGTTACCCAATTCATACACACAGTCGACCTGGGTATAACCCTGGTAGAGCCATCGGTGTGAAAGGGGTATTAGTCTCAGAGAACAAGACTTAATGACTGATGAGACACAATTGGGCGGAGAAACGTTGGCGTCAGGGTCGGTGTTTCCAAATGGCTCCGTTTGCGGCCGTTGAGACTGCAACACAACCCCGTAGATTCTAAACCAAAACGGGTCAGAAGTGTTTCCAAATGTCTCCGCTTTAGGGGCTCGGAAACGCCAGAATGAGAATGAGTGGTTTAAACCGAGCATAATATATTTGTTTTTACACCAAAATGTAGTAATGTAAATATAGCTTGACAATGTAGCTCGTTCACTTTTTTTCCTAAGCGAAGTGAACCACAGTACAGCAGTATATTCACCGTTCATTCTGCCACAACATTCAGTGCTGATTTTGTCTTCCGTTCAGTACAGTGGTGGGAGAAGTACTCAGCTCTTTTACTTAAGTAAAAATAGTGTTGGTAATTGGGGGGTTACACCCCAGAGTGTTATTCTGGCGCCGAAATGGCGGTTGAAACTCCGTTACATCTCGTGCGTCTCTGGTATCGGCCGAGACCAGCTGTTAACACGGGCCGTGTGTGTAGGTTTAGGAGGGAAAGAGAGGGAGAAAAGGAGGGAAAACACGATTGATAGAAAGAAAACACTTAAAACCTTGATCTCTGTGGTGTTGAAAATAATCACTCTCTTCGTTTACTCGAGATTCTAACTTAACGTGGCGTTTGTTTAACTGTGAGAGTGTTTATTCTCCGCTACTCTCTGCGAGCACGCAGCTGACTCTGCGGTGCGATAATCACACGCTCCGTCTTTCCACAGGTATATGATATAACGTCTTTATATCATATCGCTGTGGTGGGGTAACAAAAGCAGGATTATGGCTTCACTTGTGCAGTAATTATCCCTCCTCAGTCGGGAGTTATCAGTTACAGTTCACCACAACATTCAACAATATCTTGATCAGGGATATTCTTCACAGCAATACTTGGGACCCTGCGGTCCGATCACACATTAATGGTAAACAATAGTAGCAATAACCTTTACTCATTAATAAAAACACACTTGTTCTAAAGTCTGCCCAGAACTTACTTTTCGGTGTGCAGTCTGTTTGTTTGTCTGGTGGATTTTTCCCCGGTGAACAGAAATGAGTTAACCTCTCGCTAGAGATTAACGGCCCGTCCAGGGCAGTGGCGCGGAGACGCTGTCCAGTCGACTTGCGGGGGAAAAAAAAACAGGGTGCGTTTGCCGGCGGCGGGTGGTGTGTTCAAGGAGCTGTGGCCAATGAGAAATCTTAGCCTCGCCAAAGGTGTGAAACCCCAGTGCTGCAGTTCTTAGGCCTTCCACCAGTCTGCCATTTCTCCTCGTGTTTGAAGGTACGTTCTCCATTTTGGAGAATTCTTTTTGTTAGGAGTATGGGGTTCCAGGCTGGTGACTTCCCTACAGGCTGCTCTTTGGCCTCAGGGGAAGCTTCAGGCCTGTGGAAGTTTCTCTGTCTCACAGAATAGTACCTTCAAAACTGTTAAGTTCCAACAATAGCAATACTGCAGCGTAAAAAATACAAAACCTTTTCAAATTCTCACTTACGTAAATACAAAAAGTATTTGCATCAAAAATATGCTTAAAATACCGAAAGTAAAAGTGCTCATTATGCAGAATGTTTCCCTGTGAGTCCTGTCTGACATGTCTTCACTAACGTCTTCCACGCATCAGTCCGAAGCCCCAGACTGGGACAAAGCGTCAGCTGGAAGCTATCCAAGCCTCTGAAGACATCAAACCTGAGCTGACCATGAAGGAGCCTGAGGAGGTGGAGCCAAAGAAGGCCAAGCTGTCACGCAAGGAGTCTCCAACTAAAGTCCCTGTCAAGCCAGATAAAGGTACAGTACAGTTCAAGGTCAAACAGACCACTGCATCTGAAGAGCTACAGTCATTCTCCCAGCTTTATTTTCCATAATAAACTCCAGTTATCAGATTTGAAGCATCTAGTAACAAGCACAGTGTATTCTGATGATGACTGGAGCTTATTATTTAGGGTGTAGACCTAATTAGAGTGGATTACGTAAATTCTGTAGTAATTATTTGTTTCATAGGATATAAAGAACTGGAACATATCCACTACTGGATATTGCACTAGTCCATATTGCGATTAATTGTGCAGCCCTATCCTTTACCCTAACTCAGTTTGAGCGTTCCAAAACAAAGTCAAAGAGCGGTAACTGGTGTTACGGTGTTATTATTTATTCCAAAAAAGTAGTTTACAGAAGTTCAGTCATTGCAATACGTAAACAAATAAAATACAAAAATATATACAAATAATATAATATAAAATAATAGTCTAAATAGAAGGAAATGAAGATACAAAGGGGACAGACTTTCAAAAATCGTTAATAATGTAGACAGCAGGAGCACTTACACAAAGAAATTAGAGTAGACATCAGATATTAATATAGCTTTCTTATTGGATACCAACTTAAGCGACTCAAAGTACATGTCAAATTCAACCTGGAATAGTTTGAAGCACGGTGTTGATCTGGAAAATTTTGCCTTATGAATATGGAACTTACCTAATAAAATAAATAGATTTACAATATTACATAACTTTCTATCTTTACATTCAAAATAAGTAATAATATGTTTCCCTTCAAGTGTGATTGTATGTTTTGTTTTAGATACCATATAATCTTCAAAGCTTTTCCAAAATGAACAACCATAAAAAAGATGGGTTAACGACTCTTATCCTGTTTTACAAAAACTACAATATTTATCAACAGGCATGAATTTTGAGACAAATAGGTTTGTAGGGTATATATTATGTAATATTTTGAAATGTAATTCCCTACCTTTGTTTGTAATACAATATCTAAAGGGAATAAGCCATGCCCTATGCCAGTAAAATGAGAATTCCAGAAAAGTTTCCCACGAGGTGTTATTTTCTTTAAATTTAGAAAGCATTTTCTAATGTGCTTATTAGTACAAGTGCTGCTCATAATATCCATACCGTTTATATAAAGAGTCAAATTAAAACCAGTAACTTCATTTTGAAGACGACCCATTTTGTCACTTCTGCTTTGAGCTCTGTGTGACGCAGGTAGGCCACACCCACCCCAGTCAAGCGGCCAACGACTAATATCATTGCTCTATTATTCTTTCAGACACAGTAAAAGTCAAGACGGAGCCTAAGAAGGAGAAAGAGACCAAGCCTCAGACTAAATCCCAGTCCAAAGCCAGCGCGAAGAAAACCTCACACAGACAAAGCGCGTCAAAAAAAGAGAAGAACGGCGTGGCGGCTGCAGACGTCTGTCCGCCCGAGCCCGTGGCTCTGTGCTCTGAGGAGGAAGCTCCGCTGGGCAGCGGCTGCAGCCCGGCACACAAGGTGTTCCAGAGGACGCTGAGCCCCGCAGACGTCCTGCACGTTCACAGCTACGCCAAAGGAGACTACGGAGAGGGAGAAGCCCCGCCTAAGGAGGAGAAGAAGAATGAGGGCAGCGACACGGAGACGGAGAAAGACAACAGACATGTTAGCAAAGCAGTGAGTGGACACAGATGGTAGACACACCTAATGAGGGCTGGGTATGGTTACAAAAAAAAAATCTGTGACTTTGATACCGGTTAGTCTCACCTCCAGCGCATTTTGGAAGAGGGTCTGGCAAAGCGAGACTACTAGGAGCCAGACCCAAACCAGCTTTAAAAGTGATCAGTAAAATCTTTAAAATCAATCGAACAGGGAGCCAATGGAGACAAGCCAGGTTTGGGATGATGTGCTGTTGTCTATTAGAACCAGAGAAGCCTAGCTGCTGCGTTCTGAACCAGTTAGAGGCGAGAGAGTGACCTTTGGTCTCTGGAAAAGATTGTCCCGCCTGGATGCTGATAGTAACAGTGTATGTGTCTCTCCAGCAGGTGGCAGAAGAGTTGGCTGCAGATGGAGAGCTGCAGAGCGATCTAGGGCAGCTGCCAGGCCACCATCCGCTCATAAAGGACGGCATGAGTGATGAAGGTCTGTCCCATCTGCTGCAACAACTTCACTGGGATGCCTCACCATCATGCTTTATATTGGCTGAATATAAAAACCAACAAGTGTTTTTTTTTTATTTATTATTTTTTTTTTATATATACATACAGTTTCTTTATTGATTTTTTGCACTCACGGGTACATTACAACTTTTGTTTAACAAGTCCCCCCTCCCTGACCCAAGCCATAATACGCATATAAATACAATACTTCTGGGGTACACCACTTATTTTTATTTAAGGTATCCTGTTCCACATTTTAGGTAACAATTGAAATAGCCCCACATCATCACATACCCTTCACCATACCTAGAGATTGGCATGGTTAGCCTAACAGCTGGTTTGATTTGCATTGAGAGATGGTCTTATGGAAAGTACCCCATGCCAATCCCTAGGTATGGTGAAGGCTATGTGATGATGTGGGGCTATTTTAATTCCAAAGGCCAAGGGAACTTTATCAGGATGCATAGTATCCTGGATCCATGAAATAACTGGTCTTTAAAAATAAAAATCTGCCTGCCTCTATGGGAATTTAACATAGGGGTGTACTCACTTATGCACCCTGTATTTTAAGGAAGAACATTTATTTATTTACAATACATTATTCATTCACAAAGACAATTTGTGTCCTTAAAGGTTGGATTCTTCCTCTTTTTTTTTAATTAAGGCATTAAGATCAATTTCCAAAATGTGATATTTTTTTTTTTTTTAATTCCTCTTTTTAGTCAACTTCAGCATAGGTGTATTCACTTATGCTGAGCACTGTATATTGGTCAAACAGTAATATATTTAGATACATATGGTATTCTCTCCATGGACATACTTTGCGCCATATTCTTGATCCAAGCACCAATTGTAGGTGCCTTAATTTTCTTTAAGATGAGAGCTATAGTCCTTTTTGCCTGCAGCATAGCAAAATCAAACATATACCCCATTTATAGAAATGGGCTTTAGGTCTAATTAGCATTCGGTCTCTTGAGCAAATATCCACCAGCTAGTTGTTATTTGATCTGCGTGTATATGCTAACTTTGCTGTTGTTCTTCTTTGTCCCTCAGAGGCTCCAGAGGAGGCCCCCCCAGTAGAGGAGGGCGGCCTGGAAGGAGAGAGCTGGGCTAAACCTCTGGCCCACCTGTGGCAGAACAGACCTCCCAACCTGAAGAAAGAGAGAGAGTACAACCAGCTCATGGAATCCAAACCTCCGTTCTGCTCCATCTGCAGGCTGTTTCACACCTACCAGCAGGTAACCGGTACCAGAGCCAACTCCACTCGCCAGTCATTACCAGTCAGCTGTAGACCATGCACTACGGAGACATGCAGGTGTCATTCAGCTTTTCTGACTTTAGCAAGCTACATGTGAAAATATAAACACTGCAGTAGCCTGCCTGGACCACTCCTAGTCCGTGTGATGTGATACAGAGCCGAGAGTACTAGGACTACAGTTGAAAATTAGCCTGACTGGCTAACACTTAATGTGCATTGTCCTAATCAAATAAACTTACAACAAAGAGTAGAAACAACCGTTGAAACCAGAGCGGTTGGAACAGTGGGAAATCTGAGGTTTTTGCTCACAGGGATTTCACTGAAATACGTTTACCTCATTATTTGACGCTTTGGCCACGTTTAAAGGGTGCTGTAGGTGGGATTGCGAAGATCCAGGATTTAGCCAAAGAATTTGAACATCGACAACTTCTCAGTCCTAAGCCCCTCCCCCCACGAGGGAGAATGAATGCGTGTGCATGAGCAGTGATTGACACCCCCCCCCAAGAGCTCAAGAGTCTGACCAATAATCACTTATATAATTACAATTTGGCACATCTAAACAAAATCAACAACTACCATCAACAGTCATACTCCCTGAGACCTTAGCAACTAATTGAGGTAAAACAAAGAAACCACGATTATGTCAAATAATTGACAATTATGTAATAATGTGTAATACGTTGAATAGGATATGACTTGTTGCACAGTGTTGTAAGCTCCATGTGTCTGCCGTCAGACTGAGTGTGGGAACAGCGGAGACAAGCCTGTCATGGTGGCTGGCGGGCGGATGCGGACCAAACCTCTGATCCCAGAGATGTGCTTCACCACCACCACGGAGGAGGACTCCGAGTGTGAGGAGCAGCCCGTCACGCCTCATCTGGAGGAAGATGGAACCAGCCTCCTCATCAGCTGCTCTCAGTGCAGCATCCGGGTTCACACCAGTCAGTACACACACACACACACACACACACACACACACACACACACACACACACACACACACACACACACACACACACACACACTTGAACTGAGATTATTTGCTGCAAACATGTAACACAGCCTGTGTGCACATGATCAGTGTTCTTAAATAAACCCTGTCGTCCTTACACGTGTCTTATTTCATCAATCTTTATTCCCCCAAATTTCATATATGTCATTGGTACAGAAACGTGTTGCTATAGAATTAGACAGCAACATTGGATGGCAGATCTTTGGCATAACACAACCACACTGACTAAACACTGTCTGTGGATGGCAGCACATGCTAACAGACCTTCATGATGACATGACACTGACTATGTTTACATACACATAATAATCCGGATTTTGCCCTTATTCCGAAAAAGACGATATTCCGGCCGAGCTGTTTACATGGCTAATGAAAGTGAATATTCCTCTAATATTCTTGTTTACATGCAGCCATGAAAAAATAGGATTTTTTTTTTTTTTTTTAAAAGATGTCCACCTGTGGTGGACTTGTCCGACCGTGCACACACAGCCTCCCTCTTTCATTCCTTCAATCACCTTCTTGAAAAGGTCGGCGTTGCGATGTTTGGGGCCTATCCAAAAACCTGTTGATATCAAAGTCTTTCATAATGTTTAAAAGTAGCTGTGTTTCTCCCTCCGACTAGATGTGGACTTTTCTTTTGGGCATGCCTCTCTAACTCAGCCCTGCAAACTGTTGGCTAGTTGGTTTGTGTACAGTAACCATAGCAATGCACAAAAGTAACCGTAAGCACTAAACAGGCAAGAGGCCATAAACTGTTGCAAACTGTGGTAAAACCCTGATTGACACGCATATTCCAAATGCGCTGTGTACATGTCCAAAGAATGCCTCTAAAACCTGAATAATACCAGAATATCACGTTTCCATCAGAATATGCTTTATATGGAAAAAGGCCTTATTCGGAATATTCAAACAGAATATTCTGTTTATGTATCAAATTTGGAAAATTGTCATATTCTGAGTAATAGTGGAATATTAGTGTGCATGAAAATGTACTGACTGAGTCTCTCAGCCACTACACCAGTGTGTCAGACTGTGTCTTTGTGTTTGTATATTCCAGGCTGTTACGGTGTGGACCCAGCCAGCGTGAGCAAGGAGTGGAAATGTGCACGCTGCAAAGCCAACGCCATGACTGAGGTCAGTTAACACTCCAGGGTAGATTTACTCAGGAAGTGAAGCAGAGGGACTGTAGGCTCTGTGCTGCCTGATTCGGGAACCGGTTTCCCTTTTTGAATAGATTAACCGCCGCCTGCTGGTGTGCGTACGTGCTATTTGGCTGTAGTCTTTGTGTTGTGTTCAAGTGCAACTTTTTTTTTTTTTTGGCCAAGATGCAGGCAACATGAGGAGACACCACAGTAGGCCTCTGCACCTTTTAGTTCTTTCCTCTCTGCCTGGAGCACGTTCAATCTCAAAACAGTGTGCAATGGGGTGAAACAGTGTGCAACGGTGCGCAACGGCTTTGAGATATGTTTTCTCTCGTTGGTGTGTCTCTCGTTTATTGGCTGTGTCACAGGTGATACCCAATCAGCAGAAACGTGTCTGTAAACCCGTGGTAATAAAAAGGCAGCGCACACAACAGTTTCAGTTAAAAAAAAAAAAACTTTAAAAAAACATTTTGCTACGTTTTGTCGAGGCTGAACGTGGCCCAGGTGTGCCAGGGCCTTAAGAGAGATCAGTCTCAACCTCTCCGGCTTAGCTTTGTGTCAGAGCCTGCCATAGTAACAGGGTTATTTGATGCATTGCCAACATCCTTAACAAGTATTTAACGAGACAGCTGCTGCTGTTGCTGGTAACAGAAATCCGGTGTTAAACAAAGCATTTGGTAGACTGAAAACAATAAATGGAATGAACGTTAACTGCAGGTTTATAAATTCAGATTTTCCTATCCTCTGGAGTTTTAGATGGAAGACTCTACTGTGAAAATGTGTTGCACTGGAGATTGTTATAGCCATACAATACCGTCATAAATCGCATATATAACATTTGGACCCACATTAACATGAGATGGCCAGTGGTTTTGATAACGGCTGCAAATTAAATGGGCTTTTTAGTCGACTACTACAAACTACAACAATGAAAAATGTGGGTCTTTATGGTTTGGATGGTTAGTTGATTGATGCTCTTTTTGCAGAATTGCTGTTTGTGTTCGCTGAGAGGAGGAGCCTTGCAGAAAGCTAACAACAACAAGTAAGTTGTTCCAGAGACACCAGACGCAGTACATGTAGCCATTTTAGAACAGCTGCACTATTATAAGATAAGATAGACTTTATTAATCCCACACTGGGGAAATTCCTGTGCTACAGCACCTCAAGAATTTTTTTTTTTTATGTACACATTACAATAATACACATTAAGTAGACAGGAGAAAAACATATACAGAAAGTATAAGAAATTAGTTATAATAATAATAGCAATAAAAACTAAAATATTTACACACTAAACACCCTCATATAAACAGACAGGTACTAATGGTACTTTATCCTTAAACAGGATAACACCAAACTGGTTTAACGTGCTAAGCTGCTCATTGATTTTTTCAACTCCTTAACAGCCATCAACAGGTGAGTTCTGAGTCAGAAAACTGGAATAGACATGGTCCAACTGATTAGGTATTACTGTATGTAGGGATGCACGTTATATTGGTAGCCAATCAGGGTGCGATTTGCTCAGGGGGATGAGTGGGATTTCCCCCTTTCTGGTCTATATATATATATACCCCTGTCTTTGCTGAATTATTTTTATTCCCGGTGGGGACAAAATGTATCCCAGGCATGTATCAATGGGCGTTTCCTGGGTGAAAGTATTTTGTTTCCGCCGTGAAGTGAACTCCGCTCTCCGGCTTGAACACACTTTTTATGTTGACACCAAGTTGTGCTATTTCATTCTGAGATTAGTTTCCATTGGATATTGAAGTTCATAAATCAGTAGGGCTGGGTAATGGCCCTAAATCGCACCCTGCGGCCAATATATTATTGGCTGATACGTGAGAAAAATATAATTATTGCTCTGCTAATGGAATTTCAGGCAACAATGTCTTCTGATAATGCAAGGCCTTGGCTTGCTTTTTTCATTGGGATGACAATTGAAAAAAAAAATAAATAAATAAAAAAAAAAAAAAAAATATATATATATATATATATATATATATATATATATATATATATATATATTTTTTTTTTTTTTTTTTTTTCATTCTGTCAGCACTGAATGACATGTCTCCAGTGTAGTTTCTGATTGTCTTCCTTACAGACTCTCCTCTGCTCCCTGTGTTTGCACAAGGGCGGGACTGAGTTTACATAGATCGCTAAAGATCTTCTTTAACTAAAGTCTTACACCCTGGAAGAGTCTTGGATGTAACTTGTTAAATATCACCGTCATCACTAGTTCAGGCCTGGCTTGTTGCTAAGGACTAAGGACCCCCTCCAAAATGAGATGATTCATCCTAAGGGGTTGTCCTTCTAATAAATACTCCATACTTGAGCACGGTAGAATGTGTACCTCCAAAGCCATTAGTTGTATTAAACAGGAATCAGCTGTCCATTAAGTAAAACTCTCTGTGTCTCAAACCATCAACAGTCGGATCATGGTTATGATTGTTCAAAGAAGAGTAGGGATTCCAGGAAAGCAAACCGAGTACACTCCCAATACCACACAACAAGAAGAAGCAGCAACAATAAGACTACTGTGTGTGTGTGTGTGTGTGTGTGTGTGTGTGTGTGTGTGTGTGTGTGTGTGTGTGTGTGTGTGTGTGTGTGTGTGTGTGTGTGTGTGTGTGTGTGTGTGTGTTTTAGGTGGGTACATGTGCTGTGTGCAGTGGCTGTGCTGGAGGCTCGCTTTGTCAACATCACTGAAAGAAGTCCTGTGGATTTAAGTGGAATCCCCTTGCAAAGATTTAAATTGGTGAGTTCAAATAACAGTCACACACTTGTATGGATAAGCTGCCGTTACATTCTCCATTATAAGGTGGTATATAAACAATGGCTGAGTATCAAATAATAGCCAGCTCAGCATGAACAAATCCAATCCAGTCCACTTTATTTATATAGCATGATTTTAACAAACACAAGGTTTCCAAAGTGCTGCACAAAAAGATAAAACAGAAATAAGTAGAATAAATAAAAAAACTAAAATACATTGCCCGCACACAATAAAAATATGCATATACACATCAGATCAACACTCTACCTGGTGTTAAAAGCCAAAGAAAAGAGGTGGGTTTTAAGAAGATTTTTAAAATTAGACAGAGCGGAGGCCTGTATAATGTGCAGAGGCAGACTGAACATTATAAAGGCTAAATAGAGGCTGGATAAAAAGGCGTCTCCTGTAGTTTACACTGTAAATTTAAGATAGTGAACATTTCCATGTGTACAACAAGTCATGTATATCTAACAGAAATCCTGTGTTTCTTCACTAATTAAAATGAAAGGCCTACCAGGTGGGATTTAGCCTTCAGATCTGCTGCGAGGCTTTTTAATGTGAAACTTCTGAGCAGGAAGTTAAAGAAATAGTTTGCCCGATAACAACTTGAAACTGTATATAGTACTTACCTTCCTAGGCTCTCTTATCGTCCCAAAAAAGTTTTCTATCTGATGCCGTTAAGGAGAGCGTAGCACATGAAAAATGAAAGCACATCAGTGAAAACAAACTTCAACAGAGTCTGAAAGAAAGACCGCAAGAAGTGTCTTGTATCCATTTGTGCGCTAATGGAAATCCAAACACAACTTCATCGCTAAGCTATTGCTAAAAAATAGCATTTTCGGATTTTCGTCCTGTGAAGGAATTTGTTGTGCACATTAGAGGATGGATACCCGAACCGAGCCCGTCGGGGCCAGCCCGGGTTTGGACAGATATTTAGAAATTATGTTCGGGTTCGGGTCAAGCTCGGTCACATCAGCGCGATAAGGCATTGAACATTTTAAATTTAAAACAGCTTATTAACGTGCGCTTGTTGCCCCGTGTGCGCTGATGCGCTCATCTGTTGACATTTCCGAATGCCCTACAGTTTAATAAAAGCGGGCTTTCCACACAAACAAACGTATGTGTCATTAGTATGAGAAAAAAACGAGATTTTAACTGTGTCGGGCTCGGACATAAATATCTTTATGCCTGTCGGGCTCGGGCCGGGTTCGGTTACTGTTCTGTCGGACGCGGGCCGGGCTCGGACAGAAAAATGCGGCCCGATCCGTACTCTAGTGCACATGCGTTTTGTAGGGTTTTGTCTTTTGTTCAGCCTCCGTCGAAGTCTGTTGGCACTGATATGCGTTTCATTTTTCATGCGCTTCACTCTCCTTAATGCCATTTGATAGAAAACTTGTTCCGGGACTACAGAGAGCCCAGGGAGTTGAGTACTATGTTCAATTTATTTATCTATCTATGGTACAGTGAACTACTCCTTTTAACTGTGATCCAAAGCAACATGCAAATGCTCTTTAGCCGAGGACAGACACACAACCAACAACTTTCATTGTGTTCTGTCATCAAGTAACTCATAAAATTAACATGACTTAGCTACAGACCTTCCTCCACAGCGCTGCGAAGGAAGGTCTGGCTAGTCCACACAGCATTCCGGGATGGGAGAAAAACATGCTCTGGTTTATTGGAATTTCTTTAAACCAATCACAGTAGTCTTTGGTGGCGCTCAATGACAGAGCCTCTGCAAAATAGCCTCCGGAAGGAACTTGTTTTGGTGGAACATGTGTACGTTCAAAAGTTGTTTTAGTCGTGCAACAGAAAACTCAGATTGGACAGATAGTCTAGCTAGCTGTCTGGATTTACCCTGCAGAGATCTGAGGAGCAGTTAACCATAGTCCTCAGAAATCCACCGGAGTTTAGAACGTCAACACAAAGAAAGAGGAAGGTGAGGGACATCCGGCAGAATTTTCGGCGGCACCGGAGCAATCCCGGAAATGAAACGCCGTCGATATAGACTACATTAGCTGTATCCAACAAAAGTCAACATTTGTCATTTTATCTGGCGAAAATGAGAAGCTGCTACCTGAATGTTTTGTACACATTTGCTAAAAGGAAATTGGAGAGATAAAAGGTTCCTTAGCGTCAGAGATAATCAGTCATCAGTGTATTTCCAAATCAAACACAGATTTATCTATTTCAAGACTTAGCAATATATATCTTCACACATATTGGAGCAAAAACACTCACACTGTAGACTGTTGTAAAGAAGAGCAGCGCATGCTGAAGGGTGAGCAATAGGGTTGTGCCGATGGACGATATCATCGCCACGCGCCCCACCCTGTCAGACACAAACTTATCCTAGTCGCGGGCGCTGGACGGGAAATTGACAAGTGCGTCGGTCTTAAAGTGGCAAAGACCTAGTATTGCGCATCTGTTCATGTGCGCCGCAAGAGTTATGTTTCTGTTTATTGAATGCTTTATTCAGTGCAAACATAACCAAGAATGTAGTTTAATCTCAGTAATGATGGTATATTAGGTTATTACTGTCGCTCTGTTGAAGGCAAACGTCCCACTGTACTGTCGTTACACAGATCACGGACATCTGATTGACTTTACTGCACCGCAGTTAAGTGAAAGTAGGTAAACTTGTAAAAAACTACCCCACCAGCTCCACCGACGACAATATCATCGTCCGTCGCCATGTTTTACTGTGAGCGTCGTCAACCGCCAATTTAGGGGACATCGCCCAACCCTAGTGAGCAAAACACAGTTTAAGTCCAGTCACAATACATGCCTGGATTGTCCTAGCCTCGTGAGACCACCCTGATCTCGTGAGCTCCAGTTTTCCAGTCGCAGATCAGTCTGGCATCTTGAGACAGAAAATTTGGAGCCGTTCACCAAACGACCGACCAATCAGCGTTGGTTTTGAGGCGGGTTTAGGTATGACGCAACGAGAAGCGACTGTTCAGTCTAAACAACATGGTGGCTTCCACGGATGAGATGAGCATAGCTATCGCGCAAGTTTTATCTGAATTAGAAAGTATTTCTTCATTGAAAGAAGAGCAAAAAACAGCACTGGAGACTTTTCTCGGAGGAAAAGATGTTTTTGCTCTTCTCCCGACTGGTTTCGGTAAGAGTTTGATATATATATATATATATATATATATATATATATATATATATATATATATATATATATATATATATATATATATATATATATAAAATTAGCCTTGTGAGACCGTCCTGATCTCGCGGCTATCTGGTGGAGTCAGGTTAGTGATAGACAGATGGTTTATCCAGTCAGCTAACCAGTATTTTCGCCCCTTCCCAAAAGTTCTCCAACGGAAAGTTCCCAGATGGATATGCTGAGCAAATGCGAAGCAATCCATCTGACGGAGTCAGGTTAGGATTGTCCCTGATACTCGGGATATCTCGAGTTTTCATCAGCGCGGTCGGTATGACGTGACTCTGGTTATACTGAATTTATCTGGACAGAAGGGTGAACATGGAGAAATTGTTGCGTTTGCATCAACAGTAATTAAAAGAAACAAAAACGGGACCATTGAGAAATCAGGAGGTATTCTTACTAAACTATAAAAGGATATACTTCTAAAACAGTTGAGACCAGAAATAAAGGTTGCTTCTCTCTAGGGTTGGGTCTCGTTTGGATTTTTACAATTCTGATGCCGAACCGGTACTTTTAAAACGATTCCGATTCCTAAACCGATTCTTGAAAAACTGAAAACTTACATCAAAGAAAGTCTCTTTTATAGTTGTTTTTTTTTCAAATTGAAAATTATTTAAATTTAACAATATATTAACATTTTAAAGTACTTAAATATACAATAAGGCATTTTAAATGCACTAAAAGCTAGCTAGCTGACGATAGACTAGCAGAACAAGTGTAACATGTTTACTATCACGTGCAGTTAATGGTTAATATGCTTTTACATCCGTTTTGGTGAGCCCAGAGGGAAAATAAAAGTATTTTAAAAGTAGCCTACATTTACGGTAGCTAGCTAATGGTAGACTACAGAGAAAGTGTGATATTTTATGTCCGTTTCGGAGCGACAGAGGGAAAATATTTCAGTTGACGCATTAAGTAGAACCGAAATTTGCAGTTTTTTTTCCTACCGGTTGCGTAGGTTTCGGTACCCAACCCTACTTCTCTCTGCAAGCGAGGTAAATAATGGCCAGGGTATCTATGTCCAAACTGTGGTAGCCCACAGAACTAAACTTAACTAAGCTAACAGGATGTGAAGTTTAAAGGCTTCAGCTGCACTCCATCTAATACTGGTCCTTGTGTGTTAGCTTCCCCTTCATTGAGTCATTTCAAATCCACGGCAGTTTCCTGACCTTTGGCTCCTGTGCTTTAATCTCCATCAGAAATGTTACTATTGTAAGAAGCGGATGAAGAAGGCGTCTGGCTGCTGCGTGCAGTGCTCTCATGGCCGCTGTCCCACTGCCTACCACCCCACCTGTGCCCAGGCTGCTGGAGTACTCATGCAGCCGGATCAGTGGCCCTTTGTGGTCCATGTTACCTGCTGTCGACACAAAGGCCCCACTCAGATTGAGGTAAGGAGCTTCTGAGGATCTGGTAACCTCTCCTTTAAGGACTTACTGTCACTAGAGATGAACTTTTGACACTTTTTGAAAGCATTGTCCAGTTCTGTTAGGCCCAGTTTATTTATGAAACCTTTATTGCCCCAAGGGGAATTTGTTTTGCACTCAAGGGAGCCACATTAAACATTAAGCACAAACGTAGAGGATACAGAAAACTATGTAAACAACAACAACGCAGCAATGGTGGTGACATGCAATCATCAGTCCAATAGCTAAGATGACTTAATACATAATTAAATAAATAATCAATAGTGCCCCGGAAAAAATGACGGTGCCTCTGTTAAATAGCCTCAGGAAGGAACTTGTTTTGGTGGTGCTCGTTCAGAAGTTGTTTTAGTCGTGCAACAGAAAACTCAGATTGGACAGATAGTCTAGCTAGCTGTCTGGATTTACCCTGCAGAGATCTGAGGAGCAGTTAACCATAGTCCTCAGAAATCCACCAGAGTTTAGAACCCCAACACAAAGAGGAAGGTTGAGGGGGCATCCGGCAGAAAAGAGGGACATCTGGTGGAATTTCCGGTGGCACGTGAACAATCCTGGAAATGGAACGTCATCAATATAGACTACCTCCGACCAAAACCGCCACCTTGACCAGTTTGCAGCCGTTTGTAACTGACTTGATGAGCTGACGTTGCTACGAACTGATTGGCTGTTGAAACAGGTGATAGCCCTTACGTTATA
Organism: Zingel zingel; assembly: GCA_023566125.1. NCBI lineage: Eukaryota > Metazoa > Chordata > Actinopteri > Perciformes > Percidae > Zingel > Zingel zingel. The sequence continues at coordinate 6,560,659 of CM042322.1, forward strand.
AACCCAGCCACTGGCGACTTGACAAGCTAAATCCCAGGCGACACCATCAGCTGGCTTGAGTTAAGCTGAGACGGACAACCAACTTTTCTGCGCAACGTTTTAAAGCAGTTTTGTCTTGTCGTGAATCTTTGTTCTGAACTACAGTAGGCTTTACATTAAAGTGTCCCAAATGTCAACATTGTCTCTTCTCTACATCCAGCATTTATATAGACTGATTACTGCTTACTGTGTTATTACTGATCTACATCACTTAAAGGTCCCATGGCATGAAATTTTCACTCTATGAGGTTTTTTAACATTAATATGAGTTCCCCCAGCCTGTCTATGGTCCCCCAGTGGCTAGAAATGGTGATAGATGTAAACCGAGCCCTGGGTATCCTGCTCTGCCTTTTGAGAAAATGAAAGCTCAGATGGGCCAATCTGGAATCTTCCCCTTATGACGTCATAAGGAGCAAGGTTACCGCCCCTTTCTCTGCTTTGCCCGCCCAGAGAATTTGGCCCACCCATGAGAAAGAGAGAGACATCATGGCTTTCAAACGAGCAAAGTGGCAGTTGGTCAAGGCCACACCCCCACTCTCCACCTTGCCCCCCCCCTCTCTCTCCTCCTCAATAGCTACAGACACAGAAATGGCACATACTCAGGAAAGCTCATTGTGGGACTGGCTCTAGTGGCTGTAATTCTGCACCAAGGCTGAATTTCGGGAAAGAGACTTCAGTTACAGTATTAGGGGACCACTAAGTCTATATAAAAGTATCCAAAGAGCACCATGTCATGGGACCTTTTAATAGACCACAACTTGCACTAACTGTATATTGACTCTTCACTACACCTCAGCATTTATCTAGACTGTCTAGTCATATAAATTGTGTTATAACTGATCTACCTCACTAACTAGACCACTAGACTATCTTTTTATTGACTCTTTACACCATCTCAGCAGTGATATAGACTCTCTGTTCACGTATATTGCATATCCATCGACTTACTTGCACCTCACTACCTCACTACTATGTGAAACTATTTGTATTGAAGGTGAAACTATTTGTTATCTTGCACGCCTACGCTTTTCTTGGCCAGGTCGCTGTTGCAAATGAGAACTTGTTCTTAACGGCCTACCTGGTTAAATAAAGGTTAAATAAAAAATGAAATAAACATTACTAAGTCATAAAAAAATTGATTTTCCTGAATCTCCTTTGACAGCGCAATAAAGCAGCCATGCAGGAGCTGACTGTGGGACAGAAGGTGATATGCAAGCACAAGAATGGCCGCTACTACCAGTGTGACGTGGTGCAGCTGTCTAAAGAGACGTTTTACGAAGTCAACTTTGATGATGGTTCCTTCAGCGACAATCTCTTCCCCGAAGACATCGTGGTAGGTTCACAGGTTTATCTTTATCTTGTCTTTTTTTTTTAAATGCCAAAAAATTGCATTCCCGTGAGTCCTTGAACGAGACAACTGTCTGTGGTTAGTTCACGTCTGTAACAGCAGGACAGTCTAGTGATAATGTGTCAAACTCAAAGCCCACAGGCCACCTCCGGCCCCTCGCAAATTTTGATCCGGCCCGCATCAGTTTTGGCCCGCCTAGTTGTGCACCAGATCAAAATGATGGGAAACTCAAACTGTAATCACGTGACACTTGGAGCAGAATTTGGCAGATTTCCCAACTTTAAGACTCAGGAATTCCCACAAAGGCAGAGGTATTCATATTCAGGCTGTGAAACAGGTTGCTGTGAGTCGGCTCTGTGGTAGCCTTATTTTAAAAATGTAATCATTGTTTTGATTGATTTTTCTAAACTCTATGATGGCAAAGGAACTTTTTTGCTGACTTTTTTTTTTTTAGAGTTTTATGTCGACCAAACCGTAAGTGAGAAGACTAAATGAGACATGCAGTAATACAGTGAAATGTATTTTACTTTTTCTCTTATAAAAGCATGTTAATAAACTAAACATGTCTGGCCCTTGATGTGGCACTCATTTTTCAGTGTGGCCATTAGTGAAACTCAGTTTGATGTCCCCGGTCTAGTGTGTTGTCTAAACTGCTAAAGTCAGAACAGGTGAAGAGAACGTTGTCAGTATCTGAGTTCGGTAGTGGGCGACACGCTAACTTTCTGACGGATTCTGTGTTGTTAGCTTAGCTAGAGTAGAGAATAATCCGTTAAACTGAGGCTGCTGAGGCTGTTTGGAAGTGATGTAATGTAGCGTTGTATGTGGAGTGAGCACTGCGCCGGACTGTTAGGAAATAACGGGAGTAACAGGTGAACCAACTTTAAAGGGGAAGTATTATATAGCATTTTCAGGTTCATACTTTTTGTATTTTGTGTTCCTGCTAGGAAATGTTTATATGCTTTGATGTTCAAAAAACACTTTATCCTTTGGTTGCTGCTCCGTATTTACCCTCTGTCTGAGGCGCTCTGTAGGAGCGCCTGTCTCTTTAAGCCCCCCTCCCGAAAAAGCTCAGTCTGCTCTGATTGGCCAGCATGTTTCCTGGAATCTCTGCTCCGCTTTTGTTTCACTAGTTGAACCTGGAGCTACTGCAATGGAGTATATAGCAGGACTTTGTTCCGTGAAAAATCACCAATAAAGGCTTCTAAACCAAATATTACATAACTGTCCAGCAGTAACCCCAAAATTGGGGAGAAACATTGCAGCTACTTAATATGAAGCATTAGGCTAACGTTGGATTGTAATGGAACTAAGCAGCACTTTCTACCGTCAAAAATCGCAGATAAAGGCTTCGGAACCAAACACTACACAATTGGACATGTTTCAGCAGTAATGCGACCCGAGATTGGGGAGAATTTAACAACACTGGCAGCCAAGATGACATCTTTTACTGTCGTTAGCATGTAGCTACATGCGATAATGTTAACACCGCAGTAGCTTAAAGTAGCTCCTACCTGGAGCAGATGACCTGAACTGTACCGGATTGTTCAGAACAGTTGGAAATCTGAACATTTAAGATCACAGGGATTTATCTCAAATACGTTTACCTAAATATTTTATGTTCAACATGAAAATCCGACAGTATAACATTGTAGATATGACAGAAAAGACAGAAAAGCATAATATGTCCACTTCAAAAGTATACCCCAGGCTAAAGCAGTCAGTATAGGGGAAATATCTGTGCCTGTGTTCAGTTTGCTCAGAAGTTTGTCATGTGTATTTTTATGTTTTAGAGCCGGGACTGTGCTCAGCTCGGACCCCCACCCCCGGGTGAAGTGGTTCAGGTGCGATGGACAGACGGCCTGGTGTACGGGGCCAAATTTGTGGCAACGCATGCCATCCATATGTACCTGGTAAGATTTCCTTTTTGTGTGTTTGTTTTGTGTCACATGACAAAGTTTGACTTGCTGTAATTAATATCACAGTACGCTAACAAATTGAACCTAAATATTACAATTGCCAGCACGGAAAACATGGCTGTAGCAAAAGGTCGGGGCAGTCAGGTAATATAAGAATTTTCTCCATGCTTCTTTTGACCGTGGAATATGTTTTGTTGTCACATCTTGCCAGTGTTGCGGAGTAACAGAATACATGTACTGTACATGTTACGTATTCAGAATACAAATTATGAGTAACTGTATTCCGTTACAGTTACAATTTAAATAGTTGGTATTTAGAATACAGTTACACTGTTGAAATCAATGGATTACATGACAATACTTCTCTGTTTCACGAGTTTATTCACTCTGAATAAATTAAGGCAACTCCATATATTTCTAGAAGCCCCAATATGAAAACAAAAAAATTAGCTGTTTGTTAATTTTTTCATAGCTATTTGTGATCACTGACAGAGGTAGAGATGGAGCCAGAACTGGAACAACAGAACCAGGGCAGGAATGCGTTTCTATCTTGGAAATTCAAACAGTATTTCACATTAAAGAAAGAACAGGGAGAACGAAATATAACTGTGCAGTGCAACGTCTGCTTGCCAGCAACCAACCTCCTTTCAGCGTCCAAATGACTCCACCTCCAACCTGAAGAAGCATCTTAAAGTACGTTATTTTTTATTAACCAGGGGTAGTCGTCTGCTGTAGTTTTACTGGTCGCCTTGCTATTTTATAGTTGGCGTGCGACTTTACATTCTCCTACGTGCTGATTTACTAGCCCCAGAGATGTTGAAACACTGACTAGCCCCCCGTTTGACATGCTAGCTAACGTTAGCTTAAATTAGCTCATGGAAGCTTAGACTGCGGTTAGACTTTGTAGTATGTAGTTCGGGCAAGGGGGTAAGCGTCTCCTCACAACCCGTACCTCCTATGGCGCCATTTTGATGCTAACAAGCCATCACCTCCCGTTAGCATCCCATTGACTGCCATTCATTTTGACGTCATTTTGACGTCATTTTGACGTCACTTTGACAGCGAATAACTTTACACCTGAAGCGTTTAAAGACTTTATTTGTCCATTCTTTATTTCTAAAGAAACACGACATGTATAAAAGGCTCCATTACCTTGTACCTCACGTTATGGCTCCGTAGCAGACGTTTTTGTAAAAATAGTCTAACGATTGTGTCATAACCACGCGACTTACTGTCGCATAGTAGAGAAATTACCGTATAGTACAGGCGAAGCTCGCAGGCAGTTTGGACTCACATTAGCTGTTTAAGTTTAATTACTAATGTTAACTAGCATTGTAGTTAGCAATAATTAGCCTGTGTCCATGTTATCTCCTTACATATACCTACGCTATCCGTCCCTGCAAGATTCGGAATGATTGAGATTTCTCTTGGCACAGCTACCAGAAGACTTACAACCCTAACCCTTACAACTCTCAGACAGGTTGCTCATGTCACATTTACGTCGTCTCTCTCAGTTGGAGGCTGCTCAGTAACGCTCAGCGCTCACCGGAAAAGTGCTTCTAATGGCCTTCACTGGTCTCCGTCCAGAGCAACGGGATCTGTTGGTCCATTCTTATATACGGTCTATGACTTCGGGACTACAAATACAAAAATCTACATCACATCACATACAGCTTACTAAAGGCCTGTTTAGTAAGCTGCATGTGATGGCCGCATTCCTACACCTATAAAATGCAATTCAATGTGGAAGTAATCCAAGTATTCAGAATATGTTACTCAGATTGAGTGACGTAACAGAATACGTTACAAATTACATTTGTGAGCATGTATTCTGTAACGGAATACGTTTTGAAAGTATCCTTCCCAACACTGCATATTGCATTATTTGTGTAAACTTTTGTGTGGAAGTGTACACTGAAGTAATTGAAAAAATGAAGTGTCTACATTTAATTAATCACTTTCAGATAACTGGCCATTCCCAAAATAATTATTTCTGTTTATTGTAAGTAGATTTTAATATTAGATCTATAAATGTAGCCTTTGACTCTGTAAACCACAACATATGGTGGCCTTGCAGTCTAAGCAGCCATTGTTTTAGGTCCCATTGATACAATAAAATTGGAAACGGGAAGTCCAGTTTAAGTTACACAGTCGGAAAGTCTAGCAGGTGCCAAAACACTGCACAACAATTTATAATATTACAGGGAAGAATTTTGCTGCTCTGGCAAGTTCAGACAGCAGCAGTTTTTTGAACGTCCATTTGGACGAGCCCGACGTAAACGTTAGAAATGTTGTGTTCATGCTACAAAGCAATCCCCCTGGCAACAGCACTTATTTGACATAGTTGATTGGCCAACAAGTGCTGCTGTTTGTTTGAACCTAAGACATGTATATTACAATTAGGGCTGCGCAATTTTATCAAAATCGCTATATGGACTAGCGCAATGTTTGTTAAAGGCCAAATATGTGTCGAATCATTCTGAAATAAGTATTGAAAAATGTCCATCTCCGTAGGGATCCTTTCCATAATGTTGTCAGACACTAAAAATAATAATCTGAGCATGTCAGCGGCAAAAACAGCACTTTTAGTGGACGCTTACTGATGCTGAACATTTGTCCTATAGCAGGAGTCTTCGATGTTTTTTAAGCCAAGGACCCCTTAACTCAAAGAGAGATGGCACAGGGACCCTCTACTACATATATTGTATGAAATGAAATTGCATAATAAACTGGGCCTACAGTAACATTTAGGGCGGCCTTTATACATACCTTTTTAGTGCACAGAATACTAAGCTTTTAAAATAGCCTATTCATTGTTGGCATGGTTTTATAAATCATGTTTTAATGTTAAACATACATGTGGCACAGTAAATCCTCAGGAAGAACTATATCTGTGGATGGCCTAAGTAACTATCTTACCTATAGGCCAGTAAGCAGTGGGGATTTATATTAGATGATAATATGTTGGATCCATGTTAAGACTTTTCAATATTTGAAAAAAAAATTAAAGCTTTAGTGCGTAACTTTTTCATATTAATGAACGTCCATTACATTCAAGTCATTGCCAAATGAGTTGTGTTGGGGATTTCCTCCTCTGTGGGCACGTTTCTGACTCCAATGAAAGACCTATATATCCCTGTGCATTCTTTAAATTGGAATTACATTGATCTTAAGCAAGAGCCAAATAAGACGATAAGATAAAGTCAAATACATTCGTTTAATCAGTCAAGCATCAGCGTTTCAATAAACAGATCTGTGGGATCACAAAGCACGCAGAGACTAAGTTTCCCTAGCAACAGACCGGAGCCGGTCCACGTATCTCTAGACTGTCAGACCTTGTGAGCCCCGTTCTATACTTCCCCTCATCTCTTATACTTTCTTTCTTGGGCCCCCTCTTTTCTCCAGCTTAGGGAGTGTTTTCTTCACACAACACATGCCAGGGTCAAGGCCACTGTGCCTTGTCTTGTCTAGGCCTGTCACGATAACAAATTTTGCTGGACGATAAATTGGCCCAGAAATTATTGCGATAAACGATAATATTGCGAGACCATTTTCATCTAATATAATGATAATGGCATACTAATGCAGGTACACCTTTTCAAAGATCAATACACTTTTATTTCTAAAGAATATTTAACACTGGAACTGGAAGACATTTTAAATATCCACAATATGTCTTTGATCTCCTTCAGTATGTCGTCTTTCGCGCTGTTGTACAGTTGTGGAATTGCCGTTTGTGACACGTATGTTCTCCCAGGCAGTTCGTACTGGCTGTCAAATGTTTGCAGCATTCCTCGAGTGTTTGTGCGATAGACTACAGACTCTGTACTACATTTAACAATTATTTATTAAACACTAAATATAAAATTTAAATATTGTGGCACGCCCATGGGTGTGGGAGTCCACGTCACTAGTTCAATAAGACAAGCCGGCACCAGGAGTACAGTTGAAAATAGTTGGAAAGTTTATTAAGGATAAGTTACAGCGTAGGAGGGGAATTTCCACACTACTTCACCGTCCACTGCTTCACTGTCCACAATCCATTCTCGTCATCTTCTATCCACAAGTACTACACAAATGGGTCCTCATCCAGAACAGTTCGATACACGGGGGGGTACTCAGCCAGTCCAGGTCACACCACTTAGTCACACAGTTTTGTTCAGTATTTTTCACCACTCTGTCTCACTCCGTCTCCTCTTTCCTTCTGGTTCTCTTTTCCCTTTTTTGTTCAAAAACCTGCTTCCCTTTTTCCCTCCAAAACCTAATCACCTAATTAATCCCAGCTTCCCCTTGTTGGAAGAGGAAGTCCATATAAGGCTCGGGGGTGGAGCCAACGGGCCGCAAGATACCTTCCTTCAATTACCACTCCCCTCACCTCTCCCTGCAATCTACCACAATATATAATTAATAAATTAAATCTATCTATATGGCTATTTGGCACATGGCGAGTAAATGTTTGTACAAAAATAGTTCTGTTTTTCAGTCTTCATTTTGGCGAAGGTACAGCTTCTGCTCCTCTGCAGGTCAGAGCTTCCTGGGGGCGGGCCGACACACACACACACACACACACACACACACACACACACACACACACACGCAACTCTGACTCACTTTCCGCACTCCGTGTCCGCGGGCAGCTGTAGGCTTGTACCGGTTAATGTTCTGTGCATTGTCAGACACACGCAGCCACTTTCCTGAAACCGCGATTCTTTAACGGCGCCTTAAAAGTGCTGCGGGAAACCCTGCTCCAACTCCCAACTAGCGTCTTCTGTCTCTCTCTCTCTCTCCACCAGGAGTCCCGCCCACACAAAGAGCATGCGACTGACAAGAGGGTTCACTCCTCGTTACGCTAAGGAACCGAGAGTGGTCCTCCAGTCTCTTTGGGGGAGGGAGAGAGGAGAGAGAGAGAGAGAGAGAGAGAGAGAGAGAGAGAGAGAGAGAGAGAGAGAGAGAGAGAGAGAGAGAGAGAGAGAGAGAGAGAGAGAGAGAGAGAGAGAGAGAGAACCAGCATGCAAATGGAAACTATCACGGCCGGAAAAACTATCAAGCTCATTTTTTTTATCTTGCGATTAATTGATTTATTGACTATCGTGACAGGCCTAGTCTTGTCTTCATTTGCTCTCACGCGAAGCGGTACATTCTGCTCCTGTTTCACTTGTTATTATTACTCAATGTACTTTGCCTTAGGCCACTGTGACTCTAACTATCTTATAGTTATGGCTTAAAGGTGCTGCAGGTAGGATTGTGAAGACTTAGCCAAAGAATTTGAACGTTGACAACTTCTCAGTCCCTCCCCCCTTTCTGCTAAAGCCCAAACGGTCTCCTAAGCCCCTCCCCCCACAAGGGAGAGCTGCGCACGATAGAGCGCGTGTGAAGAGGGGGGAAGGGGAGGAAACCTATCTGCAGCTCGTGCGCAGGAGGGAGGAGGATGCTATGAAATGCGTGTGCCCCCCCCCCCCCCCAATTGATTGGAACGTCTGAACAGGGAGCGGTGGATTTTTGCAAATCGCACTACAGGCTGTAGGTGGTGCCGGAGGAGCCAGATTTTTTTATTTTTTTTATTTGCTTCATGTAGTTCTACTCGAACATAGGGTCAGTTTCAGCAAATATGACAGGAAGTTAGTTTTATAAGGCTTACCTACTGCACCTTTTTAAGCTAAATAAGCATACACCAAAACACACTTGGTCTCTTATGGAAACCTTTTACATTCTTATTATATTTATCTGCAAATAGTAAAAACATTATTCTACAGTTGCTACAAAGCTAATTAAGACTATCAGCTCCACACAACTCTCTCTGTATTTCTCAATATAAGTTATATTAAATATGTTGCTTTCCACTATTGTTTCCAAGTGTCAGATTTGTGATTTATAAGGTGATATTCAATATAAATTGTTATAATTGATTATAATAATGTTACAAGTTAGAAACAGCTCAGTTCTGCTCAATTTTAGGGCTGGGCAATATATTGATATTATATCGACATCCATATATGAGGCTAGATAGCGTCTTAAATTCTGGATATCGTAACATTGTGATTTGACACAAGTATTGTCTTTTCCTGGTTTTAAAGGCTGCATCACAGTAAAGGGATGTCATTTTCTGAACATAGTGTTCTAGCTGTTATTATTTGCCTTTACCCACTTAGTCATTATATTCACATCATTGGTGATCATTTATCAAAACTCTCATTGTGTTAAAGTTTTGTGAAAGCACCAATAGTCAACCCTCCAATATCGCCGCAATATCGACATCGATGTACTTGGTCAAAATATTATGATATTTTATTTTTTTCCATATGGTCCAGCTCTACTCTATTTGTGTCCTGACTGTTTTGTTTGCTACATTTCTGGAATGTAGGTGGAGTTCGAGGATGGGTCACAGCTAACAGCCAAGAGAGATGACGTCTACTCTCTGGATGAGGAACTCCCCAAGAGAGTCAAATCCAGACTGGTAAATGCAACCCAAACCACTCACATGGACGCTTTAATCCACCGTATATATTTCTAATCCTGTGTTCATTTAACAAAGACTGAATTGGAACTAAAAATAGGATTGGGCATCAAGAACTGGTTCCAACTTGGAATCGTTTAAAAAAATTCCAATTCCAATTGAATTGTTTTTCTATTGGAATAGTTTGGAAAAATGTGTTTTCGATCTGATCATCGGTTCCAAATTTAACGTGCAGGTTTCGGTTTCCGAGGCGACCACCGTACTTCCAGGCGCTTGTTGTAAGTAAGAGGCGCTCTTTTAGCTTTATTTGACGTTGGAAAAAGCCTGGTTAAACTGTAAATCACCAATAAAATAAAATAATCTTATTATCAATTATCCTCTTATCTGTCTAATAAACGTGAGCCGTTTAACTCCACCCCTCAAAGAACCGGAATCGAAAAAGAAGGATCCCGATTGGAATCAGAATTGTTCAAATCATAACGATGCCCAACCCTAACTAAAAATGAGTAAAAAAACAAAGCGATTGAGAAGCCGTGTCCGTGTTGTCATGCAGTCTGGTGTTTGTCTCTGCAGTCCAAAGCGTCGGACATGAGATTCGACGGCATCTTTGAAGAGAAGGAGATCATCCAGGAGTCCAAGAGACAGAGAGTGATCAACTCGCGTTACAGGGGGGACTACATAGAGCCTGTGATTTACAGAGCCATCATGGAGTAACCCCAAACACCCACCCACCCACCCACCCAGCACCAGCACTGACAGACTGACCCGTGCTCACTGTACCTTAACCTAGCAGTTAGCCGCTGACAAGAGTGTAGCTCCAGACTACTTTCTTTTGGACTCGCTTTGGACTGTTCTTGATTTTTTTTTTTTTTTTTTTTTTTTTTTTTTTTTTTTTTTAACTTCTCGTTCATCCGTCTTTGTTCATTCAATGACAGTTCTATTTGCTGTTGTCTGACCGCAAAACAGGAAACAGCAGTATTTTTTTGGTTCAGTTTTTTCCAGAGGACTCCACAGTGCAGTAGGAAGCATAAAAGTAGGAAGTAAGACAAAAATGACATTTGTACTAAAGTAGCATTTTTGACAGTAAGGCAACTGTTTAAAAAAAAAAAGAAAAAAAAAAAAAGACAATGCTGGAGTTCAACTTTAATTACAGTAATGTTCAATACTTTACTTAACATTTTAATAAATATGCAACACAGGTGTTTACGTTTCAAGGATAATATCAGCGTCATTTTATTTATTTCTTGCTGCCGTTAGTGGCTATGATACGGAGCCCATCTGGTCTCAAAGGTAAAGGTTTAGATTGATTTTATTTCAAATTTGTAAAGTACTAAATTGTGCCCTTAAAATGGCTGAATAAATTATTTAAAATATAAAGCCTTGCCATTATTCGTTTAGATCTAGTCCCTCCCACACTTCTTAAATTAATAACTAATTAGTGTGCCCGAGTTATTAATTTGAGGGTATGATTTCCTAAAGCTTATGCTGGACTTGCTCAAAATTGTTTCGGGCTGCAACTAGCGATTATTTTCATGAATTAATCTGCCACTTATTTTATTTTGTCTATGCAGTGTCAGAAAGGAGTGAAAAATGCTCAGCAGAATTTTCCTGAGCTGAAATGATAAATATTCATGTTTGTGCATTATGATTCAGTTTTTAACGCTGTTTGGAATACTATAAACAGAGAAAAGAAGCAAGCTTCTCATTGCGAAGCAGGAAGCAGTCCATGTTTGGCATTTTTGCTTGAACATGGACTAAAATGATTCATGTTGACTTAAGATGTTAGCGCTGATACCTGCCGGGCTCCATATTCTGAGGAGGCAGGGCTCGAGTTCTGCTATGCTATGCTAATTTCATTAAAAACTAATTTTATTTAGAAATGTGCACCATGTGAACATAACACAAATTAAAATAATGAATTCCTTAAAACTAGATATTAAAATAGGGCCGCTCTCAGAGACAGGGACATAACATTACAGAATAAAGCGGGACCCTAACTCCAACCAACACAAGTCATAACTTAAAAATGAAAAATAAAGTCCTGTATCCAACACATAAGGTAGCGAATGTGTCAGGTAGCAGAGCTCGACACTCGGCCCGTCATTTAGCTTCATTGGCATACGTATTGGCTTTACGAACCTCTCTAAGTTTAAAGTCACACATTATTGAAACAAGTATTTTTTTTTTTTAACCCTTGTGTTGTCTCTTCCATTCGACCAAGCACTTTCTGGGTCAAAACTGAACATCAACACTTTTTCTGACCTTTTTGTCTCTTTTTTTCGACACTTTTGGCGCTTTTGTTAAATGTTTTTGGTGCATTTTTTGACGTTTAACACTTTTTTTCATGTACAGTATAAACACAACTAACACCAACTTATTACTAGTTTTACACCTATTTTTGGAATTCATGGTCAATAAACGTCATTTATAGGAAATTATACGTTCTTGGGTAAAAAAAAAAAATGAATTATTTAGATCATCACAGAAGGGTATAGGTCAAAGTTCAGTCAGGATAAAAAAAAAATTCAAATGCTAAAAAATGGAATCAAACACCCTAAAATTCTCTGTAAGTAGAGATTCGATCTTTTGTTGTACTTGCGAAGCGCATTGTATGGAACCATCCATGTTATTTTTGGGTAATTTGATTAGATTTTATTAGGATCCCCATTAGCTGATACAGAACATCAGCTACTCTTCCTGGGGTCCTCTCACACCCAATTACAATTGGGTAGTTAAAAAGAAACCCATATTTCTGATATAGAAATTTAGAAAACGGGTCAAATTTGACTCTAAGACAACACAAGGGTTAACACAAGTTGCAATAGCCACAGTTATGATTAGACTCTTTACACGTGTTAATCGGAAAACAAATTTGCGCTGATATTATCCTTTTTTAATTATAAGAATACTTCACCCCAATTTTTTTTGTATCGGTTAGCTACTTGCCTCCGATAGCCTGGAATGATGCACAGAATGTTTGTACTTGCGATCCTTAGATGAAAAAGTGCCAGGCCATTTTGCGAAACAATGAAGTTACAGGTGGAATATTTTTACTGAAACTACTGAAAGTGTACCCATACCAAATCAATACTCTTTTCAATACATTACTTTAAAAAAAATTTGAGATTTTTTTGCGCATGTGCGTGGAAGAAAAACAAAAAAAGCCAAAGTTCTTAAATGTTGTCGAAACACAAACAGATGTACGTTAACTTTTTGCCTCGGAATTGGCTTAAACATTCAAATGTTATCAGGAACTATCTGATCAAAGAGTAAGTAAACAAGATCACAAATCTGACCAGATATTCACTGACAGCTTTTTTAAATGGATATCAATATTTGAAAGTTTAAAAACGAAAAGTACTTGAGTAATAGAATTTATAAAAATAAAAAAAAATAAAAAAATAAAAAAAAAAAACGTTACCAGACAAACATTAGTGATGAGGATTGGTGGAGCATGGCATTCATTCGTGACCTTAGTAACAGACGCGGGAATAAACTGATCTCAAAGGTCCTTTCTAGGCTATGTTCTCACTCGGCGTCTCTTTTGAAGCTGCCAGCGTCTGCTTTACATTATAATCCTGTGGAGTAAACGTGTTTTCAAAAAAGTGGTGAGCGCCACCACCGACTTCTTTTCTGCAGCTCGGAGCGTCTTTTTGAAGTTGAAAAAAGTTAAACTTTTCTGGTGAAAAAAAAACGCCCTATGTCAAGCGCTTTTTTTGACAGCCGACCAATGACAGGCGGAGCAGCTAGGCCCGTCGTTTCCATAACAACAAGAAAAAATGGAGTCGGAGCACAGTGAGTTGTACGGTACTCTCTCGCTTTGTTTTATCTAACGTTAGCACCTCTCTCTCTCTCTCTCTCTCTCTCTCTCTCTCTCTCTCTCTCTCTCTCTCTCTCTCTCTCTCTCTCTCTCTCTCTCTGTTCCTTCTCTAGCTCGCTCCACCACTTTGTTTTATCTAACGTTAGCATCTCTCTCTCTCTCTCTCTCTCTCTCTCTCTCTCTCTCTCTCTCTCTCTCTCTCTCTCTCTCTCTCTCTCTCTGTCTGTCCTTTCTCAAGCTCGCTCCAACACTTTGTTTTATCTAACGTTAGCACCGAACCACATAGCGCTCTAGGATACTGTAGCAGTAGCTGTTGTTATAGCAACAAAAGACGCTCTCGGCTGCTTTTTTGGAACCAAAACGCTGCCAGCTTCTAATTTTGTTCACTACAAAAGCGTCCTAGTCAACTTTTTCTTGTAAAAAAAAAAAAAAAAGACGCCAAGTGTGAACATAGCCTAACTGACTTTTCTCCGGACTTTCAACTGAAGCTCTAAGAAAAGCATGCAAGTGGCCTTTGAGTTGCGATTTATTCAGTTATACGTACATTTGTTGTTTAATAAAGAACTACGACCTAGATATGTATTGAGCAGACATTACGTTTCAGTGTGAAAATAAATGGAGGTTTGAAATGCAGTTTTGGAGATAGTTTTGGACACACGAGTGGAATGCTGCAAACTTGGCGTGAGCAATTTAAACCTTTCTACTGAAAAGTTGTCCGATAGAATCTCCCTACAACTTTGCTCAGAAATTGCTCACACTTGCGAGAAGAAACCTTTGACCCCAGCATTCCAGACGACATGGTTGCAACAAATGCATACAAAACTAACAATCTACGTATGAAGTATTTATTTGCGCAATACCATTTAATCCAGTGATTATGCCTCCTCCTAAACTATAACTATGAACCGCATTCCTTAATATGAATTTAGTCAAACAGAATATAGCTTGTTGTTACCAGCCTATTTATAACGGTGCTTTGAGAAAGTAACCACTGCATTGCAGACACGAGTCTGCAATAATACTGCGGAGGGTTGAGTTTCATGACGCATGTTCTATTTTTTCTACAGTATATAGATGCATTTTCAAGAAATCCGTTCAGATTTTTATAATCCCGCTTTGTCTACCCACTTGTTTCCTCACTCTCCTACTGAAAGCCGTGCATTGCACTTTTATTTAAGTCCAGTTTTGCGAGGGACATTTGAAAAGTTGTGTGCTGCCATTGCTGATTTGTTTGAAAAATCTGTTTTTAAAATGTTAATTGTACATTTATTGAAAAAAAATAAAAAATGTCTTAACGGATTGTGCGCCCCACCCTCTCGATCAAGCTCAAGACTGAAAACTTGTTCTTGTTGTTGTGAGAAGAGTGCAGACATAGGAACGCTAGTTTTCTAGTTTAGATTCAATGGACCTGCTTTCATCAGTCCAGTGGAGAATACATTTATTTTATTCATAAAGTATCAACAGAATTATACATGGGGGGGAGGGGGGAGGGGTTCTTATCTATTTTATTGCGTTGTTTTGTAAGACATGTTCTATGTGTATTTTCACAGAAACCTGTGAAGTGTAAATGGCATGTAGTCTATTTTAAGATGTTACCTGTTGCCCCAGGAGATGAGCTGTCTGTTCTTGTTGTATAACTGAACTTCCAGTTCATTCATCATTCAATTTGTAAAAAAAAAAAAACAACAACTCATTGTTTGTTTCAGTAAAGAAATTTGCTTCAGCTAACTTTTTGTCTGTCTTCATTCAACATTAGCTCACATGTTATTTATACTTCTTTTTTTTTCTCAAGATAGAATTTTTGGGGCACTTTAGACCGTTATTATATAATAAGGCATAGATACCCGACCCGAGCCCGACGGTACCCGACGGGCCAGGCCGGGTTCAGAGAGATATTTAGAAATGATGGTCGGGTTCGGGTTGGGCTCGGTCACATCAGCACGATAAGGTATTTGTTGTAAAATGATGCTGCGGCTCCTTTAACGTGTGTGTGTGTGTGTGTGTGTGTGTGTGTGTGTGTGTGTGTGTGTGTGTGTGTGTGTGTGTGTGTGTGTGTGTGTGTGTGTGTGTGTGTGTGTGTGTGTGTGTGTGTGTGTGTGTGTGTGTGTGTGTGTGTGTGTGTGTGTGTGTGTGTGTGTGTGTGTGTGTGTGTGTGTGTGTGTGTGTGTGTGTGTGTGTGTATAAAGTGGGCAGAAGAGAGAGAGAAAGAGGAAGCAGACGTGTAGATGCGACCGGAGCAGAGTTGGTGGAATACGTTTAAGTTTTGTACACAGTGTGTGTGGTGTCCGAGATAAACCCCAGACTGAAAGCCAAGTTCATTCCTCTGCTCTCCAGAAACGGGATTTTAACCCCGACGTTATTCATTTTATAACGCCGGCCCTGGAGGTAACCAGTCTCCTCTGGTTTTCTGATCACGGTCAGGAAAAGAAGCAATCAGGAAAGGTTAACACATTGAACATTTTAACAGCTTATTAACGTGCGCTTGTTGCCCCGTGTGCGCTGATGCCTCATCTGTTGACATTTCCGAATGCCTTCCTACAGTTGCTTAATAAAAGCTTTCCACACAAAAATTTAGCCTACATGTGTCATTAGTAGGCTATGAGAAAAAAATGAGATTTTAACTGACGGGCTCGGACACAAATATCTTAATGCTTGTCGGACGCGGGCCGGACTCGGACAGAAAAATTCGGCCCGACCTGGACTCTATTATATAGGACAGCTGAAGATGTGAAACGGGAGAGAGAGGGAGAACGACACGCAGCAAAGGGGCCGCAGGTCAGAGTCGAACCCGCGGCCGCTGGATCAAGGACTGAGCCTTTGCACATGGGGTGCATGCTCTACCAGCTGAGCTATCCATGCTCCCCGTTAGTCACACTTGATAAGATAACATAAACTGGACTTTGAAATTCACTGGTCATGATACATGTTTTTCTTACCCGTAATTAAGAATTTAGGGTTACTTGAATGTATCTACATAAGAGTGACATGACGCTGTCATGAACGTGTCATAAACATAATAAACAAGTCAATCGTTTATGACATAATGCTTCTTTTAGAACGTGTTATTCGGTTTTTGTCATGACAAGTTATGGTTAGAGTTAGGGTTAAGGCCCTGACACACCAACCCGATAATCGGCCGTTGGACAGTCTGGCGAGGTCAGTGACTCGAGTCTGTTCGGTGTGTTGCGTGCCGTCGTCCATCCGAGGAGCTGTCGGCCTTCATTTTGGCCGACCTTTGTTCGGACTCCATGACCCATCTGATTGGTGGAGTGCTAACCCGGAAATGACGAGCGGGATGAGCATGACTAAGCCTCTCAAAATCTGACAAAAATCTTTTTGTCAGATCTGAAATGAAGACAGATTCAGCAACTGCACGGCCTATTTCTCACTTGAAATGTTTTCAGAAACACGTTTAGGTGAACTATTTTAGTAAAATATGAGATTGTATGCTGAACGAACCGCCATTATGCCCGGTTGAAAAATCCAGGAGCAGCCAGACCCACGTGACATGTTCGTCCAGTCAGCTGCCGGTTTTCATTTTGTGGGCGACGATACAGATTAGCGCCGCCTGCTGTTATGGAGACGTATTACACGCTCAAGTCGGTGTTGCTTCGGTGTGTTCTGAGGCACTTTTTGGACCTAGGGGAGCCGACTGATCAGTCCGATTAACTTTTCTGCCGACGGTCGGCCGTCAGGTTAGTGTGTCAGGGTCTTTAGGGTTCATGTGTCATGACTGTGTCATGTCACTCTTACGTAGATACCTTCAAGTAAAGTGTTACCGAATTTAGATGCTGTAGTTAACTTACAAGCCTGATGCTGTAAGTCACTAAGCCATTAATAAGAGCAGGGTTTGCGTTGCCAAGCTAGCAGTTAATAAATGCTCATGTGCTCTAATAAGCCATCAAGCCCGCAGTTATAAATGGTAACCCATCATCAAGTTGGAAGGTACACGTTTGTAAATCCACTCATATCAGAGTTTCTCGTGTCTATTCAGCTGTGATGAATAAAGACGGCAAAGTCCGCAAAACAGCTTGGCCCTTGTGTTGTCTTCCATCGGACCATGCACTTGTCGTCCTCCCGGGTCAAAACTGAAAATTTTCACTTTTTCTTAAGTTTTAGTTTCTTTTTTCGACACTTTTGCCGCTTTTTTTCAATATTTTTGGTGCTTCTTTCCCCCTATTTTACACTTCCTTTCACTGTAATATATAAACACAACAAACACCAACTTATTACTAGCTTTAACACCTATTTTTGGAATTCATCGTCAATAAATGTCATTTATAGGAAATTAAACCTAATCTTTGAGGTAAAAAAAAAAGAAATTATGGATTATTTAGACTAATACTAAAGGAAGGATAATCACAGAAGGGTATATGTCACAGTTCAGTGAGGATACTGTTTCGAAACAGTTCAATTTCTTTTTCAAATCAGATCTTTTGTCGTCCTTGCGAAGCAGTTGTATGGAATCATCCATCCATGTTATTTTTGGGTGATCAAAATTATCTTGAGAAATGTAAAAAGAAACTCATATTTCTGATATAGAAATTTTGAAAACGGGTCAAATTTGACCCGAAGACAACACAAAGGTTAATGCGCCGGAAAAAATACTTGAATAGTGCAAATAAGGCACACACCACTTGGCCCACGGTCTGGCCTTCCTCGGATGTATTTGATTGCAGTGATCCATGACCCTTGTCATGTGATTTAAATACTATTCAGACATAGATGTACATACAAATACTATTCAGATTGGGCAATAAAGATGACAAAATAATGACTTCACTGTTTAAACTTTAACTCTAACAGTTTTTAACTGCGGGTGTAGTCTATATCCTTCACGTTCCTTTTCCAGGATTGCTGCAGTGCCGCAGGAAATTCCGTCGGATGCATGTCTTTTCACCGATGTCCGCCCCCTTCTTCTTTCTTTGTGTTGGCGTTCTAAACTTCGGTGGATTTCTGAGGACTATGGTTAACTGCTCCTCAGATCTCTGCAGGGTAAATCCAGACAGCTAGCTAGACTATCTGTCCAATCTGAGTTTTCTGTTGCACGACTAAAACAACCTTTGAAAATACACGTTCCACCAAAACAAGTTCCTTCCCGTGGGTATTTTGCAGAGTCATTGTCAGGTTTGGGGGACAGAACTCAGACGCGGACACTGAAGTAGAGAAAAAACAAATAATATTTATTAGTCAAAAATAACTTGTGGTAGGAGATGAACTGGTCCGTAGTGGTAGGAGCTGGTAGTGGAGTTTGGCGAGTATGACTGGAGTGGAGCTGACCGGGTCCGAGATCTGGTGGTTGCTGAAGGGGAGTATTTCTTCTAGGACACGAAAACAGACAAGTTAGATCGAGGCAAAAACTCAGAACAAGAAAACACTAGCGAGAGCAGCAAAGAACTCATACTCAGGGTAAGTAACAATCCAGCGTCGAGCAGACGGTCACACTGATCTTTAAAGGCGGTTGATGAGCTGATGAGTAGCAAGTGAGTTGATTAGTGAATATGAACCAGGTGCGGGGAGAAAGCAGCAGAAGGACGCGTGTCCACACGCTGTGGAAAATGACGTTAGGGAAAGGGAGAAAGAAAAAACACACCAGCCACACTGCAAGCAACCAAACGAGAAAATAAAACAAAAACACAGTCACACCAGACCAGTGAGACACCGGGGCATGATAGGCACTGCTTCTCTGTCTGGTGTCTAGCACCGCCCAAGACGATTGTGATTGGTTTAAAGAAATGCCAATAAACCAGAGCACGTTTTCCTCCCATCCCAGAATGCTGTGTGGACTAGCCAGATCTGCGAAACTAGTAATACACTGACTATGGAGAAGTAGGCCTAGCTCATACAACCACACTTTAAAATATCTGAACAATTACTTTTAAGTTGGTGGCCCCACGGTCCTCTGATGATCATTAACACTCAGTTCAGCAGACCGCGGTGATCCTTTTCTGTAGTAGTCGACAGTTTGAGATGTTTTTTCTTGTTATTAAGGTTTTTATTGAGGTTTTTTTAAGGAACATGAACACAAATTGGCATGTACAAAAGACAAACAATAAGCATAAACAAGAACCAAAACAGCACAGACTCAACAAAAGCACATGCAATTGTGCATTCTGTGTCATTAATGTGTGTCCACTCTCCAGGCCTGTAATAATTATTTAATAATTGTCTAATCGCAATATTTGTTTAAGTTGCTTAAGCTGTTTTTATCCACCATTAATTGCTAACAGGTCCCAAGGGGTTTGATGGTTGATGGTAATTGTCAATTTTATGTTCATTTAAGAACAGTTTTTATTAAACTGTGGAGTGTCCTGCTGGTACTTTGTCTTTCTACAGCACATGTGTCAAACTCAAGGCCCGCGGGCCAAATCAGGTCCCTCCCAGATTTTGATCCAGTCCAAAAAAAAAAAGTCGGAAAAAAGCGACAAAAAACGTTGGAGAAAGCCACAAAAAAACAGAAAAAGAAAAAAATATATTTTGACAAAAAAAGCAGATGCAGATGCAACATGTAGTAAGACATTTTACTTTTTCAATGAAATAAACTATACATGTCTGACCCTTGATGTGATTCTTATTTTCCAGTGTGGCCCTTAGTTCTACAGTTCTACAGAGTCTCCTCTGACACACTGATCCACCTCCACACCTTCAACACCACATTCACTGAACCTCTTCATCCTGGGTTTGGGTTCTGGTTTGGGCCTCAGTGTTCTCTGCAGTTCTCTCCTAGGGACAGGAACACTGACTGAAGATGTTCTGACAAGAACTAAGAAAAGAGATCATATTTCTCCTGTATTAGCTTCTCTGCATTGGCTTCCAGTAAAATCCAGGATTGAATTTAAAATCCTTCTCCTGACCTACAAAGCTCTAAATGGTCAAGCACCTACATATCTTGAAGAGCTCTTTGTACCTTATTGTCCCACTAGAGCACTGCGCTCCCAGAATGCAGAGTTACTTGTGGTTCCCAGAGTCTCTAAAAGTAGAATGGGAGCCTTCAGCTATCAGGCTCCTCTCCTGTGGAACCAGCTCCCAGTCTGGGTTCGGGAGGCCGACACCACCACTTTTAAGAGTAAACTTAAAACTCTCCTCTTCGATAAAGCTTATAGTTAGGAAGTTAGGAGTTGCAGCATTCGCCTGGACCGGCGGGGGAAGGTGTGTAGCCCCAGTCATGACGCACCTCCTCCATATCTCTGCTTCTCTTCATAGAAAGCTTACTATATTTAGGGTATGAGGAGTTGCAGCGTGCGCCTAGACCGGCGGGGGTGGGTGTGTAGCCTCAGTCATGGCGCACCCCCATCCTATCACTGTTTCTCCCCATAGAAAGCTTACGCATACTTAGGGAGTAAGGTGTCACAGTGTTAGCCATGCCCTGTTACGCCCTGCTGTGCTCTACGACACCATGAACTATTACAACTACTCTAGTCATTATCTTAATTGTAACTTTTTATTGCCATTGTTCATCAAATCCCAAACCGGCATCGTCAGACACCGCCTACCAAGAGCCTGGGTCTGTCCGAGGTTTCTTCCTAAAAGGGAGTTTTTCCTCGCCACTGTCGCACTTACACATTCATGCATGCTCTTGGGGGAATCACTGGAATTGTTGGGTCCTTGAAAATTACAGAGTGTGGTCTAGACCTACACTCTATCTGTAAAGTGTCCTGAGATAATTCCTGTTATGATTTGACACTATAAATAAAATTGAATTGAATAGATCAGCTGCTGAAGCCAAAAGTTCAGTCTGTTGTAGAGTTTAGATTCTCTGCCCGAGCCCAATATTTTCCGCTGCTATCCTTGGGCCGGGCCGGGCCGGGCCCTTGATCAAGCATTTGTGTTTTTTTAATCATTACTTTATTAGCTGTCAGGGTACAATAGGCAGGCTCAAATGCACAACTCAGGACTCAAGATAAACAGGTAAGTGCAATTTATTGTTCCAAGAACAATCAGGCAACAGTACAAAATCAGCAGGCAACAATGTTGTCAGGAAACGGGTAAAAGGTCTAGAAAACACTGGGATATACAAACTAGGAAAAATGCTGGAGAGTGAGTCACACGAGGTTAGTCAACAATCTGGCACAGTTAACCCTTGTGTTGACTTCGGCTCACATTGGCCCGTTTTAAATTTTTGTTTTATATCAGAAAATATTGGATGTAGAAATAAGCGCTGAAAATGTGTAGAAGAAAAATTTAAACGTTGGAAAAAGCAAAAACAAATTGTGAAAAAAGGCGTCACAAATGTCAGAAAAAAAGTTTTTTTTTTTTCAAGGTTGAAACGAAGACAACACAAGGGTTAAGTGAATGTGGTGAGTATTTAAACTAGGGGAACAGGTGATGATGATTACACACAGGTGAGACACATAAGGGATTGGAGGGTAATCACAGAGTAAGAGAGAAAGTAGACAAAGACAGGAAGACAAGTGACCAGGAATGTATACAAACAGTGGATTTCAAAATAAAACAGGAAGTCCAGAAAACAAACAAAAAATAAAATAAGAGCAGAGCGGAGCTTAACATGACATTAGCCTTATTCAGTGGGGAGAAAGCTATGCCTCTCCAGCTTCTCCCGTAACTCTGGGTGTATGTCCTGCACTGACTTGAGTGTGAGGTAAACTGTGCTAAATCACGTCTCCCCCATCTGCAGCACTGTTCACGGGCAGCGCGTCAGCATGCAGACGTGTCGAAGGACCGTATTAATTAGGTGATGGAGACAAGAATGTCTCCTGTATGGTTCCAGGGCTTTGATTATGTTGTTGCCTTGATCTGTTACCCACACTATTCGGCTGAGGGAGCTAGGGTGGAGTTTTTTTTTTTTTTTTTTGTATGTTTCTTCATTCGGATCCATTTGCGATCCATTCCATTCTGAATAAACAAACAACGCAATCGTCCTTGTTGCATTATTCATTAAGATAATTCTAAACAGATTTCTGTAGTTCAAACAACTCGGAATTGTAGTTGAGGACGTCAGTTATAACGGCCCACAAAAAATTGTCGGGTTTAAATCGGGCTCGGGCTCATAATTAGGCTACAGTTAATGTGTCGGGCCAGGCCGGGCTCAGACGCAACATGCACAGGCTCGGGTAGGGTCGGGTTTGATTTTTTTGGGCCCGATCTAAGCTCTAGTCTGTTGGGGTCAGACATATGTTCCCACAGCCCAATGGTGCCACAGCCTATGTTCCCACATTTCTATGATTTTTCTTAAAATTAGGCCTTATGTTCCCACAGGGTTAGGGTTAGTAGGGTCAGGGTTAGCGTTAGGGGATAATAGGTTGGGTGTAATTGACTACCAAATTGGGAGAAAGGGGGATCTGATACACATTTATGAAAAAGGAAATGTGGGAACATAGGGCCTAATTTTGGAGAAAAAAAAGTCGTAGAAATGTGGGAACATAGGGCTGTGGGAATATAGGGCTGTGGGAACATAGGGCTGTGGGAACATAGGCACATTCCCGTCTGTTCACCATCACACATTCTGCCAGTGGTGGAAGAAGTATTCAGATCCTTTACTAAAAGTACTAATACCACACTGTTAAAAATACTCCGTTACAAGTTAGAGTCCTGCATTGAAAATTGTTATAATCCTGTGTTTGATTCTGGTTTTGTTGGTGTTTTTTTTGTGTTTGTACCTTTTCTCCTCTCCTCTCTGCAGGGCATGTGTATGGTTGGGGGCGTAGCTTGCTTCTCCATGCAGCTGACGAGGCCCACCTGTATCCACTCACCTCATCTGTTACGGCTGCCGTCGTCACCCTCATGTGTATGTTTAATTGAGTGTGATATGTGAGATGCAAAGCAGGCTGTGGCATCCCCTGCTGAGGAAGTCCCGCCAAGTTCCTGGAGGAGGAAGGGACGTAGGGGGCGGGACGTAGCTATGCGGAATGAGGAAGAGAATACCATTGCAGTATTGAATAATTGGAGCCCAGACGCAATTTTGTAATTTTCTAAATTTCTGATCCTCTGAATAAAAACAGAAAATTGGAAATACTTTTTTGAAAAAAGATCCAATTTTTTTAATTTGTCAAGGTGGAAAAAAATGAAAAATTGGATATTTGAACGCATTTTTCTGTTTTTCCAAATGTCCGTTTGTGCTTAGAAAATTGAACTGATAAGCGTTACACTGACCCACAGCCTGTGCCTCTTGTGTTTGTTTGACGTTTACGACCCTTGTGTTGTCTCCTGAGACCGGGCTTTTTCACAGTGTATTCAGGGGGCAGGCAGCTAGTGGTTCAAGGAGAGATGCCTACGATTTGAGAGAAAAATGAAATCGCACTGAAACCAAGCAGGAACGCATAGTGCACCTTTAAAAGTAAAAGTACTCAATGCAGAAAACCCCTCACATTTTAGAAACTGGAAACGATCCAAACAGTTCTGTCAATTAAATTAAGTGTTTAATGGTCTAATCATTTCAGCTGGATTTGTAGGCCGTTGTATTGTTGGCTAGTTTCATTTATAATAAAACATAGAGTAGAAGTAGAAAGTAGCCTCAAAAGATGAGACTCAAATAAAGTACAAGTACCTTAACATTTGTACTTAAGTACAATGAGTAAATGTACTGTACATTCCACCACTACACTGTGAAGCAAATCTCAGACTCAAACAGAAAACATTCATATGTCTGATTTCATCTCTTTTTTTTAATCAATATTTAATTATTTAACTAGAAATACTTTATGATTTCTGTAATCAGTTGACTGTCTTAACCTGAGTTTCAAAACATGCAACAGCATCAGCTGTGGTAGAAATGTATCCAACAGTTCAATAAACATGAAGAAGTATGTGTGTATTGTGATGGTTTGGTATTTTAAGATAATTCTTCACTCTGGGCTGCTCTATGTGAGGACTCGGAGGCTCTAGGTGTCTGGAGGTTAAGATAAGATGAAGACCGTGATGACGTCCTGACTCCCATGGTAAACAGTCTACCAGGGACCCTATGGTGGCTGATTATACGTGAGAGAGTATTCAGTGTGACAGAGGGATACACTCTGTTGGGCTGAGTGAATGTAAAGTTAGGCCTACTTTAAGTTTTTGGTAGGCTATATTCTGTGTAGGAGCTGTACAAAGAAAACCAGTTGTAGCCTATGTCGTTTTTTTTTCCTTTTGCGATTCAAAAATACGTGCTGCATTCTATTTAAGGAGAGGCGTCATTAAAAAAGATTTGTCATTGAAGTTTGGCGTGACGTTCTCTCCGTACAGAGCTGGACTTGGACCTATCGGGTTGCGTCCCCAAATGAGACTGGACGGAGGGGAGGGACCACCGAGTCTACCCCTCAGTTTTAGACATGTCCTGTGTTGATATAATGCAGAGCCAGTTATGACTATTGGGATGTTTTCACATAACGCTAATGTTGACCAATGCATATCGGCAGTTTGGTGGCCAACAGAAGCACCGACGGATTTGAAGTCAACTTGAAAAATAATGGTAACGTTATCCGTGCGGTAAGAGCTTGTGAATGGCTTGCTTGCTAGCGTTGCCAGCCAGTCATGCTTATTGGCTATTTGTTATTGTATTCTTTCAATGTTCCTGACATTCCTATTGTCCTATTCATGTAGGGCCGCGCGTTTTGCATTCGCCACCACCAGCCAGCCTGAGAAGTAACGTTAGCGGAGGCTATTACGGCAGCTAACGTTAAAACGCTTATACGCTACCATTACTCTGGGGACAGCAGGCAACATAACGCTGCTTAATAAGCTGTTAGCTGCTAGCTGCAATAACATCACCTTGTTTTTCACTGTTACTCTAACGTTGCATTCACTGTTAATTGTTTGTTCAATATAAAGAGCCAGTCAATTTAACTCAATTTAAAGTCCAGTGTAAAATAAATTACCTGACCTAACGTTAGTGGTTAAAGCACATTCCACTCTCTCCAAGTCTGCCCCTTCGTTCTAAGTTTTAATGTGTGTTTATATTCATCGATATTAAAAATCACGACACATGCATTCTATGACGTTACTCGCCTACCATGAAAATTGGCCGTTGACAAACTGGTCTTACCACTCCAGCCTCTTTTCATAATTTTCAGGCATTTCTACAAATGTTCCTTTTTTTTTTTTTTTTTTTAAAAGGTATGGAGGGGCTTTCCTGATGTTGAATCTAACTTTCCTACTGGGTATTCTGTTTAAAATCAATTACTTTCTGACATAACCCCTTTCGATTTAAACTAATTTCTACATGTTTATATGAGGGAGTGTGAATTTGTTAACCAGAATGACCAACCATGTAGGGGACAAGGTCCTCAATGTTGACCCATATTGGACACACTTCCCAGCTAAAGACACTTAAATTCTTCCCAAAACAAAACACAAGACTATGGTTATGGTGAATATCGGAAAGCTACCAAACAAGGTAATCCACATTTTCAATACCTTTGGTCCAAAATAAAATAAATGCAGATTGGTTGTCCTTAAACCATTTTTAAATGATGTTATAGGGAAGACACTTCTTTATCTCTGGAAGTTTTCATGTTGAGTTTTCGGTTGAATAACAGCAGACCTGAGTATATGGTTGGTAGGTCATGTTTATTACAGGAATCTTTAATGTTTCCTATAAATTTCTAGCCTGACAAGCCAGACCCACATCAAGATGTTGGGTCTGGGAACTCACCATTGGCAGAGCTCAATCCGAGGGGCGGGATAAACGGTTGTCTTTCAAATTCCCTCTGCACGCAATAGGATAGCGCTACAACCAACCAGAGCAACATCTTCCTTTTTTAAGAATGACTTCAGTGCCGTTCTTTGTTCTTTTCTCAAAGAAAAGCTTAACTCAAAGTCTTCCAGAGTCGCGGCCAAAGCCGATTTTCCAAAGACGATTTCCAAAGACGGCTGTTCACCAGCAGCAGCAGCCATCGTCTTTGTTTTCAAGTAGCAGGGAAGTCACGCGGAACCGTCGTAACTCTGCCGTCATTATGTTAAGCCCGCCCACCGACTCTATACACGATGTGATTGGCCCGGCTAGAGTTTGGCTTTTCCAGCTCGCAAGCCAACGGAGAGTTGCTAGATTCCCTGGCTGCAAATTACATTTGCTGCCGATAGGGTGTGTCTAGATTTCTAGGCTAATAATTTTCAGTTTTACCTCAAATATTACTTCCCTTGTCCAACTTGTTTGTCATCACGACTGACATTTTATTTTTTTAAATTACATAATAAAGAAGCCTATAAGTCAGCAAACGTGTAGTGCAAAGCCATGTGAAAGTGTGAAGATATTTACTTTTTACACTTTTTATTTTAAAGCCACTGGTCAAGGGCTGATGATGCTTTGCTCATCTCATTATGCTACTGCAATTTTCTCAAAATTCTAGCTCCACTCTAACTGACGTGCCTCAAAGTAGAGCAGCTCCACAGTTAAAGGACTATTCCAGTAGTTGTGAATGTTTTGCTAGTTTATCTGTCCACTTTTGGTAATGCATTTCCAAAGCATGCTGTACAGTTTTACAACTTTGGATGTATTTTTTTAACCGGTTCATTGTTTGTTTGTTTGTTTTTTGTTGTGTTTTTTAATTTCATTGTAAGATTTTTTTTTTTTTTTTTTTTGACTGACCAAAATACAGCAGCATGGTTTGCAAAGTGTGTGTCTGTGTTGTAAAGTATAGATGTGCCTTCCTTTAGTTCCGACATGTGAAAAAGGACCATTCCAGAGCTTTAAATGAACACGCCGACTTATTGGGACTTATTCACCGTATCCCCCAGAGTTAGAGAAGTCCATACATACTAGGGGTGGTACGGTTCGGTTCGCTTGTCTCTGTTCGGAGCGTGTGTGCGTTGCACGGTTGGTCAGTACACTGTTAATGTGCACTAACTAGGGCTGAACGATTAATTGCGTTTGCAATGATATCGCGATATGTTAAAACGCGATTTTCTAATTGCGTTTTGGTCACGTGACTCGCTAGAGCAAATCAGTCTGCACTCCGCAGAGAAAGCATCAACTTAGCACGCTAACGCTATGTCGTACCTTGAGCAGATTTCTGTCATTCAAACAACTTTTAGTTGTAGTTTAGAACTTTTACAGCCATTTTAATAAAATGAAGGGTTTTATTCGGGCTTGAGTCCATACATGCAATTAATGGATACAGGCACGCAGAACTGAAGGCTCGGTTAGCAACGATTAGCGGTTAGCTCCAGTTAGCTAGCTCCGTTATAAATCTATGGAGTGGAGGAGACGGGAATACGATCTCATATTGTACGAAAATAGTATATAATAAAAATTATATATAAACAACAAATAAACATTTTAAGCGAGAAATAGGCCATACAGTTGCTGAATCTGTCTGTTTTTTGATCGACAGAGGTCAGTTTAAAAGATTTTCGTCAGATTTAGAGAGGCGCCGAGCCGACCGCTCCTCAAGTGGATTGTGGAGTGCTGCAGGTCACGTCACGTGTAGAAATGTCAGGTGGGAGAGATAAGGAAGGCTGCCCCGGAGTTGGAGTATGCGCCAGCGTCGTATATTGTCTGGTGTGTGGGACCATTTTGGATTTCATGTTTCCTATGATGACAGTGGAAATAAAACAATAGAACTGCCACTGTGTGCATGTATTGTGCAACATGCATTCAATATGCTAATTTAACTATATATCATATGCTGAAGTATATTTCTGGAGTGTTAAAGATTAAAAGAAAAAATAACAAGAACCGTACAGAACCTAAAACCGTGGTCCGAACCGTGGGTTTTGTGAACCTTGCCACCCCTAATACATACCCTTCTCAACTCGTCTGACGTACCCACCGCTAGCCTAGCTTAGCACAGATCCTGGAGGTAACCGGCTCCATCTAGCCTACTGCTCCCAATAAATGACAAAATAATGCCAACATGTTCCTATTTACATGTTGTGATTTGTATAGTCACAGCGTGTACAAATAACAAGGTCACATGAGACACAGCCATCTTCTAACCGTATACATACTGGGAACTATATATATATATATATATATATATATATATATATATATATATATATATATATATATATATAAAAAATTAGGACTGTCGATTAAAACATTTAATCAAATTAATTACTCTGTGATGAATTAATCGCATACGTAATTAACGGTGCCTGAACCGATACTCTTTAAGAAAGTAAAAAAAGAAAAGGGGAAAAAAAGGGTACTAAACAACAGTTAACAATAACTTTTACTAGTAAATTGCTGTTGAATGACAAAAACAACCACCAGATGGGAAAAGGACATTTACAATAACTTCAAATGCACCACGAGGCTGTAGTTTACCAGTTTCATTGAATGCGACCGTCTGTGTAGTTTTTTCCGACGGCAGCTGCAGATTGTTACATACCGGTGTTGAATCCTCTACAGTAAAACACAGTCAAACTTTACACCGTTTAGCGTTAGCTGTCAGTATTTTAACCAGTTTTAATCCAGCTACTAGCTAGCGGTAGGCTACCGTTAGCTGCTGTCGAGTATAGTGTTAACTAGCGTCACGTGCAGCTGTGTTTGTGTTACCTGTATGGTCTGTTTCAGAGCATCAGAGAGAAGCGCAGACATATCGGTGACACCAGATTTCGGTAGCCAGGGTTGGCAGGAAGAAGATTTTTATAAGTAAATGTTCCAATTAATGATCCAGGCAGCACATTCTCGTCTCCCTCCTTCATTTTACAGTTGAATGGTGGCTAGAACGGCTCCGGGTCAAATGTCAATATGGAATGGATTAATCTGTGTTATTTTTTTTTTTAATGCATTATTTTTTTTCTCAGATTAATTAATTTAAATTAACGCGTTATTTTGACAGCCCTAATATATATATATATATATATATATATATATATATATATATATATATATATATATATATATATATATATATATATATATATATATATATATATATATATATATGCTAGCGGTGGGTGATTCAGACAGGGTTACGACACACATGGAGATGAGAAGGGTATGTATGGACTTATCTAACTCTGGGGGATACGGTGAATAAGCTATAGTCCCAATAAGTCGGCGTGTTCCTTTTTAAAGCTCATTACCTACACGTCTTGTGTGAAATCATCTAGGTTGGTAAAACGACTTCCCTAATTAGAAGTTACTGTAGCAGTATTAAGGAATTCATTGCATAAAAAAACACCAACTGCGTGCCTGGAGCCTTGAACTAATCCAGCCTTGAACAGAGGATCACAGAATAGGTATGAGTTAGGTTCCAGGTCAGGTTACTTGGACTTGGTTACTAAGAACCGAGTGGACCTGTGAAGGTGGAGCATCCACCCCAACTCCCATTGTGGATCACCACAAATAAAGTATAGTTTTTGGGAAAACAGTCAAGGAATTTGATACTTCTGCTGACTGGTGTAGAGTCTCAGGCATTCAGCGTCTCTGGGGGATGGTATTACATTATGGCAAGCTGTGTATGAGCACAGGACTAACCCTTTTATCTCCTCTTCAATCAGACACCAATGGGGGATGTGCCATGTATGCTAGCCTGACATGAGAATTAAACCCAGCCGCAACTTCCTGCTGGGCCTGTGCTCCTTGCTGGCCCTGGGATTGCTCTACTACTTATCATGGAGGACCGGCTCAGGAAGCTGGGGCCACAATTCACGTGAGTCTTCCTTGAATAAGTGCTGGCATAATGTCATATATACAGTATAACCTTTTTATTACAGTTTTTCTCAATCACGTTGGCACATTTACTGAAACAAACTTACAATTTTCAAAACGTTAAGTACAATCCTCACACCAAGTGGTACATTCAGCACATCGCTCTACAGTGGGGAGAACAAGTAGTTGATACACTGCCGATTTTGCAGGTTTTCCAACTTACAAAGCATGTAGAAGTCTATACTTTTTATCATAGGTACTCTGTAAGTGACAGAATCTAAAACAAAAATCCAGAAAATCACATTGTATGATTTTTAAGTAATTAGTTTGCATTTTATTGCTTGACATAAGTATTTGATACATCAGAAAAGCAGAACTTAATATTTGGTACAGAAACCTTTGTTTGCAATTACAGAGATCATACGTTTCCTGTAGTTCTTGACCACACACTGCAGCAGGGATTTTGGCCCACTCCTCCATACAGACCTTCTCCAGATCCTTCAGGTTTCGGGGCTGTCGCTGGGCAATACGGACTTTCAGCTCCCTCCAAAGATTTTCTATTGGGTTCAGGTCTGGAGACTGGCTAGGCCACTCTAGGACCTTGAGATGCTTCTTACGGAGCCACTCCTTAGTTGTCCTGGCTGTGTGTTTCGGGTCGTTGTCATGATGGAAGACCCAGCCACGACCCATCTTCAATGCTCTTACTGAGGGAAGGAGGTTGTTGGCCATGATCTCGCGATACATGGCCCCATCCATCCTCCCCTCAATACGGTGCCGTCGTCCTGTCCCCTTTGCAGAAAAGCATTCCCAAAGAATGATGTTTCCACCTCCATGCTTCACGGTTGGGATGGTGTTCTTGGGGTTGTACTCATCCTTCTTCTTCCTCCAAACACCGAGGAAGATTGACCGTCATCTGGAACTACTTCCATTTTCTAATAATTGCGCCAACAGTTGTTGCCTTCTCACCAAGCTGCTTGCCTATTGTCCTGTAGCCCATCCCAGCCTTGTGCAGGTCTACAATTTTATCCCTGATGTCCTTACACAGCTCTCTGGTCTTGGCCATTGTGGAGAGGTTGGAGTCTGTTTGTTTGATGGAGTGTGTGGACAGGTGTCTTTTATACAGGTAATGAGTTCAAACAGGTGCAGTTAATACAAGTAATGAGTGGAGAACAGGAGGGCTTCTTAAAGAAAAACTCACAGGTCTGTGAGAGCCGGAATACTATGGTTGGAATTACTGGTTGGTATGTGATCAAATACTTATGTCATGCAATAAAATGCTAATTATTTAAAAATCATACAATGTGATTTTCTAGATTTTTGTTTTAGATTGTCTCTCACAGTTGAAGTGTACCTATGATAAAAATTACAGACCTCTACATGCTTTGCAAGTAGGAAAACCTGCAAAATTGGCAGTGTATCAAATACTTGTTCTCCCCACTGTATGTGACCTGCAAAAGGTGATTGCTCAATCAAAATAAGTTTCAAATGTAAATAAATCCATCAATGAATAAATCATTGCTATCAAAACAAAAGGTTCCTTTATCATTGCTTAGACCAAGACAGTCAAAATGCAAAGACATCTTGTCAAATGACCGCGTGCTCTAAAAGTGTGATAGTTACCCTCTGTAATATTGTCCAGTTGCTGACATTGTATATTTAGGCAGCTGAATAGTATTGCTGGCACACACTATAATTTCTCATTGTATGTACACACCAGCCAACTGTAAATGTATAAAGAAAGCTTGTAGAGGAAAAAAAGATATACAACAGCAAAATGAACAGGAAATACTGTACAAAATGTGGAAAAAAAACGAAAATATGCTGCAAATGTATCAACCTCAACGGTCATCCAATCTCTCTGTCTGGCCACAACATTGTATCAACATCACACCTGAGATACTCCCTTGCAATGCAATGAAGGAAAAATCTTTTGGCATGACACAGCCCCCCCCCCCCCCCCACCTCCTACAACAAACTGCTTTCATATCCACACCTGCCACCTGTTTGCGTTTGGTTGCTCTACATTGTGCGGAAATTTAATTGTTCCCCATCTAGCCTAAGTCTATCCATCTGACACCTTTTACAACAATAGCACATGGCTATTATGTATCTAATATATGTGTGACAGGTTATTGTGATTGTTGGTTGCTCTATTTTGCATGTAGGGATTTACACAATGAACATCTGTATAGTTGCATTAGAGAATAATATGATTAAATAGCAAATGAATGCAAACTATTTTGATATGCAAGGCTTACTCGGTGCATTGTGTGCCAAAGCAATGATAAATGACTATAGTGATGTGAACAACTGACCAAGTGTTCATATAAACAGTCATATAGTTTGACGAAGTTTAAAACTGTAACTTATTTCAGTGGCAACTGGACCACAACTTATCTTCTCTCTCTACTCAAGTCACTGGCTATGTTTACATGTCCACTAATATTCCACTATTACTCTGGATATGACATAATCCTTAATTTCCAAATATAGCATTTTCCAATTTAGATGTGGGATATGCCGGGATTATTTGGGTTTTAGAAGCATTTTTTGGACGTGTGTAGAGCGCATTCAGAATATGCGTCTCAGTCAGAGCCTTCTTATGGTCAGCTCTGTGCGTTTCTGTGGTTGTAGGTCAAGATGCATGCCCAAAAGAAAAGCCCACATTTCTGGTCGGATGGAGAAACACACCTCCTTTTAAACGTTATGAAAGATTTGGATATCAACAGGTTTTTGGATATGCACAAACATCGCAATGCCGACCTTTTCAGGAAGCTGGTTGAAGGAATGAAAGAGGGAGGCTGTGTTTGCCAACAAGTCCACCAATGGTGGAAAACTGTTTACATGCAGCTGTGCGCGTCTGTGTGACCATCAAGTCTGCAGCTGTCTCCACCGCATCCACCTGCAAGGTCGTCAGTCTTGTGTCTGCCTGGCAGACTCTGTGTGTATTTGTTAGAATAATTTCATTATCAAATAATAGACAGGACCACTGAAGTTATATCAAAGTTCATTTTTACTTGTGAACACAAGGAGGCAGTTACAGTACTCACAGCATAAGTACAGAAGTGACCTAACAAAAAGCTCTCTACAGCCGCTTTTTATAATACCAAGTGGAATGTAATACAATCATGATACAGAGTTGATGTCGTCAGTTTGTATCTGGTAAGAGACAATGTCGTCTAATGTATCTGGTCTGGGAGGGCATGTATGCCCTCAAGAACACGCCATGCTTAGACGAGGACAAAACAGTGCCTCCCATGTTATCTTGTGAGTTCAAGCAGTGTTTTGGATTCTTAACAATATCCACACACATCCACAACAGTTTAATTTAACAGAGAGAGAAAATGGTAATCAGTATAATATTAGTCTATGCAAACAGTTTAATAAATAACAAGAGGAAAAGTATGTAAATCAAAATATTTCTAACAGTGTGTAGGATGGCCGATTTAACCCGCCAGTCCTCATTGATAAAGTGGCGTGTCACGCCATCCAGCAGAGAGCCATGAACAGAAAAAAAGTGCTTAAAATGGGAACCATAATTATAATTTTTTTTATTTTGTGTGTGAACTGTAAAAAATTTATTTGAATTGAACGATCAATTGTAAACCTTGGCAGAGGGGTTTTAATACAGTATTTTCTCTGAATGTGTGTGAAATGTGTGAAAGGGGAAGGATGGATAAATACATTTGTGGTTATTCAGACAAGGATTCATGTTTATTTAAGTGGTATTTATTAGTGTGAAGAAGAAAGAAATCCAGTTTGCTATGAGTTCTTAAGGAATTGTAAATTTTTCAGTTTGGTTTAATGTTTGTTGAAGGGATGACAATTTGGTTCCTCTTTGGCACTTCTTCTTACCAGATGGGGGAGCCAGTCCATTTACTTGGAGACAGGATGTTTCATTAGTGGTTTTAGTTTGCCTAGATTTTTCCTCCACACTGCCCCTTCACTGCTTTTAAAGAAGAAAAGAATGACATTCTACACGCTACAATCCAGCAAGATTCAATTGCTGACCCTGTTTTTACTTTATTTTTTTGAATAATTTTTCTTTTCACTCTGTTAGCTGCAACTAATGTTCTCTGAAAATGCACACACTTAGCAAATTACCTTTTTACCTCGGGCACATCACCATTTGCTAGCAATTTGGGAGATGATTGGATTGGCTGTTTGTACACTGCTTGTTAGAGATGAAGACTTTTCTCTAAGTTCATAAAAGGGTTGGTGGGGTTGAGCCTGGTGCTGAGCCTCTGCTACCATGTGTCCAGGCTTGATTAGAAAATTGTGTGTTATGTAGAGCCAAGCAAATGCTTGTTATTTAGCGAACTTAAGCCTTTCTGTAAGTCTGTAACCTTTTGGCAGCCACAAAAGAGAATGTGCCAGACAAATTCAGCTGTAGATGTATTTTTTCAAACCAGCCAGAGTTGTAAAATCCTGTCTTATATTATTGTGAACTACTGTCCAGTGTATTGGATTATGATAAGCCTTCAAATGGATGTACACTCAAACAGATTTTTCGGAATTGCATTTCATCGTCTCACCTTTACCAGAAGCAACATACCCACGTTCATATATATCTATAAGACAGACGGAGACAAAAACTTAAAAGTACAAAAACAATCACCTGGCCAAGTCAGCTGGCTGTTGTATTTACAATTAACAAGTTTATTCTCGTATTGTTGACTAGTGATGGCCAAATAAAGCTTTATGAAGCTTCGTGAACCATTTTATTTATTTTGTGCCCACTAGATGGCAGTCGTGGCTTAAAAAAAGGCTCAAGGAATGGTGATTCAGTATGCTTTCAACCCCTTTTTGTTGAACAGAGAGTGCCATCTAGTCGGCTCAAAAAACAACACTGTTGTCAGCGTTGGCAGGCTTTCAAGTTCAACAAACTTGTCAAACTGTGTTGATATTGGACATTTCTGCAAAACCATACATTATGTTCATGGCAATGTTCTTTTTAAAGTTTCAATCCAATTCCAAATTTAAAAAATAAAATTAATTATAGATGGCAACTACAGCATGCTTAAGGCATGGTTAGGGTTACTTAGGTTAGCATTCAGACCAGACCCTCACACTCACATTTGATCTTTACATAGATGGCACTACCTGCCTGCATCGGCACTGAACATTAACATGAAGGTACAATCTTCCAATATGAACAGAATTACTTTTGCAGACTGGACTGAGTGAACAGACAGCCAGTACAGAAACCCATTACCCTTTTTTGTAATTAAATCACTTCAATGTCATACAAATAACTGTGATATAGTATGTCATTATATTTACCTTCTTTTTCTTTTTCTAGTGTATGACAATCAAGGGTTCCTTTGGAAGCTGGACGGTAGTCTGTGAGTATACATTTTACTATTTATAAAAGTTTCACTTCAATGTCTAGGAACTAACCTGTGGGGTGCATTGGTGGCTTGTTGTATCAATGATGGCATAATGTGCATGGGCCAGCATTAATGAGTTGTCCCTACTGTTATTTACAGTATTTACTTTATACTATTACGTGATATGGAATCATTGCTTGACTTCATTCCTCCATGTCTTCAGGCCATTGGAGCTGATTTACAAATACGGCAATCTCAGCAAGGGAGCCTGTAAGCCTGGTTTTGCAGCTGCCAAGATGACAGCCATTTATCCAAAGTAAGAATACGTACATGCTATGAAAGTGAGCTTGTGGAATTTTAGACATCCATCATGATCGTTACATACATTGTAATTAGTTTGACCCTAGTGCAATCACTGTTCCATCCCATACCTGTTTTTATTATTAGTGCTTGGGTTCTTCTAGAGCATGATCACATTTCACGTTTGGTAACTTATTTAGTTTTCACAAATGTCCATGCGTGCGTAATGTCAACAGTTAAAGACAAGATTACAAAATGAGACTTGATTGGTGTTATTACTGTACAACCAATCGGAGCCGAGGATTCTCTAACGCAGTATCCGTCACATGCG
This sequence comes from Zingel zingel, assembly GCA_023566125.1. NCBI lineage: Eukaryota > Metazoa > Chordata > Actinopteri > Perciformes > Percidae > Zingel > Zingel zingel. The sequence goes on from CM042322.1 coordinate 6,596,734, forward strand.
TTGCCGATCAAATATGAATCAAGATTCTGTTACTGCATTGGCTATTTCTCGCATCAGATAGGTATATTTAGTTCACTGTTCACTATCTGTGAAATAAGAAAGTTTGTGACCAAGTTGAGCCAAAACCAAGCACCGCCCACCGGCCGACTAGCCGGAGCAAAAATAAATGTCATCAGTAGTAACGTAACATGACTCCTATAAGCGAACATGAAAACGTAAATATAAAATGGATATAATATAAAAAAAATGACGAACTGTAGGCAGCTCTTTTTGTTTTATAGTTGATGTATTCTCTAACTCTTCCTTTTCTTTTTCTTTTTTTATTTAAGGAATGATTACTGTTATAACTCTGTTTCACTGTTGGATGTTAAATATTTACATAGCCTCATCTTTTATATAACCATCATAATAAATCTATAGTTATGCTTTTAGTTGGCAGTTGCCTACCTTGCCCAATGGTAAAGTCCACTCACTGTGCTTGTGGTGCTCTGGGGAACTAATTCACCTACAGCATGGTTAAAAACTGGCCTAAATCATGTATTCTCAGTCAAACTTCAAGTCCTATTTCATACAAAGCTCTCTGAGCTCAGAGTGGTATGGTAGAGGACAGATCCCATTTCTGCCTCTGCATTATTAAAGACCGAAGAAGTCCCCACACCGTGAAAGCCCTTCACCTTCTTGTGTTTTCAGCACTATGTATAAAATGAGTCCGAAGATGCAGTGGTCTGAATGGGCCCATGTGTGGTGCAGAACTATTTTTGTCCTCTTGTGCTCTGCTTTTGTCCCAGTGCGTGAGAAAACCTCTGGCCGGTTCACTAACCCACTTACTCTGAGAGCAGCAGAGACACGCAACCCTCGAACCCACCAGGGCCTTGAGACAGCAGCGCTAATGAAGTGTGCTCGCAGAGTCCAGATTGAGACATGTTAAAATAACATGAAAGGATTTTCCTCAGGAGAAAGGAGTGGTAAAATGCCCTTCTTTGCTCAGCTGGTTGGACTGCTGCAGCAAACAGCAGGTGTGGTGCAGGTGAGAAGCTCCAAGGCCGCATTCACGCAGCCAGCCGTCAGACGGTATGGCAAAAACGCAGGTCTTTCCATTCATTTTGAATGGGGGTAGTGCGCTTAGGCTGCGGTGGGGTTTGCCGCAGAGGGGGGACACACAAAAAACGCAGCGGGCCTGCGGTGAAAAGTTGAGACCAACTCAACTTTTGGAGAAACGCAACTCCACATCACGCTGCGGTGGCCAATCATGTAACCAGAGGTCAGACTTGTCTTGAGTGTTTGGAGCTATGGTTTGAGGCGGTGTGAGAGTCCTGTACAGGAAACATCACTGCCTCTATCGCTGCCACAAGAAAGTTTTAAAACACCAAACACAAGCACTGAACTGCCCGGGAGTTTGTGCAATAGCTGAATGTTTCCTGTAACAACAAAGCACTCGCTATGTCTATGTCTCGCTCGTCTCTTTTCTTTCTCTCTCTCCTGTGAAACAAAGCTGCCTCCAAGTGCGGTCGGAAACGTCAGGCTCTTTAAACGATCTGACGGAAAACGGTATTTGTAAAATAAAAAGTCTACTTATGCTACGTTGGGGGGGTTAAAGAACACAACAGGACGTCACACAAATGGGCCGGTTCATTGACACTCCCCCTGCCGCACAACCCTGCACAAAAATCATGGATTTTTTTTTTTGTTGGTCTGAATGCACCGTAACAGAGGTGGAGTCATTCATAAATTCCTGCTGATTTAAAAGAAATACAGTATCTGTATATATTACTGTATTCTTATCCTGTATGTTCCACTTTCTATAGATAAGATAAAGTCTTTATCTAATCTGTTGTTGCTTCTGATCTTTGTGTCTGCTATCGCAGACAGAAAAGCAAGATGCATCATTAGTAGCTGATTTCTTAACTGCGTTGGAAGTGTTTTTGATGTTTCTTTCAATTATTTTGTAGACCTTCCAACATTGACTGATTAGCAGCTGTTTTGTGTTACCAAATCAGAGCTCATTTGCAAGTTAATTATATGATACTACAAGCTTACATTACAAGTGATACTAAAGGAAACAAGCTGCCAAAGCTGCACGGGTTGACTCGGTTAAAGAAACATTTTTCCTTCTGTTTCAGTTCTTCCACAGCAAGGTTTTATGTACCTTTTGTAGGCTTCATTTTTTGAAATTGGACACATATTATATTAGCATTTAAAGCCAAATGTATGTTTTGTGCAACTTTTCCAAACAAAAACCATTAACTGGTTTTTATAAGAAGTTTTTCAGATTTATTTTTTTTTTTTATCCCAAAGGGATTTTTTTTTTTTTTTTTTTATATACATGTATAGTGTTTTTAAAAACATTGTGAATGCGGTTTTTCCTGTCAAAAACTCTTCAGCAGTTAACTTTTACAATCGGTGTCCTGGCATAGCACTTACTTGGCTACATCTACACTTCTTTGTTTTGGTTTGAAAACGAATATATCTTTTGCTACATTTACGCCTCGCCTCCTCACTTCTCTGGCTTTTCCGAGCCCCTAAAACAGAGATTTGGAAATACTGCTGCTCCCGTTTTGGTTTGAAAACTCTGGGGTTGCTTTGTAGCCTGACTCGTTCCTTTGGAAACGACGAGACACGTCAGTCAGTCTTATCAGTTAGGTAGCTTACATACCTTTCAGTAAAAGTTCCACCTCGTCCTCGGTCCAAACTAATACATTCCTGCTCTTACTTTTCGCCATTGTTGTTCAACATTCAAAGTATTTACTGTATTTTTAACATATACATCCATGATTCTCAAACGCAACTTAACGCCAGACAATCTGCTTCCTGTTTACGCCGGTACGTGCGTGCCCAGTGTATGTGAATGGTCATGTGATATGCATTGTTAGACGTTTTAATATGGACAAACATTAGTTCTGCTGCTGGAGCTAAAACTCTTGTGTGGACGCAGAGGTGTGAATCTTCACTGATCTCCCGTTTTGATTATGATTATCACGTCTTCGATTCGATATCTCGATGCATCACAATGCGTCAAATACATTTTTCTATTAAAGCCATATAGGATATTTAATTCATAGCTTTTCAAGCTTCAAAAACAAAACATTCTGCAGTGCTCTAATACTAAATAAATTGGATGAATAAAACTACAGCACTGAGCACATGGCACTTCCTGAATGTGCAAAACATAAAATAATATGTAAACAGAAATGTTATGCCTACATTAAATTGTAAACAGAAATAACTGATTGTGGCCCGGCCGATTATCGATGCAGCATCGTCCGTGTCCACGATTCGATGCATCGATTATTTGATTAATTTTAACACCTCTAGTGGACGGACATCGTTTTTGTCTCAAAACGCCACTTAAAAAGGAAAACGTAGTAGTGTAGATGTAGCTTTAGTGGCCCTCCAGTATTCTAGGAAATTCAATTTAGCTTTCGTAATCCTTTTGGTACAGTGTCCTCTCTATAAAAAATAGTTTGTATTTAGTTTTCATTTTCTCTTATTTGTTACTGACCATTGTTCGCTTCTATATTTTACATCAGTTAGACTAAACTCTTTTGTCACATGGGATTTGGAAGTCTGAGGACAATTAATGGCATTAATGTCTGTTTTGTAATCTCTCACCCTGGGGGTCTTGGCACAGTGCAAAAGACACATGTACATACATGTCCAGTTGTGCTATAAGAAGCTCAACTGTGAAGGCATTTATTTAGACCTAATCCCCCAAAATGGAGACAGATGTGAAGATTAAATCGAGCATAACTGGTTTAATTCTGTGAAACAACCAACTAACAGAATACACTTAAGTGTGTAATTTTTGTTTTACATGCAATGTTGAGCACATCGTTATAAGTGAGCTATTGGTGGTGACCAGCCAGTTGGACCATGTTCATGTAGAGTAAATTATAATTTTATTTTATGATCCTATTATACTGTTTACATACCTCTTCATACCCTTATTAATACTGCTAGTGTATACATCTTCATAAAAGGATAATGGTTTAAAGTGTAACCCTGTTGCAGATTACATCACGTTATTGAATACTTTTCAGAACATACCCAAAAAAATGCTTGCTTTTAACGCTTAAATGTTTTTTGACTTAACGTGCAGCCAAGGACCCTTGGAAACAACCAGGGACGGAGCCAGACTTTAAAAACATACCGGGCTCAGCCCAGACCTGGGGCTGGATGGGATTTTTTTCTCATTTACGGCAGCTATATGCACTCATTTTTATGACATTTGATAATAGAATGCCTTAAAATCTGTACATGATGTGAGAAAAACATGATAGTTTACAACTTCAGGAAGGCAGGTTTGGACCGAAGTGCAAAGCAGAAGCGGAGGAAGCAGGTAGAGTTCAAATGGTTTTATAAGAAAATATACTTACAGCCAAAAGTCCAAGACAGGCAGAGAACTCAAAAAAATCCAAAAGAGCATCCGCAACATGTGGAAACAGGCAAGACTTAAGCACACAAGGAGAGACGTAGGGCTTGATAGCACAGAGACTAATGCTGCGTTCCAGGCAACCCGTAACCCGTGTTTTCACAACCTTCTACCCGTGAAAGTGCCCTGGAACGGCAGTCAAACCCGTAACTTACTACCCGTGAACTCGTACAAGATCATTGTACTCCCAGTTACGGTTTTTGGTGAGAAATAGAAATAAATATACATTAATAAGCAACGTAAAGTAATTCCGCACAATGTAATCAAAACAATACAGATACAATTGTGTACTACTACAGGTTATGTTTATTAAATGAAGCCCAAAATATGTCGCCGACTAGAAATCGCTAGTATCAGCTAGCGCTAGCTAACGTCAGCGTTAGGTAGCCGCTAGCTAACGTTAACGCTAGCTAACGTTAACGCTAGCTAACGTTAGCTAGCTTGAACCCTGCCAACGGCACAATGTTTAGCTAGCCAGCTTTGACGGTGTGCCAAATGTCATTATTTTTATCTTCAGAAGCACAAATCTGCTGTACATACCATTGCTCGCGTAAGTGAAGTGAACAACCACTTGTGCGAGCAGAGCTTGGCTTGCTGACGCGAAGATGATCAGACCAGAGCCGCAGAAGGGTTTGTCGTGACTTTGCTTGGAACGCTACCAAGTCGTGAGTCGTGATTTGAAGTCGTAACTTGCGGGCTAAAAATTGTGTATGGAACGCAGCATAAATACACAAGGTAACGACGGTTGTAACAAGGGACAGGTGGCATGATATAAGGGCTGATGAACAGGTGGAACACATAAAGACGGGGCAGACAATAAAAAAGGGGGGAAAACACAAGGCAGGAAGCAAAACAAATGACACAGTAGCTGTGTTGGAAACCATTCCCTATCAAGGAAATAGTGAACTATATAGTGTGTTTGCCATTTTGTGGTAGTGTTCAAATTCTATATTTTTTAATACGCTTTTGGTTTCAGTTTGTCACATGTATCTTTGGTATATAGGCTGGTATTAGCAGAGAGCGACAGAGAGAGAGAAACCGAGAGACAGACACTGACAGAGAGAGAGACTGACTGGTCAGCTGCAAGATATTTCAGTACAAAGTTTGAATAAAAATTGCAGTACAGTGAAGGATTGTTTTTTGTATGTTAAAAATAGACTTTTGGCATTTTTATGTTGATAGCTGTATCAGCCTCAAAAGCCCATTATCTGGCTATACTTTGATGACCAGATCACAAAAGTCTTTTCCCAGGCTGTGTGCAAATCAGGGTTTGCAGCTTCTTCCACCAGCTGAACATCCCTACGTGCAAATCTTAGTAGTGTTGATTCACCTAAGATTTAAAGTTCCTCTATAAAGTGTGTTCATTAAGGGGGGGATAAGGGCTCCAGCAGAATCCTTGTTGCTGCTAAGATTCTTTATCCCTAATGATTAGTATTACCTGGGGTCCTCTAGTAATTTGTAAGTTTCAGACGGAGGTCGTCTGTGATCTTAATCTCGTGCGAATCTGCCATGTCTCTTAATTTTTTCAAGTAAAAATTCTACCGCAAATGACCTACCATATTTTACCCGAACAAAGGTTGTGTGATAATACTAGTCCTGTGCGAATCAGCATCTTTGTGACTCAGGGTTGTATTGGCTGTGTTGGCAATTTTAAATTAAAGTTTTGACAGAGCCTTGACATCATATCTGGGGGGATAATTTCAGTAAAATACAGACTTTGCTTATCCTCTGCAAATGCACCACTAGAGAGACCGACATGGGGTGGGGTTAATTTTAAATCATATGAGGTCCCCTCATACTAGTCCTGTGCGATTAGGGCGTTTGAGTCTTTTCTGCCACTACCATTACCCATCAACATCAGTGTGAAAATATCCCTTTACATATCTCTGGGGCGAGAAGCTGAAGATACTAGCTGCTGTTCATTTGGTGCCATAAAGACATGCCCATGTTAGAATACGTTTTTGTTCTTATTCTTTTTTGTTTTAAACAATGTTACCTCTGTACATGGCTTAGCTAGTTCATGATGCAGTAGTGTTCGGCCACATCAGGGACAAAACTCTTGTCGCTGGTTCAGTTCCCAGAGCACCAGGATGAATCTTGATAGGGAGGTGAATGGGCCATGTTGCCTGCTTCTCACTTCCCACCTTTTGAAATGCCCTTCTCACAGCCTCACTGTGTGAGATGTGGAGCTCTGTCCTCTCTCTCACACATGTGCTTCTGAATTTGTTTAGGTGAAAGTGAAATCAGACAAACTGTGGATTAGCTGGAAACATGATGCTTTAAATCCTCTTAAGAATTCTACCATTAATCAGTGCATCTATACACATCACGGCCGTACGGGTCTTGGACAGATACTGCATTGACGAGTACCACTTCTTCATCTTTACTTGTTGTAACATGTTTTCTTTTATATCAACAGGTTCAACAAACTGGCGCCCATGTTCCTTGATCCAAATTACAAAAGATTCTCCAAGATTAATCGTTATTTGCCTCCGTTTGGTGTAAAATCGCAAGGTATGATTACACATTCTTGTCTTGTCAACTCAATGTAAGTTGCACTGCATTTCTTACCAGTTAACACACACACAAATTCCAACCACTAGTATATTAAATACCCTAGCACTGTCAAAGCCTCTGTCTGCTTCAAACAAGCTAGTTTCTACAACTTGTCGTAAAACCATGTCTAATGAAGTGTTTTACCTGTTCTGAATGGCCACTTTTGATGGAAAAAGTGGTGAAAAGCCTGCTGTCATAGAATCCCCCTGGCTGCATCCCAAAACCCTTCCGAGCCCTCTCCCAGCAATTCTGTCTTTTGTGTCTTTGTAGTCTTGACTCAATGAATCGTACATATTGGGTTTAACGTAGCACCCATTGGAACTCTTCAAAGCAATCATATACACGACTCCCTCGAAGGAGTTAGTGGACTGTTAGTCTATATTGATGACGTGTCACTTCCGGGATTGTTCAGGTGCCGTCGGAAATTCCGCCGGATGTCCCTCATTTCAGCCGGATGTCCGTCAACTTACGCTATCTTTTGTGTTGGTGTTCTAAACTCCTGTGGATTCATGAGGACTATTGTTGACTGCTCCTCAGATCTCTGCAGGGTAAATCCAGACAGCTAGCTAGACTATCTGTCCAATCTGAGTCTTGTGCTCTTACCTTGCTTTGCCACCCATCTTTAATGGTTGTATAACATTGTAACTTGAAGTGTCAGCCGCTGTCTCCCAGCTCTGCCTCATTTATCACAGCTAGTCTAGTTGTACTGGACATGAGGGCATCATAGCTGGGTTGGAATGTCGATGGAAAAATTATTTTACTTTCATCTTCATCTCACTTTTTTCTCTTTCTGCTTCTGTCTCTCTCTTATACCTGCAGAGAAGCTCATAGATATTCTTCTGGAAGCTACTCAGAGCTATGGCCTTGGGGAAGAACTAGACAGGTAAGCTAGTTGTCCTGTCATGCTCTGATCCACATATTGCAGTCATCACAATATAATATTCCATGTTCTTTCAGCTCCGTATTTAAAGCTACAATTAGGAGCATTCGTAAACAGTTGACAAAGTCAGTTTATAACTTTTGACAATGCACACACATTGCGGTGCTTATCAGCATGGGCGTGAATTCCATCGAACAGTTGGGGGGGGCAATAAACATAACATTTTCTCAAGAGCAATTTTTGAAGGGGACACAAATAATACAGCCAAAATTGTTGTGGAATTAAGTAGGCTGGTAAGCGATTTTATTCACTTTAAACATCGGATGAAGTGATTCTTTTCTATTATACAAATGATGCTGAACTGAGAACTGAACCCCCTAGCAAGCTAACTAACTAACTAGCCAATCTCATTTTCTGTCACTAGTGAAAGAATGTTTGCCCGAATCAACAAGCTAACTTACTAACTATCCAACAAGACAATAAATAAGCTACCAAACAAGCTAGGTAACGTTACCATAGATAATAAATAAACGCTAACATAGAGGATTCATGGAAAAATCATAATTTTTTGGCTTGACTACTTTATAATTAATTAAAATTACACAGTATCATCTGTATTATGGAAAAGAATCACTTCATCGGATATTTAAAGTGAATGAAGTGATTTAAACGTTGTTCCCTCCCACCCTGTCCCGTCTCTCTTAAAGGAGAATCCCGGTCGATTTCAACACGTAGCTCTGAGTGCTGTCAGTAGCGAGAAACACGAAAACAATCGGTGTTGCCTACACCGTGTTATCCTCCTGCTACAGTTTGCACCCAGGAGGCTGAAACAGGGCAGGTTTTAAACGTGCTTTTAGCCTCTTAACATGTTCGAAATGTCATTACAAGTACCTACCCATGTGAAGCGATTCCTTCGGAGTGAACACTGTGAACCTGACTGCAGTAGATGTGAAAGAAATGCATAGAAGTTGTGCTAATTCAGCTCTGTTTAGTTCCGGTGTTGAGACGACAAGACTTAGGAACCGTCTACAAACTACAACACCGAAAAGAGATACAAACAAAAATATTTATTAATTTAATGATTAAATAAGGTAGTGTCTCCAAACTTACCTCAATTATAACTTGTCTCCTGCTAGTTGCACTACAGCACTTACTTTTGAAAAATAAGGTGTTGTAGTTTGTAGATGGTCCCGAAGCGCTCGTCTTGCTGCTTCTCAATGGATGATGACTGAAAACTTCAGTCATCATCCTTTAGGACAAGGGTTACAAGTTAATAGAATTACCAATAAATACAAAACATACAGCAATACAGACAGCTTTAATGTACTCTTTACAAAAAACTATATTTCAACTCATCAATGGGTAAACATGTTGAATCTACATTTTTCAAAGCAAAATCACGAACATTGTACTACTCCCGCAAACAAATTTTTCAACATAAATCTCTTCTATCTTTTGTTTATGGATAACCCAAACTAAGGTCTAAGCCAACCATCAGTTAACCTCAACAAGTCCTTCCTCTTGCTTAAGTTCATATTGTTCTCAAGAAATATCCCCCTTTTTTTTAGAACAAATGTAATCCATTGTATTTCATATAAATGCCTTCAAATCTACTTCTTCATTTGACCCTGTGCCTAATTTTTTATTTTTTTTAGAACAAATGTAATCCATTGTATTTCATATAAATGCCTTCAAATCTACTTCTTCATTTGACCCTCTTCGACTAAAAGTGCCTAATTTGGAAGTCAAAAATGCCTCTTACTTAGGGTGTAGCTTCTCTAAATCTGGGGTTTCGTGTCCATATATTCTCTGAACAAATTGCCAAAGCCATGTGTTACAAATTCTAACAGACTCTGTGCTTTAATGGTTAATCTGTCTATATACCCTGAAACTCCAGCATTAATGACTGGTTTCCAGATCAGTTATTGAAGTCAAATAGTTGTTTGATTCCACCTTGTTTTTGTCTTTTATATGGACCGACACAGTGTATAGTACTGACCCGGTTTGATCCGCCAGCCAAGACAATTAGGAATGTGTTTATTTTTCCACCCAGAATTAAGCAGACCAAACACTGGACACATGTACTGAGTCTACAATACAATTTTATAATCATAATATTAACCATAGTGTAACACATTGTGTTAACAGTCACACTTCTGCTCTTAGTGCCTCAGAGAGATTAAATAGTGAGTAAAGAAGCTAATCGTAAAGTACTGTGGCATTAATAGTCCTCAGTTTTCTACATTAGAATCTGAGTGACTGCAATGAAGAATGAATATATAAATGTATAATAGGGCTGTCGCAATTTTTTTTTAATCTGTTCTAAATGTACTTTAAAAAGGGATTCTCTTTTTTTAGTTTTTAATGCTGTTATCAACATGGGAGTGGACAAATATGCTTGCTTTCGGCAAATATTTATTATTATTGCAACAATCCAAAACTAAAAAGTCAGGGAAGCAAATATATTAGTTTTATCACACCTGTTTTGATGTCTTCTGCAAAAGAAAGACATTCTAGCAAACGTATGGGGTAAATGACTGGACTAAAGTAGTACCACATCATAATGGTGCATCGTTCTGTGTTACAGTATGAAATGTAAGAAATGCATCATCATAGGAAACGGAGGGATCCTCGCCGGCAAGTCTCTGGGACAGAGGATTAATGAGTTTGATGTGGTGGTCAGGTATGTTGTGACACAGTATTATACAGACAGGAATCACTTTAATGCCACTTATTTTTCCTTAAATCAGGGGTCGTCCATTGTTCCAAGAACCCAAATCACCAGTATATCCACTTCAACATATGCCATAGGACATACAGTAGTAGAGTAACCCCCGTCAAGTCCCACATCTAAATGTTAATTCAATTTTCAGCTTGGTTTCTGACTGACCACACCAGTGTGTGAAGACATTAACCACATATAGAATAGAGCTGTATAATATACTGTATATATAATACATATATGTATTTATCTCAGTGGATATTGAGATTAATTTGGATGAATTTGGATATATATATATATATATATATATATATATATATATATATATATATATTAAAAAATGTAGGGAGAGGTGTTTTAATTTGTCATTTGATATTGATGTATTAAATGTATTTTTTAATATAATGTATCACTATTTCAATGGCTATTTGTTTGTTGGTCTATTTCATTAAAATAATTCTGACCCATCTTCTTCGATATCCATGGACAGAGAGTGTTGTATGGTGTGCAAATTCTAAAGCAGTGATGATCGGCTTTCTATATAAAAATGACTTGATGAAGTCATGTAAGCATTTAAACTTTTGTATTTGGTGATTTGACTAATGCTGTGATCTGTAAATTGCTGATTAAAATGAAAAATGTTTTGGACAGGGCATTTTATGATTGATTTTGCAGCTCTGTGTTGCAGGTTGAATCAAGCCCCAGTGAAAGGCTTTGAGAAAGATGTCGGCTCCAAGACCACCATGAGGATCGCCTATCCAGAGGGGGCCATCCAGAAGATGGATGGCTACGAGTCTGAGTCCCTGTTTGTCCTCTCGGCCTTTAAAGCTCTGGACTTCAAGTGGCTCTCATACATGGTTTTCAAGCAGAAACTGGTAAGGCAGCTGAAAACTTCATTTTGCCGCTAGTGAATGCAGACAGTTGTGATAAGAGTGGACAGTGAGAATCTTTCCATCCACCTGTTTTAACGGGGGGGGGGGGGCAGTGGTGGAAGAAGTTTTCAGATCCTTTACTCAAGTAAAAGTAGTAATACCACACTGTAAAAATAATCTGTCACAAGTAAAAGTCCTGCATTGATAATGTTACTTAAAGGAATACTATCTAACGTTCCCTCTTCGGTCCCCCTACAGGTTGTCTCATTGGAACTACACCTCGCGCGGCTGTAGTTCCAATAAGACAACCTGTAGGGGGATCGAAGAGGGAAAAGTTACATAGTATGCCTTTTAAGTAAAAGTCTGTAAGTATCATCAGGAAAAAAGAACTTAAAGTATTAAAAAGTAAAAGTACTCAATGCAGAAAAATCCTCCTATTACTGTACTATACTACCAATACTGGAAACGATCCAAACAGTTGTGTGTTCTAATCATTTCAGCTGGACCTGTAGGCTGTTATGTTGTTAGTTTAATTTATAATGATTGCTCCGGTGCTGATGGAAATTCCGCCGGATGCATGGATTTTCCGTTTCCTTCCGCTTTCTTTGTGTTGTGAGTTTAAATTTGGTGGATTTCTGAGGACCATGGTTAACTGCTCCTCAGATCTCTGCAGGGTAAATCCAGACAGCTAGCTAGACTATCTGTCCAATCTGAGTTTTCTCTCGCACAACTATTTTGCAGAGGCTCTGTGAGGAGTTTAGCACCACCCATGGCGATTATTTGTTTAAAGAAATGCCATTAAACCAGAGCACGTTTTCCTCCCATCCCCGAATGCTATGTGGAGTAGCCAGACCCTCCTTAAGATTTTTTGGAGGAGGGTCTGGCAAAGCGAGACTAAGTATTTAGTAACTAAAGCTGTCAGATGAATGTAGTGGAGTAAAAAGTACAATATTTCTCGCTGAAATATAACTGAGTAGAAGTAGAAAGTGGCATGAAAAGAAAAGACACAAGTAAAGTACAAGTACCTCAACATTTGTACTTAATCTGTCCGCAGACAGACAGAAATATAAATAGCTGGCAAAGTCCTCGAATCCTCCTTTTGCACACACACACACACACACACACACACACACACACACATAGACTCACAAGGTGAAAACCATACCAGAGTTGCTGTTGCAGCTGGTAAATATGCACACACATGCTGTGTGGGTTTCCTGCTCATTTACACAACATTACACTGTGGCATGCAAAGGGCAGTGGCACTAGGAACCAGAGGAAACCGCAGCAGGGTGCAGGTAGTTCCTCTGTGGGGTAAAGTGAAGAGAAACGATAGCAGGAGGGGAGGAGTGATGGAAGTCTGTGACCTGGGTGAGCCGACAGTCATAATCCAACTTAATATCATCGCAGATATGTCCCTACAGTTTTATGTATGTCAACATAAACATGTTTTTAAAAGATCTACATACCTACACATTACAAAACAAACACAAAGAAATAAAATAATGTCCTATACCGTACAACCTTATTTTAAACACCTCTCTCTCAGCAGCGTGCAGGAGGCAGGACATGATGCAAATTACACAGCGGGGCTTACTTGAATTTGTCGATTTTGGCGTCGTGATTTACAGACAGAATTTCCTGCATCAAGTTATCCCTGGGTGACTGTAGCACATACACAGAAAGATGAGGCAGAGTTGCAGTGCAGATGTTTTCACACCTATAGCAGTTTTGCTCTGTGTGTGCTGCACTCTTCCATGCTTCTGAAATCCATCAGCATGAGAAACAACACCCGTGATCAGTGTCTGGATTTAAACATTGCACGAGATTCGATATGTGGAGGGGCCTGTCTTTGATCAGAGTGAAGCTTCTCATTGCAGATACTGACTTTCAGATATCTTGGATAAGGGCTGGGCAATATATATTGACATATCGCAGAGCTTAAAGTACTCCGGCCTGGTAACGACGGATGACATAAAATAAATAAATTTAAAAGTCCACATGGGATTTGTTTTTGATGCGTTGAGTTTAACCAATCATCGTAGTTCCACCTACCAATGAAACGAGTTCTAGCCAATCGGAGGCAGAGTAGGGCGGGTCTTTGTGGTAACCTGGCAACGCGGCAAAAAAAACTGAGGCAAAATTTATCAAATCTGAAGAAGATACAACTTTAGTCGAGAATGGAGTTAAAAACAGATGGCGCTGGGCATTGATAGAGGTAAGGGTGGAGATGGGAAGCCGGGTCCTTGCTATCGACAACGATGTATTTGGTCAAAAATATTGTGATATTTGATTTTATCTATATCGCCCAGCTCTACCCTGGGTTGTAGTAGAGAGGGAGGGTTACATGTGTGTAACAAGTTCCCCTCTGTTTAGGCCTTTAGTAGTTATTATAAGCCTGAACATCAACCCAGCATACCAAGGCTGCCTCCTCTGCTGTCACGTTGGCCTGTGTCGCTTCCAAAAGCATCTAGATGTGGGAACAGGCTTTATGGTCGTACATGCTTGATTGGGAATGTCCCACATTCCTGCAGCCAGAGTTGCAACATACCTGCTCTGTACTCCCTGTCCATTCCTCCCTGACAGTAAACAAATGGGGTCAAATGCGCAAAAACCTTTTTAAATAGATCCAAATATTAGGATAAAAGCAAGTAATGACTGATACTGTGATCAGCTGGTCATTTGTAGTGTTTAAGCTTACTGTGTGCTCCATCCTGGTGTCCTTTTCTGAGATAAAACACTACAAGATCTATTAAAAATAATGTGTCCACTACATTTATATCAATGAGGGTACAGTAAATGTATCACTTTACGGATTAAAAGTACCAAACACTGCAGCCACCAAAGTGACCAAGTGAATCGCCACCTCTCTAGAACAGTTTGAACAAAAACCTAACATTATAACCTTCATGAAGGGAAGATTTCTTGCTGGGCTGTTGTATTAGGCTGTATTTTAGTTTTAGCAAGGTGGACCTAATAAACTGACAGCTGAGTGTAAATCCACTAAGATTCTGAATGGCTTGGAATCTTGGAATTCTGGGAAAAAAAAAAAAGTATTTACCAGAAAAAGTACAATTACTATAACCTGTAATATGAGGTACCATAGAGTCTAGGGATGTCCCGATCAGGTTTTTTTTGCCCTCGAGTCCGAGTCATTTAATTTTGAGTATCTACTGATACCGAGTCCCGATCCGATACTTCTGTAATATATAAAAAAAACGAATAAAGAAGAGCGAAAAAACAGATCTAGAATGTTCTTTATTTTTTTAATTCACCTTATTTTAACATTCAACAACTCTGTTCACAAACAGAGCACTTCTGTGAGTTAGCTTGAACAATCAAGTAATAACACAAATTCTTCACTTTTGGACTTTAGTGCAACTAAATATAAAAAAGTCTAACATAAAAACAAATAGCACCTCAACTTAAAATACCCGGCAGGCATGTAAACAAATAGGAACTGCCCTCCTGACTCTTACTGTCCGCAGACATACTCACGCTTTCCGCTTCAAGCTGCTTCCGTGTTCTACTTTGCCGGCATTTAACCAATAGCGTCTCTGCAACAAAGTGATGTCATGCCGCACGCGTTGCTGTTTCTGTGTGGAGTCCAAAGGGTCTAACTCTGTGCCACCGCATAACTATAGATGTGTTAAAAAAATAATGAGAATATATCCATCTTCGTCCGCTTATATTATATCTCTAACCAGGCCAGGTTAGAGATATAATCCCTCCACCTTGTCCTGGGTCTTCCCCGAGGCCTCCTCCCAGCTGGACGTGCCTGGAACACCTCCCTAGGGAGGCGCCCAGGGGGCATCCTTACAAGATGCCCGAACCACCTCAACTGGCTCCTTTCAACGCGAAGGAGCAGCGGCTCTACTCTGAGCTCCTCACGGATGACTGAGCTTCTCACCCTATCTCTAAGGGAGACGCCAGCCACCCTCCTGAGGAAACCCATTTCGGCCGCTTGTACCCTGGATCTTGTTCTTTCGGTCACCTCCGATTTAGAGGTGCTGATCCTCATCCCAGCCGCTTCACACTCGGCTGCGAACCGATCCAGTGAGTGCTGAAGGTCACAGGCCGATGATGCCATCAGGACCACATCATCTGCAAAAAGCAGCGATGAGATCCCCAGCCCACCGAACTGCAACCCCTCTCCACCCCGACTACGCCTCGATATCCTGTCCATAAATACTACAAACAGGATTGGTGACAAAGCGCAGCCCTGGCGGAGGCCAACTCTCACCTGAAACGAGTCCGACTTACTGCCGAGAACCCGGACACAGCTCTCGCTTTGGTCGTACAGAGATTGGATGGCCCTGAGAAGGGACCCCCTCACCCCATACTCCCCCAGCACCTCCCACAGTATCTCCCGGGGTACCCGGTCATACGCCTTCTCCAGATCCACAAAGCACATGTAGACCGGTTGGGCATACTCCCAGGCTCCCTCCAGGATCCTTGCGAGAGTAAAGAGCTGGTCCGTTGTTCCACGACCAGGACGGAATCCGCATTGTTCCTCTTCAACCTGAGGTTCGACTATCAACCGAGCCCTCCTTTCCAGCACCTTGGAGTAGACTTTACCGGGGAGGCTGAGAAGTGTGATACCCCTGTAATTGGCACACACCCTCTGGTCCCCCTTTTTGAAAAGGGGAACCACCACCCCGGTCTGCCACTCCTTAGGCACCGTCCCAGACTTCCACGCAATGTTGAAGAGGCGTGTCAACCAAGACAACCCCTCCACACCCAGAGCTTTAAGCATTTCCGGACGGATCTCCTCAATCCCTGGGGCTTTGCCACTGTGGAGTTGTTTAACTACCTCAGCAACTTCCACCAGGGAAATTGACGACAATCCCCCATCATCCTCCAGCTCTGCCTCTACCATAGAGGGCGTATTAGTCGGATAATGAGAATATATATACATATATATCCGATTCCTGAGCGGGAGGTAACGTCCGATTCCGATCGGGTCTGAAACCACGTGATCGGGCCCGATTTCCGATCACGTGATCGGATCTGGACATCCCTAATAGAGTCATGGGCAAGTGAAAGGCAAACATGTTTAACATGTGTAGGCATAAATGTTTAAGATAATATGTAAATCAAGACACTATTTATAACCACTTGAAGGACACCTAAAAGCAAGGCAGCTTGTTTTATCAGGTAGCTTTCCATATAGTGGGTTCAATATGTGGGGTTTCTGTTTTTCCTTAGGTTTACCAGCAAACACCTACACCTACATAGGTATACCTTAGATTTTTTTTTTTTTTAGCCATTGCTTCATTTTGATTGATGCACCTTTAGTAGAAGTGGTGGCAATGGCAACAATGTTTTGCCCTTCGCCAGTTTTAGACTCTTAGTACTGAGAATCCCCTGATGTCTAGCGTGCATACCTACTGTATTCAGAGTGGGGAGCATGAGACTTCAGCTCTGATGCACATCAGAAAGCAGCTGTCCTTCTAATGCAGCACTGGAGGCAGATAAGGAAGCCTTGGCTTCATGTGGCTATCACCAGGGTGGTCCTAGTCCTGGATCACATTTCACCTCCACTGACAGGTGGAAGCACTGACGCTGCCGCAGCTGTATTGCTACATCCCTGTCCTTTGTTGTCAACAGGACTATGTCTTGTCTACAGTGGAAGTGACTTAAAAACACTTTTTTTTTAGCTATTGCTGCCATCCACACCGGCTCTCGACATGCTCCATCACATTGTTAGCACTGTGACCTGAGGCGTGCTTTTACACTTCTCTTCTAGTCTATTTTTTATTTGACAAATGCATTTAAAAATGCTTGTAAAACCCACATACTTGAACTGTTTTAATTGCAGAGCAACCAGAAAACAAAGAACATTGCTTCTCAAATTGTCATCTTTATGCATATGAATGAATTTAGACGTTTTAAGAGTTATTTGTGGTATCCTCTGCCATGTTTCCACAATCAAGATGAAGTCAGAAAACATGCATGATGGCATGATTTAAAGGGATAGTTTGCCATTTTTAATCCGTCTTTGTGTGGGCAGTGTGTTAAGATGAGCAGCGTTTGGCTTCCCTTCGTGGCGCTAGTCAATGGAGCTACCCGAGAGCAGCCGAGGTCTGCCAAGATTTGCCGGATGACGCAAAATTTGGTGGACCTCTGTTTCAATCATCCACGGATCTCAGCAGACCGTGCACCACTGCCACAAAATATTTCTCTTTAATAGTGATAGTTTTAGATGAATCCATAAGGGCCCCAATGCTTTAAATGAAGTGCTTGTCCAAGCCCCCAACAGCATCTAAAACCCCCTGCATTTACACCTTACTGACTGAAATTGCGGAGCTGCATCAAAAGATTTTTTTTTTTTTACCTCCAACCATAAGTTCCAGTGTGGATAGCCTTGCATTGGCAGACCTTCTTCCACAGTGCTCGAAGGAAGTCCACACAGCATTCCGGGATGGGAGAAAAATGTGCTCTGGATTATAGCCATTTCTTTAAACCAATGAGAATCATCTTGGCCGGCGCTAAGCGCCTTTCACAATGACCGTGCCTCTGCAAAATAGCCTCAGGAAGGAACTTGTTTTGGTGGAACTTGTTTTGGGTGGTGATGGCGCAGTGGATATGACACATGCCTTTGGTGTGGGCAATCTGGGTTCAATTCCCACTGCGATACATCAACCAATGTGTCCCCGAGCAAGACACTTAACCCATAGTTGCTCCAGAGGCGTGCAACCTCTGACATATATAGCAATTGTAAGTCGCTTTGGATAAAAGCGGCAGCTAAATGACATGTAATATACATTCAAAAGTTGTTTTAGGCGTGCAACAGAAAACTCAGATTGGACAGAGAGTCTAGCTAGCTGTCTGGATTTACCCTGCAGAGATCTGAGGAACAGTTAACCATAGTCCTCAGAAATCCACCAGAGTTTAAAACGCCATCACAAAGAAAGAGGAAGGTAACTGACATCCGGCAGAATTTCCGGCGGCACATGAACAATCCTGGAAGTGGAACATTCAGGACAGATGGATCGCCTTTAGATGAGGTCAGACAATATGTCATACAAACTAGTTTGTTTTTCTAAATACTGAACTCTTAAAACACCTCTCCTCTGTAATCTGCTGTGTAAAACCCAAGGACACTTATAAGTGGTAAGTAGCATTGGTAGAATGTGTCTTTTGTTGGCAATGTGTAAAGGCAGTACAGGTGTAACATTTGACCCATCCATTTTGTTGAGTAGACTTGTTGAATTTTCATTTACAACAACACATCAGGCGGGAGATCAAGTTTCCTCCCCTATAGCACAGGAGTGCAGACAACACACCAGATAATAGACACGTGCAAACACACATGCTCACTAGTTATGAATGGGCAAGTGTTGGCTGGAGGGAAACTGATTGTACTAAGCTAAAGAAATTGACAAAGCACTTGACACTGAGAGCTGGCATTGTGCTGTAAGGACAAATGACATCCATCTTGGCGGACTTGGTTCCTTGGACAGTGTACCGGTATTTTCAAAAGGAAGCGTCAACAAATAGATTTGAATTTCTATTGGAAGAGAAGAACGCTGTAAATCTTACCTCAAATCCCACACAGAATGTTATTCAGTTTTTTCCTGTAGAAGTACTGATAAAACACGATTCTACAGCCATGCTAGCATTTATGTGAGACTGTACTTAGGCAGAGAAGTGCTTTAAGCTAGGCTAAATGCATGCATGCTGATGTTTAGCAGGTAATATTTTACTGTAGTAGATCAGTACATCAGGGCTTGGCAGAACAGCTAGTTTGGCTGTAGACATGTAATCTTGTTAATGACATATTCTAAGCGTCCCAGTGTAGGACTATAAATGAATAGAGTTGCATGCTATTTAGGGCTGCACGATATGAGGAAAATATGCGATAATGTTGTTGAATATCGAACGACATAATTTGCGATACATGAACAGATATTGGAAGTGTATTGCATTTGTCCATATGCTAATGCTACTGCAGCTTGACTTTGTGACATAGGCTAGACTGATTTACTGTGTGTGTGTGTGTGTGTGTGTGTGTGTGTGTGTATATATATATATATATATATATATATATATATATATATATAAATATAAATTCTACATTTTTTTTGTATATGCTGATCCTGTCATTAGGGACGTGAGAATCGCTTGTCATCTGATCCCGTCAGCTGTGTGCAGATGGGTTTTCCACAGACTCGTGGCCTTCTAGTGCTGCCAGCAGAGCAGAGGTGTTGGGTTTCCCGCTGGGACAGAGGAGCAAAATGGTCTCAGTCAGACAGGATTACCACCTGATCCGTCAGTGAGGCGCTTACAGTCTAACAGGGTAACACCGCTATGCTAGAAAGCTAATAGCTCATATCAGTGCTGTTTGGTTTCTCCCCGCCCCTCACTCCAGCATACCTGAGCGAACTCGGAGGCAGGTATCCCAGTAACTGTTCATAAAGAGACATCAGGACTGCTGGGCAGACTGCTGGTAATTAGTGTAATGGCCCCTGGTATACTGATACAGAGGCTTCCTTCTCTGACTGGCTTTGTTTGCTCTGCTTGTTTTTCATCAGTGTTTTAATGGTGTTGACCCCCTCCCCCAGGCCTCAGCTCAGGCTATTGCTTTCACTGGGCTGCTTAAGCACCATCATATTTTCCACCCCTGTCCACTTTGCATGGTAATAAGAATTGATAAATATTTATGGTGTGAATATTATTGGTAATTATTACACATTAACATTTATGATGACTGATATATCTTTCAGTTTTATGTTTTTTTTTGTTTCATAATTTTAGAATTGTGTATATTGTAAATGTCGTAAAGAAAATGACACAGAAACAAAGTTATGTTGTGTTAAAAAATGACAAGGACTTCTGCAATACATTAGTTCCTTACCGGTAAATACTGGACGAATTTTTGCAACCGCGATCGATAAATCGTTTGGGCCAATATATTAGCGTGTCACAGATATACCGGTATCGTCGTGTAAGTCGTCATTAACAATTAATGTCAGTACAGACAATGCACACATATTTGAGGTTATTGAGAAACGGTGTCTGTCAGGGTTCGTACACCTTTTTCCAAAGTCAAATTCAAGCTTCACTTTTCAAGCACTTTCAAGGTCCATTTTAAAGCTTTTTCCAGCTCTTTACACCACCGTAAATTACATACCAATACATAGTCAAAATTATTTCATAATAGCAAATGGAGCAGATAGTTACGGTGGCCCAGAAGTGCAAATCACAACAGCAAATAGAAAAACACAGCAGCAAATCATAAAACACAATGGCAAATAGGAAAACACGACAGTAAATATGAAAACATGACAGCAAATAGAAAAACACAACCGCAAATAGGAAAACACGACAGTAAATATGAAAACATGACAGCAAATAGAAAAACCCAACCGCAAATATGAAAACACGACAGCAAATATGAAAACACTTCAACAAATCATAAAACACAATGGCAAATAGGAAAACACGACAGTAAATATGAAAACATGACAGCAAATAGAAAAACACAACCGCAAATAGGAAAACACGACAGTAAATATGAAAACATGACAGCAAATAGAAAAACCCAACCGCAAATATGAAAACACGACAGCAAATATGAAAACACTTCAACAAATCATAAAACACAACGGCAAATAGGAAAACATGACAGCAAATACGAAAACCCGACAGCAAATAGGAAAACGCTTCAACAAATCATAAAACACGACAGCAAATAGGAAAACACGACAGCAAATATGAAAACACAACAGCAAATATGAAAACACTTCAACAAATTTTAAAACGCAACGGCATTAACTTCTACCGGAAAAGGTAGGGCCTATCTAGCAGAGGACGACCCTCCTGATTGGACAAACGGACTGTCTGTCTTTTATTTGCTGTCGTGTTTTCCTATTTGCCGTTGTGTTTTCTGATTTGTTGAAGTGTTTTCATATTTGCCGTTGTTTTTTATGATTTGTTGAAATATTTTCTTATTTGCTGTCGTGTTTTCCTATTTGCAACATTCTGTGTCAAATCAGAAAGAATCCAGGAAAACAGTCGTTGCACTCTTAGATTTTGCTCAAAGTTTATGCTACCCTTAATGTCAGTCTTTTCATACTTTTTTTCCAAATCTAGGGCATGCCATACAAACTTGTAATGGTTCAGTCATATTGACAGGTTTGTCTTCCACCCTACAAAGTTTGTGCTGCCTGTGAATAATACTTGTCATTATATTAATGTCCAAATATTGCTTCCCAGATGATGTGATTTTCAGGCTGTAAAACTGAAGTAATTTCAAGGGCTGAAAATATGAATACAGGATTTGAACAGAAATATTTTACAGGCCTTGGTTTTGGGACACATTCTTGATATAGACAATGCAACAACAAGCTGTAATTCCATTTTAACACAGAAGACTCTGACAGTGCACAGGCACCTGCCTGATAAATAGCCCATATTAATTGGAAAAAAAAAAATATTTCATTGCCAAGACATATACATTTATCTACTGCAATAGAGCAGTGTAAAGATTGCATAAGGCCATCCTCAACCTTACAGTAGGCTACTTGTATGACACTCCATCTGACACGATTTCTGTTCAGCAGTCAACGATTGTTGTTATGCACTGGGCTGACGTTTGCAGGTGTTCATTTGCGGGTAGTTAACATTACAGTTACTGTGATGTAACTTTGGCAATGTTCACTGCATATTCCACAAATGAACGTGCCATAACGGACACGCAGTACTAACATTACATTATCACCTCAAGCATAAGCGCCGATACTGTGAGCACCCGCGTGTGCCTGACTGCCAGTAGGCTACATTCATTTAAAATTAAACATTACAGTTGGTGCAGTGGAGTGGAGCGTCTGTCATAGTGTGATTGGTTATGTCGGTGGCTTTGATTCTTAATTTCCCATGAAGCTGATTGCGGTTACGTGTCAGTTAAACTTTTCATCTCCAATCCTATCTGTATTTGTGAGAAGTGGCGCTGTCCTGAGTTCAAAGATTAATTATCGAATTATAGATAATTATCGAATTAATAGGCGGGTGTGTTCGTGTCGGCCACTGTCCATTTCCTAAGGTTCTGAAATGCAAACATTTTTTGACAACTTTTTTTTTTTTTTTTTTTTAAAAAGGGTGTGTGCCCGTGAGCACCCACGGAGGAAAACATAAATCGGCGCCTATGAATACTCTGTCACTTAGCCTGCGAATTCCTAGCTAGCAGTTACTAGCGTAAACGAATAGGCGCTAACGTGTACAGTAGGCTACTTCAGTTGGCTTACTTGAAAAGTCTATGGCTTACCCTTCATGTGACTCGAGAGCGCAGACTTGCCCATTGTGAAAAGCTGCACATCTTTTTTGCAGACTTTACAAGAGGCAACTCGTGGGGTTTGTCCCTGTTTTAATCCATAATTTGTATTTTTCATCTTCCACACAACGTTCATTGAAACGACAACCTCCCGGCATGGTGCAGTAGTGGTTTCATGGGGGCGGAGTCACACATGGAAATAGACAGATCGCAGTCACACATGCACAATCGAGCAAGTTTCATTTTAGGCTCTCCAACATTTTATTTCTCCATTTAATAAACAAACTATTCAGTCAGATAGGTATTTGTTGTGAAAGAAATGCAGTTAAAATTTCAAGCATTTTATCTAAAATGTAAGCACTTTTCAGACTTTCAGAAATTCAAGCATTTTCAAGGATTTCAAGCACTCGTACGAACCCTGGTCTGAATTAATTTTTAATTGTAAAATGTCCCACTATACATGTAATCAAATCACAAACATTTTTTAGTTGCAAAAATTGTATTTTTTTTTTACTGGTTTGTTACTTTGAACCTGGTCTGGCTAGTCCACACAGCATTCCAGGATGTGAGAGTAAGTAAAAGTACAAATAACCAGAGATATATTTACTTTAGTAAAAGTACAACAATGAAAACCCTACTTAAGTAAAAGTAGAAAGTACCTGATTTTAAATGGACTTTAAGTATTAAAAGTAAAAATACTTGCATAACGATTTATTCTATATTCTATATTCTAATAATAAATAATAAAAACTGTATGGGTTGTGGCATTTTAATTAAGTTAGTTTTAGGTTAATGTAATTGTGCTTACCATCTGTGGCCCAGTTTACATTCTGACTTACAATTCTGGTTATCTATCAGGGTAATCTGCATGAAGCTCGACTTTGCATTATTTCCCACGGGACAGTGAATGCTGCACACATTTATTTAGCAAGAACACAAGGGCTTGGACAACAAGTACGTGGCTTCACAGCTGAGGAGAACCGGGAGTGTTTTTAAGATAGATATACGGGTTGTATATTAACTTTATGTGAACGGATGCTTCACATATGACCAAGCAGAGTATCGGGAGCAGCCATAGAGTGTATATAGAAGAGAGCAGCAGCAGTAACAGGAGCAGCGGTAGTACCGGGAGCCTGGCCAGTAAATGCTATTGAAGGGCGGGGTCTTGGCGTGGCCATAGTGGGATTCGTAATATCGCGAGCGGCACCGGGAGCTGGACGGCCGCTGCTGAAGGCTTCCCTGCGGACTGCAAACGTGTGACGGTCAGGAAGACGTTTTGGCAGGGGGGAAAACTGATCCGAAAATGTAACGGGACGTTGTAGAAATGCAGTGGAGTAGAAAGTATAGATAATTGCTGCAAAAGTAAAAGTCAAAAGTATGTACTATTGATTGTACTTAAGTAAAGTACAGATACATGAACATTTTACTTAAGTACAGTAATGAAGTATTTGTACTTCGTTACATTCCAACACTGTAGACTTCTGCAGAAACCGATCTCCTTTTGCAACCGCACGTGTCGCCCCCTGCTGGAATTCAGATAGAATGCAGGTTTTAGGCACTTTCGCATTTGCAGCACTTCGCCGAACCGGATGCTTTGCCCATTAATATTAACAGTCTATAGTCTTGAATCATAATCCCTGAATCATCTTCCCTTACAACATCACCAACAACATCTTGTCATGACAAATGTTTCACATTATAACCTGACCGTAACCTGTTTTTCTTTTTCTGGTGTGGCAGCAATGCGCTTCCGTGCAGGTTCACATTAACCACGCTGTTTTATTCTCCCGCTCTTTGTCTCTCAGCGCAGCACTGAAGGATTCTGGAAGTCGGTGGCCATGTACGTTCCAAGAGACCCCAGCAGCATGCGCATCCTGAACCCCTACTTTATCCTGGAGGCCTCCTTCAAGTTGATTGGTTTACCTTACAACAATGGACAGATGGGCAGAGGGGTGAGATACCTGTTGTTTTTCCTAGCAACACTTTCTGTTCAGGTAGAAAAGTGTTAGGAACAGCGAGCTGTTTCACACACAGCGGTGAGTTAATGGTCAGGACTGCAGCTATGGTAGCTGACTCCCCTGTCTGTCTGTTTGCATTATGAAGGCCTCTGTGAACACACAGCAGATGCTGCTGGGAGCCGAGCACCTCCACAGAGCCTAAAACAGTCTGAAAACAAAGTGTTACGATTAGGCTGTTAAAAATAGAACCATTCTTCATATTTCACATCTGGAAGATATCCACACAATAACCATAAGGCCTGTCTCCTGTACATTCACATGTCCACTACTGTCACGGTATAACCACAACCCTGAGGAAACATACTACTATCGGGGCTAATCTAGGGTTTACAGAGCTTGGTTTTGCTTGTGCATTTGAAAACTGCAGAAGCTAACGCTAGTCCGCCAGACTGAAGGTAACAATTAGAGGCCTACCTTTTGTCGTAGCTGCGGCGCCGTTCGGCTCTTCTCTTCGGACCAGCTCGGTCCCCGGTGCAGTGTCAGTCAGCCACGACACTGTTGATAGTTCATTTGTAGAAATTCAAGATGCGGACGCATCATTAAAACTTTAGAGCATAACTTTTTTTGTAAAAAAAAATTAAATTACATTTAAACCATTGTCAAAATCAGTTGATACAAAGCTATTTAAGACTATCAGCTCCACAAAACTCCCTCTGTATTTCTCAATATGGCTGTGTGTAAAGAATGGTGTAGTCCAGCAACTTTCGCATGCGAGTCTGTCATGTATTTTAAATCCTCCGTGTCCTCCTTGGCTACAAGTAACTACTTGGAGGTGTGTGTGTGTGTGTGTGTGTGTGTGTGTGTGTGTGTGTGTGTGTGTGTGTGTGTGTGTGTGTGTGTGTGTGTGTGTGTGTGTGTGTGTGTGTGTGTGTGTGTGTGTGTGTGTGTGTGTGTGTGTGTGTGTGTGTGTGTGTGTGTGTGTGTGTGTGTGTGTGTGTGTGTGTGTGTGTACACAACGGCAGTGTCATTACTTAGAATTCCTCATGGGGAGACAGAAACTACGCACTATAGTTCTAGGCAAGCCACACCCACCCCAGCCTGGTGGCCAATAGAAACCAATAGGTGGATTTTGCAGTGACACTACATACTGTTCATGATCCGGGATACTAGTCTCGGTTGTCTGTTTTTCAGAATATCCCGACCCTGGGGACAGTTGCCATAACGATGGCCCTTCATAACTGTGATGAAGTAGCTGTAGCTGGATTTGGTTACAATATGAACACCCCCGATGCCCCTCTGCACTACTATGATCAGAACATCAGGATGTCGGCCATCAAAGAGGTAACTAAAGACCTGATTTGGTATGATATAAAACTTGAGCTTTCTGTAGCTCAAGACTTAAGTCTAACCGTTTTTAAGCCACTTTGACATGTATCCCCCTTTTCTCTTTGATCCATTCTTCCTGTTAAATAAATGTAAGGGCTATAAACACCAGCAGGGCACGACATGGGTCAGAACATATCTTATTGTTTTCTATGTAAGCCCACACACTGGCACCGTCATCATCGCAGGTTTACATCGATCGGTGCGTCATCACACCCACACACATTCCCTCCATGGATTAGCACATTCAGGCTTGAGTATTTTAATCACCTCTGCAGCTCACCTGGTATGTGCTACAAGTGCAACCAGTCCGTTCCCCTTAAAGTCAGAGCGAAACAGCAGTTGGATCGTCTCAGTCTTCCGTGATGTGGCGTTTTTCTGAGTGAAACAATATGTGAGCGGGGGATAAATCATGAGAGGGATTTAAATCAAATCCTTTCGATTTGATTGGATGGCTCAAGTGTGGTTTTGGGATTACAGAGCTACAAAGCTGAAGAGGACTGTTAGGTTTCAACCACACCTTGCCCACCTGGGAGGACCTCAACTTCATTCTTTGATTCTTTTTTTCCACCTGACCTCTACACGCACCCGTCTGACCCATGATATCGCTGTGCTAGCTGCTGCGAACCACAAGCTCAGTCAGGAGTGGTTTTATATGATGGGCGGGGTTAGCGGCGCGGTCAGGGACACAGGATAAGGGTACTAGGAAATGTATTTTTTATTTAACCATCACTTTAATGTCAAACTGAATTAACCTTTTATTTTTTTGCTAAGAAATCAATATTTATCTCCTTGTTCTGATAAGTCCGCAGTGACGGCACTTCTTATATTATTAAGTTGATGATTCATCCCCTCCATCCACAGGTGTGTGTGACCCACTATTTCCTCCACATTTTTCTTCTAATGGACGGTACTCCCACACATTGTTCACAACCCCCAAATTTGTTAGCATTCTGACCAACATGTCGACCACCATCCTATATTTGTTAGTTTTCCAGGTTTACGCAACACTGGGACAGTTTACTGTGACCTTTTCTCTCATTTAAAATGCCTCTCAGGAAGGGATTTACCCAGCATGCTGCGTGGTGGCCTGGGATGTGTATGAAATCTCAAGTGTAGGAACGTTGATGGGTACTGGTTTTTCAGTCACGGCGCACTACATACAGTGTTCACACTTCACAGTCTCCAGCCTGCTCATAAATCACTCTTAGCCCAGGTTACTGAGACAGACATGCAATCCCCTTCGTCCTTTTTTCACAAGACTTGTGTTTCAGTTCAAAGAGGCACAGAGCTGCTTGGCCCCGACTCACGGCATGTATAATTGAGACAGGAGAGAAATTAGCTAATTTCTACAGTCCTCCACTAGCCTACATTGACATTTTTTTTCTTTTTTTTTTTGGTAGGCGGCATTTTTCAACCAAGAGACCAATGCCATTATGTTTGCACGGCTCGACTTTTTTTTAAATCTGAGATGTTGTAAATTACAAAGTACGAACTGAAAAGAAATTGTTTGTTTTTTATATGCGAATCAACATTAGAATGAGATTTTCTAATTGCAAGCGCCACAATATTAATTATAACTGATTGTTATGTTGCCAAAGAAGACAACAATAGTTTTATTTTTTTTTGGCTTTATTAGTTGAAAAAAACGCCACCAGAGTAGTGTCTCGCTCTAAATGAAGTATCTAGATCACATGTGTCAAACTCGAGGCCCACTCCCAGATTTTGATCTGGCCCTCATAACAATTTTGGTTCACAATCAGTTTTGGCCCACCTAGTTTTTGCCACTTTTTCCGACGTTTTTGGCGCTTTATCCGACAATCGTGTCCCTTTTTTGGCATTTTCTCTATGATGGCTGAGGAATTTTTTTGCTGACATTTTTAGGGTTTTATGGGGACCAAACTGTGAATGTGACTATATGAGACATGCAGGAATACAGTCAAAAATATTTGACTTTTTTTCGATTGAATAAAAGCATGTCAAAGTATACATGTTTGACCCTTGATGTGATTCTCTTTTTCCAGTGTGGCCCTTAGTGAAGTTGAGTTTGACACTCCTGATCTGGATGATCACCTCACTTCATTTCGGAGAAGCAGTCGGCAGGTAGCTGGGTAGTTGTCAAGCTGGTGAACAGAGTTGTCTGTAGACACATCATATTGTTTCAAGCCTCACTTAACCAAACCTTACTATGTGCACTTTGGCATCTCCGATTCATGTCAATACATTTTTGCACTCGGCAAAACTCTTGATATTGACCGTGATGTTATTTAGGGCTCAAACTATTACATGTATTATTATTTCATTATTTTCTCAATTGATGGATTTAATCATTCACGCTCTAAAATGTCAGAAAACAGTTTAAAAAAAAAGAAAAAGGGATTGGACAGAGGTCGAGGTCACGTTCTCATTTGTCTGACCATCAGTCAAGAACCCAATGCTGTTCAATTGGACATAAGTGAAGTTTAAAATGATATATATGTTTATTGATGACTAAACCCTTAATGACCCAGACCCATGTGACTCACGACAGTGGCTGCTCGGAGACTAAATCACGTAGACAAACCAATAGAACATGTCAAACAGCCAGCACATGGCAGTTAATTACTTTTAAATGGTGTTTAAAAACATTAGCAAGGCAAGGCAGCTTTATTTGTATAGCACATTTCAGCAACAGAGCAATTCAATGTGCTTTACATAAAACATTAAAGAGCATTTAAAAACGATAATTTTCTTTTTTTTAAATACCACTAGATAAAAGACAAGAATAAAATTGACAGTGCAGTATAAGAAATTAACAGTTATTTAAAGAAAGGCAACATCAAAAAGAAAGGGCTTCAGCCTTAATTTGAAAGAACTGAGAGTTGCGGCGGACCTACAGTTTTCTGGTAGTTTGTTCCAGATATGTGGAGCATAAAAACGGAACGCTGCTTCCCCCTGTTTAGTTCTGAGTCTGGGGACAACAAGCAGACCTGTCCCAGATGAGAGGTCTTGGTGGTTCATAGTGTAGTAGCAGATCAGAAATGTATTTTGGCCCTAAACCGTTTAGTGATTTATAAACCAGTAGAAGTATTTTGAAATCTATTCTTTGGGGCACTGGAAGCCAGTGTAAAGACTTCAGAACTGGAGTGATGTGATCCACTTTCTTGGTGTTAGTGAGGACTCGAGCAATAGTGTTCTGAATCAGCTGCAGCTGTCTGATTGATTTTTTTTTTTTTTTTTAGGGAGACCTGTAAAGACACCATGACAGTAGTCAAGTCTACTGAAGATAAAAGCATGGACAAGTTTTTCCAAATCCTGCTGAGACATAAGTCCTTTAACCCTTGATATATTCTTAAGGTGATAATAGGCAGACTTTGTAATTGTCTTAATGTGGCTGTTCAAATTCAGGTCTGAGTCCATGACTACACCAAGATTTCTGGCTTTGTCTGTTGTTTTTAACATTTTCGACTTTTAATCGTCCTCTTTTGCTCCAAAAACAACCACCTCAGTTTTTTCTTCATTTAATTTAAGAAAGTTTTGGCACATCCAGTCGTTAATTTGTTCAATGCACTTAGTCAGTTTTTGTATTGGACTATAGTCCCCTGGCGATAAGGTTATGTAAATTTGTGTGTCGTCTGCATAACTATGGTAACTTATTTTGTTGTTTTCCATAATCTGAGCCAGTGGAAGCATGTAGATGTTAAACAGAAGAGGCCCCAGAACGGAGCCTTGGGGAACTCCACACGTCATATTTGTATGCTCAGATACATAATTACCTATAGACACAAAGTAGTCCCTATTCCTTAAGTAGGATTCAAACCAGTTTAGTACTGAGCCAGAAATGCCAACCCAGTTTTCAGCAAGGCTGAAATGCAGATCAAACTAGCATTAGCAAGCTTCTCCACTGGCTCTGATTACCTTCTTACAGTATGAATAATGTTAAGGTTACTGAAAAGTAGCCTACAGATGCCTTCAGCTGTCTCTGGTTGTCACAAGACCCTCACCTTGCATACGGAGATGTGCTCACAATGCGAGCAGAAAGGAGACTCGACGTGTTCTCTTACAGTATTAATACCGGGCGTATATCTAAAGGCCTGTGATTAGATGTCATCCAGATAACGTATCCAGATAGATCAAATGTTAATACCAGGTGGAGATGTTTTTTTTTTGTTTTTTTTTATGCCACGCTGACTCTCCAGAGACATTGGCTATGCAGTTTAAAAATCCTGGACCAAAGTGTTGGGCAGAAAAGACTAACCAACATCACCATCCTAAGCCTTGCATCATTCCAAGGGAAGAAATGCCGACAATACTCAGAAAAATATGTATCAATGCCCATGGTATTACGCCACCATTATTCCCTCGAAGCAAAGGCAGACACAAGGGGCTTTCTGGCTACCGGTTTATTTTAAGCTTCTCTCCAAACTCACCATGAAAACTAAACACACAGTATGATGAGGAAACAAAGAGACCATATCAGTGACATGCACAGCATGTAGAATAACATTTACCAAAGTGAAATGCAGACAGACAGGACACTATACCTGATTGGCTAAACAAGGGAATATTCTTCAGAGGTTTCCTTATAATCACCGGTGGTGGAATGTAACTAAGTACATTTACTCCAGCACAGAATACTTCTTCACCCGCTGAAAATCGCTAACATGAAATTAAAGTCTGCTATAACGATTGTAAAACCTTTCACTGGAGCATTAAATTGTCCGTGCTTGCTGCTAGCTTGCCATGTTGTGAGTCTCTCCAACACGGTCTCACTGCAGTTCGTGAAATGGTCACGTTATTTTTAATCTACTGATTTGTGTACACTGACACGTTTTTCTCATTTATTTCGTGGTGGTCAGCACGTAATGGGAAGCATCTATACGGAGGTTGGGTTTAGGAAAAGAACAACGGGGAAAGGACACGTCAAACGCCGGGATACGATCTCCGGTCTCCGGGGTGAAAGTCCTGTGTTGTTTGACCCATCCAACCTCCCTACACGGCTTTTCAACATTTCATACTACTCGCTACCGTAGTCGTGCTGTGATCACGAAAGATGCTTCCCAATGAAATACATTAGTTTAAAATACGTGCTGACCACCACAAAATAAACGAGAGAAACCTGTCCGTGTACACAAATCAGTAGATTAAAAATAACGTGACCATTTTGACCTCCTACCTGGACGTTGCTCAAAACCAGTCGCTTCGCATCACAACTCTCTCAGCGGCACTCCAGGATACTGTAATTTTGGACACATCCGCCTGTCCACACAAATCTTCTAGTTCGACACCGACCACCAGGGCATCCTGGACTGAAGTGGTCTGTGGCTGAAAGAGAGCCTCGGGTAGGGCTCCATCGCCTCCTGCCCTCAGCCTCTCCAGTCGCTTTGATGCGCTGTCGAAGCCGAATGTTCCCCCGGTAACGGCCGGCGTGGTTACCCGGGCTCGCCCCGCTTCAAAGCCGATGGACCTGCAGGCGTCAACGAGGAGCACCGCTGCCTCGCGACGACAATTTCTGAGGGATGCGGTTGTCAGACGGTCCGGTGGCCTCCCCTGCCTGAACCAGCCAAATGACAACGTTCCTCAAAAACAATCTCCCCCACCGAATGAAGGTAAGCAATATTCCTCTTCTTTTCCTTGTCCATCTGAATCCAATACTGGCTGTTTTGTTCCTACCACCGGCCATTCACGCCCCCCCACTCCTCGTCCGCTCTTCACCCCAACCACAATAATTATCGGCGACACACACTGCTTTCCTGGAGCCAAAGTTGCAGACATCCTGGCTAAAGCTGTGGACCTGATACCGTCACTCCCGACCTCTATTAAACGCATCGTGGTCCATTGCGGACATAACGACATGTCCTATCAACAGAGTGAGCGCACAAAGAAAGACTTTGGCACCCTCATTGAAGCTTTAATAAGCACTGGGAAGTCAGTTTTTATTTCGGGCCCACTTCCATCTCGAGGTCGCGGAGTAGGCCTTTTTAGCAGGCTACTCATCCTCAACACCTGGCTCCAGCATGCATGCAGCATTCACAAGATAGGTTTTATTGACAATTTTAATCTGTTTTGGAAACGTGACTCCCTGTTCAGCAGGGATGGGATTCATCCCAATAGACGCGGCAGCCAGGTGCTATGTGAAAACTTGCGACACGCCGTGCAAACCCAGACCTGGGTGCAGACTCGGACCTTAGATTGACTGTTTACACCCCGTAAAGACACGCACAGGCGCACCTCCCAATCACACTCTCCCATAAGCTCTCACTCCTTTACAAATAACTCTGCTAACCCACAGACCAGCTATATCATTCCAGTAAGAGTCAGTAATAACATTACTCAACGGTACAGCGCTACACGCTCCTCTGTGCACCAACGAGGTGCTATACTTAACAACCTAATTGGAATTAAAACAACCACTGCAACGATAGAACAGAATAGGAGAATCAAATGTGGACTATTAAATATCAGATCGCTGTCTTCTAAAGCATTACTGGTAAACGATTTGATATCAGATAATCATATTGATTTATTCTGTCTTACTGAAACCTGGCTGGGCCGTGAAGAACATGTTAGTCTAAATGAAGCCACTTCTCCCAGTCATATTAATACTCAAATTCCTAGAGGCTCCGGCCGAGGAGGAGTTGCAGCCATATTTGACTCAAATCTGTTAATTAATCCTAAACCTAAACTAAATTATAACTTGTTTGAAAGTCTTGTTCTTAATCTTCAACATCCAACATGGAAATCATTAAAGCCAATCATATTTGTTGTTGTTTACCGAGCGCCAGGCCAATATTCTGAATTTTTATCTGAATTCTCAGTTTTTGTCATGTATTGTCCTAAAATCAGATAAAATAATTATTGTAGGTGATTTTAATATCCATGTGGACGTTGACAGTAATAGCTTTAGTACTGCCTTCAACTCACTACTAGATTCAATTGGTTTCAGTCAGTGTGCATAAGGCCACGCACTGTTTTAACCACACCCTCGACCTTGTGCTGTCATATGGCATCAAAATTGAAGATTTAATACTATTTCCACAGAATTCTTTATTATCAGACCATTTTTTAATAACTTTCGAGTTCTTACTACCAGACTATATGAAATTAAATAAAACCTTCTACGCTAGATGCCTATTTGACAGTGCTATAGCTAAATTTAAGGAAGATATTCCAACAGCAATTAACGCAATGTCGTGCTTTAATATAACTGAGGACCTTTTTGTGCTAATTTTAGTCCTTCCCAAATTGATAATTTTGTAGACCGTGCTACAACCTGCCTACGGACGACTTTAGACTCTGTTGCTCCCCTCAAAAAGAAGACGATGAAGCAAAGGAAACTAGCACCCTGGTATAACTCCCAAACTCGCAAATTAAAACAAATCTCACGAAAACTTGAAACTAAATGGCATTCCTCCAAACTGGAAGAATCTCGTTTAGATTGGCAAGACAGTTTAAAAACCTATAGGAGGGCCCTCAGAAATGCCAGATCAGACTATTACTCATCATTAATAGAAGAAAATAAGAACAACCCAAGGTTTCTTTTCAGCACTGTAGCCAGGCTGACAGAGAGCCACAGCTCTACTGAGCCATCTATTCCCCTAGCTCTTAGTAGTGACGACTTCATGAGTTTCTTTAATGATAAAATCATAACAATTAGGGATGGAATTCATCACCTTTTGCCCTCAACTTCTAACGGTTCACCTTTTGATACAGGAGTGCTAGAAAGAACGACAAGACCTGACATGTACTTTGACTCCTTTTTTTCCTATAGACCTTCAACAATTAATGCTAAAGGTCTCTTCAGCAAAGCCTTCTACCTGTCTCTTAGACCCCATCCCAACGAGGCTACTTAAAGAAGTGTTACCCGTGGTGAACACTTCATTACTAGATATTATCAATATGTCTTTATTAACAGGTTATGTACCACAGTCATTTAAAATAGCTGTGATAAAACCTCTTCTGAAAAACCCACCCTCGATCCTGAGGTCTTAGCCAACTATAGACCTATATCGAACCTTCCCTTTCTCTCCAAGATCCTTGAGAAGGTAGTCGCTAATCAGTTATGTGACTTTCTACATAGGAATAGTCTTTGAGGACTTTCAGTCAGGATTTAGAAAGCATCATAGCACAGAGACGGCACTGGTGAAAATTACAAACGACTTTCTAACTGCTACTGACAAAGGACTTGTCTCCATACTTGTGTTATTAGATCTTAGTGCTGCATTTGACACTATTGACCATACAATCCTTCTACAGAGACTGGAACTCTTAGTTGGCATTAAAGCAATCGCACTAAGCTGGTTTAAGTCCTATTTCTCTGATCGATCTCAATTTATTAATATCAACAATAAATCCTCCAGGTACGCTAAAGTTAGCCATGGGGTTCCTCAAGGCTCAGTGCTTGGACCAATTATCCTTATATATGCTTCCTCTAGGCAATATTATTAGGAAACACTCAATTAACTTTCACTGTTATGCGGATGACACCCAATTATACTTATCAATCAAGCCAGACGAAACCAGTCAGTTAGCTAAACTGCAAGTGTGCATTAAAGATATAAAATCATGGATGACCAACAATTTCCTGAAGTTGAACTCGAACAAAACTGAGGTTATTGTGCTGGGCGCTGAACACCTCCGAACTTCATTATCCGAAGATATAATTACTCTGGACGGCATTGTCATGGCTTCCAGCACTACTGTCAGAAATCTAGGAGTTATTTTTGATCAGGATTTATCCTTTAACTCCCACTTAAAACAAACCTCAAGAACAGCTTTTTTTCACCTTCGTAATATTGCCAAAATTAGGAACATCCTGTCTCAAAACTATGCTGAAAAACTAGTGCATGCATTCGTTACTTCCAGGCTGGACTACTGTAATTCCCTATTATCAAGATGCTCAAATAAAACTCTTAAGACTCTCCAGCTGATCCAGAATGCTGCAGCGCGTGTTCTGATAAGAACTAAGAAAAGAGATCATATGTCTCCTGTATTAGCTTCTCTGCATTGGCTTCCAGTAAAATCCAGGATTGAATTTAAAATCCTTCTCCTGACCTACAAAGCTCTAAATGGTCAAGCACCTACATATCTTGAAGAGCTCTTAGTACCTTATTGTCCCACTAGAGCACTGCGCTCCCAGAATGCAGAGTTACTTTTTGTTCCCAGAGTCTATAAAAGTAGAATGGGAGCCTTCAGCTATCAGGCTCCTCTCCTGTGGAACCAGCTCCCAGTCTGGGTTCGGGAGGCCGACACCGTCACCACTTTTAAGAGTAAACTTAAAACTGTCCCCTTCGATAAAGCTTATAGTTAGGAAGTTAGGAGTTGCAGCATTCGCCTGGACCGGCGGGGGAAGGTGTGTAGCCGCAGTCATGACGCACCTCCTCCATATCTCTGCTTCTCTTCATAGAAAGCTTACTATATTTAGGGTATGAGGAGTTGCAGCGTGCACTTAGTCCGGCGGGGGTGGGTGTGTAGCCTCAGTCATGGCGCACCCTCATCCTATCACTGCTTCTCCCCATAGAAAGCTTACGCATACTTAGGGAGTAAGGTGTCGCAACGTTAGCCTAGACCAGCGGGGCGCCACAACACAGCCTCCCTATGCGGTTATAGTTCTAGACTACCGGGGTACCTCCTTTGACACACTGAGCTCCTCTCTCTTTCCATCTGTGTGTATTCATGTTCCAGAAATGTTATTAACCTAGCTCCGGGGAGCTTCCCCGGAGTCCGTATGTTCTTTGTCCCCCCAGCACCATCATCTTGGATCATGAAGGCACCTACATCATGGTGGCAGCTGTCGCCGTGGTCCTGCCCTACGACCTGCTGTGCCCCATTAGACCCTGCAATGCCCGGCATCGACTTGCTATGTCCGGCCAACGCCCTGACACGCCCTGTTACTCCCTGCTGTGCTCTACGACTCCATGAACTATTAAAACTACTCTAGTCATTATCTTAATTGTGACTTTGTTACTGCCATTGTTCATCATACCTCCAACCGGCATCGTCAGACACCGCCTACCAAGAGCCTGGGTCTGTCCGAGGTTTCTTCCTAAAAGGGAGTTTTTCCTTGCCACTCTCGCACTTACACATTCATGCATGCTCTTGGGGGAATCACTGGAATTGTTGGGTCCTTGAAAATTACAGAGTGTGGTCTAGACCTACACTCTATCTGTAAAGTGTTATGATTTGACACTATAAATAAAATTGAATTGAATCAGTAGATTAAATAACGGGACCATTTCACGAACTGCCGTGAGACTGGGTTGGTCTCTCTCACGAGGAGCCTTGAGCAGAGACTTCAAAATAAATGTCATTCTGTAATTAATGAATTCCCATAAATACCAAATGCAACTTAAATCAATTCTCAATTAATAACATTGGTTGTAGGGATAGACTATCTGTTCTATATGTTATCGGGCCATTTGTTTGGCAGTTTGCAGATTATCTGTATCGCGTTTTATTTGTCTGATAACCGATAAAGTTAACAAATTAAAAAGTGGTCTACTTTGCCTCGGCTACAGCTCTGTGTGTGTCCCCATCTGCTTTGGTTTGACTCACCACTGAGTCTGACTTAATGTCCCGCCCACAACACTATCTGACTCTTTGTTACTGGGTATTATGTTGAAAGTTTCTCATTTATTATATAATCGCTTAAAGCATTTAAACAACGTTTTGTGTTGGAGTTTGTAACATTCCAAATTCTTAATTTTTACAGGGATTTTCATTTTCACTTAAAATGCATATCTGTTCCAAATATCGGTTATCTGTTTCATTAACTACTAATAATTGGTATTGATATTGGCCTTGAATAAACCGTATCGTTTATGGTTGTAAACAAATTGTGCAAATGATATTATAATGTAATGGCCACAAATACAGCTACTAATATGCTTTGTTTGTTGAAAGTGGAAAGACAAATGAATTAAATGTTCTAAAATCTAAAAGGTGAGAAATGTAGAACCCCCAACTGTTGAATGTATTGTGCTGTCTACAGTAAATCTCTAGCAGCTATCTTCAGTCCTGTGTGCCTCTGTCCCCTCTGCAGTCCTGGACTCACAACATATCGAAAGAGAAGGAGTTCCTGCTGAAGCTGGTCAAGGCTGGAGTCATCCAGGACTGGACCAATGGCATCTGTGGTGCAGGATGCTGATGGTCTGCACTCAGGATGCAGCACTGCGTTCCCCTTCCCCTGCTCCAGCGACTGAAGAGGGGGGCCGAGAAGCTGGGTGGGCCACGGTCCCAGCAGAGAGCACGCTGCTCTCGGTGCATGAGGCTTATTGATCGGAACACTCTGCCCCAGTGTCACATATCAAAGTATTGCAAGCCTCTGTATTTAGCTTTTCCAGGTTGCAGGTTAGTGTATATTTACATGGTTTAGTGCCCCGGTTCAGGGGTACGTCCGCAGTGTTTTAGCAATCAAAGCAGCACCTAGACCTGGCTGCCCTCCTACTGTAGCTGTTGCAGGTTGCGGAGAGGAGGAGGAGGAGAGGATAAAGATGTTGAGTTTAAACATTGATCCTGTGCCAAGAATACCTCTACAAGTGTCCTTCTGCTTGCACATCTGAATGTAATCCGCAATACACGTATAGCCTCTTATTTATATCTTCCAGTTTCTGTGGTAAACAGGGTGCACACTACATTACACATGACTCAGCCGTCCTGGACCAGTCTCTGACATCTGTGGGTAAACCCATTCTGTTAGAGCGACATGGCAATAATCAGAGCTTTAGTTGAGTTGGTATAAAACAGGAATAAGTGCTGGACAGCATGGACATCACACTCAAAGGCAAATCCAGTTTATTGACCAGACCAGGGATTCTAAGACGTTTTACTCAAAAGTCAGTATCTGACTTTTTTTTTTTTTTTTTTTTTCATACAACATACTAGGGGTGGAACGGTACGGGCGTCTCGGTTCGGTACATTAATTTACACAGAGAATACACGGTATAAAAATAAATAAAACTTGCGTGCAAATGAATTAATGTAATGTGGAACTACTGTTACATACGCGTTTCTTAGGGACACCTAATCTGTAGCCCCGCCTTAGCGCTGAAGCTCCCAAGCTCCGCCTACATGTCGAGTCGGTCCAGTGAGTCCACACCGTTCTCTTAATACATCCATGGTTCCAACGAAGCATACTAGTCCCTTCCATATACAACCAAACACGGCTGTACTGTAGCTGTATCCCTTCTTGCCTCGACCACAAATGGCTTCCAGGCCCGTTTGCTCCGCTGTTTGCTCCGCTGTTAGCTCCGCTTTTAGCTTCTCTGTTTGCTGCTAGCTCCGCTGTTAGCGTGTGAAGCTAACGCCACAATTCACCAACTGCTCTTTGTAACCGAAGCTGCTCTTTTAACATCCCTGCCTTCACATATGACAGCAGCGCTTGTCTCCCATATCACACTACTAGCTGATTGTCTTGTTTTGTTTACAAGTCCCAGATGGATTCTGGAGATGATGTGGGGTACGCTTGAGGCTGTTGCAGCTAGCTTAGGTGAGAGACTGGATGACACTAGGTGGTACAGCCTGAGACATGCACAATAAAAAAAATTGCCTTCTGCATTTTTGTTATGCTTTTCCCTCCATTGTACCGAACCATGATGTCTGAACCGAAGTATGAACCGAACCGTGACTTCAGTGTACCGTTCCACCCCTACAACATACAGTACATTCAAGTTGAGAACTCGCTGCGGCCACTTTCGGCCCGCCATTATATTATATTGCAGCGAACGTTGTCTGCGTGGAGTTTTGAAAAGTGAAACCACACTTTTCCCCAATTCACTGTGACTTGAACAAGCTGTTAGAGGCGACGTAGTCTCGCTCCGCCGCCACCGCATCTTTGCGGTGCTCCGTTCACAACTTCACATAACAGCGGCAGTAAAATGGTGTTTCACACTATGATGGTACAACTTTGCAATTAGAGCCGACGGATCATAAATCTATTATTTGTATGTGTATATATATATATATATATATATATATATATATATATATATATACACACACACATACATTCAATGTCACAGTTTATTGAACCGTAAATGCATTTAAAAACACAAAAGATTACACTGCATGACGTATTGATAACACTAGGTCTGGACTGGGTCCGAATTGGTCTATATGGACGGCGTTTCATTTCCAGGATTGTTGATCCGGACCTTGAGAGGCTCGTCAGCCGGTGGTGTCAACCCGCCCTATTCCACTCAAAAGGAGAGCTTGTTTCAGAAGTTAATTTCGTAAGAATTTGGGGTAAATCACAACTGTTTATATCTTTCTGTCCGACCTACAAAATGAATTGCTTTGCATGACTACATGAATCCGTATGAATCGTATTCCACTGCGGTGTATTAAGCCACATCTGGGCACTCTCGTACACAGATGGCATTAGCTTGATTTGATTGTTTTTGAGTTCTTTAGCACTGACATAAACTTCATATCCAGCTGTATAGCCCAAGAAGCTGTATTATGACCGTGTTTGCTTCTTATTTTTAAGGTACAATTCAGATTTTAGAGGAAATCATTAGGATCTGTTGCTGTAGTTATTAGGGGTACAGGATTCAGAAAATGTCATGATTCGATATCGACTCTTAGGCTCAACATTCGATTAAAAATCGGTTTTCGATTCAAAAACGATTCTCGATTAAAAAATGATTCACAGTATGTAAATATGGTTACTTTTCCCATGTGATTGCAGTAGACATACAATAAAAAAAAAAATTAATAAAAATATTTTTTTATTAAATATGAATCGATTTTTGTAATTCTATGAATCGATTTTGAATCGGTAGAGCTTGAATCGTGATATGAATGTGAATCGATTATTTATTTTTTTGCACACCCCCAGTAGTTATCATACCACAGTAAAGGGTAAACTGGTTAACCCGTATTAGTTAAATGACACTCGAAGAACAGGGTTCAGCTCTGAGTTTAACCGTATTGAATTATTTTCTGCCTAAAATGTATTTTGGGGGCACTGAATGATTGCTTATGCATTGATGTAAAACGATGGTGGACAGGGTTATGATGCTGATGCTGGATGTGAAGACTACAGATGTTCAGATACTGATAACAGTATCGGGAAAAGCCTCCGATGCTGCCTAAAATGTTGGTGTCGGCGAGTACTGGAGTTTATGCACCGATCTGATACCACGTAATTTAACCATGAAGAAAATCTACTTTAAAGTAGTTTTATTCATGTTCTTTTTCCGCTATGACTCGCTGTCATACTGGATAATACGAGAAAGTTCTACGGCGTTCATTGTTTGTGCGTTCATGTTTCACACAGAGTTTAACAACAATGATAGCAATCATATCACATCCATACAGGGGTAGTAATGTACAGCTGTTAAAACATGATAAAATATGACACACGGGTATCAGATCGGTACTCCGTATCGGCCGATACGCAAGTTAAGGTATCAGAATCGATATTGGGAAGTTTTTAAAAAAAAATGGTATTGGATCATCTGTAGTAAAGACCCACCCAGTCCTTCTCTTAAGGTGATCTTAAAAACTCTGATCTCACTTTTTTTCTATTCATTGCCCAGAATAACAGCAGAACACCAAAACGTTCCCCCCCACTCTCTTCACTCTGCCCTGCCGAGGGCTGCTATCTCAGGCTCTTTATTTACCTCTGTGATAGTAACACTGATTGTGACTCACAATCAGTGTTACTATCACAGACGTAAATAAAGCAGTATGTATATACCTCACTTTATTCACTAAGATCCACTCCATTGTGAAATGTGTATGTGCTTTACACACTCTGGCCTGCATAGTTTGTGGATAGTGGTCAGATGCTCAATCCAAAGTATTCCCATATTTATTATAGGCTACGCACAAGAACGCATTATACAATAAAGATATAAGGATGCTGTATTTTAACGTGTCTGTTGTTTTTTTAACAAGTGGCATTGCAACATAAGAATCGTTTAACGTGTAAAATCTTTTTTTTGAGAAAAAGAAGAAACAAAGACATTTAAAAATCATATCAAATGTACTTTAAATTACGGTAGTTGAAACATCAAATGGCAAATTTCTTCCCTTGTTTTAAATACTTAATTTAAAATAGTACATTTAGACATGAGTCTTATTTTGGCATTGTCCACCGTTTCTGTCAGTAATGAGAGCAATGGTGTGCTCACCAAAGTCCTGAAATCATTCAAAATTGTGGAATCATACTTTTGTCTCAATCCTGAGCTTGAGATGAGAATTGTTTTTGTAATGAAAAAAAATCATATCTATATTTTATATATATATATATATATAGATATATATATATATATAGATATATATATATATCTATATATATATATAGATATATAGATATATATAGATATAGATATATAGATATATAGATATATAGATAGATATAGATATAGATATAGATATAGATATAGATATATATATATATATATATAGAGAGAGAGAGAGAGAGAGAGAGAGAGAGAGAGAGAGAGAGAGAGAGAGAGAGAGAGAGAGAGAGAGAGAGAGAGAGAGAGAGAGAGAGAGAGAGAGAGAGAGAGAGAGAGAGAGAGAGAGAGAGAGAGAGAGAGAGAGAGAGAGAGAGAGAGAGAGAGAGAGAGAGAGAGAGAGAGAGAGAGAGAGAGATATGATTTTGCTGCATGTCATTCCCCCCTCTCTCGCCCCTTCCATGTCTAAAGCTGTCCTGTCAGAAATAAAGGCCTAAAAATGCCACACAAAAAAAAGTCCTTGGACCCAGTGGTTTATGTCTGGTGGGGGGCAATTTAGGCCCGGTGCTGCAGTCTTTCTTGAATTGCACAAGTCAACGACTGGACCAACTTTAAGATTTGACGGGACAAATTTCTTTTGATTCTCGAAAATCTTTGAAAAAGTTGATTTGTATTTTTATTTATTTTTTAGATATCTTTTTTGTTTTTTAGATTTCCGGGCCCAAATGGCCTGTAAGATGAAGATGTTTGTGCAGTGTTGACACCTACTGTACAGTTGGCTGCAGCCAGCCTGTTGGACACTCAGTCCCAGTATCCAGGTGCTGTTTTATAAGCAGTAATTCCATGTTTATGAGTGAATGGAGGTAAACACGAAGGCTTCAGTGAGTCATTGTGTGCTGAGTCAAGCTGTTTACAAGTCATCTCTGTGTTACACGTTTAATGACCACTAAGTGAAGACAAACAAGCTAAGTGAAACCACTTGCCGTCATATTAGTCCGTCTCATCCCAGAGCCCCCATTGGTTGTGATAGAGGAATATAGGCTACTGCAGAAGCCTCTTATTTTCTAAAAGAAAATCACAGAAAAGAAAAAAAAAAAAAAAAGAATTCAACAGTATTCAAAGAGTCCCCAAACATTTCTTGTAAAAACAGTTTTTAGTAGTAGTTCTCACACAATCTGTAAAGGTATTCACTTTGAAGTCAGTAATCTGCTATTTTACTTTAGACAAATTACTGTCTTGGAGGTACAAAATACTCTAAAGCTTATTGAGTAAATCTATGGAAGAGGATTAGGATCACTTGTGAAAAATGTCTGAGTTCTGACTTCAAAGTTTAAAGTCAGAATTCTGAGAATAAAGTCATGGGTGCGTCTGAAATTCCACACTAACATGCTATTTAGCAGCTAAAACAGTATGTGAGATTTTTTTATTACGATAACTTAGTATGAAACCAATAGTGCATGAATTTCTGGTAAAATATTACAGTGTGCAATACTGGACACTACGCCGGCACAAATATCCCACAATGCAATGCGGTAGTAACGACAACGCTGAAATGTTGTCCCGTTGTGGGATTTGCTGTCGCGCACTTCAGGGCCACCGTAATAAAAAATTAAAATATAGCAATAATCAAAGGAATTTTAATATTTAAAGCCATTATTTTTCTTCATTATTATCTTCAATCACAGATATTTTTATTCAGCTGATAACATTGGGCTAATATTTCCCTACATACTCTATAGCTGATTCACATCATCTGTATTTGTCTGTCAGTCTATCAAAGCTAGAATTTTGAGAAAAAAAAGTCAGACTTTATTCTCAGAATTCTGACTTTAAACTCCAAATTATGGTTGCGTCTGAAGTCGCACACTCTGCATTACATAGATACAATATGTATATTATTGTTCAACATACTTTTGTGTAAATAAACAGTAGTGTGGATCTTTTCGGATGCACTAAGCTGTAATTTTCAACCTTGCTTCCTAAGAGCCTCTTTGTCGTTGAACGACACGTAACCATGGTAACCCCTGCCGACCCCTGCTCTAGCGTCATCGCCAGATAGCGCTGAAAGAGGTGAATAACTAGACCAACAGTCGTTTAAAATTGATTAGAAATGTAAATTAGAGCGTTATTGACGTTACAGAGCTCCTTGGTTTCTGTCTGTTTGTCTCTTATGACAATGCTGTCGTGTTGTGGAATTTGCTGTCGCATTGCTTTGATTGGAATTTATCCAATCTCTCTCTATTATGCAACGTTGTAGCCTACTCTGGCTCAAATAAATAGCCTACATATGGTCATTGAACTATAATAACCTTATTCCTCGTTGTCGAAATCACTTAAATATTGAGCCATTACATTGAAAATATTTTAGATAACAGGAGCCTATAATTTCTGTAGCCTACTCTGTAAAAACAGACTACCTGGACGCCTTTTTCTCGTCTCTCTCCACACCGCTGTCTTCAGACTTTTGCTTTTTTACCCTTTAGACCAGGAGTCACCAACCTTTTTGAAACTGAGAGCTACTTCATGGGTACTGAGTCATACGAAGGGCTACCAGTTTGATACACTCTTCTGAAATAACAAATTTGCTCAGTTTGCCTTTAGTTATATATGATTATTGATTAATGATAGTCATCTATGTGAAGACACTGATCACGTTAATGATTTATCACAAGGTGGGAAACGGATAATATCAATATTCAATTTTCATTTTTACAACAGGCCTGAGGGCTACTCATGTGGTCCTTGGGGGCTACCTGGTGACCGCGGGCAATGTGTTGGTGACCCCTGCTTTACACGGTAACGCGGTAGTGGAGCGTTTTTAAAGGTCCCATGGCATGAAAATTTCACTTTATGAGGTTTTTTAACATTAATATGCATTCCGCCAGC
Source organism: Zingel zingel (assembly GCA_023566125.1). NCBI lineage: Eukaryota > Metazoa > Chordata > Actinopteri > Perciformes > Percidae > Zingel > Zingel zingel. Next base: position 6,640,859 of record CM042322.1, read on the forward strand.
CTGCCTATGGTCCCCCAGTGGCTAGATATGACGATAGGTGTAAACCAAGCCCTGGGTATCCTGCTCTGCCTTTGAGAAAATGAAAGCTCAGATGGGCCGATCTGGAATCTGCTCCTTATGAGCTCATAAGGAGCAAGGTTACCGCCCCTTTCTCTGCTTTGCCCGCCCAGAGAATTTGGCCCACCCATGAGAGAGAGACATCATGGCTTTCAAACGAGCAAAGTGGCAGTTGGTCAAGGCCACACCACCACTCTCCACCTTGCCCCCCCCTCTCTCCTCCTCAATAGCTACAGACACAGAGATGGCACATACTAAGGAAAGCTCATTGTGGGACTGGCTCTAGTGGCTGTAATTCTGCACCAAGGCTGAATTTCAGGAAAGAGACTTCAGATACAGTATTAGGGGACCACTAAGGCCTATATAAAAGAGACTTCAGATACAGTATTAGGGGACCACTAAAACCTATATAAAAGTATCCAAAGAGCACCATGTCATGGGACCTTTAAGATTTCCACTGTGGAGGGTGGTTTTACTTTTTTGCGTTTTTAAGCCCCCAAAACACCGTCGCCGTATAAACATTTACAACAAATATTTTTTCGTTTTCGCCCGCGAGCATCATCATGTATACAGGCCCTTAAACTGACCTTTGTTGATCTGAAATGAAGACAGATTCAGCAACTGTATGGCCTATTTCTCGCTTAAAATGTTTTCAGAACATTTTTAGTACAATATGAGATCGTATTCTGAACAAGCCGCCATGACAGTCTGTCTTTTAATTTCTGGAGAAACAAGACCCGCATGACGCGTTCATCCAATCAGCTGCCGGTTTTCATTTTCGGCGACAATACAGATTAGCGCCGCCTGCTGTTATGGAGACGTATTACGTCTCGTCGCTTTGGTGTGTTCCGAGGCATTCTTTTGACCAATTTGGGGAGACTGATCAGCCCAACTGCCTTTTCTGCCGACGTTTGGCCGTCGGCTCTGTATGTCTGGGCCTTTAGAGTAGACTCAGGAAACTGTCAATCAATCAGTCAACACACACCCACACAGTCCTGGGAACAGGTCCAATCAGTCAGATTAACTGAATACACCTGTGTGGGTGTATAACACTTAGTCTAATTCATTTCCAGGATAATCGCCTCGAAAACTTTCCTCCACAGCGCTGTGGAGATAGAGCTGGAAATGTGAGACTAGATGACACTGGACTGGAGCTGCTACAAGTCCAATTTGAAAATCCATATCCTAGCAGGAGGCCACAGAGGAAACAGAAAGCTCTTGTGTGTGTGCTGCTGAACAGAGACGTCAAGTAAAGTTACTTATAATGCATCTCAACATAGTATCCACATTGAAGAGACCCTATTATTCTTCTTTGGGTTTTTCATCATCATCTTTTAGTGTGTTGTGTAGTTTTTTGTGTATGTAATTGATGTGTAAAGTACAAAAAAAAAACACATTTTACTCCAAATGGAGCATTCTTTCCCACAGACAGCACTTTTCCTCAACTGTCTGAAAACGACTCACCCACATTCCTGTTTGAAATTCCTCAATTAGTGATGTCACTGATTGAGAAAGCCAGCCCAGTTTTTCATATGTGCTGCCCATTGGTGCTGCCTGAGCAAGCACAGTGGCTTGTTTGAATTTGGTTGACCAATCACAACAGAGTGGGCCAGTGGACCAATCAGAGCAGACTGGGCTTTTTCGGGAAAGTGGTCCAAGAGCTCAGATAGACGCTGAATCTCATAGCCCTTAAATTGCCTCCTTGAGTCCTCCACTTGCCTCCCTTCCTCTGTATGTCCCACCGAGGAGGCACGGGAGAGACGCGAGGAAATCACGTGTTTTAGAGGGATGAGACGTCCTTTCCTCTGAAGCGTCACATGAATTTGTCAGCCGTTTGGGCGGAGTTAGCAACTCCTTCAGCTGCACGGCTTCCAGGGAAGCTGCTCTCGTGTATCCTCGCCTATAGCTCCTCGTTGATCCCTTCTCCATGCTCGCTCCTCGGGGCAGAAATAAGAGCTTTGAGACGGCCTTCACTGAGGAAGGACAGAACAACTTCCGGTTCAGCCGAGGTCCGAGGAGTCGAGGAGCTATCAAATAAGGGCCATGAGCTCGGACAGAGTGTTTCAGACAGAGGAGCTGCAGCAATGGGCAGTATAAGAAACATAATCTGTTTTTGAACATCAAAGCATGTAAACCTATTCTAGTAGACCCCGAGAGTACAAATGTGATGCTGAAAAGGAGGATAATAGGGGCTCTTTAATATTTTGACCCATGTGTTGGCTCTGCATATACAAACTATAAAGATGCACAACCTTGAACTAATTTTAAAATAAACTACAGTGATTTTCAGCTTCAGAAGGTCCCTTTTGTATATTGTTCATTATTTAAAAATTGGAGAAAAACTTACTTACCATCTTTAATTTTCCACCACACTATATTTATTTTCCCTGTATATGTCTTTCATGGTATTTTAGAACAACCCTGTCACAGCCAGCATATTAACTTGATCCAACATGCAGCTTAAATGATTGAGCTGTTCTTGCCACAGGCAATATGAGCCTTCATACAGCAGCTCTGCATTACTTTTCTGGCTGCAGTGCTCACAGGTTGGGACCCAATCTGGGACTCTTTCATTGATGTTAGTGAATGTACGTACAGTGGCAAAGGAGGAAACGGGCTTATTTCGAAGGCTGAAGGTGTAGGGCTGCAACTAACGATTATTTTCATTGTCAATAAATCTGTCGATTGTTTTCTCTATTAATAGATTAGTTATTTGGTCTATAAAATGGTGAAAAATGTGGATCAGTGTTTCCCAAAGTAATAATGACCTCTTCTGAAGAGTCCATCATGTTTTTTTTTATCCGCCGTGTCCTCCTTGGCTACTAGCAACTGCGTGGAGGAGGGGTGGTGGTGAAGCGTGATCACGGAAGGCTTGTATCATGTGGACGCGCCGACAATTTTGTTAAACTTTACTGTCATGTGCCTGTGCTCGCCATAGTTTCGTAGGATATCATACTAATTGTTGTGCATACGATATCATACAAACCCCTTCATGATAATGCGTGGCTTTAATAATGCTGTCTCCAGGGGGCAGGCTGCTAAAGGGTTAATTTGTTGCTGGTTTTACCGTTTTTTCCCTAGATATGCTAAAAAAAACATGCAATGTAGCAAAAAAAAAAGTGTGACAACATTCTAACAGAGTGTGTGTACTGTAGCTCTGCAGTGAATAGAAAACCGATTTAGAAAGTGTAAGATCACAAACAGCTTTGCTATGGACAGAAGGAGCAGGTGGCCACTATTAAAAGAGGATCCTTGACCTGGACATGTTCTCAGGCTGTGTTGGGGGAGGAGGGGGGGAGGGGTCACTGGGTGAGTACACACAAACAGAAGCTCTTCACTACTATGTAGGTGGCCTGGGTATGACAACATGGGAATGGTGAGGACACAGAGGGACAGCGTTCACATACCAGCCGCAGTGACCAGCCCGGCTCCAGTTACAGACAAAGTGTTCATCTCACTCACTGCCTTTTCATCTGTGGAACCGGACCCGGGCCAATCGTCCCAGAGCATCATTTTGTTTTAATTAATCCTGGAGCTGGAAGCAGGCTGAGCTCCGTTCTGCAGGAGAGTGTGGCTGTACAGGCTCAGGTTGCATTTTCCTTTATTCCTACTGACAGTGCATCTGCACTGGCTAAGGCCACAGCACAATCCCCCGTGAAAACCTGAACTCCACAGCAGTACAGATGGAATCCATGCATCTGTCTTTACCTGTCACAAAAATGATCTCAGATGTTTTGTTTTTTTTTCTCATGTAGCCCAATGTCACACTGAGGTCTTGCTCTGCCAGACCTTCCTCCACAGCGCTGCGGAGGACGGTCTGGCTAGTCCACACAGCATTCTCAGCATGGATTTACCCTGCAGAGATCTGAGGAGCAGTTAACCATAGTCCTCATAAATCTACCGGAGTTTAAATTTCCTATACAAAGAAAGCAGAAGGTGACGGACATCCGGCCGAAAAAAACAGTGAAATTCGGCGGAATTTTTGGTGGCAACGGAGCAATCCCGGAAGTGGAACGTCGTGGATATAGACTAAACTGAAGTGAACAACAGAGGAACCCTTGCTACTAACAGGAATGTACAGTATAGTTGAGTAATATTGTAGTTTAGGGTAGTGGTGGTGCAGAAGCTACCACTGTCGCCTCGCTCAACATCCATTTCTGGGTTTGAGACATTGACTGTAAAAATAATGGACGAAGCTTCCGGGCCTTGAAAGTGAAGCCAATGCTGAAGTGCCTTAAACCAGCATTCTATCTCATTTCTAGCATACAGCGACTCCACCGGCTCTAAAAAAGAAGTCTGTTTTTGAAAAACTCTCAACCTGGTCACAAGCTTTTTGAATCCCTCCCCTCTGGCAGGACAGTTTCTTCCCATCTGTAGTCCATCCTGGATTATACCTGTCCATTGCACATACTATATATCCTGTCCCTTTTGCACATCCCTTAACATTTTTGCACATCATTAAACCATTCAGCCTTTTTCTTATTATATAAACTGTTATATTGTACATATTTGTTTTTGTATTTATTGTTTATTTCCTTTTAATATGTTTATGTATGCACCATCCCGCCAACGCAAAGTACTTGTGTTACTTACATGGCAATAAATCTTTTCTGAGTCTGTGCAAACCCTCCACATCTGTAATGCTTATGCATCATCCCAAAAGTGTTCATTGGAGCTGATAATCAGTGAGACGTTCCTAAACATACTTTCACCTATTATTTTCCTCAAGCCATTACAATCTCGGGGGGGGATTGTCTTGTTGAAGGTACCCATCATCCACCTGGGGGTAAGTTAATGGCCATAAAATGGGGGAAAACATCTGTCCCGGCATCAAAGCCTCTATACTGTAGTCATTTTGATAGGCTGTCTTATGATTTGATCCAATCCTTCAAAAAGCTCTTCTCCTCTGCGTTCTTAGCAGTGACCCAAACTGGCTCTTAGCACCCAGGGTCCTGACTTTTTCACCTTTTTCTGTCTATTCCTGAGTCTGAACTTAGAGAAATAGCCTCTAGCACAGTATCTGTTTTCTACATTTCTATAACTTTGATAGACAAGTAATGCACCGAGGGAGATTAACTGATAAGTAACCCTCTGCCTTGAGTTTCTCTCTCTTCTCTCTCACTATCTCTCTCTCTCTCACTCACTCACTCTCTCACTCACACACACATGCAGTTTAGTTTAGTTTTTTATGTGTAGGCAGGTGTTTTCTATATGTCCAAACTCCCAGTGCTTGTATAAAGTAATTTATGAAGCACCACTGCCTCATTTTTAAAGAAAAAACAAGTTTTCATCAAAAACTGAAACATGTACTTAACATATAATAAAAAGTGTGTGTGTGTGTGTGTGTGTGTGTGTGTGTGTGTGTGTGATTTTCCGGTATGCCAGCTACTAGCCGCAGTTGCTGGTTGTATTTAGCCGCTACAGAGCTCCGGGACACCGGCTACCAGGGGCAGTTGTTTAGCCGCAAATAGGTGACTGTGAGCCGGCTACAGGCACCATCAGATGACTGTCCTTTCAGGGTCCGTGGTAGTGGAGTTCACCCATAAAAAGTGAGCATCGGTGCGGCGATGACAGTAGAAATTAGGCACTAAAACGACTAGTTAAGTTTAGGAAAAAGATCAGATTTGTATTAAAACACTCCCGAGGAACGGACATTTCCTGGGTGAAAGTATTTTGTTTTCACCACAAAGTGAATGCCGCTCTCCAGCTTGAAAGCGCTGTGTTTTATGTTGACACCAAGTTGTGCTATTTCATTTTGAGATTATATTCCATTGCATATTGACGTGCATAAATATGTGTTTTGGCATGGCTGGCCAATCCATGGTGGTATTGGAAGGGGAATTTAATTCTTTCATGTTTTGTTTTGTTGTGCATGATGAATAAACACCCCCCCCCCCCCCCCCCCCCCCCCACACACACACACTTTCTTCACAAATCACAGCCTGTACGTCCCTGACCAGCAGGACGCTGTCAGGACCATGCGTGACCACCCAGTATAACAGTGACCCAATGTCACCCCCTACACTCTGGCTGCACCCCAGGGGGCCAATGGAATCAGTGACAAAAGGTTGGCTTGAACAAGGCGACATTAAGGTATCAGGTCCTTCAGAGCTATTGTGAGACTCGGTGATAGGAGGAGCAGCAGTGTGCTCTGCAGTGAGATCCTGGGAGGTAGAGCATGAGCAGTGGTGGGCCCTGACCTCAGGGTGTGTGCTGATTGCAGGGTAATGTTCAGCTTTTGGTACACACGCTGATGATCAGGGTTATCTTGTCTGGATGCTTCTGTCTGTGCCTGCCCTCTCTCCTACATCCGCTGCCAGTTGTAATTGGTCATGACTGAAGAAGCCTGTCATGTTTGGCAGTCGGCTTGCATCACTCCGTCACTCATGCACTCTGCTCTTTGAAAACACAGGCATATATGTAAGGCAAGACTAGGGAATTTTATTTATGTAGCACTATTCAGACGAAGAAATTCAAAGTGCTTTACACGGGCGAAAAATACATTAAAACTAGAACATTAGAGGACATTACGTTTACAAGTAAAAGACAAAAAAATGCATAAATAGTAATAAAACCACCCTGGGTCTACTAGTCAATATTCCTTTCTACCCTCACTTATGGTCATGAAAGCTGGGTCATGACCGAAAGAACAAGATTGCGGAGTAAATGGGTTTCTCAGGAGGATGGCTGGCGTCTCCCTTAGAGCCTTTCAGGCACGTCCAGCTGGGAGGGGGCCTCGGGGAAGACCCAGGAGTAGATGGAGGGATTATATCTCCACCCTGGCCAGGGAACGCCTCGGGATCCTCCAGTCAGAGCTGGTTAATGTGGCTCGGGAAAGGGAAGTTTGGGGTCCCTTGCTGGAGCTGCTGCCCCCGCAACCCGACCCCTGTTAAATGGATGGCTGGCTGGCTGGCTGGCTGGCTGGATGGATGGATGGATTGTATTTTAAAGATAATACAAACAAAGCAAGCAAATAAATAGTTTCAAATTTAGTTAGATAACCATTTTAAAATAAAAGCCATATTAAACAGTTGTTTTGAGCCCAGATTTTAAACGGTGCCTCTGCAAAATAGCCTCGGGAAAGAACTTGTTTTGGTGAAACGTGTACGCTCAAAAGTTGTTTTAGTCGTGCAACAGAAAACTCCGATTGGACAGAGTAGCGCCGCCCAAGAGGATTGTGATTGGTTTATAGAAATGCCAATAAACCAAAGCACGTTTTTCCCCCATCCAGGAATGTTGTGTGGACTACCCAGTCCTGGGAAGAGGTCTAACAGCTAGATAACTGAATACACCTATGTGGGTGTTCAGAGTATTTGTTCCATAGGGAGGAGCATAGAAACTAAAAGCTGCTTCACCTCTTACGGTTCTGATCCTGGGGACACTGAGTAGAGCTGTATCTGATGGTTTCATCCACCAATCAGTTACAGTATATATTCAGGGCCACAACCATTTAGTGCTTTGTTGGCGAGTAGTAGTATTATACAATCTATCATCTGGCTATGTGTTGCTTTTGGTTCCGAAGTTGCATGTAAGTAGCAGCTCACAAGCCAAACTACATCAAATAACTCTGACTTTGATGGAAAGTCAGGTTACGCAGGTTTGTGCAACCTCTTCCGAGATCCCATTTCCTCCACATTATTCATCCCGCGCTAACACACTGTTTGTGCAGCTGATAGCCATACGCCTGGAAATACATCATACTGACGGGGGCTAAACTGAGTTTAAATGAGTATTGAAATGAAAATTGTTTCAGCCATCAACTCCTTTCCGAAGGGTTAACTCATCATACTGCTTGCAAGAAAAAGTTAATTAAATCCTTTGGGAAGTGTGGAGGAGAGGATTGATGATGGAGGGATTTATGGGAAAATAATCAGGTGCAGCCGGTCAGACTCGTATAGTAGGATGAGAATCGGGGCCTGGCAGGGCAGCAGAGCTGAGTTGACTTATGGAAGCGGCAGAGATGGAAGGTAGAATACATCAAGAGTGGATTTAGGGAGGGAAAAGTGTGTTGCTTGAAAGTAACCATGTTCTCGAGAATGTAAAGCTGCCTGGGGCAATGTTTTAATGTAATTAACTGCTCATTGTGTCAGCTTGAATCACAAAGAACAGCCTATCCCCATTTGAGACGCTGTAAGCTCAGAACGGTCTCAGTTAGGAAGTCCTCACCCACACTAAATCAAATCAGTGGATCAAAAACTCAATCTCAACCAAGGTTATAATAGTTGTGAATGTTTTAATTAGTTTTTATTTTGTTTAGTTTTGAATTTGTATAATGTTCATGACACGTTCATGACAGTGTCATGTCACTCTTATGTAGATACCTTCAAGTAAATTGTAACCCATGAAACATGTTTCTTTGTCATGGCTGAAGATGTGTTTTCATTTTTGTACTAAATATGTGCTTGTTGTGTGTATAACTGTGTGTACTTTTTGTTGTTAAGCGGAGCTACTTAGAAATCAAAATGGATTTTATTGTAAACTGACAAAGTTGTATCGTAAATTCAGTTACCTCTAGCATCTATTAGATGCACGCAAATTGTGATTTAGAGCTGCAAAGTTGGAGTTCACTTTTTGGAGTAAAATCAAACAGCATTTGAAGTGATACGGCAGCAGCTCTATGTGACTACAGTGTGTTGCGAGCGTTGGAGGTGTGAGCAGGTGGCCGGTGTTTTCTTGGCTGGGCGGGATAGACTGTGTGTGGGTTGGGCAGGCTGAGAATGAGACTCCCTGCTGGGGGCTGCGGCCTCTGCTGGTGCAGCTCAGACATGGTTTCTTGGAGAGCAGAGGTCGAGTAGAGACTCCCGCCTTGTGTGCAGAGCGTCAACAGCCAGGCCTGATCAGCCGTGCTTTGGCTCACTCAGGGGCAATTTTTAAGTGGGGTGACACAGGGGGGCAATAATCAGTCTGCCACTTTAAAAAAATAAATAATTCCAGTGCTGGTTCCACGGTATCAGAATTTTGGATTGTCATCATGGAAACATTAATTGATCATGTGACTGGGAAGGGATGGGAAGATTGGCAGAACAGGCAGCCCAGTGACAGTACTCTGATCCAATGGAAATCCCAATTGCTGGATTGACAGCACTCTAGCCCAAAGGATTGGGGCACCATTGGGGGCCAATCGTATTTCGGGGGGGGGGGGGGGGGGGGGGGTCACCCTGTGCCCACCTTCTAGCCCGCCCCTGATTGCCTCTGTCTGCTAAAGTTCAGTTTTCCAAAGTATACTACCGTGTTGAAGTAGAGGAATGTGTTCCTTCCAAGCAGTCATTGGTTTCCATTTATCTCAGTATAATATGACATTTAAGTTACAGAAACTGACTTGAGTTGAATATCTGATTTGTCAAAGTTATGTCTTATGGTTGAATGAATGGAAGCCAGTGGCTACAGTATCGCTATTGAAGAAAAGAATGGTCAGCTGAAAATATATGTAATTCACAATAAAAGTTATGGTCATTTAATGACCAAAACATCATCAAAAAACAGAAATGAAATAATAACCATCACTAATAAATGGTAAATTAATAAGGTAATTCAAGTTTAGTTAATAGTTATTTTACTTGTTAACTAGTCTATATCGGTTCATTTAAAGGACAATTCCGGCGCAAAAGGAACCTAGGGGTTAATAACATATGTGTACCGAGTCGGCCGTTCTCTGGGATCACAGTCATGACCAGTCGAACCACGAACGCCGTGCAACCAGTAACCAGTAACATAGCTCAAACACGGCATTCGTTGTTCGACTGGTCATGACTATTTTCCCAAGATGCCGCCTGCCTGTATACGCGAACAGTACAGTCTTTATAAACTATCTTTTTAATAAACTGTCTGTACACTTACAAAGCTCTCAATGCTGTTTACATGTAGGGACCCTCATTATGCTACCATGGAAGTGTGGTGCTATTTTGAGCCTTGTTAGTGGTATAGAAATAGTGATTTATTTGTACTTTACCCTCTGCCCCGAAGATTAGCGTTATAAGCTAATCACGGTTTGCACTAGCTTGTTTCAAGCTAGAGACACATTCGATTAGCATGAAAACATATCCCAGAGAATGGTCGACTCGTGTGTTGTTAAACCCTAGGTTCATTTTGCGGCGGGATTGTCCTTTAATGGATAGTTCCGTGCCACCGTAAGTTCCACCGGATGTCCCTCACTTTCTGCTTTCTTTATGTTTACTTTAAACTGTGGTCGCATCAAGCAACATTAACCAGAACCTCTGAGCAACGTTGCAAGATAATCACTTGTAAGAGCTAATGAGGTTTAACCATGTATCCAGCTAATTTAAATAGCTCACGTTACTGTATTGTGTCAACAGTTAACTTCATTTAATACTGTATGTGGCGTTTTCTTTTGCGGGGTGCAAATGTTCCACCAAAACAAGTTCTTTCCCGGGAGTATTTTACAGAGGCACCATTGCTCTGTCCGGTGCTTAGCCCCGCCCAAGACCATTGTGATTGGTTTAAAGCAATGCCAATAAACTATAGCACATTTTTCTCCCATCCAGGAATGTTGAGTGGAAGGGCCAGACCTTCCTCCGAAGTGCTGTGGCGGAAGATCTGGCAATGTGAGACAAACAAACAATTAAATGATGATTAATAATGTTGAACATAGTCAGTGACGTGTGAACAGAGATGAAATGGAGAGAAGATAACTTGTTGATCTGGCAATGCGAGACAAACAAACAATGAAATGATGATTAGTAATGTTGAACGTAGTCAGTGACCTGTGAAGAGAGATGAAATGGAGAGAAGATAACTTGTTGAAAAGACAGAGGATGGAGGTGACCCTGTTGCTCTGGATGGGTTTTGAAAGTACTACCATGGCGGAAGTTCAAAAGTTAAGAGGTCTCCAGCATGTTTTGGGTATGTTTTTTTTTCTCCTTTTGTTCACAAGTTTTTACAAGTATCTTTGGCTTACTTGGCAGTCAGTGGCAGGTGGTGCTTCCTGTGGAGCAGACGCAGTTCACTGAGCAGGTTAGTCATGAATAAATGTGTGCTCGGAGAGGTGCGTTCCAGGTCACTCCTCAGTGCCCCTCTGAGCTGCTGTCTCCTGCCCCGCTGCCCCTGCCAGGCCTCCACCACCATCCCTTCACCCCCACCCATTAGACAGCCTTTCAAGCCAAGCAGAGACCCTGGTCGGTGGAGGGTGGTGGGATCAGGATCCAGCAGCGATCAACCAGCCGCCGCTGCCCATAGAAGGAGCCGCGGCCTTCGGAGGGTTTCAATCTTGTGTTTCTGGTTTGGGGGGTGCTGCTGGAGATGTTGTGTGGAGGAGAGGGAGGAGGGGTGCTCCTGTCTGCAGAGCCACAATCAGGAGAGGGGTTTAAAAAGGCTGGAGTGAAGTTTTACTTGAGTCCCAGCCAATCTTGATAAGTCACACAGGATTGAGGGTTGCACACCACACCAGTGTTTGCTTGCTGGAAATGTGTTGAAAATCTGTACGCTCTTTTACTGTGCTCTCTGGGCAAATAGTTTGCTGTGTCAGGGATGGTTTATCATTTTAAAGAACATTGACTTCAGAGGGTAAAGGTACTGAGGGTCAGACAAAAATCTCACTCCTGTTTTTTTGGAACCCATTTCACTGGTAATGCAAAATGCATGACTGCTGCTCATCCACTCACGGAGCTGACTTGGTTTTAGGGTGCTACATTGTTAAATTAACTCAAGGTGTGAACTGAAAAAAACAAACAATGGCAGAGCATGCCTATGTACAGGTTCCAGAAGCATTTACCACTCAAGCTCGCTTTTTAAATTTCCTCACAAGGTGGTATTTTATCAACTGTTCTATCAAGAAAAAAAAAGGAAAAAGTACATGCTGCATATAGAAGGATAGATAAAGCATTTGTGTGTTGTACAGTTACACACTTATCTATGAGGACTATGCATTAGTATACACATTGAACATGCACACATTCATGCATGCTAAGAGCTAGAAACCCATAAAAAGAACGCTCACGTTGCCCTATGCCTATTGATACAGTGCTGTCAAGCTGAGGTCTAAAAATTGATGGGAGTGGCTAATAAGTTCATTCTTTTAATGTGTATCCTCACATGTCCCCTAGCTCCCTTCATCGCCGGGGAGTGCTTCCTATACTGTGAACTTGTGATCATATGTAGCCGGTGTTGAGTTGATTTTATTTTTGCCACAGTAAGCGATCGTGTGATGGAGGAGGGAACATGACACCGCAGTCTTTAAACGCACACACATCTGCACATGACGCTTCAGTCGGCCCACACCTGTCCTGCAGCAGGACGCACGGCACGGAACGGCACGCCACGACAGCCCTCCTCTGACAGTAGCCGGCTCAGTCCCCGCAGAATCAGCGCTGTCACTCTCTGACATGTCTCCAGCCATGGGGAGCACCGAGATCTGGACTGCGCCACTATGCCACAGGATTTAACAGAGGAAGCGACGCAGAGCTCCGCGGAGAATATCCAGGTGTGCGCGGATTATTCTACAGCAGCAGAACGCCCGCAGCTTGCGTTTGTACACTCACGTCCATGATCGGGAGGGCGAGCAAACTCCAAGGCAAAGGTAAGACTCTGCAGGCTATTGATGACAAATGTGCTGTGATCAGTCAGAGAGAGCCCTGACCTGAGTTCAGTCTCAAAGTTTCTGAAGCCCACCAACCTCCAATGCAAGACACAATCCTTTAAAAGGCAAATGTGTGATTTGTGATATTGGTCTATTTCAAATGAAATTGACTTGAATTGAAAATGTTAAACAGCTATATAGATATCTATATGACAGTAATGGAGACAGAAAAAATGTCCATTTGCCTCAGCCTACGTTCCACATGCCTTTTAGAGATATTTACAGAGAATACTCACATTTGACAGGAGAATATTTCAATGAATATACTTCTAATATATATATCACCAAAAAAAGATATAATTTAAAAATGTTTGTGTTATATATAGAAAACACCTAAAATGAATAGTGAGACATTGTGGTGTTGAGTTGCAGCTCCACAATTGATAACTCGGTTGTCTCCATCTCTGGGACATACACAGTAGCCTAACCGGTCTCTTCATGTACTACTTACTCATCAGTGATTGCTATAGATTTGAATGCAAAAATAGTGAGGGACAGAGGTTTACAACAGGATTCAGATTAATCATCTTATTTAATTCAAAAATGATTGTGTTAGTTTTATTTTGGAAGGGCATATTCTGTGGCATATATGGAAGTTAAAGTCTATTTTTACTTCCCTAGAACAATAAGGCGGCAAATCCTATATGCAAAGAATACAACTATCTATGTACTAAATGTTTATGTACTATTGGTTTATGAGAATTCCGGTCGATTTCGAACTCTGTTGTTTGTAAATTTGGAGTTCTGTCAGTAGCGAGAAAAACGAAAACGATCAGTGTTAAAATGATCGGTGTTGCCTACACCGTGTTATCCTCCTGCTAGCGTTAGCACCAAGTTTTAAACGTGCTTTTAGCCTCTTAACCCTTGTGTTGTCTTCGTTTCAACCTTGAAAAAAAAAAACACTTTTTTTTCTGACATTTGTGACGCCTTTTTTCACAATTTGTTTTTGCTTTTTCCAATGTTTTAAATTTTTAAATTTTTCTTCTACACATTTTCAGCGCTTTTTTCTACGTCCAATATTTTCTGATACAAAACAAAAATTTAAAACGGGCCAATGTGACCCAAAGTCAACACAAGGTTTAACATGTTCTAAATGTTATTACAAGTGCCTACACATGTGAAGTGATTCCTTCTGAGTGAACACAGTGAATCTGACTGCAGTAGATGTGAAAGAAATGCATAAATGTTGTGCTAATTCAGCTCTGTTTAGTTTCGGTGTTCAGACAGCAAGACGCGTGCTTAGGGACCGTACACAAAGTACAACACCGAAAGGAGATACAAAAATATTTTCAAAAATAGGCATATGCTTATTTTTTAAAAGTAAGTGCTGTAGTACAACTAGCAGGAGACAAGTTATAATTGAGGTAAGTTTGGAGACACTACCTTATTTAATCATTAAATTAATAAATGTTGTTGTATCTCTTTTCGGTGTACTTAGTAGACGGTTCCTAAGTACTCTGAAGCACCGGAACTAAACAGAGCTGAATTTGCACAACATTTATGCATTTCTTTCACATCTACTGCAGTAACAATAAAGTTCATAACACGGTGTAGGCAGCACCGATTGTTTTTGTTTTTCTCGCTACTGACAGCACTCCAAATTTACAAACAACAGAGCTACGTGTTGAATTCTTCTTTAATGGCTAAGGATATTATCCCTACAGACTAGAGGATGGATACCCGAACCGACGGGCTGGCCCGGGTTCGGACAGATATTTAGAAATGATGTTCAGGCTCGGGTCGGGCTCGGTCACATCAGCGCGATAAGGCATTGGACATTTTAAATTTAAAAAAGCTTATTATGTAGGTGCGCGCCTGTGTTAACGTGCGCTTGTTGCCCCGTGTGTGCTGATGCACACATCTGTTGACATTTCCGAATGCCTTCCTACAGTTGCTTAATAAAAGCGGGCTTTCCACACAAGCAAACTTATGTATCATTAGTATGAGAAAAAAACGAGATTTTAACTGTGTCGGGCTCGGACATAAATATCTTAATGCCTGTCGGGATCGGGCCGGGTTCGGTTACTGCTCTGTCGGACGCAGGCCGGGCTCAGACAGACAAATGCGGCCCAATCTGGACTTTACTACAGACATGCAGCCTTATTGTTCTGGGGCAATACAACTGTACTTTTTATTTCGTAGATCAAAGTGAGTTAGTATGTAAAATTCTTTATCACAACAAATTGATTTTAATATAGGCCTATCACTATTAAAGTAAGTGTGGAAAGAGTTCCCCTTTTGTTTTTACAAAATTGTTTGTAAAATTGCATAATAGGAGTCATAAGCACATCTCTTTGTTATTCTAACATACCATACACTGAGGGAAACAATGTGCTTTGTTTACACTGTAATTTCTATAATTGCAGCTTTTGTCTGTTTCTCATTACTTCCATTCTTCCACTTTGTAAGAGAATATATATGACAACTCCATCTCATGTTGAGAGAGCGGATTGTGAGGAGATGGAAGTGGAGAATGAGTTTGGGACAACATTACAGTACATACAATGATTTGTTGGACTGAGTTCAGCTCGACAGTGACTTGCTCCCCTGTCCAAGTGTCTATTTAAGGTACATCGCTGTAATGTGTTAAGGCAATATTTAACAGCTCTCTGTATTGTTTAGAGAATCCAAATCTATTTGCCAAGAATATTACACGCGGGAGGAATTCCACTTCAGATGCTTTCACTCGATAGGCTTTTATCTGGACAGGATCACGTAGGTTACAAAAGGGACACATAGACCGGTGTGCCAGTGTTAAAAGTGCTACATGTTGTATAATTTGACTTTAAAATCAATTAATCATTCATCAAAGCTGTATTTATTGCTTTCTTCAAACATTTCCAACATTATTTCTAAAGACGATGTGTAATGTGAGATGGCTCGCAGGGAATAACTCGTCTCTTTTAGTTCATTGTTTGTGTTTTATAGAATAACTATGACATCAATTTTCTGTCATTATCATTCAAGCCGCTGCAAATCCATGGTCCAACCCTGTCCCTGACCCCGTCCAGCACCAAACACAGACTAGCCGGTGAACATAGAGGTAGAGCTGTAACAATTCAAAATTTTACTGTACAATTAATTGTCTCAGAAAAACATTGCGATAAACAATATAATTGTCTCTTTCAGTAAAATTTAAAAAGATGTATTTATGTATTACTTTTGCAAACAAATTAAAGTTTTGAATGAATCCCAGGATACATCTTTTGGTTATATCACTGTCATGTGACCCAGATAATGAAATAACACAAGTACACGTTCTATGAAGTAAACCACACCTCTTTATTATCATAAAACATTGTATTTTTTTCTTAAATAAACATAAAACTGTCAATTACCTTCAACAGTCATACCCCTTGGAACCTTAGCTAATGTTAGCAACTAATTGCGGTTAAACATAGAATTTGTGATTATGTAAAAAAAAGTTGTGATAAACTATTATGTAATAATCACATAGTTACTGGCCTAGTGGAGCACTAAGCAGCTAAAGAGCCACATATGTTCCACAGGAGCTGATGGAGACCAAATAAGCACTTTCAAAAGGCAGTGTGTGACAGATAGATAGATAGATAGATAGATAGATAGATAGATAGATAGATAGATAGATAGATGCATAGATACATAGATACATGGATAGATAGACAGATATATAGATAGATAAATAGCTAGCTAGATAGATACATAGATAGATAGACAGATATCTAGATACATAGATAGATAGACAGATAGCTAGATAGATAGATAGATAGATAGATAGATAGATAGATAGATAGATAGATAAGTAGATACATAGATATATAGATAGACTTTTATTGTTCCCACAATGGGAATTTTTTGTGCAACAGCAGCAAAATATCAGACACACAGCACACATACAGAATGAACATGAAATAAAAAATAAAAAATATATATAAATATATATATATATATATATATATATATATATAGTTAGATTAATAACCAATATGTACAAGTGTAGAATAAAATGTACAACCCACATACAAAGTATATCTAGCAAAATAAAATATGTATAATGTGAATGTTGTGCTTGTTGTTGTACTGCCCAGACAAAATAACTATTTTTATTCTCATGAACCTCCCACCTGTGCACCGTGCGCTCCACTCGTCACTGAAATACCACACAGACGGGCAAAGAGAATTTCAAGGTCAGGAAAATACCAAAGTGTCGGAGCGCTGCCACAATAATAGGGCCCATAGGTTGCTCTGTTAAACTGGCCAGCTGTTGGCTATAGTGAGCCACTGTCGTCAGGTTTACTGAACCAACGTGTCGAGCTACATCTCAAACTGATATGGAATGGTACCAGAAAATGAACAGCTTTTACTGGCATCAAACCATCGAGGCAGATTTGTAAGGGAAGACTGCTAGATTGATTTACAGTGCACTACCCAAGATATTCCTCGTTGTTAGTGTTTTGGTTCATTTTGTTCAAGTTTAATGAAATCTTAAAGTTGCAGTAGGCTACAATGCAAAAAAAAAGAATGCAAAAAAAAAACGACGTATGCGTAGCACAGCCGATAGCAACGCTTTTCTCTCTCTGAAATGACTTGTGATTGAAGTCTTCCGTGACTGCTACATTTTCTGAAGCCTAAAAAGAGAGCCAAGCGGAGGTGCAGAAGTTTAGTTATCTTACAATATTAAGTAAGATTATTACGGAATGTTTGCCTAACAACGCCAAAAATAAACTGCCTATACCACAGCTTTAAGTACAGAGGTAAAAATGAAACACCAGTGTGGTTTACAATTTGTACTACCTCATCATTTGCAAGTGCCTTCATCATTTTCAAGTGTTAATTGTAAAAAGGAAAGTAACAGAAAAGGTTGCTGTTAGTTCAAGGCTAGTCTCGCTTTGTCAGACCTTCCTCCACATGGCTGTGTAAGAGGGTCTGGCTAGTCCACAACGTGCTTTGGTTTATTGGCATTTCTTTAAACCAATCGCAATCAAATTGGGCCACGGTGCCGCTGCAAAATAGTCTTGGGAAGGAATTTGTTTTGGTGGAACATGTGTACGTTCAAAAATTGTTTTAGTCGTATAACAGAAAACTCCGATTGGACAGATAGCTGTCTGGATTGGTCTTACTTTGGAAAAACACCAACACTGACAGCCACTGCTGTAAGATGCTGCTGATCATCTTGACCATGTCATCCCCTGCTTTATCGTCTGTTTTATGTGACCATAATTTACTAAATGAACATCGTGCTGTATTAAAAAAAAAGACTTGAAATTAGAGATTGAGTCTATAAACTCATTATGAAAATGTTTAATGAGGTAATAAATCAAGTGAGACGTAGGCTCATTTTCCCATAGAGTTCTATAGAAACGGACTTCTTTTCGGAGCCATTATTTTTACAGTCTATGCTATGAACCCATACTGTATAACAGGAATACAGGAAGTTATTGCTATTGTGTTTGTGTGTGTGTGTTTTAATATAGCTGTAGCAATAATAACATTTCACTTCTTTACTTCTTACCCCCTCTGTGGGGCAAATCTGGTGTTTCTACAACCCCCCTCACAGGGCAGTGATTGCATGGTGGCATTAGGAAGAGTTATGGGCTGCGAGCAGCTACTGGCAGGATAGAAGTGGCCTGTTTTATTGCAAAATATGCTAATGATCAGCAAAGTTTGGCAGGCACAGAAACACTCCGCCCGTTACCACAGCAGCTTACATTCATCAGACAGTGATCATTATGCATCTGGCTGCTTTTAGAGAGAGACCTAGAACAGCAGCCGCAAAAGTCACCAGTAGCAAAGGTGAGCATTTGGGAATTCTTTATTATTTAAAAGAATCTTAGTAAAACAAAAAGTGATGATAGTGAAATACTAGCAAGTTTTCTTTCTGGGAGAAGAAAGAATGTCCACTGGTCTTAGTGGTTTAGTGGTTTACCAAGTTTGTTTTATTGAGATGTGTTGTGTTTGTTTTATGGATGGCTAGTTGTAATTCTTCCTCAATTTGAAGGTATGTCTGAAGGTAAGCCAAAGATTGGACTGCAGCCCCAAAGGACTTTGCAAGATTTAAAATGCCCAAATAAAAAAAAAAAATCAGTCAAAATTATAATACAAATAAAGTGACATAAGTAGACATATGTATTTTGTTGTGTCATGAGTAAATGAAAAACATATGTTAAAAGGACAATTATTTAGCTTTTTGTCAATAATACCTGAATTAATTGTTTTTCACTGTGACAGGAATTTTGCATGCCGTATTCAAATCAAATCACAGACCTGCCATTACTTAATACAAAGCGCTGTCATTAGTATTCATGAAGAGGTGCAAGGAGATAGAAATGTGTTGTCCATGCCCAAATGAAAAACTATCACCTGTCTAATCAAAACGTGGGGGGTGGGTGGGACAGGCTCAGTGTTATGCTGCGTTCCAGACACAATTTTTAGCCCGTAAGTCACGACGTCAAGTCACGACTCACGACTTGGTAGTGTTCCAGCATGTCCTCCAGATAAACTGTAATTGAGTGAAAGTCAGGTTAGTTACGTTTATGTACAGCAGATTTGTGCATCTGATGATAAAAATAATGACATTTGGCACACCGTCAAAGCTGGCTAGCTAAACATTGTGCCGTTGGCAGGGTTCAGGTTAGGCTACCTAATGTTGGCATTAACTAGCGGCTACCTAACGTTGATGTTAGCTAGCGCTAGCTGATACTAGCGATTTCTGGTCAGCGACATATTTTGGGCTTCATTTAATAAACATAACCTGTAGTAGTACACAATCGTATGTGTATTGTTTTGATTACAATGTGCGCAATTACTTTATGTTGACTATTTATGTCTATTTATTTCTATTTCTCACCATCTGTACAACATCAACAGGGGTCGCCATTGTTGTTTATGTGTGTGTGACGTCAAAAACTGTAACTGGGAGTACAACGATCTGGTACGAGTTCACCGGTAGTAAGTTACGGGTTTGACTGCCGTTCCAGGGCACTTTCACGGGTAGAAGGTTGTGAAAACACGGGTTACGGGTTGCCTGGAACAGGCCATTAGCTCAGCCATGACAGAAACTGTCTGCAGTTTTAAGGAACTCTCAATCACAAATGTGTCCATCAGCTGGTATCAGCGATGATAAGGTCTGTCCATAGTTCTGTCCCTCAAGCTGTGAGATAAACAGTATTTATGGAATTGACAATTGGGACAATTTGTAGTTGACTTAAAACCATGCCAGTATTACAGGGTCTTCCTTTCACTGGTCTATATAGACGACATTCCACTTCCGGGATTGATCAGGTGCTGCTGAAAATTCCGCCGAAACGTCCCTCATTTCGGACCGATGTCCGTCACCTTCCTCTTTCTTTGTGATGGCGTTCTAAACTCTGTTGGATTTATGAGGAATATGGTTTACTGCTCCTCAGATCTCTGCAGGGTAAATCCAGACAGCTAGCTAGACTCTCTGTCCAATCTGAGTTTTCTGTTGTACGACTAAAACAACTTTTGAACATACACATGTTTCTTCCCAAGACTATTTTGCAGCGGCACTGTGGCTCCGCGTGGAGCTTAGCACCAACCATGACGATTGTGATTGGTTTAAAGAAATGTCAATAAACCAGAGCACATTTTTCTCCCATCCCGGAATGCTGTGTGGACTAGCCAGACCCTCCTCCACAGCGCTATGGAGGAAGGTCTGACAAAGCGAGACTAGCTTTGGACTAACAGCAACCTTTTCTGATTACTTTCCTTTTTACAATTAATAGTTGAAAATGATGACAACGAGGAATATCTTGGGTAGTGCACTGTAAATCCACCAAAACAAGTTCGTTCCCGAGGCTATTTTGCAGAGGCACCGTTGCTCAGTCCGGTGCTTAGCACCGCCCAAGACGGTTCTGATTGGTTTAAAGAATGCTGTGTGGATTAGCCAGACCCTCCTCCGCTGTGGAGGAAGTTCTGGATATGTGAGACCTTTGCATTGCCAGACCCTTTCTGTCCTGATGTTTTGGAAAGAGCACGCACCTTCTTCTGTTTACTGCTGTTTCCCTGACTGTAATATTTTATTTTTAATAATTCTGAATATTGTAAAGATTATACAAACCTGAAAAAAAGAAAGGGATTTGGATATGAAGATTCATATCAACAGCTTTACTGAGCCCTGAACCAGAATAGGGGCTGTAATTTACCGGCACGCTAACATTCTGTTTTGGCCTGTTGGAGCTGCACTGTATCAGCTTGTGTGTACTTTTTCAGCTGTAGTAGAATGTGAAAACAGGTTGTGATGCCTGTGGCTTTTTGTAAGTTGTCTTTTGCTAAATAATGTCGAAATATGAATATTCTTGGAAATATGAAGTTAGTGCACTTCTACAAACACAAGTTGTAGGAATGATGGCTAAAGGCGTTTCTGTAAACAGAGCTAACATCTCCCAGACAGCCTGAGACACTGACGTCCTAATTAGCGTTCCTGTAGTCTTGCATTGCCAGATCTTCCTCCACTGAGCAAGGTCTGGCCCTTCCACACAGCATTCTGGGATGGTAGAAAAACATGCTCTAGTTTATTGGCATTTCTTTAAACCAATCACAATCGTCTTGGGCGGCGCTAAGCGCCAGACGGAGCCACGGTGCCTCTGCAAAATAGCCTCGGGAAGGAACTTGTTTTGGTACATTCAAAGGTTGTTTTAGTCGCGCAACAGAAAACTCAGATTGGACAGATAGTCTAGCTAGCTGTCTGGATTTAACTTGCAGATATCTGAGGAACAGTTAACCATAGTCCTTATGTAAATCCACCGGAGTTCAGAACGCCAACACAAAGAAAGAGGAGCAACAACAGAGCAATCCCGGAAATGAAACGTCGTTGACTATTATTCCTGTATCCTGGGTCAGACTTAAGCGTACAGTGTCAAAACAGTAAAGTACTAAACAATGGTAGATTCAAATTTGTTCACAATTATCTACCCTGTGTTAAAAAAAATATATATATATTTTCAGAAAGGCTACCCTGACTTGGTAACTTTTGAATGGAGACTAAAAAAAAGAACAAGCCCCTGCCACATGCCCGGTGGTGGAAGCAGTCTGGCGGGTGCTGAGCTCACAACAACACATCAACATCTGCTCAAAAGCAGTCACGCTCACATGCTGGTAAAATCCAAACAGCCCCACTTCATTTATAAAAGCTCAATTTATATAAAAATATCTTCTGGACATCTATCAAGAGGTTCAGAGAGGGTATGCTGGCTCAACTGTCTCTGTGTAGACACATAAACATGGAGAGGATGCATTTTGTTCCAAAGCACGTGTGATTGGATGCCAGTGTTAGGGAAATGAAACTGACTTTGTGGATCACAATTAAACTTTGTCCATGATGGACTTTCTGACTTGCTGTCGTTCTTATAATTAAATACTCCGTTCATCTCTCTTTGTGGTATCACTTTGGGCTTGAAAGGACGTTTTATCCTTCACACTTGAAATGATGTCTGTTACATTTGATTCCAAAGGTAAAAAGCTTTTACGGCAAAATTATGTTTAGAGAAGAGTCCCTAACACTGACCATTACGCAAGCAATAATTTATTTAGAAAAATACAACGTTTCGGTCTCAGACCTCAGGTAAATCAGGTAAATTCACACATTCACCTCTGAGACCAAAGGTCTGAGACCGAAACGTTGTATTTTTCTAAATAAATTACTGCTTGCGTAATGGTCAGTGTGCGAGAAAATTATGTGAAGTGACATTTCCTCAGAAACTTTGCAAATCGTCCAATAATCCACTTCTCTGCTGTGCATAAGCGACAAACTTTGAGTAGATATCTCAGTATGAACTAGGTATACAAGTCATCCAACCACATCTAAAAATGAATGGCCACACTCAAAGGCAGTGTTTAAAGCCTGCTGTGATAGCATCCAGTGGTGGAATGTAACTAAGTACATTTACTCCAGTACTGTACTTAAGTACACATTTGAGCTACTTGTACTTTATTTTAATCATTTCTTTTCATGCCAGTTTCTACTTCTACTCCGCTACATTTCAGTGAGAAATATTGTACTTTTTACTCCTTACTGCGTAGTTTCTGCCACCCCCATGAGGAAATAGTGACAACAACACTGTCGGAGTGTTGGCTCCTGTGTGACCCTCTGCACCCTACAATTAGCCATAACACCCTTCTTTGAATAAACCCATCGAGACATTGAGTTTTTGTGTATCTTCACAGAAACATAGCTCCAGCCTTAAAGGGATACTTTTTTATTTATGTATTTAAATGTATATATTTTCTGACCAACTTTGTATAACAATAATGTGGGTTAGTTTGTGTAAATGAACTATAGTAGACTTCAACTTCCCTTCTATCTTACCAGCACCCAGATCTCGAAACGTGTCTTCCAGTGGCTTTTTGCTGGCTCGAGGGCTGTTGCTCAGATTACAGATTGTATGCTGTACTAGCCTCATCTTTTTACTTTCCATTCCATGTGTACAAAAGCCTTAGATGAGCATTTGTGTATTTAATGAATGTGTAAAATGATTTGGATGAACTTTAAAGTCAATCACAGAAATGCCCTTAGGTTGTAGCACAGAACATCCAGACAGAAATGCTTGTGTGGCTTGGTTCCTGAGGAATGCAGGAAGAGGACTAACATGGCCTCCCTCTGGTGACGTTGAATCAAACTTCAGCATTTTTGTCTGAATGCTTCACATTGTCTTTCTCACTGAGATGTATACAGTGGACATATTTGTGAGGCAGAAATGAAGTATGTGTAATAGATCAGGTCTGGCTTGACCTTTTTCCGAGTTATTCATTTGTTTATTACTCATAGACACTTAAAGTGTGTGTGTGTGTGTGTGTGTGTGTGTGTGTGTGTGTGTGTGTGTGTGTGTGTGTGTGTGTAGTTGCTGTCAGGAGTGTTACCAAGCGATGTAATCATGTACAAACATTCCTGTGTGATGTCAGGATGACCTGGTTTGTAAAAGAGGAGCTTAATCCTATTACCGGCCTTAAAAGAGTTAGGATATGAATAAAGATTAGATATTTGGCAGCCGTGGAAACTTTCACAAACAGCCTGTTGGTAGGTTGGGATTGGCAGAAAATCAAAGGGCTAGACAGCTGCTGAAGTTTTGTTTTATCTCTGCTGTAAAAGGTGTAGTCTGGCTGTTTGGCGCAAGCTGTGTTTTTGTTGCCCTTCAGCAGTGTTTTCCTTCAGTTTGTGGAAGACTTAGGTGCACGTATTTTGGCGGGGGGTTTAGGCGTCCTTCCTCAAGAAAGTGTTACGTTTTTCAATAAAAAATTTTTTAAAAATGCATTTCCCCAGCCATTTTGTCTCTCTTTGTGAGTTTTTGTGTCTCTTTGTAGTCGTGTTGTGTCTCCTTTGGGTAATTTTTCTTTGGGGTTGTTTGGCGTCTCTTTGTAGTCGGTGTAGTCTCTTTTTCACATAATTTAGGACCATTATTATCAACATATCTGTGTCTAAAACATTGCGAAAGCTAGAGCAGATCATAATCTGATCTGAGAAAAGTCTTTTAGTTAACATTCATTCATTCTTTGGTGGTTCCCAAAACGCAGAACAATACAGACCGAATCCCTGTCATGTCGTGCTAACACAAAATGCTAGCGTCATTGATAAACCAAATCTAGTGTTAGGAACAGTGACATGTCACCGCCGGTTGGACTGACTGCTAGTTTGGGTGGTGTCATTTTCTTTAGTCTGTGGCCCAACAGGTGAATTAGCTCTCCAAGCTAACGTTAGTCAAAGTGTTGACATATGAAAGCATCAGACATGCATTTTAGATGAAGGCAATGAGAGTATGTTCAGTTGTTCCTCGACCCTGTTTGCTCAGCGCTGTAAAATTTTACTCCGCCAATCTTGACAAAGGAGAAAAACAAATGTCAAACTAAGTTAATCCATAGGCAATAATCAAAACTGGCCAATGCAACCCCCCCCTCCCCCCCCCCCCAAAAAAAAAAACTATTGTAATTTCCTTTACATAAATTTTTTTTTATTATAGATTAAATAGATTACATAATAGGCCTTACTACAGGAAATAAGTCAGTTGAAGCTACACTTTTCTACACCTTTCCTATCTGTGACCTCAGTCGGGTCTGTTCTAAACCTTTAGTAGCTGGTGCAGGCTTGGCATTAGTGTGTCACTGCAGGCTATCATTTACTTACACACACACACACACACACACACACACACACACACACACACACACACACACACACACACACACACACACACACACAGTCAGTGTTGTGTAATCTGATCCAGATCTCCTGCTGTACCCTTCTCTCCATCCACGTCTGTTTTTTGGACAGAAGCAATTTTTGGAAATATGAAGTTATAAAAATAGAGAGCACAGCATTAGTGTCTTGTTTTGCTATGTTTACATCCTGGTAGACCTTTTGGTGATTTATGGACAACATATTTGTGTCCACCATGGATGTACTGGGACCAAAATTCGGCCGGGACTCTTTTATGAGAGCGTATGAAGAGTGCACGTAGAACATTTTTTTGGAAGTAATTTTATATACTACTATATATAATACTACAAAATGTAATACAGATGTAAAACAATATCTAATCCAGCCTTTGTGGTATGAAGAGAATCTGATATTGCTAAAGACCTTCAAGTACTTGGTACTCAGTTTGCTGACTGAGAGCTACATCTGCAGGGTAAATGAAGTAGTATGAATGGCATCAGTAACTTATGCAATTACCAATAACTAACCATTGAAAAGTAACAAAGATTTCTAATTCAGCAGGTCAGTACATTTAATGCAGTAGTGGATGTTCTCTTAATTTCTGTTTTAAAATAATTTAAAACAATAATAGAACTCTTTCCATATGTTTTTATTTCTATTCATAAAACAAATGCCTATCTGGCTGTAGGCTATATATACTGTATATGGCCTATCACACCTTGTTTAGTTAGCGATATGATGTGGTTTGTGTGGACGGTGGTGATCATGGTGATGATGATGATGATGATGATGATGATGATGATGATGATGATGATGATGATGATGAGTAGGATAATGATTATGTCTATTAGATTAGATTAGATTCAACTTTATTGTCATTGTGCAGAGTACAACGACAGCGAAATGATGTGGACAATTTGTGTTATGATGGAAGAGATGTCGATGATGTATTCAACATGTCTGGTCACTTTGCACTTTATTGCAGGCATTTGTAGCTTTGTCCTCATTGTGCCGCTTTTTTTTAGATGTTATTGATGCTGTGCTTTGTACACTTGGAAATGTCAAAGTCGGTCACCAGTGACTATTGTTGATCTTCTAGCCCACTGATACTCGGGTCACCCCCCCATCTCTTTCTGAATTGTATGACTATGTTGTTTTTCATGTATTGTACCTTTTGTTTTGTACCAATCGCCCTCCGGGGACAAAATAGTTGAAAGTTGAAGTTGAAGTTACACTGCACTACCTTTCACTGTGTCTTTGCTGGTTCCTGCTCCATATTCCTCCTGCCTGTCTTAACTATTCCCTATTAAACCCACTTTGACCTAATGCGCACATATTATTGCCCAACATGGCCGATAGTGCACCTGTCATGTCTCTGTTGCCGGGTCCTGGTCCTGCCTCATCAGTGCTCTCGCTGACAGTGGTATTAACCTTGGCCTTTCCACTACGGAAATGGTCGGTTAATTTGTCGCATTTAACCGCATCTTGCTCTAACTACACTTCTTTTTAACCTCAACTTCACCACCATTTTTTTCTTTTCGGTTTTCTCTGTGATCATAACTTCAGGGAAGTAAGTTTCCCGGCCTAGGGTCAGGCAGAGCTAATCAGATGGATACAAAACAAGGAGCAGTCCAAGTCGGGAGGGGTCGTTTGACCGCTCGCATCCCCCCTTTAAATTGAGAGTATTGAATTGGCCCAGTCTGACGGCCGGGCCAGAGCTCCGTTTTGCACTGTCTGCGGATGTGAGCGCTAGGCCAGCCCATGTCAACGCTGAGGGCCGTACTGTCACCTGTTATGATGGACCGGCCGTTCGGGAAATCTCCCGAACCTCCCGATGGCCTGTCCCCCCCTGATGTCCATATTATTCGAAAGTACCACTTACAGTACGTTTAAAGCTTTTTTTTATTAAAGGGTGTGAACGTAAAAGCATCTGTGTAGTAAAGCATAGTATAATGTTTTAAAATGTATAGGCTATATTAAATATTTTCAATTGCTCCCCAGATCCTTTCAAGGATGTTATGTGCTTTGCTCATTTATGTTAAACATGTTCATTACTGTTTAGAGAAACATCTGATCAAGTGAATCATCACTTATTTTAAAACCGGTCTGATCTTTCCTTTAATACAAGTCGAGTCGTCAAAGCAATCTGCCTCCTGTTCTTCCTGCAGCATTCACTCCTTAAACTGGTCCAGAGTCTGTGGACTATAGTTCAACATTATATTAAAAGAGAGAACAGCAAGCTCTTTGTTTTCTATCCTGTGTGTCCCCAGTTCTTCTGTGGATTTTGAATAAGTTGAATTTCTGTTATTGCCGTTATGGCTGGGTTTATAAAAATGATTTTTCAATTCAAAGCTTTAATGCGTTGCTTTTGTGTATTAATGAACGTCCGCTATATTCAAGCCATTGCCAAATGAGTTGATAGAAAGCTAATTAGCTCAACTAGACTCTCTGTGTTTCTCAGTATGGCTATGTTCAGAAAATGGTGTCGTCCGGCAGAAACTCGAATGAAGATAATTACCTCTTCTGAATCCTCCGTATCCTCCTTGGTTACAAGTAACTGTGCGGAGGAGGGTGGGGGGTGTGGGGTGGGGAAACCAAAACATAAAATCCAACGTGCATGTTGAATTTGGAACCGATGATCGGATTCAAATCCAAATTTTCCAAATGTAATTTTTGAAACTATTCCAAGTTGGAATCGCTTTTCGATGCCCAATCTTACTCATCAACTCATAAAGTCTGACATTTCAAAGTTAACAACCAGGACATTGTCCACCTAACAACAGATATTGGCACATTGAGACAAGCTTACAGTACGTGTTGTGATCACTTCAGCACACCTTGGCCTCCTGGTCCAATGATATCTCCCAGCTTTCCAAGTTGAAACACATCATGAATGTATTGGAGGGTGTTGACAACCACAAAGATTACTTTAGTTGTGTCAGATTCTGGCAAAAGAAGACTTTTCCTCAGCTGCATTTGGACAAGACTTTTGGGCAGGGATAATCATCCATCCAATATGTTGTTATTGACTGTTTTTAAACGGTTGACTTTGAGCACTTTCACACCTATAGTTCGGTAGACTCTCTGTAATTCGGGGCTGAAGTTGCAATTTTTCAAATGCTTTGGTTTGCATTCACACTGCATTTTGTCAAGCGCACCAAACATCGAAACAGTCGCTGGTCTATTGGACAGAATATCCGAGTGAAACCCGCCGACACTTCTGGTCTCAGAAATAATGGAGCAACACCAAATGTATAACGTCTTGGGTTTTCTGTTTTGACTTTAGTGTTTCTGATATTTTAGAAGAAGGCGAACAATCGGAGCAGCTAACAGACAGCGAGAGAAGGAGAGAGATGATGATGTCACACTGACGACCAGCGATGTGTGGTCAAAACAGCTTATGGATCTGAAAATTATCATCCCTTATGTCAGGGGTTCTCAAAGGTATCACTGAAAGGTCCATATCTGAATTTTTTTCAGGGATCCAGATCTATTGGCAATAAAAAAAATGAACCTAGGGGTTAATAACACATGTGTACCGAGTTGACCATTTTCTTGGGATATGTTTTCATGCTAATTGAATGTGTCTGTAGCTTGACACGAGCTACCGCAAACCGGTGATTAGCTTGTAATGCTAGTAGTCGGGGCAGAGGGTAAATCGATATTTCTACACCACTAACAAGACTCAAAATAGCACCACACTTCGACGGTAGCATAATGAGGGCGCCCTGCTTGAGCTATGTTACTGGTTACTGGTTGCACAGCCTTTGTGGTTCGACTGGTCATGACTGTTTTCCCAAGATGGCGCCCGCATGTAAACATGAATGCTACAGTCTTTACAATCTATCTTTTTAATAAACTGTCTGTACACTTTCAAAGTTCTCAGGTTATTAACCCCTAGGTTCATTTTGCGTTGGAATTGTCCTTTAATAAACTTACTAATAACTTTTAGGCAACACATATTCAAGTTGAGTTCTCTGTTTTCCTGGTCAACCTTTGGACCGATACTACTACCTGGAATTTGGTACCAGTATCGTTTTTCAGTAACCTACTTTCTCTCTAATAAAAAATGTATTTCAGTTGTAAAAATAATTCCAAACCTATTTATTTTTTTAGGGAGGGAGATCAACTACAGTCCGTAACAACACTACTGTATATTCAACTTAACTTACAATGTACTGATCGGTATGAAATGTATTTAAAAATAAAAAAAAACGTTAGACTTCATAAGGTATTGTATTCATAACCAGAGGTTTATGGGCTGATGATGCGGACCTTGGTCTGGACTTTGAGAAGCCCTGTCTTATGTCATATATAAGTCCTTAAATCGTGTGCAAGGTTGAAATTGCAGGTTAGTAAATGCTCTGTTTTTTGGTTCACTTCCTATATTTGGGTTGAATCCTCTTCTCACCTGAAGTGAACCGAACTCTAGTTCACCTGGAAGCGAACTGACGACCCTGAAATGGGACACCGGTTATGTTCACTTACTCTTTTGTCTTGTCAATGAGTGGAGAACAATTTTTTTTTGTAATTATTACCCTTTTTTTCTGATTTCTATTTAAAAATCCCAGAGTATCCCCCTCAGTATGGTAGCCAAGTGATTGCTCTATGAATGTAAAAGTCCTCATGTTGATGATCTCACTCAAATCTTCACCTTCTGTAATGTGTGGCAGCATGGTATGGATGGGACATTGCGTGAGACAGAGTGGTGGCATGCATACACTGTGGAGGGAATTATTTTATATATTTTATAGGACCGGAGAGATTGAAAAATATGTCACACTTTAACAGATTTTCCAAGTAAGAAGAAACGGTAATTATCAGATAACAGAAACACTGCTATGAGGGTTTCTGGACAATATTTGTCATTGTTTGTGACGTCAATTGATTTCCAACAATAAATATACAGACATTTACACAACGCAAGCATGTTCGTCCACTCCCATGTTGATAAGAGTAATTCAATACTTCACAAATATCCATTTAAGGTACGTTTTGAATAGATAAAAATGTGTAATTAACTGGTGAATAATCTGGATTAATTATTATTATTTTATTATTAATTATTATTTTGTTATTCCATTGACAGACCTAGTATGCATATAAATGAAATGTGGTAGAAGTGTGTCATCCTGTCTGATTGAACTGAATTTGCTCTCAGTGCCAATGGCACTGTGGTAAACAGAGCATTAACCATAAGTGATCTCTTTTGATTTCTAAAGATTTAACAAAAGCTAATGTACCTTGGTATTGCGGTGAAGGAAAGCCGGAATTCCCCTCACCTCGAGGAAACATTATACATGGCATTTCAAAAGAACAGTTAATTAGACTACTGAATGGAGAGTGCTTTCCTTGATTATTGTTATTATTGTTTTCCTTTTTTTTCAGATGGTAAAACGTGGTGGAGGCAGCAGGCGTCGACTCCCCAGCATCACCTGAAGAACTGGAAGGTGAGCATGTTCCCAGAAGTTCAGTCTGAGTCTCACAGCAAATCAGTCTGCTGCTCTGTCAGCTGGCCTTGAGTTGCCCTGGTCAGTAAAAAGACGGATGCCAACACCAGTACACTACAGTATGTGTGTCAAACTCAAGGGCCAAATCCGGCCAATTGCAGATTTTGTTTCAGCCCGCTTATCAATTTAAGTTCTCAATCAATTTTGACTTACCTAGTTTTTGTCACCTTTTCAGCGTTTTCTTGCGTTTTCTGAAGTTGTTGTCACTTTTGCCGACTCTTTTGGTTGCTTTTTTCCACGTTTTTTCCACTTTTTACGGTGTTGTTTTGGCATTGTTATTCTGCGTTTTTTTCTTCAATGTTTTTGTTGCTTTTTCTGAAGTTTTTCCCACTCTTTGTGATGTTTTTTCTCAGTTTTTTCAACGTTTTTTGTGTGTGTGCTTATTTTGATGTTTTTGCCGCTTTTTCGAAGTTTTTTTGGCGCTTGCTTCCTGGTTTTTTACGTTGTTTTGGCGCTTTTCTTAACGTTTTTGTTTTTCAATGTCTTTGTCACTTTTTCCGTGCGTTTGTTGCTTATTTCTACGATGGCTTACCTCTAATTTCCACCGGGCGGTGCGCCAAATATATGCGCCAGGTCTATTTTCATGCGAGCCGCGGGGTGTTTAGACCATAGACAGTGAAAGTAATGGACACATAGACTTCAACGGAGACCAGTGAAGTCAATTAGAAGCACTTTTCCGGTGATGGCTGAGTGTACTGTGCAGCCTCAAACTGAGCTTGACGACGTAGCTGTGACGTGAGCAACCTGTCTGAAAGTCTTCTGATAGCTGTGCCAAGAGAAATCTCAATCATTCCAAATCTTGCAGAGATACCAAAGTATTTCTAGTCCATCAAAACGTTGCTGAAATGTTTTGTTCTGATGCTTTTCATGGACTCTCTATGGGCTTCTCCCTAGACCGTATGCCTCCACGTCCCCCCGATTGCCTGCGAGCTTCTCCTGTAATTTCTCTACTGTGCGACAGAAAGTCGTGTGGTTATGACGCAATCTTTAACCTATTTTTACAAAAACGTCTGCTATGGAGCTATAATGTGAGATACAAGGTAATGGAGCCTTTTATACATTGTTGTGTTTTTTTAGAAATAAATAATGAACAAATAGAGTCTTTAAACGCTTCAGATGTAAAGTTATTCGCTGTCAAAGGGACGCCAAAATGAATGGGACTCAATGGAACGCTAGCGGAAGGTGATGGCTTGTTAGCTTACCCCCTTGATTCAGACAGCTGGGCAGGAAGTGAAACAGCAAGAGGATCCAGTCAATTTACATTATATTTGTCGCGCCGCGCTTCACTTTATTCCTATGGGTGACGTCAAGTGACTTTAACACGCCTGCAAAGCATCCCGGGAAAGAGGCGTTGCATTTGAAAAATCTGGCCAATGCCCATTTTTATGCAAATTAATCCGTTGAATGTGACGCGACTATCCAATAGAAGTAGAGCACAGGGGAGACTGGGGGAAGGATCTCCTTTGTTCTAGACGTCCTATTACAAAAATGCTCAGAAACCTTAGTTCCGAGTAGCGAAAAGGGTATGGCTCGTGGCGGAGGACGGAACAAAACCGCGGTGCAAACTGTGAGTGAGAAGACTTTATAAGACACGCAATAATACAGTCAAAGATATTTTACTTTTTAGATGAAATAAAAGCATGTCAATAAACTCTACATGTCTGACCCTTGATGCAACTCTCATTTTCCAGTGTGGCCCTTAGGGAAGTTGAGTTTGACATCCGTGCACTAGGGGTTTCAGACGCTGTAAGACGATCCGACAAGCTCTTCATGTGTCTGCCCTTGTATGTTTTTGATTGCATGTATTTTTACGTGGACAGTCTTTTGTCGAAGACAAATCTCCAGTGGGACAAATAAATCTTAAAGCTGTTCGCTTGATGCATACGGAAGTTTTAATCCTTGTTCTCATGAATAAAAGACGTATCTAATGCATGAGAATCAGAAAGAAAAGAAGGCCAGTAGGATTTGCTGGCAGACTCTCGGCATATATGTTTCGGCATCAGCCAGTTTCCACTACATCGCCCATTTGATCTGGGGCTTAGTAACTTTCTGCCAGACACTGCAGAGAAACTCATTTCATAAGTGATGTTAAAATATTAACCTTACCTGCACAATGGGAAGGTGTCATGTGTCAATTAAGTAATTAAAGAGGTGCAGGTGTTGGCTGCAGGTATCCCACAAGGCCGTGGGGACGGGGCCTCTACACGCTAATGGCCAGACACAGGGATCCCAGACACCATTTCTATGTCAAAGAGCTGATGAAACAGGATGGATCAGCTTTCAGTTTTGTATGTAACAGTGTATATCACTCAATTAAATGCAAATACTAAAAATAAAGTCCTAGCTGCATGGCTCTAGGCAGTGCTGGAAGAAGTACTCAGATCCTTTACTTCAGTAAATGTACTAATACCACACTGTTAAAAATATTAAGTAAAAGTCCTGCATCGAAAATTCACTTAAGTAAAAGTATGTGTCATCAGGAAAAAGGACTTAAAGTATTAAAAGTAAAAGTACTCGATGCAGAAAAACCCTCACATTTTAGAAACTGGAAACAAAAAAAGGGTTAAAGGTGTCAAAAAAGTGTTAAAAAAAACGAATTCTGTGTTTAATGGTCTAATCATTTCAGCTGGACTTGTTGGAATTGTTGGTTAGTTTCATTTATAATAAAAGATCAGATTTTATAAATTACATGTGTTTTGTATGCAGAAATCTTAAAGTGCTCATATTATGCTCATGTTCAGGTTCATAATTATATTTAGAGGTTATATCAGAATAGGTTTACATGGTTTATTTTAAAAAAACCACCATATTTTTGTTGTACTGCACATTGCTGCAGCTCCTCTTTTCACCCTGTGTGCTGAGCTCTCTGTTTTAGCTATAGAGTGAGGCATCTCACTTCTGTTCCATCTTTGTTGGGAGTCACACATGCACACTTCCTAGGTGAGGACTACTAGCCAGTCAGAAGCAGAATATGAGGGCGTGCCACGCTAGCAGCTGGACGAGCATTCTAACGTGTGTTACAAAGTTCATCAAAGTCATTTTACTTTTATGTACTGTAAGTAGAATATTTTGTATTCTTTCCACCTCTGACGGTGATGCGACTGATTATTTTGGAAAAAAAAGAACTACATTGTCAGTAACTATGGAATCTCAGACTGAACTGAACAAAGTGATTAGACTCAGCAAAGTGATTTGTGATTTTCTCCTCTAGTATATAAAATGGTTCAAATTAGCCCAACCGTTGTTGTAATAATAATGTGATACATTCATGCATCAATCGATAACAACATGCAACATCATTGACGAAAAGTAATACGTTAAAATGTAGTTAAAGGTGTTCTAAGCGATGTCTTGCGTTTTTTAGGCTACAACATTTTTTGTCACATACAACATCTCCTCACTATCTGCTAGCTGCCTGTCCCCTGACCACACTGTAAAGAAACACTGTCTTTGTAGACAGCCCAGGCTCCACAAACAGCAACAAAAACTAATTGTGCCAACCTGCACCACCAAACATAACAAACAGTGTTCCAGCCAATAACCGACAAGAAGGATTTGGGGGTGGGGGTTGGGGGGGTTAGTGCGCGGAAGGGAGGGGCAGGGGACGGGATGAGGAGGAGGGAGGGGCGCGCTAGTCTCCGTTTTGTTTGACAATACTTCGAACGTCAACAAGAAGTGACATCGCCTAACATCGCTTAGAGCACCTTTAAACAAAAGCTCTCTTTATTTGCATTGCCTTTCACCTTTTTTATGGGTAGTGGGGTACTTCTTCTTGACAGCGTGTATGAAACATGTTTTTCTTAAAACAAGGTTGATTTTATACGGACTTGTGGCTTCTACAGGAGCAGAAACTTTCACAACCTCGTAGTGAGTCTACCTTGGATGATTTAGACTTAGATTTTGGCTAATAATCAAAATCCTTATAGAGAAAATGAATGGGGGTTTTACTTCCAGAACCACACTGTTGAGCTCTATAAGGTATTGGAATAGACCATGCATGGCAGTTATACTTCTGGTGTCTGCAGCAATGGATAGTGTTTTTAATCTCCCACCCTTAAGAATAAGAAGCCTTTATTGTCATTATGTTACAGTGAATACAACAACATTACGATTGCCCCTCCCAGTGGTGCTCAAAATAAAACTATATTGCACACATCCATGCATAATATAAGACAAACAACATTCATTCAACATTCATCATAAAACAAACAAGGGCAGGTAGTTGCGATAATAAATATATTGCACAATTGCACAAAAGTTATAAATAATAATAATAATATCATATTATAAAATAACCCCTTTGGGTTTGAACCCTAAATATTGCACAGATGAATAAAATGGATTGTAAAAACACTAATAAAAAATGCGAATATGGGTGCAGAGACATTATGAGCATAGATTTAGAGTCTGGATGGCTTTTAAGAAAGAGTTTTTAGTATGTTAGTACTCTAGTGAGAAACATTTAACTCTGACTGCATATGCCTTTGTGATTGCAAACTCTCTGATGATGCTTTTATGATAAAGTGCAGTGAATTTTCCAGCTTCCCTTACCAACCAGCCAGCCGGTGGACAGAGTAACTACTTATGTGTTCCTTGATATTATCAGGTGATGCTGTGGGTGGTGGCATCTTTGCTGACACTAGTGGAAGATGTGTTTTCTGAGGAGGACAGTAAAGAGGCTCAGTCAGACTTCCATCGTGTCCTCAGGCAGCCCTCCTTGTCTCCTGCTGAGGATCTGACACAGGACAGCACGGTCCACGCACCCTGGCCTAAAGCCCTTGGCAAGTATTTCATTTTCTTATTTCATCAGCAATGTATCGGCGTATCTGCAATCCATTTGATGTTATTTTACTTTATTTTATGGTTAAACTTAATCTACTGTAATCCACCACATCTGGTAGTTGGGTCAGGGCTGGTCAGCTTAATTCGATTCTATTTTATTAATAGTGTCAAATCACAACAGTAGTTATCTCAGGACACTTTACAGATAAAGTAGGTCTAGACCATACTCTAGACTCTAGGATCCCTATTAGCTGTGCCCTTATCTATATGCACGATGCTCCACTTCCGGGATTGCTCCGGTGCCGCCGGAAATTCCGCCGGATGTCCCTCATTTTTTTGGCCGGGTGTCCGTTACCTTCTGCTTTCTTTGTCTTGGCGTTCTAAACTCCTAAAGTGGATTTCTGAGGACTATGGTTAACTGCTCCTCAGATCTCTGCAGGATAAATCCAGACAGCTAGCTAGACTATCTGTCCAATCTGAGTTTTCTGTTGCACGACTAAAACAACTTTTGAATGTACACGTTCCACCAAAACAAGTTCCTTCCCGAGGCTATTTTGCAGCGGCACCGTGGCTCCGTCTGACACTTAGCGCCTCCCAAGACGATTATGATTGGTTTAAAGAAATTCCAATATACCAGAGCACATTTTTCTCCTATCCCAGAATGCTGTGTGGACTAGCCAGACCTTCCCCCATAGTGCTGTGGAGGAGGGTCTGGCAAAGTGAGACTAGCTGTGCCCTTAATTAAAGCTAGTCTTCCTGGGGTCCACATTTAAAAACAGACATAAAACATTGCAGTCCACATAACTTCAACTTCAAAATCTGAATCAGAAAAGGATTTCTTGCCAAGGAAGTAGCACTTACGAGGAATTTGCCTCGGTAGTTGTTGCAAAGAGTAATATGAAACAAACAAGCAATAAATACAGAAACAACACATGCATAACAATTTAACATTAAGAAAAAATAGGCTATATGGATTAGTGCAGGATTTGCAAATGTCAAGCAATGTGCAAAAGTTCAGGATATATACATAATGCAGTATACAGGTGCAAAGGCCAGGATGTAGGATTGAGAGTGAACAATGTACATCTACAAATATGATGTTCCAAGGTGTTTTTGTTTGCTTTTTAAACAGTGATCTGTGCTGGTTAGTTCCTTACGTTTAATTTGGGTTCATAATCTGCGCCATGAAATTACCAACTTCTTCTCTGGGGACTACCAATGTTAAACTTCACAACCGCACTCCTGCTCTCCTTCTGACAGATTAGATAGAGACTCAGCCAAAGGCGGGAGTCTGGCACAACCACCTCCGATTGGCCAAAACTAGGTTTCTGTTAACCCTTTCCTTGACGGGGTTACAGGTGCATAGCATCAGCGACAGCCACAGGATATTAAACCTGTTTCAAGCCCTTTGAACCTGTAATTGTTTGTCCGCAAACTCTCACTTGAAGCACCAAAATTTATTAAAGTATGAAAGTGTTTTATTTTTATAATTATTAGGGGGGCTGAGATGAAATTTAGGGCTTGACCCCCCTAAAAAAGGTCTACAATCGGCAATGCATCACTCTATACACTTCTTTACATATATACATATATATATATATATATATATATATATATATATATATATATATATATATATATATATAAATCACAGAATGTGTATGTGTTTATGTCAAAATTAACTTAACTCATTATTAACGCGTTAACTTTGTCGGCCCTAATATATATATATATATATATATATATATATATATATATATATGTATATATATATATATATATATATATATATATATATATATATATATATATTTATTTATATATGTACTTTTTCTAAATACACTATAGAATGTGGTCTTAATAAACCGCCCCTTACAAAGAACAGTAAGAAAAATTTAATATCATTTAGGATGCTGTGAAACTTTATAAGACATATCCAGACATTTTAAGACATGTCCAGTGGGAACACATAAACTATTGTCTTCTCCTTGTGCGTGGGGGCCGTGTTACATCGGCTGCCTGCAGGCATACACTGCTCGGCTTTTACAACCTTGGGAAGGGCTCTCTTCATTTCCATCCTTCATTGTAACATTTGTCATTTTTTTGTGTGCAGATAAGAGGCTGAAAACAAAGCTTCATAAATCTGAGATGGAGGCCATAAAATAACAGCGTGTCACTCCTGGATGAATTATGTAGCCTCTGGAAATTTGCCTGGTAGTTTTCAACACTGAGTATGGCCTTGGTCAACTGAGCTAGGGCCCCCATGTATGACGGGCTAAATATAATCAATCCAGGCTGCAGGTTTCTGTCATGCATCATAGTCCTGCTCTTCGCAGCTAGCAGAGAAATAAGATGAATGAACCTGAATTGTATGTTTTTATTCTACCAGTCAGTTTGGTAAATAGCTAAACTAGAAATGTTTATGATAAATAATATCTATCTGATAATGTGTATAGTAAATAAAAAAACTGAAATAAAAGTTTTAAAGTAAGCCAACCCCTGACACTCCAACTTTGCCTGAATTGTAATTGGATAAGATTTTATTTATATATTTTAAAAGATTTTTTTCAGGCATGTTAGGGCTTTAACTCATTAACAAGCTTATGCTGCGTTCCAGGCAACCCGTAACTCGTGTTTTCACAACCTTTTACCCGTGAAAGTGCCCTGGAACGGCAGTCAAACCCGTAACTTACTACCCGTGAACTCGTACCAGATCATTGTACTCCCAGTTACAGTTTTTGACGTCACACACACATAAACAACAATGCTGTACAGACGCCGGTGATTAACAGTAACAAATAGAAATAAATATACATAAATAGGCAACATAAAGCAATTCCGCACATTGTAATCAAAACAATACACATATGGTGTTTAGTAGTTTATGATTATTAAATTAAGCCCAAAAAATGTCGCCAACTAGAAATTGCTAACACTAGCTAACGCTAGCTAGAAGGGTTTGTGGTGACTTTGCCTGGAACGCTACCAAGTCGTGAGTCGTGACTTGAAGTCATAACTTACGGGCTAAAAATTGTGTCTGGAACGCAGCATTAGTCTTTGGTAGATAGTAGTCTCACATTGCCAGCTCTATCTCCTCAGCGCTGTGCAGTAAGGTCTGGCTACACCACACATACATTCTGGGATAGGAGGGAAAAAATGGGGATGTGTGGGATGTTTGATTTTCTTTAAACCAATCCCAATCGTATTGGGTGGCGCTAATCTTCGGACGCAGCAAGCGTGGCTCTGCAAAATAGTCTTGGGAAGAAACTTGTTTTGACGGAACATTTACACCCCGCAAAAGAAAACGTCACATACAATATTAAATGAAGTTAACTGTTCACACAATACAGTAACGTGAGTTATTTAAATTAGCTTGATACATGGTTAAAGCTACATTGTGTAAGAATTACTGCCATCTAGTGTTGAGATCATATATCGCAATCAACTCTCTCTCACCACGCAGTATTGCAGCTACGGTAGCCTTCACGCTTCAAAAAGTGAAGGTGTACAAAAGGCCGTCTATCAGCCGTGGTTGTTGGAGTTCATGGATGAGTTCATGTCGGAGAGTGGCGTGGACGTGCGCTTCACACCACGAGCGGGAATGCGCGCCACCCGACGGAAAGGAGAGAGAAAGAAAAGTGACTGCAGTGTCCAAAGCCGCTCCAATGTTCACTCTTTTTGTGCGCCGGTCTCTTGCTATTTTCAATATCTGTTTTCTTTTTCTGGGCGAAGAAGAAGATCTCTGTTCTTGAAATTTGGATTTTGAATATGTGTGGTCCTCCATGTTTCCTTCTTCAAACTTGCGGGGGCCGAGAAGCTGCGATACCCATTAGCAGCAGCTGTGAGTCGAAAACACGAAAGGCGGCGCAGTATATCCTGTATGTCCCTTACTGGCTAACGTATTTCAAGATGGCGCATCAATCTGGAGCGTCTACCCCAGTTCATGCAAGCGCAAATGTAAAATTCCAAGCTAATAGGAATACTTGAAATTGATGGTGGTGGTCAATATTCATAAAAAATGACAAGTTTGTGAAGGGCAATACAGATTTTGATAATGAACAACTACAAACGTTACACACTGGGGCTTTAAATCTCATTAGCTCTTACCAGTGTATCTCTGTGTGTACTTCGTACACAGCAATCCCACCAATCGGTCCCAAAACGTCTCAGTTAGAGAGGAAATGCCAAACATATTGTAACATATTCTTTGTAAATCTTTAAAATCATTCACCGAAAGAACCAAGCAGGCCTGCCTTGTTGCACGATTCAAATTTTTCTATATTTTTAGCGTGTAGCTCGAAGGTGGTTGTTATTATTTACCGATGAGAAGGGAGTTTGAGAACAGCAACACACAGAGAGCAGACATCCTGCACACGAGACACGCGCCATATTTTAGGTTTTATCCTAAAAAATGTACTTCCGTTTACATGTACTTCAAGTCTACATGTAGAAAAAAATAATGTATATTTGCGTACAGTAAGATTTGTAAGTCAAGTCGAAGAAATGTTTTTTACTGGAGTATCTGATGGTCCATGCCTTCTTCTCCAAGCCCATATGAACTAAAAGATTAGAGGCAGAAAAAAGCAGTTTCTGCACATCAATCACTCGTGATATTGTGTTTCCTTTTTGTGGTGCTGTTGGGCATACCTAAGTTGTGTTTCTCCTCCTACAGCTGTATTTATGAAAGTGATGGAAAACCTCACACTGACGAGCATCACACATCTTGTGACTCATTCAAAACAATAATAATGTTTAGTACAGTTAGACATGATTGCCTGAACATTGCCCAATTCAACTGTAACATGGAATAGTTGTATAATTACATGAAATAATGCAAACCCATGTGGCAAGTTTTAACATGGCTGAATGTTTGCCTGAGAAGTCCTCTGCTCTTGCCTGGGGAATAGTTCTATGCACTTTTTTTCCCCCCCTCGTGATTACAAGTTTTCTTTTCGTAAACATGGAGGCATGAACTGACAAGCGCCCTTGCTTCTGTGAATCAACGTTCTACAGTGGTAATAACCTTTCCCTAAGGACAATACTGCATGGAGGCATTTAGGGAAAGTGCAGGGCAAAGTCATGCCCAGTCCAGGAAGTAGAAATTAGTCAAACCCCTGCAGGTCTGCCCATCTGAGTGGGTATTGTGGAAGAAAATGTTCTCTCAGGGCCAATTCTTTGGCTGGTTCAGATGAATTTTATTCACTGCGCAGTGGAGACAGAAGCTCACAAGATGCTGTAGGATTATTTCTGACCAGAATGAGTTTTCTGGTCAGGGTTTTATACAAAGTTACAGGACACAACAGAATAAAAAAAGCTGAGAGGACATTCACTCACAAACCTTACGCCGGCTACACACTGGCTGCGTGGCATGGGCGTGAGCGTGGCGTGGGCGCGCCGTGAGCATGAGCGTGAGCATGGCGTTTCTGTTGCGTGTCAGCTGTGTGGCGGCTGCATGGATTTTTCTATGTCTTTGCACACCAGAAACGTGTCTGACGCGGCGCTGCTGCTGCTGCTGCTAGCCTTGTCTGTACACATGTATGTTTCCCATTGATTTACTGCACTCAAGCAGTAGTATACTTCATGTTAAACATAAATATATACTGATTTGATTACAGCAAAGACAACGTCGGCAGTATTGATGGCAAAATAGGCTACAGAATATTTCGTTCTGTATTGACAGGTGCAATTATTGCAATTAAATTACATTTATATCTGCATTTATGTCAAAACCTAGAGGTTTTCAAACATCAGAATGTCATTTATTAATATGTTTTCGTGTCAAAATGAGATATAAATATCTTTTCCTATTCTATTTTAAATGGAAACGCTTCCAACACGCTTGCATGTCGCGTGAAAAATAGACGTCTCAGGCTCGAGCCGCGCCTGAGACGTGCGTGTCACGCAGGCAGTGTGCAAGCTCTAACCTGTTAACATGGGAGCCAAAATAAAAATGGACACGCCATGCAGCTGACACGCGCATGCCACGCAGGCGTGTGTAGCCGGCCTTAGTAGAT
This sequence comes from Zingel zingel, assembly GCA_023566125.1. Classification (NCBI taxonomy): domain Eukaryota; kingdom Metazoa; phylum Chordata; class Actinopteri; order Perciformes; family Percidae; genus Zingel; species Zingel zingel. Next base: position 6,681,962 of record CM042322.1, read on the forward strand.
CTACATAGACCCAATACTGTCTGCTCAAATGCGGTGTGAACTCTGCTGGAGCCGGCTTGGGCTCTAAACAAAAGGTCTCACCAAGGGCGTAACTTTGGGCTCAACATTTGAAGGTGGGGGGGGAGAGGGGGGTTGAGATCCCCACCTATCTTGCGATGCCCTCCCCCAGGAAATTTTGAGCATGACATACTTCATTTCCTGCATTGTGGTGAAATTTTCTGCAACAATTTGGGCCTTTTCTGCATCAAGTTATGGTGCAAATGTCTTTAATTATGTAAAGGAGAATATTATTCTCCTGTGTTCAAAACTTTCTACAGGTTCAAAACATCACACGTGGGGCGGCCTCTAACTCACCCAGTAAGAGAGTTTGCCCAATGTTGGCTGAGTCTTGCAGCTGCGCGGCTTCGAGTCCGACCTGCTGCTCTTTGCTGCATGTCACCCCCCCATCCCCCTTACATGTCTATCCACTTTTGCTTTCAAATAAAGGGAAAAAAGCCCCAAAAAAATAAACTTTCAAAAAAATGTGTTTCGATGTGTTTTTTAAACAGTTCATATTTTTCATTCATCATTATGATAATATATTCGGGGGGGTTCCCTGGCCAGTTTTGATATTTGGAGGGGCTGTAACCCCCCCTGTAAATTAGGCCTATAGGTCTCACTCACAGTGAGTGACCAAAGTAAAATGCTTTGTTTTAACACTAACTTAGCTAGACAAAAGACAGACAGACTTGTTAAACACAGGAGACTTGTTTAACACAGGAGACACTACAGTTTGTTGATCAGAGAAAATAATTAATTAATAGAACCTAATCAGTGAGCAGGAAAGAGGATATCATGATAAAATGAGACTAAAACTGTTAGGTTATTCATTTTCTTCTACAGTACAGTTTGATGGGTTTTGTTTGAAATGTTCCTGGCAACCGAGAAAGCAACTCCAGCTCCTGTTGGAGTTCAGCCAGCAGCTCCACTTATTGGTAAGGACCCCGCATAGTGACAGTACATTTTGCACCCCTCAGCTGATAACCAGAGGAATTTCACTCGCAGATTCAACGCCCATGTCTGCTTTTAATTTAATCGCACATGCTCTCCTCTGCCAGCTCATAAAAGTCCATTCTAATCCAATGCTTAAACTAAAGTGTGAGAAGTTTTCCCCTTTTAGTCTCCAAAGGCCAGAGCAGAAATCTGGGGCCTCAATAGTGCTAAAGGTTCCTATCACTCATTCTGTCTGCAGTGATTGGTAGATGGGGGGGAACTAATGTGAAATACAGTATACATCAACACATTGTGCACATTTCACAGTGAAAAGGAACATTAGATTGGATTGAAAACTAAAAGTAAATTAAGATCAATTCAATTTAATTTTAAAATGAGATTAAATTGAACATTATATTAAATTAAAATGGAACTTAATTTAAGTGAAATCACATTTTTTAATTAAACAAAATATCCATTGGGGGGGGGCTGAGGTCACCCACAATGCTGGTTGCTTTGCGGGTGAGGCGGGTTTCGTAAATGTAAATTAATTAAAAAAATGAAAATAAATCAAATCACGACTTATAAATCAAATGAAAAGTTACATATTTCATTAAATCAATACAAAAATATGTATTCAGCTAGAAAGAAATGTGGATCTGACGAGAGTATTTTTGGTTTGAGTGTATGTGTGGACAGAATGGTATTTATATTAGAACCAAGGAGGGAAAATACCTGTTTTCTAAAATACCTTTGTACATGAAGAGTCCTCTGGACCTTTTAACTTCTCTCAAAGTAAAGCACTAAATGCTTTGAGAATAACTCTTACACCAAAACGTAGGAGCCCCAGAGTTAGGACTGAATTAGTCTCACATTACCAGACCTTCCTCCACAGTGCTGCGGAGGAGGGTCTGACTAGTCCACACAGCATTCTGGGATGGGAGAAAAACGTGCTCTGGTTTATTGCCATTTCTTTAAACCAATCACAATCATCTTGAGTGTTACTAAGCGCCAGACGGAGCAACGGTGCCTCTGCAAAAGTAGCCTCGGAAAGGAACTTGTTTTGGTGGAACACGTGTACGTTTAAAGGTTGTTTTAGTCATGCAACAGAAAATTAAGATTAGACAAAGAGAGTCTAGCTAGCTGTCTGATTTACCCTGCAGAGATCTGAGGAGCAGTTAACCATAGTCCTTATAAATCCACTGGAGTTTAGAATGCCAACACAAAGAGAGCAGTAGGTGAGGGACATCCAGCAGAATTTCCGGCGGCTGGGAAGCAATCCCGGAAATGAATCTGCGTCGAAATAGTCTAGGACTGAATCAACTCTCATTTTTAGGAGTTTCATCTTACTTAGACAGTTAGAAAATACTTTTTAATACAATCCATAATTCCAAAGGCTCAATGCAGAAATAAAAACGACATCCTCTTCGTCTCTCTCTGATCCGGCTTCCATCATGTAATTGGACCAGCAGACTTTTTAGATGAGGGAGTACAGTTGACATGCCAAATATGTTTACATACACCAAGAATTTGTGAGTTGAGGCGAGGGGTTGAATCAGAGCTCTGTAACATATGGCTAAGTGAAGAAAAGTGATACAAGATGTCTTTGTAACCTTTTGATACCCTGTGCTTGAGGGTTTCCATGAATACGTTATTATTATTATTACCGTGCAATAATAGGTTACTTTCAATTACAGCTGCATGCTACCTAGTGTTCTAATTTCATTTAAAACTTAAAGGTCACATATTGTCAAAATTGAAATGTCCTGGCTTTTATCATAACTTTTTCATAATGGTTGTCCTGATCTGTTTATCACATTGTTTTTCCTTTTTCGGAAAAGTTCAATTGTCTTTCTATGTTCTTATGATGGTGTTTCTTCCTTCTCTGTGTCTTTGTCTTTGTAACTCGATGGCTGCCCCTCTTGAGTATAAATAAAGGTTGACAAATTAATGAAAAAATGGGACATGAACCCCCGGACTCCTGGGTGAAAGTTCTGTATTAGGCAACAACCTGCCTCCTTATGAGGAAGTTGGCACTCTAAGAGAGGTTACACACCAACCAGACGGCCGACTGTCGGCAGAAAAGGCAGTCGGATTGATCAGTCGGGTCAAAAATGCACCAAAACACATTGAGGCTTGAGCGTACGCTCTGCGCGTGCACAAAATGTAATACGTCTCCATAGCAGCAGGCGGCACTTCTCTGTATTGTTTCTCAGAAAATGAAAACTGGCAGCTGATTGGACGAACGCGTCACGTGGGTCTTTTTTCTCCGTAAATTCACAGCCAGAATGTCATGGCGGCTCGTTCAGAATATGATCTCATATTGTACTAAAATAGTTCACCGAAACGTGTTTCTGAAAACATTTTAAGCGATAAATAGGCCATACAGTTGCTGAATCTGTCTTCATTTCAGATCGACAAAGGGCAGTTTAAAAGATTTTCGGCAGATTTTGAGAGGCTCATCCGCTCGCCATTTCCGGGTGAGTCCCGACTTCCCTGTCTCCGACTGAGCATGTCAGGTCGGCCAAAATAAAGGCCGACAGCTCCTCCAACGGACTACAGCACGGAACACACCGAACAGACTCGAGTCACTGACCTCGCCAGACTGTCCAATGGCCGATTATCGGGTTGGTGTGTCAGCGCCATAATACTTCCTCACCTTACTTCCTGCTTAGCGCCGGTCATAATTACTACAGCCACTAGAGGGTGCTGTCACTGTCGCTGAATGTAGAGATGAGTCGTAATTGCTGCTTAAACAAACAACCTATGGGAGCGTTTTTTCAGGGGGAGGATAGTCTCAAAAAGGCGAAGTCATCAAAAAATGTTGGACAATCCAGCCTTTCTACCTGCTCTCTCGAATCAAACTGCCCATCACGCCATCAATGCTAATACACTAAAGATTGATCCCTCGCTGTTTGACAACCTGTTTCAACAGGAATCAAGCATCAAATTAATAAAGTCAAGTCAACTTTATTTATACAGCACATTTAAAACAACATAAGTTGACACAAAGTGTTTTACAACCAAGGCAGATGGTTTGAAATCTGCCTCAATAGACAACATTGCATAGATGAAAAAAAGTACATACAATAAAAAAACAACAATACAAAATGTAATACAAAACAACTGACACGAAGAGACCAAAGTCAAGTAGAGAAGAAGGAAATTAGGAGAGGGAATTATATAATTATATAACAATAGATTAAAAAGCAGAACAAGGTAATAAAAGATCATTTAAGTGGTAAAAAGCAGCTAAAAGCTAAAAGCAAGGACAAATAGGTGGGTCTTTAAATTAAATTATACATTTTCAATCACAGAACGTAATGGTACTGCTTTCAGATTTACAAAAATCTGGTCACTGTCTACCACAATGTCTTTCGTACTACCACACAATTTTTACCTTCCTTTTCTTTTGGGAACCAAATAACTGACTACCCAGGTCTCCTGTCTGTGTTTCCTTTTTTTCTCGTAGTAGAGTGGTCACTGATGCACGAAGAGGACATCCAGCAGAGCAGATGGCGGCGCTCCCCTCGGGACCCAAACTCGCCCAGAACGTCCCGGAGGAACCGCAAGAAGACCAAGAGCAGCCGCGACTGCCACCTGGAGAGGAAGGAGATGCGGGTGCGGGACCTCGGTCTCGGCTACGACTCGGACGAAATAGTCCTCTTCAAGTACTGTGTTGGGACATGCCACAGCGCCCGCAAAAACTATGACCTGGCCCTCAAAGCTCTGATGGACAGCGGGAGCATCTCGGACAAGAGGGTCAGCAGTCACCCCTGCTGTCGGCCTACCCGTTACGAGACCGTGTCCTTCATGGACACCCAGACTACCTGGCAGACCATAAGGTGGCTCTCTGCGGCCAACTGCAGCTGTGTGGGCTGACTGTAAAAAAGAGTCTATCCGCATTACACAAACACAGAAAAGCTCTTGTGTGAAATAGCAGCATGCCGCGAGGCCTGGTCTCTATAGCGGGTGACTAAACCCCGGTTCATGCGGTGTGAGGCGTGGGCCGGGGATGGGATCCGCAGTGCGGTGGCCATGGACTGCCCTACGCGGATAGCTCGGCTGTTGTTAATGGAGGTTCAGATTCCTTCAGATAGAACCATACGCCACCGGCAGGCTATCTGAATGTTTGCCACCAGCCTGGTGCAGTGGAAGGTTTGATTAAATGCCACCAGCAATAAGCAGAGAGGAGGAAACCTCATTCAGCTTGTTGAAGGCTTACGGCAGCCATGTTGGAGGTCTTCCGGTCTTTGGAAAAGAAACTATGAGTAGAAGCTGATCCCATTTCTAAGGCTACATTTACATTGCTACATTTTGGTTTTTAAGCGGAGTTTGGAGCCAAAAGCGATCTCCGTGCACACAAGCGTTTTTAGCTCCAGTAGAAGAACTAATCTCCATTTAGACTAAAGCCCAGTTCAGACCAAATATTCGTGACGAGACAAGTTGAAACTTGCAACTACTTGCAACGCGTCGGTCTGCAACGTTCTGAAACCTGCAAGTTCACACCAATGCCACAAGATGGTGTATCATGTCCATAGCAACGACTCTTTGTGCTTCCGTCCTAACTTACGACTTCAAGGCTTTGTGTAGCTAAATATTTCATCATCATCTAAATATGAATGTGGATAACGTTAGTGATAGTGAGGCGCTTGCTACAGTTACATTTCTAGTGACGAATCGGCAAAAACACGTTTTATTTCCCTGATTCGCGGCTTTGTCCTAGGCACTCCCTCTCTTCAGTCACTCTCTAGCTCGTACGTGCTCGCGGGCGCACGTTGAGCCTCCGTTAACAGTTTGTAACAGAATAAAAATGGATTATGGATCATTTTATTGTAGCTGACTTTACAAGATGACTCCTCTATTGGCTGTTGAAACAGGAGATGTCCTGGAGACCTTATGTTCTAAAACCAGCCTCTGCAACTTGAACAGTTGAGTCGCAGCGACGCCATCAGCTGGCTTGAGTCGAGCTGAGACAGGCCGCTTCAGACAGCTGCAACTTTTCTCTGAAACGTTCTAAAATTGTTTCGTCTCGTCGCAAATCTTTGGTCTGAACTGGGCTCAACAAGCCCAAACTTCATATCCCATCAACATTCTGGTATACTGGGCACAAACAGGAGGCAGCGTGTATACTCCGCCCGTTGCTGGTAGTTGCCGTGGTAATGTTAGTAACTTAGTCTCAGAGAATGAGACGTTGTGATCAATAAGACCCAATCAGGCGGAGAAACATTGGCGTCAGTGTTGGTGTTGCCAAAGGTCTCCGTTTGCGGCCGTTGAGACTGAAACACAACCCGACAGATTCCAAACCAAAATGGGTCAGAAGTTTTTCAGAATCAGAATCAGAAAAGCTTTATTGCCAAGTACGTTTACACACACAAGGAATGTGTCCTGGTTTCGTAAGTGCATGTCACATTAAAGCAACATGCACAGACACACCGAGTCGCCATATGCGGCGCCATCCCAACTCTCTCTTTTCTAAATGTCTCCGGTTTAGGGGCTCGGAAAAGCCAGAGCAGGGGGAATGAGAGGGAAACGTAGCAAAAGATATTCCTTTTTAAACCAAAACATAGCAGTGTAAATGTAACCTAAGCGTGCAATGGAATTCTGTATGGTAAATTGATAACTTCTGTTCTTTTTAACTGAAAGCTGTTGATTTCACCGTTAATCTTGTTTTTGTTAGGCAGAAAAATCACATGACCTTATAAGCTATCTAGCTAATACGATAGCTGGTCCTGAAATGGAAGCTAGCAGTAGAAGAGGCTGCATGCAGACATTTGTAGCTGAAACATACTCCAGCAGGTATGAAGGGTAACATTTTTATTAATTTGTGTTCACAAATGATTATATTGTGGCAATTAATTAACTTTGGATTGGGAACATTATTATTTATTATCCTGCAAACTTTAAAGGATGTCAAAGATATCACAGCCTTAAACATAAAATCTGGCCAAATTAAAGCCAAGCATCCCATTCAGACTGTTTATGATCTTTATGGCAGCTCTTACTGTTCATTGGAGTGAACGTGGAGTGCTGAAACACAGTTTAACATATTCAATTCATTAATAAATACTTGATGAAACAAATTACTTTGTTATTATTAATTCAACTTTATTAATTCAAGGCAAGGGTAATACGTTGTGCTCACAAATTTGAAAATATTACCCTTTATATATGCAGAATTCTATAGAGAAAACCGTAAAGTCAGAGTATCAACAATATTGATTTTCATTTGAATTGAAAACTCATTCGCACACAGCATATTTTGGCAAAACTAACAATTACATTGTTGCAATGCAACACAATGACATCCCAACCTGAATTATAATGGCAACTTTTAATGGTTTCAGTTATATTTAATTGAATTAAATTGAATTTGTATTTAAAAATAATTGAAGTTGAAGACTTTTTCAAAAAGGTTTGAAATGTGAGTCATCGGCTCCAAAAGTCTGCATGTAAGCGTAGGACATTTTAATGTTGGCATTTTTTTTTGTTTGCCTGCCGACTACCAAGCGAGCTAACAAAGCCAAAAACTCAATAATTTGTTCACGTCACTGTATCTAAAACACGAGTTTATCTTAACAGACTATTTACTTTTAGTTTGAACATTACTGACCTATACATCCACACCAAAGCATCGTTGAAAATCTCTTTATCTTACATGGTTGTTTTATTGCCTATTATACTTTTCCATTATTTGCCAAAAGCCAGTTATCCAGTGAACCTCCATGATAGAGCCAAATGTGATTTCTGGATATTTGTAAATCAACTGTAAAGCCTCTATTAAAACATAGTCAAGGCAGCATGACATAGACAGCCTCAAATCAACCAAAAACTCAGTTAAACCAGTTTAAAGACCAAATACTATGATGTGAAGACATGCTAATGAGAACTCAGAAGTATATTGAAGTTTCTGTTTTGTTTTGTTAATATAATGGTCTTCATAAGACTAAAATTAGCTTTCACCATGTGATACAACTACCTTTCCTTCCAGGGCAGCTCAAAAACACTATCTGGTCAAGGAAAACCCAGTATGAAAGCAACTGTGGTCAGTTTTCCAATGTCCTCAACAGTCTCTCTTTCACACACACACACACACATTTTACTTTAGAAATACAAAAGTATTTCGCTTTGTTTATTTTAGTGGATGACATTCATAGCACTTTAGAACCCGTTCTCTCTCCCAACTCGTAAAATACTGATGCTTGGCCAGTGTCTCTCAGCGTCAGATACCGACGCAAAAATCTCCCTTTAGCGTCTGTATGGAACGCACCGGGCAGAGCAGCAGCTCGACCGCGGCGGTGTAAGATGACGTAGTATTAAGAGAGACAATGGTAGAGAGTAGAATGAAAGACTGAAAATACTCGTAAGGAGGTTGGTTGTGGGGGGTGGATGGGTCAAACAACACAGGACTTTCACCGGGGGTTCATGTCCCGTTCTTGTCCCACGTGTCACTGAAACGTACATTTTGTAACCCCACCCACCATCTTTGACGCGATGGGAGTGAAAATGTGTTGTGCTTTACATGACTCCAGTGTCTTTCTAAATTCAGATCCTAACACACTGTCCTTCCAGCCAACCTATGCCAACCTATGTTAATTGTAAATGCCACCACACTTGCTCTGGAGTACCTGTTTAAGCACAGCTTGTTTACATCTCTGTTAGGGCTGTTCGCTCTTAGTCGACTAATCTGTCGTTTTGGTCTTAGTGGATTAAGATTTCTTTAGTCGATTAGTCATTTTTTTTATCCCTTTTCATGCTGAATGGCTTATTTCCAAGAAATTTGCTTGAAACGTGCACATCTCTGGCAAACACAAGATTTAAAGTGCACGATTCTTTGTGGAGAAACTCAGTTTAACAGATCTGTCGATTAAATCAACTAATCCATTAGTCGACAAAATCATTCAAGTGTTAGTCGACTAACAGTGCGTTCCATTTGTACTCGGAGGTCGGATTTTCCGAGGTCAAAGTCGGAAGCACGCCCCCTGACCTTGGGTTTCCGAGCTTGGAACTCAGACAGCCTTGCAAAGTGCGTTCCATTTACATCGGAACTCGGAGGCCAAAGCTGGGAATGACGTCACACCCGAGTTGAATGCTTTCCATTTACAGGTTAGCGGTTGTTAGCAATGGCAGTTTATAACAACGCATTACGCTGATTTTTGTGCATACAAACAGTGTAACAATGTGTCCACCGATAGAATATGGACAGGAGTGTGTACGACTGATTTAGTGAGACACAAATAAGCTAGTGAAAGCTGTAGTAACATACAGTTATTAGCACTTCTGTCATGTTTGTGTCTCACTAAATCAGTTGTACACAGTCTGTGGACATGTTGTTTCGCTGTTTGTATTCACAAAATACAGCCTAATGTGTTGTAATCAACTGGTGTTGCTAACAATGGATAACCTGGCTAGAGCTACCCCACAGTGAAAAATCCGACTTGTAAATGGATCGCAGTCAACTCAGGGGTAGTCTATATCGACGACATTCCACTTCCGTGATTGCTCCGGTGCTGCTGGGAATTCCGCCGTATGTCCTTTTCGGCCGGATGTCTTTTACCTTCCTCTTTCTTTGTGTTGGCGTTCTAAACTCCGGTGGATTTGAGAGGACTATGGTTAACTGCTCCTCAGATCTCTGCAGGGTTAATCCAGACAGCTAGCTAGACTATCTGTCCAATCTGAGTTTTCCGTTGCATGACTTAAACAACTTTTGAACGTAGACATGTTCCACCAAAACATGTTCCTTCCTGAAGCTATTTTGCAGAGGCACAGTTGCTCCATCCAGCACTTAGCGCCTCCCAAGATGATTGTGATTGGTTTAATGAAATGCCAATAAACCAGAGCACCTTTTTCTCCCATGTCATAATGTTGTGTGGACTAGCCAGACCTTCCACCGCAGCGCTGTGGAGGAAGGTCTGGCAATGCGAGACTAACTTGGGACTAACTTGGGTCATTCCCAGCTCCGACTTCCGACATCTGACGTAAATGGAATGCACTATAAGGGTGTTTGTTGTCTTTAGTCGAGGACAGCCCTAATCTCTATCAACAGTGTAATGTATGATGCCATCACATCTAATCCAACTACTACAGATTAGTTGCCAAAACTGGTTTGCAAAGAAGCCATTTGGACTGTGACATGTATCACCACTAACATAACTTCACACAATGTAAACTAAGGTTAGGGAGACTTAGCCATACCTTAAGTGTAAAAATAAACTACACTTAAGGTATGGTTAATGGTTAAAGGTCCCATGGCATGAAAATTTCACTTTATGAGGTTTTTTTAACATTAATATGAGTTTCCCCAGCCTGCCTGTGATCCCCCAGTGGCTAGAAATGGCAATATATGTAAACCAAGCCCTGGGTATCCTGCTCTGCCTTTGAGAAAATGAAAGCTCAGATGGGCCGATCTGGAATCTTCCCCTTATGATGTCATAAGGGGAAAGGTTACCTCCCCTTTCTTTGCTTTGCCCGCCCAGAGAATTTGGCCCGCCCATGAGAAAGAGAGAGACATCATGGCTTGCAAACAAGCGAAGCATGGCAGTTGGTCAAGGCCACACCCCCACCTTCCACCTTGAAATGGCACATCCTAAGGAAAGCTCATTGTGGGACTGGCTCTAGTGGCTGTAATTCTGCACCAAGGCTGAATTTCGGGAAAGAGACTTTAGATACAGTATTAGGGGACCACTAAGGCCTATATAAAAGCATCCAAAAAGCAGCATGTCATAGGACCTTTAATACAAAACTGATAATATAACAAATTGCCTATATTTATTTTGAAATAGTAACTTTTTGCATATAATGTAATAACATTATATTTTTACTAGTGTTGTCAATCGATTAAAATATGTAATCGCGAATAATCGCATAATTGTCCATAGTTATCTCGCGATTAATCGCAAATTAATCACATTTGCTTTTTTATCTGTTCTAAATGTACTTTAAAATAGATTTAATGGATTTGTTTCAGGTTTTTAATGCTCTTCCAACATGGGAGCAGACACATTTGCTTTCTTTATGCAAATGTTTATTATTATTGCAACAAGTTCACATCGACAGTACATGCAAATAACTAGTGGAGAGAACCATCTGGAAGGGCTATGAAACTCAACTTTCCATTCCTTTTCTTTATCCTTTTCTGCTACTTTACCTTTACCATTACTATTACTATTACTATTACTAGGGGGGGCACATGAAGGTTGAATATTTGTAGGTGTACACACCTATGTTTGCTGGTAGTGTCGGTCCTTGCTGTTGCACACAGTTAAAATCCAAAATGTATCAATGAACATACATATTACACTTATTTTGGTCTGTTATTAGAATTTATGTTATTACATTTTTTACAAACTTGCCACAGAAATGTAATTACAACCATAGAATATATTAACCTTTAACATTATATGCAGATTATACTTTTTTTTTAATTTCAGTATCTGTAATAATATTTAACAATAATAATATATATAATAAACATTAACTCTTCTTGTTTGGTACGAATCGTTGGCTCTTGATGTAAATAGCGTGCTGCAGTTTTATAGATAGATGGGCCGGTTATACACATTAAATTAATATTTGCAACGCTATGTATCAGGACATTTGTTGCATACTTTGCATCACCTTGTTCCACCCCTCTGCGCTGCACATGTCCACTCAGACTTTGAGAAACCTGAGTGGACCACATAAAAGCTCAAAACGAAAAGCAGTTTCAGTTTCCAGTCCTTCCATATCTGACCAATAACAAAAGATGTGGACCCTAAACATTGAAAAAGTTTACAAGAAGCATCACACATCATATGGTAGAATATTTATTTTGTACATGCAAGTTCTCTAAGACAGTATTCATACAAGCTTTTTGTGTTCAGCTGCATTTAAACTAGTCAAAAAGACATTTAAGTGAAGCGTTGGCCTGTTTTACTTTGTTTCTTGCTTTATATGTATCTCTGAAGAGTGTGTTTCCACTGATAACAGTGGAATAACAAAGCACCTCCACATATTTGTATTACTACAATTGGTTCTGCCCTCACACTATTCAGCTCACTGAAATACTTTCAAGTACTTTTTGTTTTTTGTATTCAGGATCATATGCAGAATGCTTACAGCAAAGCTTGCACACAATCTCACATTTGCTTTTAATCTTAATCTTTAATCTTTTTATGACAGAAAATAGAAGTTGTACTGTTTAGAAGCAAAATGAAAACTCTCAAGAACATTTTCAGACAACATTATTACAAACAAAGGTCCCCTACACATACATACATACATTCATATCTGTGTTTTACTTATATAGAGTTTGGCTATTAACTACTCTACACATTTAAACCAACTCTTTGTTGCACAAACACCATGACATTATATGTATTCAGCAAGATACAATATATAATCAAGACAGACAGCTCGACTTACTGTTTCCCTCTGCTTTGTGCTAAGGTTAGATGAACACAGACAATGGATGCTTCTAATTTGTCTTAAATGTCTCCTTATTTTCCTCAGATCTTAACCCCTTCCATGTAAGGCAAGAGAAAGCGAGGAAAAGAAAAGCAAGGAAAAGATGTGAGGAAAGAGGAGTGTTTTTAGTAAAATGAGACGTTTCCTTTCCTCTGAACCGTTATCTGGAGCGTTGTCCATTACTGATGACGATGGCACAGTTGGTTCACCTATCAGTCAGTCTGCAGTTAGTCTATACATGACGGTTCATTAACCGGATAGTGCCGGTGCTGCCGGAAGTTCTGCCGGATGTCCCTCACTTTCCACTTTCTTTGAGTCAGAGGCGGTTTTATTTGTGTTTACTTTAAACGCCGGTCACATTGTGCAAAATTAACCGGAACCTCTGAGCAACGTTATATGCTGAAAATGGCACGTTTTAAGGAAAATTTGGATCTTGCAACAAGGCCTGCCTGGTTATCTCGGGGAATGATTGTAAAGATTTACATATTTACGGCATTTACCCTCTAACTGGAACGTTTTGGTGGGATTTGCTATGGACAAAATACACACGTTGATACACTGGTAAGAACAAATGCCGTTTAACCATGTATCCAGCTAATTTTAATAGCTCACATTACTGTATTGTGTGAACAGTTAACTTCATTTAATAATGTATGTGTTTTCTTTTGTGGGGTGCAAATGTTCCACCAAAACAAATTCCTTCCCGAGACTATTTTACAGAGCCACACTCGCTGTGTCCGGAGTTTAGCCCAGTGGGGCAATTCACAATTGACACTCTCTTGTTATTACACACACGCTCAGCTGCTTTTACATGCACAAATGGAGAGATGTCAGAGTGAGCTGCGACTGGACAGGCGCCCTGAGCGGTTGGGGGGGCGTTCGGTGCCTTATTCACGGTCAGTACGGGGACTTGAATCAGCAACCCTCCGGTTCCCAACCCAACTCCCTACAGACTGAGCTATTGCCACCCCTATTATTTATTCTCCTATGCAGCAATATATGTGTGGACTAGCCAGACCTTACTGCACAGCGCTATCGAAGAAGGTCTGGCAATGCGAGACTAGTCTGCAGTCAGCTCTGCATGCCTTGGAGTTTGTGTTTCAAGAGACAATGTGAAGTAATGTCCAAATAATAACGTACAGTTACCAATGTGTCTCTGCATGTTTCCCCTTAAATAAACACTTTGACGAGCATCTGCATATTAAAAACATAAAGCATTTGTTAATATTGTGAACAGATCTGTCAACTGAAAGCCAGCATTGCTTTAATTATTTATTTATTGAATCATGTGTCTGTATTGATTGATATGTTGTTTGTCAATTGATTATATAATAAACCAAGTTATGATGATAATGTCTTGTAAATTGTAGAAAAATATAGTAGCATTTATATTTTAGGGAGAGTGGAAAACTATGTTACTATATCTCACATTAAAAATTCACTTCACGTCTGACGCACAAGGATTTTCAGCCTCATAAAAACCAATATTTGACTTAAATTTCTGCACGGCTGAGAGTAAACAGACTCCTTGCTTTGTTGATTTGACGGACTGTAGATATATATATATATATATATATATATATATATATATATATATATATATTGGTCTTTAAAAGGTTGTGGCCGCCAGGGGGCATCGATCAGAATGCCGACAAGATGTTCCTTTTAGGTGTTTTATTGGAACAAATGTTCAAGTGTATGTGTGGTTCTGAAACAGAGATAAAGGCATACATCAGCAAAATGCAGACTATATAAATGTCAAATAAGGATTATATGTCTAGCAAGTATATAATAAAAAAAACACGATCAAGAAGTTACATTATAAATTTGTTATATATGACTTAAATGCAGTGTCATAATAAATGCTTATTACTAAGCAAATGAACTTAGACATGTTTTAGTACACTATATCTCTTCAATGATTAATTTGCTGCACATTAATTGCAATAATACACCACATGCTAAATTAAGTTGAACATATAATAATTATGAATTGCATAATTCTTCTTTAACATCAACAACGTTAAACATTGTGCAAGAACAACATACAATAGTTTCCAATTGAGACACGTAAGGCTTGCAAAGCAGCACCTCCGTTAATATGCAGCGTTCTAAACAAACATACGTGCAGTGCGAGGCTGCGCCATTACACAACAACGACCAGCAACGTACCACGACATTATTGCAGCACAACAAACACAGTGCAATATTATTATGAGATAAAAACAAACATCAGTATTACTTACTGGTAGTTGCACGCCCACAAATCTAGGAACTCAGAAAGTACTGCAACACTATCTTCTTTTATCTATATAACCGCTCAGTCTTTCAATGCCAGCTCTCTCTTCCAAACTTTCCCGAAACAGAAACTTAAGCAGTCTTCTTCAGCGAACAGAAGAGCGCAGCACCGCTCCTGATTGGCTGATCTCAAGCAGCCAGTTTACCTGCCTGAAGAGGCCGTCCTTCGTCACAGCCGCCCCCAAATTTGTTACACTAAATTTGCCACACTAGGGAGGACTGACTGGATCAGTGTCTGGTATGGCAGGCAGAGCGACAAGGCGAGCAACAGGCCTCGTGTAGATTTTGTCCTTGACCTTGACTACTGCAGTCCTGACTCTCCCATCAGTTCCTGGAATAACCTCAGTGACATGACCTAATGGCCACTGCGCTCTTGGCAGCTGTGGGTCCACCACCATGACTATGGTTCCAGTTTGAAGCTGTGAAGGGTCCTTGTGCCACTTGGAGCGAGTTTGAAGAGTCGGGAGGTAGTGTCAGATAAAATGGGACCAACACTGGTCAGCCAGCACCTGAGTGTGTCTCCAGCGGCGGCAACTCAGGAGCTCGGACTCGGCATACACAGCCTGTGGTAAAGAGGGGTCGAGCCGCCCCATGAGGAGCAAGTTCCCAGACTCCTCCAAAGTGTGGTGCGCTTGGGGGGTTAAATTGAAACCTAATATGGTGTTTAGCCAGATGAGCCTGGAGTGTTGTGTGTAAGGACCTGAAGGCCTCCTGGAGCTCTCTTTCACCTCCCTTAAAATTAGTGCCCTGGTCGGACCGGAGCTCAGATGGCTTACCCCTTCGTGCGATGAAGCGGCGCAGGGCCATCAGAAAGGAATCCGAGTCCAGACTAGACAGAACATCCACGTGCACAGCGCGCGTCGTCAGGCATTTAAACAGTATGCCCCATCTCTTCTCGTGGCGACGGCCAACCTTCACTGTGAAAGGCCCGAAGCAGTCCATGCCCGTAGAGAAGAACGGGGTCTTCAGCAGCCGTAGTCTGGACTGTGGGAGGTCTGCCATCTTGGGAACGACTGGAGAGGCTCTCCACCTCTGGCAGTCCGGGCAGGAGTGCTGGTAGCGCTTAACAGCTTCACGGCCATGCAGAATCCAGTATTTGCGCCGCAGCTCTGCAAAAAGGCGCTCTGATCCGGGATGGCGAATGCTGTTGTCCACATCCTGGATGATGAGCTGGGTCACTTTATGCCGATGGTCCAGGACCACTGGGCTCTAGCTGGTCGCAGCGGCGGAGCCTTCCTCCAACCCGGATAAGTCTTACAGTCTCGTCATACTCTGGCGCTAGGGAGATTAGCCTACTGGTGGCAGCTACTGGCTTGCCGGTACTCAAGAGGCTGAGCTCCTCAGCGAAGCTGTCCTGCTGGGCTCGTCTCAATACTTCTCGCTCTGCTTCTTGGTAGTCATCAGCAGAAAGACTGACAGGGCTCACTAATGACCCAGAGCTGGATTGCGCAACAGCCTCTGTCAGCGCTCTGAATGAGGAAAACTGGTTGACATTTGGTAGCAGAGATGTCTGTACGCTTGTAGTAAGACAGCAGACAGTGGGTCTTCGCAGCTCAGCATAATTCTCTGTCTCCTCTGTGGCTGGCTGTGTGGGCCAAACTTCAGGTGTCTGTTGTAGGAAGGCAGGGCCCTGACTCCATCTGGTCTTACCAGCCAGTTCTAGCAGTGTTTTTCATTATGTCATCGGCTGGGTTGTGGACAGACTCCACATATCTCCAAGCCCGTACATCAGTCAGCTCCTGGATTTCAGCTACTCGTGTTCCAACAAATACCTTGTACCGACAGGAGTCGGACTGGAGCCATGTGAGTACTGTTGTGGAGTCTGTCCAGAAGACAACATTGCAGATATTCACATTAAGCTCTCTTTGCAGCAATGCAGCTAGCTGTGCAGCAGTCAGGGCAGCACACAACTCTAGTCTGGGTATTGACTGCGGCTTCTTTGGGGCCACTCTAGATCTGGCAGTCAGGAAAGACACTTCCACATGGCCGTGTGAGCTCTCCGTCCGCAGATAAGCCACTGAGCCATATGCCTTTTCTGACGCATCAGCAAAGATGTGTAGGTCTCTCTGGCTGTTTGAAGCGTCCATCTCAGGGCTCACGTAGCAGCGAGGCAGTAGGATCTGGGAAATATGCTGCAATTCTTCCTCCCAAGTCAGCCATGGCTGCAGCACATCTTCAGGCAGTGATGGGTCATTCCAGTCTCTCCGTTTGTCCCACAAGTGCTGCACCAGGACCTTGGCGCGCGTAGTGAAGGGAACTATAAATCCCAGGGGGTCGTACAGGCGTGCCAGGACTCGGTATATGTTTCGCATTGTGGGTGTGGGTTGCTCCAGCATACAGTATTTATATCTTAAGGTGTCTGAATTGCAGAGCCAACGCAGTCCCAAGGTGAGCTCCTGTGGGTCAGTGCCTGACTCGTTCAACCACAACTCACTGCTCTGAGATCTGGCTTCTTTGGGCAGGTGGCTGATGACCTCAGGGGTGTTACTGGCCCACTGGCATAGCTCAAATCCACCTGTAGCCAACAGTGACGTCAGTTTATCGACCAGGTGATGGGCTTCTTCTACAGAGGGCAGACTCTGCAGACAGTTGTCCACATAAAATGACTTCTGTAGACACTCGAACATCTTCACCTGACTGACCGTGGTCAAACACATGTTTCTGCAGCGCAAAAGTAGCACAGCAGGGGCTACATGTGGTGCCAAATGGAAGGACTTGCCATGTGTAGACGCTGGGTGGTTCCTCTGTCTTCAGGTCTCGCCACAGAAAGCGCAGCAATGGCTTGTCCTCTGGGAGCAGCCTCACCTGGTGAAACATGCCTTTGATATCACTGCTGACAGCAATGGCATGCTCTCTGAAGCGCAGCAGTACACCCAGCAGACCGGAACTTAAGGTGGGCCCAGGGCCTATCCACGTACAGGACCTCATTAGTAGTGCTGATGAGGCAGGATGTATCCTCAGCTGCAGGCTTTATGTTCACTTCATGCAGAGCTTGCAGATATTTCCCCTTACATTTGTGACATGTAATCTTCAGGCGGAACTGTGCAGTCTGGTGTGTGCGACCGCATCGCCAGCATCTTTTGTTGGTCTTGATCCACCGCTGTGCAAAGTTTGCACACTTATCTAGGAAGTGTTGCGTGTTAGAGCAGTAAGGGCAGTAGGCTGTCCTCTCTGGCTGCTTGGTGCTAGAGGGGGCCTTCTCTACTGCTGGTATGCTCTCAGGCTGTTCTGTAGTGTGCATGATGTTGGTGCTCTTGCCACTCTTATCGTCGCGGCGGCGCTCTGTCCTGGGTCCTGCTCTGCTCTTGTCTTCACCGTTTAGAGGCTCATACACCGTCTCTTGCATCTTCAGCTCGTAGTCAAGGCAGTCAGAAAAGTGCAAGAGGCTTGGGATTGTAACACGCATTGGGTACAGGAACCTTTTAAACTCAGCCTGTATATCATGACGCAGTTTGGACAGCAGCCGTGTCACATGGGAACCACAGTGAAGCTCAGTCTTTCCGCTGTCACCAAGTTGGTCTAACATCCCCACGAGTGCTCTCACTTTCAGAGCAAACCGCTTAAACCCACTGGTGTCACAACGTGCAATATTAGGGGCCTCCATTAAATCAGCTATTTTTCTGAGAGCTAGCTGGTGAGGCTGTCCATAATACTTAATCAGGCTTGCCATAGTGTCAGTGTAGGGCTGCAGTGAGTTAGTGTAGGAGTCTGCTATTAGCAGCGCCTCCTCATACTTCAGATGGTCCACCAGGATCTGGTATTTAAAGCGCTCTGTAGCATTCACAGGCAGTAAGTTCTCCAGAGCAACCTTGAGCCTGGCAAACTCTCTAGGATCACCTCTGGTGAATGTAGGGATTGTGGGTTTAGGCCCGCGGTACACCGTCTCATGGTGGTGGGAGGGTTGCAGCTCTTCGGGCAGCGATTCAAATCTTTGTGGGGTGTAGGGTACACAGTATTCTGGTGTCCGTACCCCGGGCGCTGGATGATGTGGCTCGGGGCAACTGGGAGACTCCTGCTGACGTGTCGTCCTAATGTCTCTCAGTGCTGTTATGAGCTCTGCCATAAGGTCCTGTGATGGTGACTGATAAATGTCGTCTGCTACTGGGGGTGGTGGCGGTGGCCAGTCGTCATCATCCGGAGGCAGAGTGTGGCCACCAACTTGCACAGGTGGGGAGATTGGCATGGGTCGGTATGCACCGCCATCCTGCTGTATGTGATGCTGCTGTTGGGGGGGGGGGGGGGGCTGGGGTAGGGAAAGGAGAATGGGCTGTCTGTTGCAGTGCTGGTAGGTCTGAAGGGGAAGCGCAGGAGTCAAGTCGCCTGTGCATGTCCATTACCTGTTGCTGCAGTCTCTGATTGTCTTCCCTCAGCTTATGAAGAGCTTCAAGGACCTCAGACGCTGTTTCTGGGGCAGGCCTCCATTGGGTAGAGGGACTCTGTATACTCAGACTGGCGTGGATTGGCAGCTGCCGCTCCCCTCATGACACTCCCGTCCTCATGCAGCAGTGGGGGTGAGATTCCTGGCGTGTCTATCCAGGAATCTCACCATGCTGTCATAAGGCTGCTGTTGCTCTGACAGGTTAGCCGCTTGACGAGGCAAACAAGAAGGCTGCTGCAGTGCTTGGAGAGGGATGTCATAGTCTTACATCCAGGCTGGTCGCCGGAGCTCTCGGCAGGGTCGGGCATCTACTGGGCGTGTATACTGATCCGAGAACATCTCTAAACAATCCCACGGTGACCAAACTGATCCGGCTCGAAGGACCAAATGTTTTGTTGATTAGAAGGACTGTAGATATATATATTGGTCTTTAAAAGGTTGTGGCCGCCAGGAGGCAATCGATCAGAATGCCGACAAGATGTTCCTTTTAGGTGTTTTATTGGAACAAATGTTCAAGTGTATGTGTGGTTCTGAAACAGAGATAAAGGAATACATCAGCAAAATGCAGACTATATAAATGTCAAATAATGATTATATGTCTAGCAAGTATATAATAAAAAAACACGATCAAGAAGTTACATTATAAATTTGTTATATATGACTTAAATGCAGTGTCATAATAAATGCTTATTACTAAGCAAATGAACTTAGACATGCTTTAGTACACTATATCTCTTCAATGATTAATTTGCTGCACATTAATTGCAATAATACACCACATGCTAAATTAAGCTGAACATATAATAATTATGAATTGCAGAATTCTTCTTTAACATCAACACTGTTAAACATTATGCAAGAACAACATACAATAGTTTCCAATTGAGACACGTAAGGCTTGCAAAGCAGCACCTCCGTTAATATGCAGCGTTCTAAACAAACATACATGCAGTACGAGGTAGAGCACGGCGCGGGACTGTTTTCTTCATCCCGCTCCCGCCCGCTCCCGGCGAATTTCTGACCATTACCGCCCGCAACGTGTGTGTTACACTCCCGCCCGCTCCCGCAATGTGTATGTCCACTCCCGCCCGCACCCGCAAAATTCTGAGAATTTATACCCGCACAATAATAGAGATGCATTGATGTTGTGTCTTCTCCCGTCCCGCATGATAAAACACGTCATTTTATAGGTTAATAGGGAGAAGATGCAGGCAAAGAAGGCAGGTGCTTGCTGCTGTTAGACGGGGAGGAAGGAGCAGAGGATGAGGGAGAGAGGAGAGGAAGAGAGGGGGAGGAAGGAGCCAAGGATGAGGGCGCGGGCGGACGGTGGACGGAGCCTTGGCTCGTTGCTCCCCCATCCTGGGAGGCTCAGACACGCTGGTGTCTGCTCATAGATGGGCTATACAATATATACTCAGTCAGTATATATGTATATCTATGGTTTCTGCTGGTGCGGGGGGATTCCAGGCTACATCCCGATCCCGCAGTGTTTTTTTTAGCCGCCCACTCCCGCCCGCAACAAAGTTAAAACCGCCCGTTCCCGCGAGATTTGCGTTGGGTCCCGCGGGACCCAGCGGGACCCAATCCCAATGCAGCCCTCAAGTGCGAGGCTGCGCCATTACACAACAACGACCAGCAACGTACCACGACATTATTGCAGCACAACAAACACAGTGCAACATTATTATGAGATAAAAACAAAAATCAGTATTACTTACTGGTAGTTGCACGCACACAAATCTAGGAACTCAGAAAGTACTGCAACACTATCTTCTTTTATCTATATAACCGCTCAGTCTTTCAACGCCAGCTCTCTCTTCCAAACTTTCCCGAAACTTAAGCAGTCTTCTTCAGCGAACAGAAGAGCACAGCGCCGCTCCTGATTGGCTGATTCTCAAGCAGCAGTTTACCTGCTTGAAGAGGCCGTCCTTCATCACACTCCTCCTCTCCCTGGTCCATGATAGGGTACAGGCTACTATAGGGAAATAATAGTAGGTGAAAAGAAAAATCTGTCTGATGATGAAAGTGGTTGTAAGCTTACTTTAATAATCAGACCTACAGTTACCACAGATCCATTAACACAAACAAAAACTAAGCTTGGGAGGGACATTACACAGGAGCAGGGCTAGAAGAGTGGCACGGGATGGCACCTGCCCCCCCTCTGAAATATGATTTAATCATATATAACCTAAGAGTTTGGTAAACTCATTTCAAGCACCGAAACAGTTTGTACCACACATCATAAGTTAAGGTTTATTTTCAAAAGAGATTTGAGGAATATCAAAAAGCCAACATCAACATTTCAGCTTTCACGCCAAATTATCTCTTTACACATTGTTCTAGAAAAAATTTGGCCATCACTGTACGGAAAGCCGAGTTTGTTCTTAACATTTTCATATGAAACACATGGGGATCAGTTATATGCAAATATCCTAAAAAGGTCAATGTAAGATGTGAAAATGCCCTTGGACCTCAATGCGTAAATCAGAATTATTTTTAAAAATTAAGTCAAAAGGTTTTTTTTAAAAAAAAGTCAGAATTCTGAAATAAAGTCAGAATTCTGAGATTAGAGACTGAATTATGTATTTTTTCTCAGAATTCTGACTTTATTTTCAGAATTCTGACTCTAAACTCAGAACTTAATAAAAAAATGTTCACGTGGCCCTAATCCTCTTCCGTAGAAAACAATAAAACAAACACATAACAGATCAAGTTTGAATAAAGAAAACAATTAAATAGATAAGGAAAATTAAAATAAATAATCCTACTTCACACAAAGGTTCAGGTTAGAGCTATCATTAAGTAGCAGGACAACAGGTAAGTAAGGAATTGTTATGGACAATATGTTTGATAGTCTTTCTGCAACCCTTGGACACTCCCACACCATATGAACAAAAGTACCCAATGAATTGGGAATGAGTGAAATGTAACATTCTGAGGCCTTCTGTCACTGTTTCAGTCCAAACTTCTCTGTACGATGCTATACATCATATTACCTTACTGTACATGAGAGTATTTATTGTTTACATTATTTTATTTATTCTTCATTTGCATTAAAAGCTGTTCTGAGGGTGTTTATTATTAATTAAGTAGCCATGTATATTTATGGTGTTCCATTTTTAGTTTTTTTCATTTTTGATATAGAACAATCCATATTCAGGCAGAGACTTAACGCTTCATCTTTAAGTCCCAAACCCTGCTTGAAGTGTATGGAGACTCGAGTGTGCCACTAGAATAATCAGATTTGTACGGTGTTAAATTATAATAATTGGATAAATAAACCCAGACCACGCTGACTGCCAGATGCATAAACCCTTTTTAGATGCCACAGTGCTTATACATCTTTGAAAAAAGAGAGCCTTATTTAAATTAAAGCTATCGCAAAATGAAATCGTAAATGTTAACGCAGGTAACAAATTAACTGTGAGGCAAAGTACAATAGACAAGAAGAACTAGAATGAGAAAACATTTAAAAAGTTCAAACCCCTTTTCAAAATCTATTTTGCTATTTGATCGACATTTAAAAAGAGAATAAGAAAAATGAATTATGAATTAGGCCATGATCATACTTGGCTTCTTTTTTGACAAGAAAATGTTGACTATATTATTTTTTAAATGTCAACTTTTCAGGTAACAATGCATTTTCTAGGGATTTAGCTTAGTAGGAGAATTTCTCAACCCATAAAGGAACACTGAATACCTAAAGGTACACTGTGTAGTGTTTTAAGTATTTTATTAGCTAAAATCAATGTCTTCATTCATAAATATGTCCTCATTGGTGTAAAATTACCTCTGCCAATGATCTGACATCCTCGTAAGCGAAGAATTTCTTATCCATATTTACATTGGACAGGCAAGTCCAAGGAGGCTTCCATGTCGTTCCGCCATTTTGAAAAACTATAATCGCTGAGAGGGACATAAAGCACTAGCCTACCTGTCTAGCTAATACACAACGCGTTTTTGTTCAGAGCCAGCGTCACATGACTGAAACCAACTGAAACGGAGAAGGAGATCAGTGAGAGGCGCTTCTCACTGCCCCGGCAAATTTGAAAGCCTGCACTGCACTTTAATTCATAATGGAGGATCATACACAGGAGAAGGAATCCTCATCACCAAAAAAAGTGAAAATTGGAAGACATGTTGTCATAGCTGCTTGGTACATAACGGCTACCGTCGTTGCAACACACATTTGTAAAAGCGAGCCGCTAGAGAGCACTATTCGTTTGAATGCAAAATACAATTTCACCGCTAGATGGGAGAAATTCCTACACAGTGTACCTTTAAGTTTATCTGAAAAATTGAAAATGACAAAATTTGGAGAAATCTAAATTAATTAAATTTACTGAATCAAGTCATAATAAATGTAAATATATGTAATTTTCAATAATCAAATTGCCATTAAACTTTGTATAAGTTTCTAATTATTCTGTCAGCACACTCCAGACTACATAGTAGTGAAGCCAAGGGTGTTAAGAGTAATATCCAATTGACTGATTTACTGACAATTGTTGATTTTCAAAAACATTCAACAGCGTACACTTCAGTAATAGTATTAAGGAGTAACATAGTCCACTACTTCCATCCTTGTGGAACAATTTAGTATAGGACTAAAATGTGTTGAAGGGTAACTACCGTTTTTTTCAACCTGGACCCTATTTTCCCATGTTTCTGCATCTATGTGACTGATGGGAACCACAATCTTTGAAATTAGTCCAGTATTAGGCGACTGTACTGTGATGATTGCAGCTGAAAACAGCCTGATATAAAAACTGTAAATAGTCTTCATAAACTGTATGTCGTGGTACTGTATTAGCTTGAATATATTCTGAATTTTTGACAATGCATTCTAAAATGCCTTCTGAACACTATTTTTCCTACATTATAAATAATACAACATTGTAAAGTCTTTTGTCTGGTAAACTTCTCCTCAATAACACTCTTTCTACACATCTTACAACTGACTTAGAGATTTCTGCCTTTCTCCCCAGTAGGGCTGCAACCAACGGTTATTTTTATAGTTGATTATTTTTTATTAATTGATACAGTCTAAAATGTCAGAAAATTGTGAAAAATATGTTTCCCAAAGCCCTATGACGTCCCCAAATGTCTTGTTTATTTATTTCACCTTTATTTTTTACAGCATTACAATGGCGGCCTGACAAGCAACAAAGCTTATAGTCCACTACTCAAAGATATTCAGTTTATTGTCACAGAGGAGTGAAGAAACTAGAAAATATTCATATTCACATTACCGAATCAGAGAATTGTTTTAATTTTTTTCATAAAACAATTACACAAACCGATTCATCATTATCAAAATAGTTGGCGATTAATTTAATAGTTGACAACTAATTGATTCATCTGTGCAGCTCTGCTCCCCAGCTTTGTTCTTTGTAGGATTGTACAGATTGGGATGAGTCTGTAAAAATATTTAAATTCACTGACGGTAACTACAATGGTTGGGTTGGTATTTAACAGGAACCAACGAATCAGCACATATGAAGGAGGACTATAATCTTATTATATGCTTGTGCAGAATAAAAACATTGAACCTGAAGGGGCCCTGTGGAGTTTTCTTGTAAACCTTCAGTGATGTCTACATTCAATGGTTTTCACCAAAACACATTAAACCTGGATGTAAAGAAGGGGAAGCTGCCACCTGCTGGTAGAAATAGTTTGTCACACAATAAACTATCCTGGACAAAAAAAAAACTATTCTAATTCCATATAATATAATATAATATAATATAATAATACTGTACTATTCTACCTGGGCTTTGATTAGTGTGTTAGCATTGGGGGAAACTATGTTTTTTTTCAACAACAAAACATATATAGTATAGTATTATGGTATAGACAATAGGGCAGTAAGGATAAGCTCAAAAGATTGATAGGAAAGGGAATGGGACCTTATTCTGGGAACAACAGGAGATATGGGTACAGAACACACAGAAAGCGGTTGTGGAATATTTAAAGAAGATAGGAATAGAATATAGCCTAGTGAGTTTTTATTGTTTGTTTGATTGTCTTTAATTATTATTAATGCTTTAATATATCTATTACTTTGTTTTCCTTATGATGTAAAGTAATAATGTATTAAATACTCCCGTACAATAGGTGGCAGCATGCACCTTATAAGTAATGGTTGCAACCCGCCATAACATAAAAAGAAGAAGATGAAGCAAAAAGCTGTCTGTTTTACCTTTCAGGCTTGCCGTATGTTTTGCAACATTTAGCGCCAAGTTTAATACTAACCATTGAAACTAGCAGGAATTAAGCTAAACCTAGGGGAAACTGCACTTGTATGTCAAACTAATGTTTTCATAAATTGTCTATGGGACTAACATCTCATCTCCTTAGTTGACTATATTAACTCGCTGGCTATTCTTATCTGTAATGTCAGGGGCCTAGAGTTAACGTTAGTGTTTTACGAAGGAAGAGCATAACAGGAGCACAGGCATGAGAGCGCCTTTACTATGGAAATGAAACAAGCAGAGCCGCTAACGCTAACTTTTTCTGGGTAACTAGCTCTTAATACGTCCATGGTAACTAGGGGGGAGTTAGCGTGAAATGCTAGCAACACGGGCAGCTGAGGAGTCTCAACATAACAGCCGAGGAAACAAGGAAAATGGTAAGCGAGCTTTTTGTTATTGTTATTTACTTCCTTTGTGCTACAGACTGCATTCGGGTGTTGACTAACAATAGTGGTGCAATATAGCTAACTAAGTACACACATACTCAAGTAACGTTACTGTACTTGTAACGTTACTTTCCTTGAGTCTTTTCTTTTCATGTCACTTTCTACTTTTTACTCCACTACATTCATCTGAGAGTTTTAGTTACTTTACAAATTAAGATTATGCACACAAAAAAACGTTTGTGTGAATACGATGTTCTAATATACATTAAACTACCCAACAATATACAGGCCTACATGTCTAGCTAGACCATTAAACATTTAGTTGATTGACAGAACTGTTTTGATCGTTTCCAGTTTCTATTTTTTCTTGACGATGCTTACATTCATTTACTTGTAGTAGAGTATGTTTACAGTGTGGTATTAATAATTTTACTTAAGTAAAGAATCTGAATACTTCTTCCACCACTGACTACCAATTTGAACTAACATTACTCTCTTTGTATGAAATCATAATCCCAGAGAAGGAGTCTTGCTCCCAGTCAGGTTGCTAAACGGAAGCAAGGAGATTCCTGTGAAGATGATGACTGGACATGTAGAACTGTAAGTAAATGAACATGACTATCATACATTCAAAGCTCTTACCTTCAGAGTTGACTGCAAAACAACCCTATTGTTGCGTCCTCTGTGTGGAGAGACCCACACGCCAAACCCTGTCAAACTGTCAAAACATTTGGCCGTTTAGCTTTCTTGTTTATTGGATCATGACCTTCCTTAACATGTCTTTCCACATCCTCTTGACTTAAAGAAACCACTCTTTGATTCAGCATCACCTGAGTCACTTAGCAGTGTTTCTTTTTAGAAAGAGTAACTTTTAGAACTGAAAAGGGACAGTTCACCCCAAAATCAAAAATAAATATTTTCCTCTTACCTGTAGTTATTAGTTTAAACCATAGGTCCTTAGCTGAAAGAGACCCCCTAATATTGTATGAAATGGAGTTGCATTTTAAACTGGGCCTACAATATATTCGTATATTTAAATACATGTTTTAATGTTAAACATACATGTAGCACAGCGAATCTTTAAAGGTGCCCTGCCACACAAAACCATTTTTACTTGCATTTTTTGAAATATCTTAGGTCCATATGTGTTTGTGTTATGTCGTGAATGTGAAGATGAACTGCTACCTCCTCTGTCAGCTCTAGCCACTGAAAAGAAATAAGCGGAGAAATCAGGCCAATTACAAAAGCTGGTCAGTCTGACGTGGTGTTGCCTGAGCTCATTACTATTCATGAGCTCGCCCAGTTGCGCTGGGTAAAGGATGCTGATAGCCAGGCGCTCATTGGCTAGCTGTTAGCCAATCAGAGTCAAGCAGCTTAGCTCGTTGAATATTAATGAGAACTGGCACAAATCGAGCTGAGTCTTCCGGCAGGCTTTCTATACAATGCTAGAATGGCTTGAAACAAGGTAACCAAGGCATTTTTTCCACACAAAAAAATGTTACAGAGTCCATGGTAGAACTTCAGACATTACCACAAAGTAATGAAATACGTGTGGCAAGGCACCTTTTAAGCTTAACTGTATCTGTGAATGGCTACCTTAGTAGCTACCTTATCTACAGGTTGATAAGCCTGTCATAAATGTTGTGTAAATTTAAAAACAAATCACAAATAGGCTGATTTATCTTTGTTTATAATATGTTGTACTTATGTTTATGTATATTCTCAGACATATTCACTTTTGAACTTAAACAAAAAAAGTACCCCCCTTGTGTAAGATCTCTGGTCTAGACAGTTTTGGTGTGAGTTGCCCAGTGTTGGAGATATCGGCCATAGAGATGTCTGCCTTCTCTCCGATATATTGGAACTAGATGGAACTCTGCTTTTGATGCTACCGGGGGTGTATGTGCTACTCCATGAGTATCTTCATACGGCACAGTGATACAGTTGGCATGTGTCATTCGGTAGAAAGAAAATAGTTTCTACATGTAACTGCTGACAGCCAGATCTGTGGATTTTCTTGAGTAACCAGGTCATGATTTCTAGAAAGAGACATTGCTGTTGAGTTTTTCAAACATATTTTTTTGGCGATTTGAGCATCACAAGCCGAGTGCCATCTAGTTCCATTATATTGGAGAGAAAGCAGACATCTCTATTGCCGATATCTCTAATCTGGATTGATAAATAGCACTACAGGTAAAAAAAATTATTTTTGGTTTTGGGGTGCACTGTCCCTTCAAGCACTTAATGATCTAACGTGTGGTGGTATATGTCATTTATGGATAAGCAAGTCACTAGCAGATAGATGTCACCCATGGCCTTTCCCCTGTCCTGTGCATAAGCACAACAGCATCTGTTGCTGTTCACAATAAAATGTCCAATTTTTATATTGCAATTGTGCAAAATTCCCAAACTGACATCCCTTAAAGAAACCTTTGCAACCCAAAGAATATTACTAAATGTTTTTTTTTTTTTTCATTTGTTTGTATGTTTGTTTGTTTGTGTATGCACCATTCACCAAGGCAACTTCCACATAAGTGTACTTTTTGTGGCAATAAAACCTTTTCTGATTCTAATAATAAGCTATAAGGGAAAACTGTACTATTTAGTGAGTGATAACCCAAAATGAATAATTATAGTTGTCGGTGAGCATTTGTTCGGTTGGCATTGAAAAGTGTGTAATGCTTTTTTCACAGGAGAAAAGAAGAAAAGGTGACAAGGAGGTGCGAGAAAGTCATATTTCTCCCTTCAGAAAGCCTCTGACACAGCTGAACATCCGGCCTGCATGTATGGACGGTGACAAACATGTAAGAGTTGTTAAGTACTCCCAAATTGAATCTATGCGTACGTTTTGTGTGTGAATACAGCAGTGGTTGCAACCTGATGCCATGACAAGGCTCACTCGTTTAAAATCCTTTCTACAGGAGGCATTTATACGAAGCATCCTCTCCAAGCCATTCAAAATTCCTATTCCAAATTACACAGGTAACTGTATTCGTGTTATTATGGTTTCTCTTTCATGTCTAGTACAATTGCTAAAGATTGACTTAAACTGCTCTCTTGAATGAATTACCCACAGGCGCACTGGGAATCAGGGCACTCGGTCTAAAGCGTGCAGGAGTAAGGAAAGCACTTCACGATCCCTTCGCAGAAGATGCTTTGGTTCTTTATGAGCCTCCAACTCTGAGCGCTCACGACCTGATCAAAGCTGACAAGTAGGTTCAAAACACATGGCACCCTTCCTCCATTAAATAATCTTTTACTTGATCTCCAGTAAAAACGGTTATTTTTTTTGTTAAAGCTGCACTAGACATGTTTGTATGTTAGACACTGTTGTAGTCAAGACCACCTAAACCGAGACCAAGTCATCACCAAGACCAGAGTTTGTTGAGACTGTGTCAAGACCAAGACCAGACCAGTGCCAGACAGCCAGACCTGCTCCGGTCTCCCTACATTCACTTTCTTGGCAGTGTGTGTTAAGTGGAGAAGGTGTTAACAGTAACACATTTTAAATTAGAAATTAGTCAAGTCATTGGTTGCAATTCAAGCAGGAAGTTTTACATCCAATCACAGTAATGACGTTAACACATACATCAGACCATGCACAGGCAATTTAGTGATATCCCTGCAGAGTCCTCTTTACCTGAGACTGATAAGACTCATAAAAATGCAGTCGATTCCGAGACGAGACCTTTAAGTACTACAACACTGATGTTAGGTGCGTCAAATAGGAGCAGGTGAATCATGGAAAACAGTATTTTCAGCCAGACACAGTTCAGAGCTCACAGAGCGTTTGTATTATGAGTCCTCACTTTCTGCGTGGAGATTAGGGCTGCACGATATGAGGAAAATATGCGATGACGTTGAATATCGCGGTAACGATATTACTTGGTATAAAAGATATGAAAGTGTACTCAGTTCTTTCAGTATTCTGCTAAAATACAACAAATTGTCTGTTGAATTCAGAACGTATGAAAGTAAGTCATCTCCAACATTCTTGTGTTGAACAAATTGAACATTGAATTGAATACATAGTGCACCGCTAATAAAAAAATTACACATTAGAAAGGGCAGTTTTCTCTCTGAGTGTCTTTCGCGATATGTCACAGCCTTTTGCTGTGTTTTTATTGCGCCAGTTGATATTGCAATGGCAATTAGAAAACAATATATTGTGCAGCCCTACTGGAGAGTGACTATACATAAACTGCAGTACAATTTGAGAAAGTTTTGTTAATTATTATTTAGTAAGTGCATTCCTCTTAAACCTTTAATTCTGCTTTTTTTTATATATATATATATATATATATATATATATATACACATACATATATATATATATATATATATATATATATATATATATATATATATATATACATACATACATATACGTATATGTATATACACAGTGCCTTGCGAAAGTATTCGGCCCCCTTGAACTTTTCGACCTCTTGCCACATTTCAGGCTTCAAACATAAAGATATAAAACTGTAATTTTTTGTGAAGAATTTTATTGGATATTTCAAACAGTTTTAACAGATAAAACACTGAAAAATTGGGCGTGCAAAATTATTCAGCCCCCTTAAGTTAATACTTTGTAGCGCCACCTTTTGCTGCGATTACAGCTGTAAGTCATTGGGGTATGTCTCTATCAGTTTTGCACATCGAGAGACTGAAATTTTTGCCCATTCCTCCTTGCAAAACAGCTTGAGCTCAGTGAGGTTGGATGGAGAGCGTTTGTGAACAGCAGTTTTCAGTTCTTTCCACAGATTCTCGATTGGATTCAGGTCTGGACTTTGACTTGGCCATTCTAACACCTGGATATGTTTATTTGTGAACCATTCCATTGTAGATTTTGCTTTATGTTTTGGATCATTGTCTTGTTGGAAGACAAATCTCCGTCCCAGTCTCAGGTCTTTTGCAGACTCCATCAGGTTTTCTTCCAGAATGGTCCTGTATTTGGCTCCATCCATCTTCCCATCAATTTTAACCATCTTCCCTGTCCCCACTGAAGAAAAGCAGGCCCAAACCATGATGCTGCCACCACCATGTTTGACAGTGGGGATGGTGTGTTCAGGGTGATGAGCTGTGTTGCTTTTACGCCAAACATAACGTTTTGCATTGTTGCCAAAAAGTTAGATTTTGGTTTCGTCTGATCAGAGCACCTTCTTCCACATGTTTGGTGTGTCTCCCAGGTGGCTTGTGGCAAACTTTAAACTACACTTGTTATGGATATCTTTAAGAAATGGCTTTCTTCTTGCCACTCTTCCATAAAGGCCAGATTTGTGCAGTATATGACTGATTGTTGTGCTATGGACAGAGTCTCCCACCTAGATCTCTGCAGTTCATCCAGAGTGATCATGGGCCTCTTGGCTGCATCTCTGATCAGTCTTCTCCTTGTATGAGCTGAAAGTTTAGAGGGACGGCCGGGTCTTCGTAGATTTGCAGTGGTCTGATACTCCTTCCATTTCAATATTATCGCTTGCACAGTGCTCCTTGGGATGTTTAAAGCTTGGGAAATCTTTTTGTATCCAAATCCGGCTTTAAACTTCTCCACAACAGTATCTCGGACTTGCCTGGTGTGTTCCTTGTTCTTCATGATGCTCTCTGCTCTTTAAATGGACCTCTGAGACTATCACAGAGCAGGTGCATTTATACGGAGACTTGATTACACACAGGTGGATTTTATTTTTCATCATTAGTCATTTAGGTCAACATTGGATCATTCAGAGATCCTCACTGAACTTCTGGAGAGAGTTTGCTGCACTGAAAGTAAAGGGGCTGAATAATTTTGCACGTCCAATTTTTCAGTTTTTTTATCTGTTAAAGTTTGAAATATCCAATAAATTTCGTTCCACCCTATCCATGATTGTGTCCCACTTGTTGTTGATTCTTCACAAAAAATTACAGTTTTATATCTTTATGTTTGAAGCCTGAAATGTGGCAAAAGGTCGAAAAGTTCAAGGGGGCCGAATACTTTCGCAAGGCACTGTGTGTATATATATATATATATATATATATATATATATATATATATATATATATATATATATATATATATATATATATATACTTTGTCTTGTGCAGCTTTAAGAAAACACTTCATAGCTTTTACTGGCCATTGATGGGAGTGATTGTAATAAAAAGAAATGCGTGCCTTCTTTGTCTTGTCCAGAGAAAAACTACCAGTCCATGTTGTTGTGGATCCAGTTTTAGGAAAAGTGCTCAGACCCCATCAGAGAGAGGTAAACCCAAGAACCTTTTTTTTCTATCAATAGTATCTCTATTTCTGTTGCATTTATCATAACCATAGTGTTAAATAGTAGAGATGTAGAATTTTATATTAATGAAGTAGCCTTACATTGTTTCTCATTAGAAACGTAAAAATAAACTGAGAAGTAGACCTTGGAACCAGTACAGCGACAAAACAAACTTCAGTAAAGGTCCGATTTCCTTGAGCTTTCAATCACTTATCACAGTCTTCATCTGTAAGATGTGAGGTGGACCACGAGAAGCAATCGAAATATCCGGGGTGCGATTTGTGAAGAAAAAATACTTTCACCCAGGAAACGCTCGTTTGATCCTTGGGAGTGTTTTAACCCAAATCCGATCTTTTTCCTAAACTTAACTAGTCATTTTAGTGCCTAATTTCTACTGTCATCGCCGCATGACGCTCACTTTTTCTGGCTAAACTCCACTACCACGGCCCCTGAAAGGACAGTCATCTGATGGTGCCTGTAGCCGGCTCACAGTCACCTATTGGCGGCTAAACAACTGCCGCTGGTAGCCGGCGTCCCGGAGCTCTGTAGCAGCTAAATACAACCAGCAACTGCTGCTCAGATTTTATCGTTCTATGGCACTATAGAATGTTCACGTTACAGCGCTTTACTGAGTTTAAAATACTTCTATTTTAGGTATATAATATACATGGTCTAATGGTGAAGTAGCTTTCATCACTTTGAGGTGGGGGGGGGGGGGTACATTTTGTCCCCACCGGGGATACAAATAATTCAGCAGAGGCAGGGATATGTAGACCAGGAAGGGGGAAATCCCATGCATCCCCCCTGGAAAATCGCACCCTGGAAATATCCAGAAAAGGCGAGTTAGTTGATCGGTAACTAGATTTTTTTTCTTCTACTTTTTGATTAAAAATGGATGTCTTTAATTTCTTGAGGGGGTGAAGTTCCTGTGGGAGTGTGTGACGGGACGACGCATCCCCGGATCGTACGGCTGCATCATGGCTGACGAGATGGGCCTGGGGAAGACTCTGCAGTGTATCGCCCTCATGTGGACCTTGCTACGCCAAAGCCCCGACGCTAAGCCAGAGATAGACAAGGTCATTGTGGTTTCACCTTCCAGTCTGGTTCGCAACTGGTACAACGAAGTAGGAAAGTGGCTGGGAGGACGCGTCTCCCCGCTGGCCATCGACGGAGGTTCAAAGGATGAGATCGATAGACAACTAGGTATTTTACCTTTCCCCTCTATCTCATGAATATCCACAGAAAAGTTCATGGAAATACGGTGACTTTTATGTCTTTTTTTTTTTTCTTTTTTTTATGCGTTTTCAAATCGCATCAAATTATACTGTGGATAACAGTTATCTAAAACACAGAACACTAGAAATATTGTCGTTTGATACCTTGTCATAGGGCTGGGCGATATATCGATATCGGGATATGAGACTAGATATCGTCTTAGATTTTGGATATCGTAATATGGCATAAGTGTTGTCTTTTACTGCTTATAAAGGCTGCATTACAGTAAAGTGATGTACTTTTCTGAACTTACCAGACTCTTCTAGCTGTTCTATTATTTGCCTTTTCCCCAGTTAGACATTATGTCCACATTAGTGATGATTATTTATCTAAAATCTAAGTGTGATGATATTTTGTTAAAGCACCAATTGTCAACCCTAGAATATCGCCGCAATATCGATATCGAGGTATTTGGTCAAGAATATCGTGATATCTGATTGTCTCCATATCGCCCAGCCCTACCTTGTCATCAGAATCCAATATGACTTTATTGTCATTGCGGGCCCTATTTTAACGATCTAAGCGCACTAGATCGTTAAAATCAACGATCCTTGATTTTATAAATCAACAACAATTAGATTGTTGTTGATTGACAAAGTGCCTGGCGCATAAAGTGCCTGGCGCAGGTGCGTTTAGGGCGTGTACGAATCCACTTTTGCTAGTTTGACGGCGGAAAAAAAGGGTCCAGGCGCACGGTTCAAAAAGGTTGTACTTAGTGTCTTCATTCATTCATAGGTGTGTTTTGGGCGTAACATGCAATAAACCAATCAGGGTGTCATCTCCCATTCCCTTTAAAAGCCAGGCGTGTTTGTACTTAGCGCATTGCTATTATGATGGTGGATTTGCAGTTTAATATTTTTATTTTTAATCTTCTGCATGTTTGTGTGCTGCTGCGCGTCCCTGTGTGTGTGTGTGTGTGTAACAAGCATAGTGTGCGTGCGCTGTGGACGAGCCTAGGCGTTTTTGACTAATATGCTGTTAAAATAACACTGAAATGCTGCGTTATTGACTTTCGACCAGGTTTTTCTTGGTCAATGGCGCGATCACTTCCCGCTGCCTCAAGATAGCAATACGCAAAGAATGCACCAGAACACACCTACCTGTAAGACCAGCACGCCCATGGGCGCACAGATGGGCGCACAGATGGGCGCAGGTGCAGTCGCTATTTAAACGACGCAGATTTCTGGACGGGAAATTGACAACTGCGTCGGTCTTAAACTAGCAAAGACACTTGCGTCGGGCTTTGCACTGCGCTGCGCCACGCTGTGCCGCTCTGCGCCGGGTGCAAGATAAGGCCATGTATGTAAAAACAATGATATGAAAAGTGCTACTCTATTGTGCAAACATAAAAACACACACACTGACGACGGGTGCTACCAGTTGAATAGAATAGTCTTTATTGTCATTGTACATGTACAACGAAATTGGATGCAGTCCTCTCGCAAAACATCAGTAAAAGTGCAAAGCAGGAAAATAAATATCCATATGTATATACATAAGAGTCTCTAAAGTCACTATAAACACATATAAAGAAATGTATTTACAAGAGGTTATTTGTTTAAAAAGGAAAACTAAAACGCAAAACAGGCATACCACACAAACAAGGCATTCACTGCACGATTCATCCTTAAACTCAAAACTCAATTTGCATTAAGTTCAGTTATGGCTCTTGGATGTTTTTCAGTCGGTTTGTTATAATATTGCCGTTGTAATATTGTACCATGTCAGTTACATTTGGCCGGTTATCCACTAAAATTAGACTAATACTAGAAAATGCAGGGTACTTGTTAGGGCTGCACGATATTAGGAAAATATTGGACAACGTTGTTGAATATCGCAGTAACGTACCCAGTTCTGCATTTCTGCTGCTTTCAGTATTCTGTGACAGTATTTCAGTATTCGGCAACAAAATACAACAAATTGTTTGTTGAATTAAAAATAAATGAAAGGAAATAATTTCCAACATTCTTTTATTGAACAAATTCAACATTAAATTGAATATAAAAGGCACCACTAAAACAAGAATGACAGATACATTATAAAGTGCTATTTTCTACTGCTATTTTCTTTCAACTAATACAGAAAGTGTCTTCTGCACTATCTTGCAGCCTGTTGCGATGTGTACAGTATATTGCGCCAATTGAAATCGCGATTTTAATAGTGTTGATTTGTTTTACGTTGCACTTTCCCATAATGTAAAATATATCTTTATGAAAATATTGAGAGTTTATTAGTAGTAGTTAGTAGTTAAGTGGTTTGTTTTCTGTGATTTCTAGTGAACTTTATCTCGCAGTATGGTTTGAGAGTACCAACCCCAATCCTGATCATTTCTTATGAGACATTTCGACTGCACGCTGGGGTTCTGCACAAGGGCAAAGTCGGACTTGT
The DNA here is from genome assembly GCA_023566125.1 of Zingel zingel. NCBI lineage: Eukaryota > Metazoa > Chordata > Actinopteri > Perciformes > Percidae > Zingel > Zingel zingel. The sequence continues at coordinate 6,717,615 of CM042322.1, forward strand.
CATCTGTGATGAGGTATTTCATCCCATCCATTAAAATTCCGAGTTGTCAGTTGACACGATGATGTAACATCAGTTGTGTTTTGCTGTAGGGTCATCGGCTGAAGAACTCCGACAACCAGACATACCAGGCCCTAAATGCCATGAGTGCCCAGAGGAGAGTGCTGATATCGGGCACTCCCATCCAGAATGACCTGCTGGAGTACTTCAGCTTGGTGCACTTTGTTAATGCTGGGATCCTTGGTAAGTAGCTCCACACACACACACACACACACACACACACACACACACACAAAAGAGCTACACCAAAATGTGGGTTATTTCTGCTGTTTTTCAACTGCTCCTCCAATAACCAGTCCATCAAGCTCCTAACGTTTGCGGACGACACCACCCTCATTGCCCCAAGGCAGAGTCCACATAAGTGTACTTTTTGTGGCAATAAAACCTTTTTCTGAGTCTGATTTGTCCTAATCCCCTTTGTCTTTTCCACCTCGACGGCAGGTACAGCCCAGGAGTTTAAAAAGCGATTTGAGCTACCCATCCTCAAGGGTCGAGATGCAGATGCCAGTGATAAGGACCGACAGATGGGAGAGGAGAAACTCAAGGAGCTGATCACCATTGTCAACAGGTGAGCTCAAAGCACATATGCAGGGTCTTTCAGCTTATTCCAATTTCTAAAAGAAAGGCATTCCTATTTTTGCTTTCTTTTTCTGGCTTATATGTTTTATCCTATTTCATATTATTTTTAACACTTTATATACACCAAAAACAAACAAACAAGAGGAAAAAAAACAGCTAGGGCAATAAACACCTAAAGGACAATTAATGCTTCTCTGTTAAATCGATGCCGTGGCTACGTAGGTTGTAGTCTATATCCATGATCTTCCACTTCCGGGATTGCCCCGTTGCCACCGGATATTCCGCCGTATGTCCTTTTTTTAGACCGAATTTCTATTGCATAACGCGTCCTTTGTGTTGGCGTTCTAAACTCTGGTGGATTCATGAGGACTATGGTTAACTGCTCCTCAGATCACTGCAGGGTAAATCCAGACAGCTAGCTAGACTATCTGGCTATCGAGACTACGTACGTGGAGATACCGACCCTACGCCGTAGCCTGACGTGCACCTCTCGGAAAATGTAACTACACGTCGTGGCGACGCAGATCTTGTATGCCATGTCTCCATACTCGTGCACCAGAGTGCCCGTGAGAAATGTGCTTTGCATTAATTAATGATTTTAATCTTAATTATGGAGCAACTTCAGAATCCATGCAGGAGGGCCTCACAACGTTAAGCAGGCCAGTCAACGTTAAGTAAACAATAGAATTTTGTTACATTTAAAAAAAAAATTAAAAAAAATAAAAACCTGTACAGTGTGAGAAGGAAGAGGAGCTAGTCTATGCTATCTGCTTGTGGATTTTGGTGTCACAGGTGGTATTGACTACATCAGCTTCGCCCTTAACCCAAACAGCTCTTATAGGGCGAAGCCTATACGAAATAGAATTTTAACTCCAGATTCTATGAGTGTAGGCATAGCCCTTTAAGGTCCAGGCCACCTGCTTCACTAACTGAAGAAAAATGCTGATGTTGGGAGCAGATCTCTGGTCTCGCAGCTGGGGAGGGATAAACCACGCGCACCAACGCACAAGGATAAACTTCAGGCCACTTACGTAGGCTACAGCGAAAGCTCCGCATGGAGCCTCCACAGAACTATAAATCAGACTTAAGCCCGCATAATCTTTTGACCGAGGCCACGGACATTAAGCTAAGTGGAGCAACATTGTCCCTAGGTACCGTAAAGCAGAATGAACTGTATTACATAAGCAGTGACGTAATGAATAGTCCAAAACAAAACAACATAGAACACGAAGACAACACAGACCAAGAAATGCACACATGCTTGGAACTCGTACTTCAAATGTTTCCCAATTTCAAATGATGTCCCCAAAAGGAAACTTTGTCAACATCTGTTTCATCTAAATAGGTACGTTTCTCTGTTTGTTCATCTCACTTCAATTGAATTGCCTATTGCTTTATTGCCAAGCAGACAAACTGACCAACACATATATAATAATAATAGATCTATACTTGGTGTCTGTGTATCCCTACAGTATTGCCATGGAAAATATCGCGATACTATGCTGTATCCAATTTTTCCCCCACCCCTAATGCACATAGTATTTTTCTTATAGGTCAATGTTACATACCACATTGGTAGCACTGCATATTACGGCACAGTGATAAGATGGTAATAGTGGGGTAACAGTGAGATAATAAAGAGGTAATATATAGGTAATAACATGTAATTACCAAAGTAATAACGTAGTAATACATTACAGTAATAAGACGTAATACTGGGGTGATAAGGTAACAGATGTAATAACATGCAATTGCCAATGTAATAAGTAAGAAAGGGTTCGACAATAACCATATGTATATCTAGGTAATGGTAATATAGTTATATTTATATTGTAATAACATGGTAATAATGGTGTAATATATGTTGATGTTTTCACAGTATTATAGGCTACTATCAGCATAATACCTTCCAAATTAGATAAAACTTCTTGGAATTTAAAATTGGTAATTACCATATTATAATGCTGAAATTCATCCACCCTTTATGTTCCAAACATTTCCCATTTGTATCAAAATCAGCCATTTGTGTTTTGTTCAGTAAATAATTAATTGATGGATATCAGTATAAACATGTTCATACATGGCATTCCTTTGTTCATACATGGCATTCCTTTGGAATTTTAAATACAAGGCATCAATACTATAAAATGTGTATGTATCAAATATTATCTTGAAATAAAATAGAAACAGGCAGTTTTGCATTTTGCGGCACTGATTCATGGTTGTTACACAGAAACTACCAGAAGCTTTTCCAGGTAATATCTACACATCTGTTATTCTAATATTACAATGTAATACAATAGAAACAGGCAGTTTTTGCATTTTGCGGCCCTGATTCATGGTTGTTACACAGAAACTTCCAAAAGCGTTTCCAGGTAAGAAGTCACAAGATTAAACATTAACATAAATTATTACCTTGAAACAAAAGGGAAATGTTTGGAACGTAAAGGGTGGATGAATTTCAGCATTATAATATGGTAATTACCAATTTTAAACTCCAAGAAGTTTTATTTAATTTGGAAGGTATTATGCTGATAGTAGCCTATAATACTGTGAAAACATCAACATATATTACCCCATTATTACCATGTTATTACAATATAAATATAACTATATTACCATTACCTAGATATACATATGGTTATTGTCGAACCCTTTCTTACGTATTACATTGGTAATTGCATGTTATTACATCTGTTACATTATCACCCCAGTATTACGTCTTATTACTGTGATGTATTACTACTTTATTACTTTGTTATTACCTATATATTACCTCTTTATTATCTCACTGTTACCCCACTATTACCATCTTATCACTGTACCGTAATAAAGATCATAAAAAAAGACTGCACACAATTGGAGTCATTTATTGAATAAAATATAAAACCTAAATTCTCCAAACAAATCTCATATTTTGTGTTTTGCATCATGTTTATTGTTTGACATACAGGTTAAACAGCCTTCTGTAACACTGTCCATGTTCTGCATCAACAGGTGCCTGATACGGAGAACATCTGATATCTTGTCCAAGTACCTTCCTGTGAAAATCGAGCAGGTTGTGTGTTGTAGGTAGGTTGATTCATTTGGTTTCTGTTGAGAGAGATTGACGCAAAATAGATACTTTTTAATCCCTTACTTTGACTAGAAACCTATTTTTCAACCCAGAAACCCTTTTAGTTTTTTTACCAACTTAAGCCAAATTTCTTATTACATTATTCTCATACATTAGTTTAATAAGGCTGTCTCAAGACACACATTTTAAATTTAACTTGAGCTCGATTTGTATCAGGAAGTATGGCTACAGACTAGGGCTGAAAGAAAATCGAAATCAAGATTTGAAAGAATGCGATTAGCTAATCGTTAAGACCGCGATTAATTGAATGTGCAATGTTTAGTTTAATGCTTGGTGTTAACATTTGGTTTAACATTTTTTAATTCCTCTTTTTAATATTATATTTACTGTTTTTCATACGCTACATGCTGGAATAATGTTACATATCACAGATTGTTTACAGAAATGTCCTATTTTCAGTGGATTTTTCATTTATTTTGTATAACTTTATTTAACATATTAGAAGGTGCAACATGTACAGTATATGCTGCTGTTGAACTGAGACATAGCAGACATTTCAGTTTACAGGAAAGTACTTTTATTTTTTTATTGGAATTGTTTTTTATTATAACTAGCTTTTGTGATAAATGTTCAGTGTTTGACTGTTCAATGTCCCATGCTTATTGCTGGCAAGTCATATCTATGATCTCATTGTTGCATAAGAATATAGAGCAGTTTTGATGGTGTCTCATGTTATAATACTCCATGACACGTTTTATCTGTTACATAGTAAATATTGAAATTTTTTATCGACTCATAATCACAATATCTGGCGATTATTAGATTTTTCCCCCCAAATCGTTCAGCCCTACTACAGACCCATCTCAGCCAGTTCTCAAAAAGTATTTAGCATCAAGATATACAACTGTACTCTCAATGTAACACTTTGTGATAGAATGTAATCTTTTTTTATATGATATTGAACAATTTCATTTGACATAATGACTTGTTTCCCTGTAGGCTGACTCCTCTGCAGTCAGAGCTCTATAAACTCTTCCTGAGGCAGGCAAAACCCATCGAGACATTACAAGAGGGTAAAATAAGTGTCTCCTCCCTGTCTTCCATCACATCCCTTAAGAAACTGTGCAATCGTAAGTGCTTAAGCCAAATCTAACTCATTCTGTAAAATGTTGCATGTGTGAACATTATTGGGATCACACAGAGAGTCTTCTCACTTTTTGAAGCAGTTGCAAAGTTTACTCAACTACCAAATAGCCAAATGTAAAAGTAAAGACAGGGGAAACCAAGGCTGTGGATGTCTAACTATGCATGTCTTTTATGCATGTTGGAATGTAACTAATCGAGTACTGTACTTCAGTCCAAATGTTGAGGTACTTGTACTTTACTTGAGTCTTTTCTTTTCGTGCCACTTTCTACTTCTACTCCGCTACATTTCAGAGAGAAATATAACACTTTTTACTCCACTACATTCATCTGACAGCTTTAGTTACTAGTTACTTTACACATTCGGCTTTTGTGAACAAACATGTAGTTTATAAAATGTGATGTTTTTTATAAATTAAACTACCCAACAAACAGGCCTACAAGTCCAGCTGAAATGATTAGACCACCGTTTCCAGTTTCTAAAATGGGAGGATTTTTCTGTATTGAGTACTTTTACTTTTATATTTTAAGTACATTTCCTTAATGATACTTACATACTTTTACTTAAGTAACATTTTCAATGCAGGACTTTTACTTATTTTTACAGTGTGGTATAAGTATTTTTACGTAAAGGTCCCATGACATGCTGCTTTTTGGATACTTTTATATAGGCCTTAGTGGTCCCCTAATACTGTATCTGAAGTCTCTTTTATATAGGCCTTAGTGGTCCCCTAATACTGTATCTGAAGTCTCTTTTATATAGGCCTTAGTGGTCCCCTAATACTGTATCTGAAGTCTCTTTCCTGAAATTCAGCCTTGGTGCAGAATTACAGCCACTAGAGCCAGTCCCACAATGAGCTTTCCTTAGTATGTGCCATTTCTGTGTCTGTAGCTTTAAATGCTATTGAGGAGGAGAGAGGGGGGGCAAGGTGGAGGGTGTGGGTGTGGCCTTGACCAACTGCCACTTTGCTTGTTTTCAAGCCATGATGTCTCTCTCTTTCTCATGGGCGGGCCAAATTCTCTGGGTGGACAAAGCAGAGAAAGGGGAGGTAACCTTCCTCCTTATGACCTCATACAACAACAAGATTCCAGATCGGTCCAGCTGAGCTTTCATTTTCTCAAAGGCAGAGCAGGATACCCAGGGCTCGGTTTACACCTATCGCCATTTCTAGCCACTGGGGGACCATAGGCAGGCTGGGGAACTCATATTAATGTTAAAAAACCTCATAAACTGAAATTTGCATGCCATGGGACCTTTAAGTAAAGGATCTGAATACTTCTTCCACCGCTGTTTTCATGGCATTAGCCATATAGTATTCATATGCCTATTTAGAATCATCTGCTGCCTGGTAGAAATACTAACCACTGTTCTGTAGGTGTGTAACGATACATTGATCTGAATCAATATATTGATTCAATCCTAAATGATCCAATATTATCGATACAAAGTGAAAATAACCATACATATTGTCATCTTTAAGATGCGCCTCTATTTTGAAATTCCCACTCTATAGTATTTTTTTTTTATTAAAAGAGTAATTTGTTTTCAATTTAAATGTCTGGAAGAGCTCAGTGAAATTGTCGAATCATATTTTGGTTGTTTCTTGTATATATATATATATATATATATATATATATATATATATATATATATATATATATATATATATATATATATATATAATATAAAAATATAAAAAAGTGATTGTGTGAAATGGGGTTATGTATCATGGGGTTGTTGTATCACTGTCCTAAGAATCAATATAATATTGTATCGTGATATAACGTGTGATTTACACCACTAATGTTTTGTGTCCTAGACCCGGCGCTCATCTATGAGAAGTGTGTGGAGAGTGCGGAGGGCTTTGAGGGGGCGCTGGATCTGTTTCCACCTGGCTACTGCACTAAAGCTGTTGAGCCTCAGCTCTCTGGTAAGAAACGCTTAATGCCCACAGACCGGGCTGCAATGTAACCCTATGGGGCAAATGTGCATCGTCAATTCGCTCCACTAAAAGTGCTGTTTTTGCCGCTGACAGGCTCAGATTATTATTCTAAGTGTCTGACTACATTATGGAAAGGATCCATACAGAGATAGACCTTTTAAAACCTCTTTAAGACCTTTCTGTTGAACCAAAAACAGCCCTAAGGTCACTAAAAAAAACAATACTTTTAGCGTGTATAGAGCCAACGTATTTTCACATGTGAATCGGTAAACTATGTGTTTATTTCAACCAAAACTAGAGTTGTGATGGTTGGAAAAGTGGAAAGATGACCCAAAACGGCTTTTCGTAGTTTTAGTTTGTTTCTGTCGACTTTGAATGAAGTGTATTTTACGATGCTAAAATTACTGTTTATTTACATGGAGTCTGTAGGGTTTAGCGAACGCAATTTCGCGGATGTTTTTATGTTTAAAAAAAGGATCCTCCTCTTTAACAGAAAGGTCGACTCCTTAGAAATCCTTTCCATAATGTTGTCAGACTCTTAGAATATTAATCTGAGCCTGTCAGTGGCAAAACAAGCACTTCAGTGAAGGTAAATACAAGCTGCACAATTGCCCTATAAACTTACATTGTTGTTTTTTCTCTGCCTCTGACTGCAGCGATCTCTCTTAATACTGGACCAATGTCACAGATTGTTGTTCCCATCAGTCACTTAGACACAAAAACATAGGAAAATAGGCAGTTGCCCTTTAAAGATATACAGCATGATGGCTCCTGCTGACTCTGTCTAAGAAGGGGAGAATAACTGGGAACCAGATGTGTGGCCACCTCATTAATGGCTTGGAAAACTGTTACTGCTTGTATCATCGTTACATTCATTTTTGTGGAGGTTATCATCAGTTATTGTGTAGTCATTTGGGGGTGGGGAAGCTGATAAGCAAATCTTTTTTTTTCTTTTTTTTTTCACAACAATTTTTTAAAGGATGGTTCTATATCTGGGTGTTTTCTTATCAGTCTTGTTTCCAGCAACAGCAGGCAGATGTTAACAGAGAAAAAGCTCTGACAAACCCACTGTACATTATCTGTACAGCAACAAGCAGCTGTTAGGAGACTAGCTGGTTAACATGCTGGAGCATTCAGCAGCTAAAGAGACAGATCATTTTCTCAGGAGCTAGTGGAGATCAACAAAAACAAGCTAAAGGGAGAGGGAAAATTGTCAGCTGGATTCAAACACAACGCCAAATGAATGCTCATGTTGCTATATGTCTGCTGGATGTGTAAATGGGAAAACTTACTGAATAAAGTGCTTTTAATTTATTTATGGGTAACAAATTATTTCCTCTGTTCCAGGGAAAATGCTGGTTCTTGACTACATTCTGGCAATGACAAGGACTACAAGTAGTGACAAGGTGGTGCTTGTCTCCAACTACACTCAAACACTGGACCTCTTTGAAAAGCTGTGCAGATCTAGAAGGTGCTTTTTGAAGAAAAAAAATCACCATTTAATTGTGTCTATATCATATGATTTGTCAGTTAAAGTGAGCAACAACCCTCCTCTTGGTCTTTTACAGATACCTCTACGTTCGACTGGATGGCACAATGTCCATCAAGAAGAGGGCCAAAATTGTAGAGCGATTCAACAGTCCATCGGTGAGTGGGAAACTTAAACAACACCGTGAGCCATTCAAGACCTCCTAAACCGAGACCAAGTCAAGTTCAAGAATTTGAAGGGCGATATATGATCTCAACGCTAGATGGGAGAAATTCCTACATATTGGACCTTTTTAAATAATCTTTTACTTGATCTCCAGTAAAAAGGCTTATTTTTTTGTTAAAGCTGCACTAGACACGTTTGTATGTTAGACAGTGTTGTAGTCAAGACCACCTAAACCGAGACCAAGTCCTCACCAAGACCAGAGTGTGTCGAGACCTAGTCAAGACCAAGACCAGACCGTTGTCAGACAGCCAGACCTGCTCCTGTCTCCCGCATTCACTTTCTTGGGAGTGCGTGTTAAGAGGGGGTTAACAGGAACAAATTTCAAATTAGAAATGAGTTAAGTTATTGGTTGCATTTGAAGCAGGAAGTTTTACACCCAAACACAGCTATGATGTTAACACATAAAATTAGACAATGCAGAGGCAATTTAGTGATATCCCTGCAGTTGTGGTCTTGAAATAAAATCCAGAGTCCTCTTTATCTGAGACCGAGACCTTCAAAAGGTGGTCTTGAGACTGAACACTTGAACACTGGCGTGAGCTTTGAAAAGTAGTTGAACACCATCTGAAATCCATCCGTGTTCTCAGAATCCAGAGTTCATCTTCATGCTGAGCAGCAAGGCCGGTGGATGCGGCCTGAATCTGATTGGTGCGAATCGCTTGGTGATGTTTGATCCGGACTGGAATCCAGCCAATGACGAGCAGGCGATGGCGCGGGTGTGGAGGGACGGCCAGAAGAAGACCTGCTACATCTACAGGCTGCTCTCGGTCAGTTCAACACAACTCACAAGATGCAGACATAACATAAAACACATCCTCACTGCTTAATGTCTATTTTAGCTTTCAAGTCCTCCACAGTAATATGTTCACATACTGTATATAAATTACTTTTCCTCTACTGATTTTTTGTTGTTGTGATAAACTTTTTTTTTTTTTATCAGACAAAAATCAGGAAAAGATGACACAGTCACTACAATATTCAAGACCATCCAACGAAATAGTAACAAAATAGACAAACATATTTATGAATGACAACAGCATAAGCCCATCATACAGGTCTCTCCCCAGCACAAAGCTTCTTAGTAGCCTTCCAGTAAGGTACTTCTCCATTTTCTAGTATAGACATCCAATCTGGCGAACCGTTTATATGACATCTTTTCAAACGCCGCCACCCTAGCCATCTCACAAGCCCACTCCTGGATTGTCGGCACCCCTTCATTCCTCCATCCTCCTGAAAGAATCTGTCTGGCTATCATTTAACTAATTCGGTTAGGAACCGGAGGGTCACCGGTTCAAGTCCCCAAACGGACCAAAATACGGAGTGTGGACTGGTAGCTGGAGAGATACCAGTTTACCTCCTGGCACCCCCAACTGCTCGGGGCGCCTGTCCAGCAGTCGCAGCCCCCTCACTCTGACATCTCTAAATTTGTGCATGTATAGGTCCTGAGCATGTGTGTGTATTTCAGGCATCTTCGTAGAGTGTTCCAACAACAGAGTGAAAAAAAATGGTAATTCCCCCCTGGGGATCAATAAAGTATTAATTAATTATTATTATTATTATTATTGACCCATTTCCCAGAACAAATAATCTTGGGCTGAATGGATCCTGGGTCACTGCAATCCGACATAGGTTAACATGTATCCCGATCCAAAATTCCTGGACCTTATCACAGGACCATAGGACGTGAAGTAATTGGTTGTCCTCTATCTTACATTTCCAACAATTTGGTGTGTCCATTACTGATTTTTAATTATTCCGCAAAGTTCAGGACCTCATAATAGATGTGTCAGCGCATCAGGGGGCTGTTAAAGGCTGCGTGTTTGGCATAGTATCCATATTTGACGTGTGTGTTTATGTGCTGACAGACGGGGACGATCGAGGAGAAGATCCTTCAGAGGCAGGCCCACAAGAAGGCCCTGAGCAGCTGCGTGGTGGACGAGGAGCAGGACGTGGAGCGCCACTTCTCTCTGGGCGAACTCCGAGAACTCTTCACTCTCAACGAGGAGACCACCAGCGACACACATGACAAGTAAAGAACAAATCCTTCTCATAAGTTGTGCATGCTGCTCACTCGGCTGATTCTGCTGAGAATTGAATTGCCTCTATAAAGATGGTCAGACATCAGTGCGTACGTTTACATGCACACTAATATTCCACTATTATTCGGAATATTCCAAATTTGATACGGGTCATTAGGGATGCACAATATATCGTTTTTTTATCGGCATCGGCATATCAACTGGCGCAATAAACGCATCGCGAAAGGCTGCGACATGTTGCGAAAGACACTCAAGATTTTTTTGTGTTCGTTGAAATAAAGTAATGTGCACTTTAAAATGTAACTGTCACTTTTTTAGTGGCACCTTTTAAAGTCAATTCAATGTTCAATTTGTTTAATACAAGAATGTTGAAAATGATTTCTTTTATTTGTTTTATATTCAACAAGCAATTTGTTGTATTTAAGAAGAACACTGAAAGCAGCAGAAATGCAGAACTGAGTACACTTTAATATTTATCATAACATCGTTATCACGATATTCAACAACATTATTGCATATTTTCCTTATATCGAGCAGCCCTACAGATCATCTAAACGGCATATTCCGTTTGAATATTCCGGGGAAAAAAAGGCTTCTTTTTTTTTTTCGAATTTAGCATGTTCTGATTAAGACACGTGGGATATGCCGGTATTATTCAGGTTTTAGAAGCATTCTTTGAACATGTATACAGCGCATTCAGAATATGCATCTCAAGCTGAATTTTTCCTGCATTTTGTGACAGTTTACGGCTTATGGTCAGCTCTGTGCGTTGCTATGGTTATTGTACATAAACCAACCAGCCAACAGTTTGCAAGGCTGCGGTAGAGATTCATGGCCAAAAGAAAAACACACCCAACGTTACTTTTAAACCTTATGAAATACTTGGATATCAACAAGTTTTTGGATATGCACAAACATTTCAACAGCAACCTTTTTAAGAAGCTGGTTGAAGGACTGAAAGAGGGAGTCTGTGTTCGCATGGTCCAACAAATCCACCACCCCTGGAACACTTTGACAAATCCTATTTTGCACGGCTGCGGCTAGTGTTTAAAATAGTTACTGTAGTACAAATTCAAAATACTGGAGGGTCGTCTCCCCTGCCCCCTCCTCCCCGGACTCGAAGTTCATGGAGGTTGTCAGGCTGAGACCGCAGCATACACAACAATGTTGCTAGACACTTGTCTCACATAGCCAGACATTACTTCACAGCACAGCGGAGTAGCTAACGTTAGATGCTGGCTATATTGACAGTCATCAAAGCCCGTGTTCACGCAGAGCTCTGTACCCAACTGACAGACACACTTTTTCAGCTTAGAATCACAGTAGGAACCGCTAAAAACACAACAACCTCGCCGTCCTCTCCACCCGACGGACAGACACACTTCTTCGGCTTAGAATTACGGTGAGAACCGCTAAAAATAACACTACCTTGCCGTCCTCTCCACCCGACTGAACACACTTTATTGGCTTAGAATTACGGCAACAATCGCTAAACACACTGCAAACTCACGGTCCTCTCTTCATGATTTTCAGCCCACCTCTTTTGGCTTACAATAACTCACCGTTATCGGCTTATCCGCTGAACAGGCTGAGATAACGCTGTTTACAACGTGTACGTTGTAAACAGCCGTGGCTGCTTGCCTGGTCCTCCGGTAACGTTAGCTAGCAGTTAGCAGGGTTAGCATGGCGGCGTTAGCTAGGATCAGGAGGGATCACTATACTGGCTGTGTCTCAGTTGTTTTTGCGAGTAACCAATTAGGGTAATCTAGCTATATAATTCATTGTGAGTACACAAATGTTGAAATGACATAAAATGCCTGCCTGTAGCCATGATAAATTGGCCTGAAGCTAATGCTTACCTTTTCAGGAGGAAATTAACCAACTCAGTGTCCTTTTGGGCTCTAAGCTGTCTCCATCTTTCAAATACATCTCCAATTTTTACCCGGGGTTTGTTACGTCCCTGGTTTGTTAGAAACATGCCGTTTTTTTTTAGGTTGGGTAGAATTGAACTTTACAGCTGTAGCGCGCTGGGTTTACGTTTTTACAGGTATATCTGGCAACCCGGCCTGGCTGTTAAAGTGGGCAGTTGATAAAAACACACAGGCCAAAAAGAAAATACTGGCATTAGCATTGTTGTCAGAAAAGATAGTATAGCATGTTTCCTTAATATCTGATGACGCATTAGGGTCATTTTTGGATTTATTGCAGTAAATATATTACATATTGGACCTTAAGAGGAAATTTTTTCAATGCCTAAAAAGTATGTAATCAGTTACCAAGCCCTGTGATCATGTTTTATACATCTGGCCCCCATTGGTTTTCATTGTATCAAACCTAATAATGTGTGATCATATAATGTATGTTAGTATTAAATTAGCTCTCTTCCTTCCCCTTGTGGCATTGTTAGATTTCGCTGCCGCCGCTGTGTGAATAGCCGGGAGGTTCGGCCTCCTGCAGAGGACTCTGACTGTACCAGTGACCTTTCCCAGTGGAACCACTGCTTCGACAAGAAGGGCCTGAGGGACCAAGTGTTGAAAGCCTCCTGGGACGCTGCTGTCTCCTTCGTCTTCCACCAGCGCTCTCACGAGGATCAGAAGGGTGTCTTATAGCAGGAGGAACTCAAAAGACTTTCTATTACGCTACCACATGTACTGTAAATCCTGATATTTATTTGTTATTCAGTTTTTTCTGTTGGATATTTTTTGTATTAAAACCGAAAAAGTAAAGCAGAATGATTTGTAATCCATCCATCATGAATACAGTAACTTCTGCACATAAATAACTGGGCTTTCTCCAAAATTTGGTTTTGGAGAAAGCTTCAAGCAGCTGTACCACAGGCCAAGCAATCGGCCCGTTCCAAAAAGGCACATTTTCAACGGGCACTGTAGTAGTATGTTACAAGTGGGCATGTTAGAACCAACATTTTTTAAGCCAAGGACTGCTTAACTGCAAGAGAGACAGAACAATATACTACATATATCATATAAAATTAAGTTGTATGTAAAACTGGGCCTACTGTAACATGTAGAGTGGCCTAAAGCCTTTACATAGCGTTTTAGTGCATAGAATACTAAGCTATTAAAATAATACTTGTTGGCATGATTTTACAAATCATGTTTTAATGTTAAACACAGTAGCACAGTGAATCCTTTGGGATTAACTGTGTCTGTGGATGGCTACCTTAGTGACTACCTTTCCTATATGCCAGTAAGCCTATCCTCAATATTTTTTTCACAAATTGGCTGATTTATATTTGCTAATATTGTTTGATTCATGTTGAGACATTTAGGTCAAGTGCACTAGAGTTCGGTTCACTTTCGGTGAGAAGGCAATCTGACCCTAATATAGGAACTGAACCAAAAAGCAATGCATTTACTAGCTTGCGATTTCAACTTATATATGATTTAAGGGATAACTTTAAAATCCATAACCTTCTCCTTACTCGCTGTCTTGTCAGCTGTTTAGTGTTTGCCTTCTTCTAAAATATTAGTGTAGAGGCTAAGCCCAAGCTTTAAGCCCTCCGAGGTGCTGTTCCACGGGTAGAGTAATTGACACACTTTTTACCTTTTTGATCAATGAAAGTCCAAGTCATATTTGCAGTTAACACCATTGGTTCCATTTATTTCCATGAGATATTAGTTGGTTTTCCAGACAAATTACTGCTTGTATGTATGCTTGTGTGGTGTTGGTGTGCGTGTGTCTGTGTGTCCGTGTGGTCAAAAACTGTATGTGCTTCCGAGGTTGCATCTGAGGAACCAAAGATTGGTTCCTATTTATACCAAGCGCACTAATTGTCTCTTACAATTAGAAACACTAAAGCAAAAACAGAAAAACCAAGACGTTACAAATTTGATGTTGCTCCATTATTTCTGAGACCAGGACGTGTCAGCGAGTTTCACTCAGATATACGGTCTAATAGACCAGCGACCGTTTGATTACAATGTTTGGTGCACTTGACAAAGTGCAGTGTGAGCGCTAAATGAACATGTGAAAAATGCAACAATGTTACAACTACAACCCCGAATTGCACCAAGTCTACAGAATTAAAGGTGTGAACCAGTGACTGTTAAAAAAACGTCAAAAGGTGTGAACTTGTCCTTAGACTCTAGACTGGGTAAAGCCAGCCCGATCTGCCGGTGATTTGATTTTGCCCTTCAGTTCAGGCTGGAAACCTGTACGTTTATCTGTCCTGCTTCTCTTACAAATTTGCGGGGACCAATCACAAACTGGCTTATCCACTTGGCTCACTATTGAAGGGTTTAACACGATGACGATAGAGAAGCGACGGCAAGCAGCTTTTTGTTTGCATTCAACATGGCGGCCACCGAAGCGCAGCAATGACAGTACGTCACCTGACCACAGAGTCATTTGAACTATGCCCGTTGATCACGCCGCTTGTGAAGTAGAAAATACAGAGTACACTCCCCAGACTAATGTTCAATCTTAAAAGATTGAGCTTGGTCTGGTGATAGCCAGACTACTCAGACTCCAGAATGACTTCATATTGTGTTGAGGTGAAAATGAAAGATCATCTTCAGTTCAATCAAAAAAGGTAAATATGTGAAACATTTGCGGTCAGGTTTTCACAGTAGACCCATTTAAAAAGACAAATGCACAGATAAGAGTTTTTTTGTATATATATATATATATATATATATATATATATATTTTAATAATTGAAATGCGGCAGTAAAACCGGATCACCCAGAGTACACCAACACTATTTTAAAATGCGGCAGTAAAACCGGATCACCCGGAGTACACCAACACTATTTTAAAATTTTCAACTGCAAGTTTTTGAAACGTGGCAGGTAACCGGATCACCCGGAGTACACCACCACTATTTTAAAATTTTCAACTGCAAGATTTTGAAATGTGGCAGTAAAACCGGATCACCCAGTTTTAGAGCGGGGGGGGGGGGGGTCGAGGTGAAGTGGAGGAGAGAAAGGTTGATGATGTTAATCCTCTCTCTTCTCCTTCTGCTCCTCTTCCGTCGCTCTCGCCTCCTTTTCTTTCTTCTGTCTTTTCAATCCCTCCTTCTCTCTCTTCGCCTGCTCCTTCCTCTCTTTCTTGACTTTTTTCTCCATCTCCTCTTTTTCCTTCTTCTGTCTTTTCAATTCTTTCTTCTCTTGCTTCCTGTTTTCCTCCTTCTGTTTATTCTCTCGCTCCTCCTCATCTTTCCTCTCCTTTTTCAGCCTCTTTTCTGTCGCCTTCTTGGCCTTCTCTTCCTCCTTTTTCATTCGGGCCTTCTCCTTGTCAGTTTTTTGAGCCAGCTCCTGCAGGCTAAGGAGACTGACCTGAAGTTCAGAGTTTTGCTCTTTTAGGATCTTGATTTTGTTCTCCATTTGGCTCTCTTTGTTAATCCACTCATTCTCCATCCTTCTGCTGTTCTTTTCAATCTCTTGGAGGCTGTGGTAATGTACCTGAAGATCAGCGTTTTGCTCTTTTAGGAGCTTGATTTCGTTCTCCGTTTGGCTTTCTTTGTTAAGCCACTCCTCCGCCATCCTTTTGCTGTTCTTTTCAATCTCTTGGAGGCTGTGGTAATGTACCTGAAGATCAGCGTTTTGCTCTTTTAGGAGCTTGATTTCGTTCTCCATTTGGCTCTTTTTGGTAATCCGCTGCTTCTCCATCCTTCTGGTCATCTTTTCGACCTCCTTGAGGCAGTGGTTTTGTAACTGAAGAGCAGAGATTTTCTCTTTTAAGAGCTTGATTTCGTTCTCCATTTGGCTCTCTTTGTTGTTCCACTCCATCTCTCTGCTCTCTCTTTCCAGCTCATGCCGTTTCTCAAAGCTCTCCTCTTTTGCAGCGAGCTCACACGTCATTTGGTCTTCCAGAGTGGCGAGTTTTGTTTCAAACTCTGTCTCCCTCTGGATGATCTGCCTTTCCTTCTCCATTAGCTTGGCTTCGCTCTCCAAATACTTTACTTCTAGAGCCGTCTTTTCCTCCTTTATTTTGTCGATCAGATCATCCTTTTCCTGGACGACATGGCTCAACTTCCTATCATTGTCCTCTGCCAGAGTTTGGAGCTTTGCGTCCTTGTCCATCAAATTCTGGTTTGGTATGTTTGATAATATATCATTAATCTTCTTCTCCTGGGTCTCTCTGTTCCTCTCTTGTTCCTGTTTCAAGAGCCCGACGACCCGGTTGAACTCACCACTCCAGTGAAGTTTGGCTGACAGGAAGATTTCTTTGAGAGAGTGAATCTCTTCATTTGTCTCCTTCTCCTTGATCTTACTCTCCTTTTGGACATTTTTCTTTATGGTTCTCTCTGAACGTAGAGCCGTCAGGATTTTAATTTTCTCTTCCTCCAGGCCAGCATTTTTGGAGACTAGCTGGTTGATTCGTTCTTGAGTTTCCAGTTGGTATCTTTTCAGGTCCTCGAGCTGTAAGCTGGGAGTTGGGCAGACGACTGTCGCCGGCATTGTTGCCATGTTCGCTGAACAAAAGTATTTGTTGCGATAGTGGAGTACTGCAAAGTAGAGTAGTATTGCTCTATTGTTGTAGTACGGAAGTTTTGGTGTTTTGAGCTCTGTCACACAAAGAGATGCGTCGTTAATGAGTTCAGACTGTTAACTGCCTGTAAGCAGCCAGGGTTGTATTCTAAACAGAACCATAGAATGCCATCAAAGAATGTGTCACACTGTGAGATTTCACTCTGCATGACAAGTTCCAGAATGTGATGACCAGAGATCATATATAGAACATGTTCCTTATCATCATCATGTTTCTTATCATGTTGCAACATGTTCCTTTTCAATTCAATTCTTGATTGGCATGTTTCAATAACAATGTTGCCAAAGCATCAGACAAACACAATAAACAGTTATATGTACACATTAACACAATATTATGATGGGATAGGGATAGGAAGACCAACCGCTGGCTTTGCCTCACCTGACGTGGCTGGAACCAGTGCTGTGTTCTGTCAGTTGGTTAACGTTAAGTTGCTATTAGCATCAATGTAAGTAAATGATACATACATCAATGCTAACAATGCCCGACACTGTCCGCAATGCACACCAAAGAACTCCAAAGGAGATATATCTAAAGGAGATATGTTTCCAAGCTGTCAGGGAACATTATGCTGCTCTGGGAATTGAAGCTGTTCTTAGTTAAGCTTACTAGCCTTGGAGAGTAACGTTAGCTAGCTAACACAGCGAAGAGGGCGTTATGCTAACCCTAAAGGTTTATATCATTTTATAAATCTATTTGTATGGTTATTAAGCAATATGAAAAGAAAAGTATATTCTAATAGAAATGTAAAGACAGTCAAATTTTACATTAGACATAAATATGTACAGATATTTAAAACTGAGATCTTTGTGTGTGTGTATATCTATGGTGATAACACACTGTGTAATGTTAGGCTGCATGACATGACTTCTCCAGACTGAAAAACAGCTAAATAGAAATATATAGCCCAACATGACATTTGATATGAAGTTCACTTACATTGTAACAAAATGAAATGTTATACTTTCTCTATTAAAATGTTTTTATTTAACACAACAATGCATTTATTTTACAGTAAAAACTATAAATAAAGTATTTTCAATTGAATTCCATTGCAAGGCAACAGTCTGTGCCCTTGTTGTTATATACATATTATAACTGCTCACATTTTAACACAGTATGGCAGTAATAGTTTTTCATTTGTTTGTATACATCTAAACTGATCGAAATATTTTTGTAAAAACTGAAAAAAGAAAGCTTGAGAGAGACATTCAAACTGTACTTCATTTCTCACCTTCAGCGAGTTACTCTTGGTTTCATTTATTCATTTCATTTATTGTTATTTCTGTGTCATGCCCTAGTTTTTTACAGTCTATGGTCCTGCCAAACATTTATTACTAGACACCACTATGTAACATATACTGTATCTTCCGGTCTCACACATACCAAGCATGTGGAAAAAAAGACCACAAACAAGAAACAATGACAGAAACAGTACAAACAAACATATATCTAAAGATCATCTCGATAAAGAGCTTTTTTCCTCTTCTCCCAGGCTTTCTCAAAATATATATATATATATATATATATATATATATATATATATATATATATATATATATATATATATATATATATATATATATATATATATATATAATCTTACTAAACAAAGCATCACCCTGTTCATAATAAAAAGGTACAGTAAAAAAACTAATTTTCCATATTGTTTAAACAGTTCCTGCTCATATGAGAGCGTGGACCAACTAGCCAAACACATTGTATTAGAGTCAAAATCAGAAAAAAATGGGCATTGTACAAAAAAAAGAAGAAAGTGGCAGCTGCTCTTCAACTGCACTGGGAACAGGGGATAAGAGGAAGACATTTACATCCAACTGGTAACAGAGAGTAAGGACAATTTATTGTGGAAGAAATTAAAAGATTAGGGCTAGAGCGGTATAGAATGCCATTTAATTCAATAAATAAATGAATTATGCCTATGAAATAGATACATTTGGCTTCATGAAATAAAAGTTCCCTGAAAACAAATAAATGTGGACTTATGACATAAAAGTCCCCTGCAATAAATAAAAGTAGTCCTTCAAAAACATATTTCTATATTGAATCAGTTACTGTACATATTTATATATTTTTGCTTCATTCATTTATTTATTTATTTAACCTTTTTTTCATAGGCATATTTATTAATTCAATATTGAATGAAATGGCATTCCAAAGAGCATACTGGATTGGAAGTGGACAAGGCAGAAGATGTTTGCTCAGCTTCCTAGCGAGGACCACAACCTGCCATACCCATAGACTGTATTACGAATCCCACTATGGCCACGCCAAGACCCGCCCTTCAATAGCATTCACACACTACTATTGGCCAGGTGTCCATGCATGTACAGGTCCTAATCCCTGACCAATCTCCTAACCCTAACCTTAACCACTCGAGGTCAAATACCTAACCCCAACCAATCGAGCCTGTATAGTTCCAAATGTTCTACTATGGGACTGACAGCAGCGATTGCGATATTGAATGGTAAATATGAATAAAAACACATACCCATGTACTTGT
Source organism: Zingel zingel (assembly GCA_023566125.1). NCBI lineage: Eukaryota > Metazoa > Chordata > Actinopteri > Perciformes > Percidae > Zingel > Zingel zingel. Next base: position 6,737,200 of record CM042322.1, read on the forward strand.
TTGATTGTTATTGCATATTTGTAAATATCAGTTTTACATTTGGAGTGGTAGGGTGACAACTGAAAGCTATGTATAGATACGTTTTTAAGTTTTGGAGGGAAAGCTTCACGTCCGTGTTAGCATGAGTAGCACTAGTCTACTGTCTTGTAATTGTCCTTCGTGTCACGGGGACTTGTGACACCCCCCCCCCCCCCCCCCCCCCCCCCCCGTGCCAGTTCACGTTAAATGACACATAGTACGCGAGGGTCACCGGGGACCTGAAGCTCAACGCCAGGCCAATGCAAAAACACATATATCAGGCTGAGGTTTGTGGAACAAAAAACAAGTGGGAACAAGTATGAATTAAAGCTGCAAGCAGCGATGGACGGGCCCTCGCTCCTCTGCGCACATCGGGGTTGCTGGCGGACGCCGCTCCTTGCGACCGTGCATTTGCACGGCACTCAGACACCGCAAATGTCACCAATGAAAAGGGAACTCCCAGCTGAGTTCAATGATACCTCACACAAGACTCTACGTCATACAGTTCATTAGCTGTGACAAGGGGCGTGGCCAAAGTATAGGGGGCGGGCCAAACCTTTACCAATAAAAAAGGAAGTCTCTGCTGAGTTCATTGATACCTCACATAAGACTCTACCTTAGATGGGTCAGCATTTATGAAAGGGGCGTGGCTCAAACATAGGGGGCGGGCCAAACCATCACCAATGAATAAGGAAGTCTCTACTGAGTTCAATGATACCTTACACAAGACTCTACCTTAAACGGTTCAAATGTTATGAAAGTTGGCGTGGCTTAAACATAAGGGGCGGGCCAAACCATCACCAATGAAGAACAAACTCTCTGCTGAGTTCAATGACACCTCACACAAGACTCTACCTTCAAATGTTATGAAAAGGGGGCGTGGCTTGATTGATTGGGTGTGGTTAAAGTATAGGGGGCAGCTCAGTATCACATGTCAACCACACATTATAATTTTCAAGTAAATCAGATGATGTTTATCATATAAGGCGCATTTCCTGTTGTCAGCAGGGGGCGCTATGACCAAAAGTCAATATTGGCCTGTAAGTGTCCTCAGACCTGGACCCTTGTCAATCGTGAGAAATTTTGGGCAGATTCGACAAAGTACACTCAAGTTACAACAATTTCTTTGTTCATCGCTAAACACTCAAAAGGGCCGCCACGCCATGGCCACACCGTTTGACAAAAAGTTTTTCTTTTAATAACTTTTCATCTTTAAGGTGTTGCGATGGTACAGACCAAGTTTGAAGTCCACCGGTTGAAATCTCTAGGAGGAGTTCGTTAAAGTATAGATAGCACCTTGACTTTTAGGCCTACTTCCTGTTGCCACTAGGGGGCGCTATGACTTTAAGTAAATATCGGCCTTTGTTTGTCCTCATGGTTGGACTCTCATGAATCCTGAAAAGTTTCGAGCCAATTGGACAATGTACACTCAAGTTACACCCACTTCCTGTTTTGATGGCGAAACGCACAAAATGGCCGCCCCGCCACAGCCACGCTCTATGACGAAATTTTTTTCTTTTAACAACTTTTCATCTTTGGCCTGAGTAAGTGGGCGTGGTTAAAGTATAGGGGGTGGCTCAGTATCACATGTCGACCACACATTATAAGTTTCATTTAAATCGGGTGATGTTTGTTATATAAGGTGCATTTCCTGTTGCCAGCGGGGGGGCGCTATGACCAAAAGTAAATATTGGACTGTAGATCTCCTCACACTAAATAAAAGTTGTCAGAGATTCACTACTGAACTTCGTAATTGTTGGTGTAGCGATACCTTCACAGCTGGCAAAGTCAAGCTAACAAACGAGTTAACGAGCTAGCAAACTAGCAGGCAATCGGTCGGCTACCAAGATAAAAATATATATAATTACACTGCGCACACATACAAATAAATATCAGTATATGCATCATAAAGGGCCTCTGATTAAATATAGACAGTTGACAATTCAAAAGAGTTAGCTATTTAATCAACTTACCTCAGAAGTTATTCGACAGCCAGCAATGGAAATGAATGATGTCCGACGCCGTGAATGGATTGTTTGGAACTACGCGAGACTGCATACCCCGGACGTAGGCGGCAAAAAGCGTACAACGGAGTCCAATGGGAGTGTCGCCACCCTGTCTTTCTCTATTACTCTGGCGCTGGGTAAAGGATGCTGATAGCCAGGCTCTCATTGGCTAGCTGTTAGCCAATCAGAGTCAAGCAGCTTAGCTCGTTGAATATTAATGAGAACTGGCACAAATTGAGCTGAGTCTACCTGCAGGCTTTCTATACCACGCTAGAATGGCTTGAAACAAGGTAACCAAGGCATTTTTCCCAACAAAAAAAATGTTACAGAGTCCATGGTAGAACTTCAGACACTACCACAAAGTAATGAAATACGTGTGGCAGGGCACCTTTAAGCTTAACTGTATCTGTGAATGGCTACCTTAGTAGCTACCTTATCTACAGGTTGATAAGCCTGTCATAAATGTTGTGTCAATTTAAAAACAAGGCTGATTTCTCTTTGCTTATAATATGTTGTACTTATGTTTATGTATATTCTCAGACATATTCACTTTTGAACTTAAACAAAAAAAAGATTAAACAATAACTTGGGGGTCCCCTGCAGTAACTCTGAGGACCCCCTAAGGGTCCCGTACCCCCCTTGTGGAAGATCTCTGGTCTAGACAGTTTTGGTGTGAGTTGCCCAGTGTTGAAGATATCGGCCATAGAGATGTCTGCCTTCTCTCCAATATATTGGAACTAGATGGAACTCTGCTTTTGATGCTACCGGGGGTGTATGTGCTACTCCATGAGTATCTTCATACGGCACAGTGATACAGTTGGCATGTGTCATTCGGTAGAAAGAAAATAGTTTCTACATGTATATGCTGACAGCCAGATCTGTGGATTTTCTTGAGTAACCAGGTCATGATTTCTAGAAAGAGACATTGCTGTTGAGCATGGGCATAAATCTGATCTAACAGTAGGGGGGAACAATAAACATAAAATTTCTGAAGAGCAATTTTTGAAGGGGACACAAATAATACTGCCAATTATACTCGTAGACATGTGTACACAAGCCACAAAAATACCTTAAAGGAGAACTCCTGGCAATTTTTACGTTAATCCTGATCGCTATAAGTATGTGAGTACTGTCGATAGGAAAAAAAACGAGCCGAATCGGTGCTAGCATCATGGAGCTACTGCAGCTAATGCCGAGAGCTCCCACTTAGCTAAAACGGCAGTTTTGGGGGCATATCATAAAGAGTGCCTTTGTTCCTCTTAACAGACACAAAATGCAACTAAAATGTATGTGCAACATGAACAGGGCCCTTACATGAAAACAAGATGTGTTTTCAACTCAGACATTGTTTAAATTCACCTACCCTGTTAGCTGCTAGCTGCCGTCTGTTGAGTGAGTGTGTTCAGCCAGGCTTCGGTAATAATCATCAAGCAGCAGTTCTGTGTGTATTTCTAACATATATATACAGTGAGGAAAATAAGTATTTGAACACCCTGCTATTTTGCAGGTTCTCCCACTTGGAAATCATGGAGGGGTCTGAAATTGTCATCGTAGGTGCATGTCCACTGTGAGAGACATAATCTAAAAACAAAAATCCAGAAATCACAATGTATGATTTTTTTAACTATTTATTTGTATGATACAGCTGAAAATAAGTATTTGAACACCTGAGAAAATCAATGTTAATATTTGGTACAGTAGCCTTTGTTTGCAATTACAGAGGTCAAACGTTTCCTGTAGTTCTTCACCAGGTTTGCACACACTGCAGGAGGGAGTTTGGCCCACTCCTCCACACAGATCTTCTCTAGATCAGTCAGGTTTCTGGGCTGTTGCTGAGAAACACGGAGTTTGAGCTCCCTCCAAAGATTCTCTATTGGGTTTAGGTCTGGAGACTGGCTAGGCCACGCCAGAACCTTGATATGCTTCTTACAGAGCCACTCCTTGGTTATCCTGGCTGTGTGCTTCGGGTCATTGTCATGTTGGAAGACCCAGCCTCGACCCATCTTCAATGCTCTAACTGAGGGAAGGAGGTTGTTCCCCAAAATCTCGCAATACATGGCCCCGGTCATCCTCTCCTTAATACAGTGCAGTCGCCCTGTCCCATGTGCAGAAAAACACCCCCCAAAGCATGATGCTACCACCCCCATGCTTCACAGTAGGGATGGTGTTCTTGGGATGGTACTCATCATTCTTCTTCCTCCAAACACGGTTAGTGGAATTATGACCAAAAAGTTCTATTTTGGTCTCATCTGACCACATGACTTTCTCCCATGACTCCTCTGGATCATCCAAATGGTCATTGGCAAACTTAAGACGGGCCTTGACATGTGCTGGTTTAAGCAGGGGAACCTTCCGTGCCATGCATGATTTCGAACCATGACGTCTTAGTGTATTACCAACAGTAACCTTGGAAACGGTGGTCCCAGCTCTTTTCAGGTCATTGACCAGCTCCTCCCGTGTAGTCCTGGGCTCACCTTTCTTAGGATCATTGAGACCCCACGAGGTGAGATCTTGCATGGAGCCCCAGTCCGAGGGAGATTGACAGTCATGTTTAGCTTCTTCCATTTTCTAATGATTGCTCCAATAGTGGACCTTTTTTCACCAAGCTGCTTGGCAATTTCCCCGTAGCCCTTTCCAGCCTTGTGGAGGTGTACAATTTTGACTCTAGTGTCTTTGGACAGCTCTTTGGTCTTGGCCATGTTAGTAGTTGGATTCTTACCGATTGTATGGGGTGGACAGGTGTCTTTATGCAGCTAACGACCTCAAAGAGGTGCATCTAATTTAGGATAATAAATGGAGTGCAGGTGAACATTTTAAAGGCAGACTAACAGGTCTTTGAGGGTCAGAATTCTAGCTGATAGACAGGTGTTCAAATACTTATTTGCAGCTGTATCATACAAATAAATAGTTAAAAAAAATCATACATTGTGATTTCTGGATTTTTGTTTTTAGATTATGTCTCTCACAGTGGACATGCACCTATGATGACAATTTCAGACCCCTCCATGATTTCCAAGTGGGAGAACCTGCAAAATAGCGGGGTGTTCAAATACTTATTTTCCTCACTGTATATCCATTTTGTGTGCAATCCATCTGGCGTTGGTGAATAGTAGTCTCTGCAGTGGCGAACTGTTTGTTAGTTGCCTTAGCCAGGCTAGCAGGTTCGACCGGCATATCCTTCTACCTCCTCCCCGCCTTCCCCGCCTGCCGCGGCCGACAACAATCCATGGGCGCCCGCTGGTCTGGTGGATGTCCTCCAGATGACTGTGAGTCGGAGTGCAGATCCTCCTAACGTACAGCATGCACTGGACCAAACCACTGTGATGCAAGGGAGGGGGGACTCAAAATGTTTCTAAACTTAAAAAGCATTTTTTGGGGTTTGTATTCTTTTACTACTTACACAGATATTTTAAGTATACATCATTATGTTATTTACAATACACAGCATTGTTTTAATGATATTTCTAGGGGGGGACAACCCTTAGAAAGGGGGGGTCCTGACCCCCCCGACCCCCCTGGGATTTACGCCCTTGCTGTTGAGTTTTTCAAACATATTTTTTTGGCGCTTTGAGCACCACAAGCCGAGTGCCTTCTAGTTCCATTATATTGGAGAGAAAGCAGACATCTCTATGGCCGATATCTCTAATCTGGATTGATAAATAGCCCTACAGGTAAAAAAAAAAATGTTTTTGGTTTTGGGGTGAACTGTCCCTTCAAGCACTTAATGATCTAACGTGTGGTGGTATGTGTCATTTATGGATAAGCAAGTCACTAGCAGATAGATGTCACCCATGGCCTTTCCCCTGTCCTGTGCATAAGCACAAAAGCATCTGTTGCTGTTCACAATAAAATGTCCAATTTTAATATTGCAATTGTGCAAAATTCCCAAACTGACATCCCTTAAAGAAACCTTTGCAACCCAAAGAATATTACTAAATGTTTTTTTTTTTTCATTTGTTTGTGTATGCACCATTCACCAAGGCAACTTCCACATAAGTGTACTTTTTGTGGCAATAAAACCTTTTCTGATTCTGATTCTAATAATAAGCTATAAGGGAAAACTGTACTATTTAGTGTGTGATAACCCAAAATGAATAATTATAATTGTCCGTGAGCATTTGTTCGGTTGGCATTGAAAAGTGTGTAATGCTTTTTTCACAGGAGAAAAGAAGAAAAGGTGACAAGGAGGTGCGAGAAAGTCATATTTCTCCCGTCAGAAAGCCTCTGACACAGTTGAACATCCGGCCTGCATTTATGGACGGTGACAAACATGTAAGAGTTGTTAAGTACTCCCAAATTGAATCTATGCGTACGTTTTGTGTGTGAATACAGCAGTGGTTGCAACCTGATGCCATGACAAGGCTCACTCGTTTAAAATCCATTAAATAATCTTTTACTTGATCTCCAGTAAAAGCTGTTCTTTTTTTTGTTAAAGCTGCACTAGACATGTTTGTATGTTAGACAGTGTTGTAGTCAAGACCACCTAAACCGAGACCAAGTCATCACCAAGACCAGAGTTTGTTGAGACTGTGTCAAGACCAAGACCAGACCAGTGCCAGACAGCCAGACCTGCTCCTGTCTCCCTACATTCACTTTCTTGGCAGTGTGTGTTAAGTGGAGAAGGTGTTAACAGTAACACATTTTAAATTAGAAATGAGTCAAGTCATTGGTTGCAATTCAAGCAGGAAGTTTTACATCCAATCACAGTAATGACGTTAACACATACATCAGACCATGCACAGGCAATTTAGTGATATCCCTGCAGAGTCCTCTTTACCTGAGACTGATAAGACTCATAAAAATACAGTCGATTCCGAGACGAGACCTTTAAGTACTACAACACTGATGTTAGGTGCGTTAAATAGGAGCAGGTGAATCATGGAAAACAGTATTTTCAAGTCCAGCCAGACACAGTTCAGAGCTCACAGAGCGTTTGTATTATGAGTCCTCACTTTCTGCGTGGAGATTAGGACTGCACGATATGAGGAAATGACGTTGAATATCGCGGTAACAATATTACTTGGTATAAAAGATATGAAAGTGTACTCAGTTCTTTCAGTATTCTGCTAAAATACAACAAATTGTTGAATTCAAAACTTATGAAAGTAAGTCATCTCCAACATTCTTGTGTTGAACAAATTGAACATTGAATTGAATACATAATGCACCGCTAATAAAAGAATGACACATTAGAAAGGGCAGTTTTCTCTCTGAGTGTCTTTCGCGATATGTTACAGCCTTTTGCTGTGTTTTTATTGCGCCAGTTGATATTGCAATGGCAATTAGAAAACAATATATTGTGCAGCCCTACTGGAGAGTGACTATACATAAACTGCAGTACAATTTGAGAAAGTTGTGTTAATGATTATTTAGTAAGTGCATTCCTCTTAAATGTTTCATTCTGCTTATATATATATATATATATATATATATATATATATATATATATATATATATATATATATATATATATATATATATATATATACATACATACCTATACTTTGTCTTGTGCACCTTTAATAAAACACTTCATAGCTTTTACTGGCCATTGATGGGAGTGATTGTAATAAAAAGAAATGCGTGCCTTCTTTGTCTTGTCCAGAGAAAAACTACCAGTCCATGTTGTTGTGGATCCAGTTTTAGGAAAAGTGCTCAGACCCCATCAGAGAGAGGTAAACCCAAGAACCTTTTTTTCTATTAATAGTATCTCTATTTCTGTTGCATTTATCATAACCTTAGTATTAAATAGTAGAGATGTAGAATTTTATATTAATGAAGTAGCCTTACATTGTTTCTCATTAGAAACGTAAAAATAAACTGAGAAGTAGACCTTGGAACCAGTACAGCGACAAAACAAACTTAAGTAAAGGTCCGATTTCCTTGAGCTTTCAATCACTTATCACAGTCTTCATCTGTAAGATGTGAGGTGGACCACGAGAAGCAATCGAAATATCCGGGGTGCGATTTGTGAAGAAAAAATACTTTCACTCAGGAAACGCTTGTTTGATCCTTGGGAGTGTTTTAACCCAAATCCGATCTTTTTCCTAAACTTAACTAGTCATTTTAGTGCCTAATTTCTACTGTCATCGCCGCATGACGCTCACTTTTTCTGGCTAAACTCCACTACCACGGCCCCTGAAAGGACAGTCATCTGATGGTGCCTGTAGCCGGCTCACAGTCACCTATTGGCGGCTAAACAACTGCCGCTGGTAGCCGGCGTCCCGGAGCTCTGTAGCAGCTAAATACAACCAGCAACTGCTGCTCAGATTTTATCGTTCTATGGCACTATAGAATGTTCACGTTACAGCGCTTTACTGAGTTTAAAATACTTCTATTTTAGGTATATAATATACATGGTCTAATGGTGAAGTAGCTTTCATCACTTTGAGGTGGGGGGGTACATTTTGTCCCCACCGGGGATTCAAATAATTCAGCAGAGGCAGGGATATGTAGACCAGGAAGGGGGAAATCCCATGCATCCCCCCTGGAAAATCGCACCCTGGAAATATCCAGAAAAGGCGAGTTAGTTGATCGGAAACTAGATTTTTTGTTTTTTTTCAGGGTCAATTGGACCCTGCTACGCCAAAGCCCCGACGCTAAGCCAGAGATAGACAAGGTCATTGTGATTTCACCTTCCAGTCTGGTTCACAACTGGTACAACGAAGTAGGAAAGTGGCTGGGAGGACGCGTCTCCCCGCTGGCCATCGACGGAGGTTCAAAGGATGAGATCGATAGACAACTAGGTATTTTACCTTTCCCCTCTATCTCATGAATATCCACAGAAAAGTTCATGGAAATACGGTGACTTTCATGTCTTTTTTTTTTAATGTGTTTTCAAATCGCATCAAATTATACAGTGGATAACAGTTATATAAAACACAGAACACTGGAAATATTGTCGTTTGATACCTTGTCATAGGGCTGGGCGATATATCGACATTATATCGATATCGGGATATGAGACTAGATATCGTCTTAGATTTTGGATATCGTAATATGGCATAAGTGTTGTCTTTTACTGCTTATAAAGGCTGCATTACAGTAAAGTAATGTACTTTTCTGAACTTACCAGACTCTTCTAGCTGTTCTATTATTTGCCTTTTCCCCCACTTAGACATTATGTCCACATTACTGATGATTATTTATCTAAAATCTGAGTGTGAAGATATTTTGTTAAAGCACCAATTGTCAACCCTAGAATATCGCCGCAATATCGAAATCGAGGTATTTGGTCAAGAATATCATGATATCTGATTGTCTCCATATCGCCCAGCCCTACCTTGTCATCAGAATCCAATATGACTTTATTGTCATTGCGGGCCCTATTTTAACGATCTAAGCGCACGGCATGAAGTGCCTGGCGCAGGTGCGTTTAGGGCGTGTACGAATCCACTTTTGCTAGTTTGACGGAGGAAAAAAAGGGTCCATGCGCCAGGCGCATGGTTCAAAAGGGTTGTACTTAGTGTCTTCATTCATTCATAAGTGTGTTTTGGGCGTAACATGCAATAAACCAATCAGGATGTCATCTCCCATTCCCTTTAAAAGCCAGGCGTGTTTGTGCTTAGCGCAATGCTATTATGATGGTGGATTTGCTGTTTAATATTTTTATTTTTAATCTTCTGCATGTTTGTGTGCTGCTGAGTGTTCCTGTGTGTGTGTGTAACAAGCATAGTGTGCGTGCGTTGTGGACGAGCCTAGGCGTTTTTGACTAATTTGCTGTTAAAATAACAATGAAATGCTGCGTTATTGACTTTAGACCAGGTTTTTGTTGGTCAATGGCGCGATCACTTCCCGCTGCCTCAAGATAGCAATACGTCAAGAATACACCTGAACACACCTCCCTGTAAGACCAGCACGCCCATGGGCGCACAGATGGGCGAAGGTGTAGTCGCTATTTAAACGACGCAGATTTCTGGACGGGAAATTGACAACTGCGTCGGTCTTAAACTAGCAAAGACACTTGCATCGGGCTTTGCACTGCGCTGCGCCGCTCTGCGCCGCTCCGCGCCGGGTGCAAGATAAGGCCATGTATGTAAAAAAGAGTCTCTAAAGTCGCTATAAACATATATAAAGAAAGGAGAGGTTCAAATAACCTCACAAGAGGTTATTTGTTTAAAAAGGAAAACTAAAACACAAAACAGGCATACCACACAAACAAGGCATTCACTGCACGATTCATCCTTAAACTCAAAACTCAATTAATACTACTAATACTAGACTAATACTAGAAAATGCAGGGTACTTGTTAGGGCTGCACGATATTAGGAAAATATTCGACAACGTTGTTGAATATTGCAGTAACGTACCCAGTTCTGCATTTCTGCTGCTTTGAGTATTCTGTGACAGTATTTCAGTATTCGGCAAGAAAATACAACAAATTAGTTGTTGAATTAAAAATAAATGAAAGGAAATAATTTCCAACATTTTTTTATTGAACAAATTCAACATTAAATTAAATATAAAAGGCACCACTAAAACAAGAACGACAGATACATTATAAAGTGCTTTCTACTGCTATTTTCTTTCAACTAATACAGAAAGTGTCTTCTGCACTATCTTGCAGCCTGTCGCGATGTGTACAGTATATTGTGCCAATTGAAATCGCGATTTTAATAGTGTTGATTTGTTTTAAGTTGAACTTTCCCATAATGTAAAATATATCTTTATGAAAATATTGAGAGTTTATTAGTAGTAGTTAGTAGTTAAGTGGTTTGTTTTCTGTGATTTCTAGTGAACTTTATCTTGCAGTATGGTTTGAGAGTACCAACCCCAATCCTGATAATTTCTTATGAGACATTTCGACTGCACGCTGGGGTTCTGCACAAGGGCAAAGTCGGACTTGTCATCTGTGATGAGGTATTTCATCCCATCCATTATAATTCCGAGTTGTCAGTTGACACGATGATGTAACATCAGTTGTGTTTTGCTGTAGGGTCATCGGCTGAAGAACTCCGACAACCAGACATACCAGGCCCTAAATGCCATGAGTGCCAAGAAGAGAGTGCTGATATCGGGCACTCCCATCCAGAATGACCTGCTGGAGTACTTCAGCTTGGTGCACTTTGTTAATGCTGGGATCCTTGGTAAGTAGCTCCACACACACACACACACACACACACACACACAAAAGAGCTACACCAAAATGTGGGTTATTTCTGCTGTTTTTCAGCTGCTCCTCCAATAACCAGTACATCAAGCTCCTAACGTTTGCGGAAGACACCACCCTCATTGCCCCAAGGCAGAGTCCACATAAGTGTACTTTTTGTGGCAATAAAACCTTTTTCTGAGTCTGATTTGTCCTAATCCCCTTTGTCTTTTGCACCTCGACGGCAGGTACAGCCCAGGAGTTTAAAAAGCGATTTGAGCTACCCATCCTCAAGGGTCGAGATGCAGATGCCAGTGATAAGGACCGACAGATGGGAGAGGAGAAACTCAAGGAGCTGATCACCATTGTCAACAGGTGAGCTCAAAGCACATATGCAGGGTGTTTCTGCTTATTCCAATTTCTAAAAGAAAGGCATTCCTATTTTTGCTTTCTTTTTCTGGCTTGTATGTTTTATCCTATTTCATATTATTTTTAACACTTTATATACACCCAAAACAAACAAACAAGAGAAAAAAACAGCTAGGGCAATACACACCTAAAGGACAATTAATGCTTCTGTGTTAAATCGATGCCGTGGCTACGTAGGTTGTAGTCTATATCCATGACCTTCCACTTCCGGGATTGCCCCGTTGCCACCGGATATTCCGCCATATGTCCTTTTTTTCGACCGAATTTCCATTGCATAACGCGTCCTTTGTGTTGGCGTTCTAAACTCCGGTGGATTCATGAGGACTATGGTTAACTGCTCCTCAGATCACTGCAGGGTAAATCCAGACAGCTAGCTAGACTATCTGGCTATCGAGACTACGTACGTGGAGATACCGACCCTACGCCGTAGCCTGACGTGCACCTCTCGAAAAATGTAACTACACGTCGTGGCGACGCAGATCTTGTATGCCATGTCTCCATACTCGTGCACCAGAATGCCCGTGAGAAATGTGCTTTGCATTAATTAATGATTTTAATCTTAATTATGGAGCAACTTCAGAATCCATGCAGGAGGGCCTCACAACGTTAAGCAGGCCAGTCAACGTTAAGTAAACAATAGAATTTTGTTACATTTAAAAAAAAAAAAAACCTGTACAGTGTGAGAAGGAAGAGGAGCTAGTCTATGCTATCTGCTTGTGGATTTTGGTGTCACAGGTGGTATTGACTACATCAGCTTCGCCCTTAACCCAATAGCAACAGCACTTAGAGGGCGAAGCCTATACAAAATAGAATTTTAACTCCAGATTCTATGAGTGTAGGCATAGCCCTCTAAGGTCCAGGCCACCTGCTTCACTAACTGAAGAAAAATGCTGATGTTGGGAGCAGATCTCTGGTCTCGCAGCTGGGGAGGGATAAACCTCGCGCACCAGCGCACAAGGATAAACTTCAGGCCACTTACGTAGGCTACGGCAAAAGCTCCGCATGGAGCCTCCACAGAACTATAAATCAGACTTAAGCCCGCATAATCTTGTGACCGAGGCCACGGACATTAAGCTAAGTGGAGCAACATTGTCCCTAGGTACCATAAAGCAGAATGAACTGTATTACATAAGCAGTGACGTAATGAATAGTCCAAAACAAAACAACATAGAACACGAAGACCACCAAGAAATGCACACATGCTTGGAACTCGTACTTCAAATTTTTCCCAATTTCAAATGATGTCCCCAAAAGGAAACTTTGTCAACATCTGTTTTATCTAAAAAGGTACATTTCTCTGTTTGTTCATCTCACTTCAATTGTATTGCCTATTGCTTTATTGCCAAGCAAACAAACTGACCAACACATATATAATAATAATAATAATTGATCTATACTTGGTGTCTGTGTATCCCTACAGTATTGCCACGGAAAATATCGCGATACTATGCTGTATCCATTTTTTTCCCCCACCCCTAATGCACATAGTATTTTTCTTATAGGTCAATGTTACATACCACATTGGTAGCACTGCATATTACGGCACAGTGATAAGATGGTAATAGTGGGGTAACAGTGAGATAATAAAGAGATAATATATAGGTAATAACATGTAATTACCAAAGTAATAACGTAGTAATACATCACAATAATAAGACTTAATACTGGGGTGATAAGGTAACAGATGTAATAACATGCAATTGCCAATGTAATAAGTAAGAAAGGGTTTGACAATAACCATATGTATATCTAGGTAATGGTAATATAGTTATATTTATATTGTAATAACATGGTAATAATGGTGTAATATATGTTGATGTTTTCACAGTATTGTAGGCTACTATCAGCATAATACCTTCCAAATTAGATAAAACTTCTTGGAATTTAAAATTGGTAATTACCATATTATAATGCTGAAATTCATCCACCCTTTATGTTTCAAACATTTCCCATGTGTATCAAAATCAGCCATTTGTGTTTTGTTCAGTAAATAATTAATTGATGGATATCAGTATAAACATGTTCATACATGGCATTCCTTTGGAATTTTAAATACAAGACATCAATACTATAAAATGTGTATGTATCAAATATTACCTTGAAATAAATAGAAACAGGCAGTTTTGCATTTTGTGGCACTGATTCATGGTTGTTACCTCTGTTATTCTAATATTACCATGAAATATAATAGAAACAGGCAGTTTTGCATTTTGCGGCCCTGATTCATGGTTGTTACCTCTGTTATTCTAATATTACCATGTAATACAATAGACACAGACAGCTTTGCAATTTGCGGCCCTGATTCATGGTTGTTACCTCCATCCATCCATCCATCTTCGTCCGCTTATCCGGTATCGGGTCGCGGGGGTAGCAGCTCCAGCAGGGGACCCCAAACTTCCCTTTCCCGAGCCACATTTACCAGCTCCGACTGGGGGATCCCGAGGCGTTCCCAGGCGAGGTTAGAGATATAATCCCTCCACCTAGTCCTGGGTCTTCCCCGAGGCCTCCTCCCAGCTGGACGTGCCTGGAACACCTCCCTAGGGAGGCGCCCAGGGGGCATCCTTACCAGATGCCCGAACCACCTCAACTGGCTCCTTTCAATGCAAAGGAGCAGCGGCTCTACTCTGAGCTCCTCACGGATGACTGAGCTTCTCACCCTATCTCTAAGGGAGACGCCAGCCACCCTCCTGAGGAAACCCATTTCGGCCGCTTGTACCCTGGATCTTGTTCTTTCGGTCATGACCCAGCCTTCATGACCATAGGTGAGGGTAGGAAGGAAAACTGACCGGTAGATTGAGAGCTTTGCCTTCTGGCTCAGCTCTCTTTTCGTCACAACGGTGCGATAAATTGAATGCAATACCGCACCCGCTGCGCAGATTCTCCGGCCAATCTCCCGCTCCATTGTCCCCTCACTCGCGAACAAGACCCCAAGGTACTTGAACTCCTTCACTTGGGGTAAGGACTCATTCCCTACCTGGAGAAGGCACTCCATCGGTTTCCTGCTGAGAACCATGGCCTCCGATTTAGAGGTGCTGATCCTCATCCCAGCCGCTTCACACTCGGCTGCGAACCGATCCAGTGAGTGCTGAAGGTCACAGGCCGATGATGCCATCAAAACCACATCATCTGCAAAAAGCAGCGATGAGATCCCCAGCCCACCGAACTGCAACCCCCCTCCACCCCGACTACGCCTCGATATCCTGTCCATAAATACTACGAACAGAATTGGTGACAAAGCGCAGCCCTGGCGGAGGCCAACTTTCACTTGAAACGAGTCCGACTTACTGCCGAGAACCCGGACACAGCTCTCGCTTTGGTCGTACAGAGATTGGATGGCCCTGAGAAGGGACCCCCTCACCCCATACTCCCCCAGCACCTCCCACAGTATCTCCCGGGGTACCCGGTCATACGCCTTCTCCAGATCCACAAAGCACATGTAGACCGGTTGGGCATACTCCCAGGCTCCCTCCAGGATCCTTGCGAGAGTAAAGAGCTGGTCCGTTGTTCCACGACCAGGACGGAATCCGCATTGTTCCTCTTCAACCTGAGGTTCGACTATCGACCGAACCCTCCTTTCCAGCACCTTGGAGTAGACTTTACCGGGGAGGATGAGAAGTGTGATACCCCTGTAATTGGCACACACCCTCTGGTCCCCCTTTTTGAAAAGGGGAACCACCACCCCGGTCTGCCACTCCTTAGGCACCGTCCCAGACTTCCACGCAATGTTGAAGAGGCGTGTCAACCAAGACAACCCCTCCACACCCAGAGCTTTAAGCATTTCCGGACGGATCTCATCAATCCCTGGAGCTTTGCCACTGTGGAGTTGTTTAACCACCTCAGCAACTTCCACCAGGGAAATTGACGACAATCCCCCATCATCCTCCAGCTCTGCCTCTACCATAGAGGGCGTATTAGTCGGATTTAGGAGTTCCTCAAAGTGCTCCTTCCACCGCCCTATTACCTCCTCAGTTGAGGTCAACAGCGTCCCATCCTTACTGTACACAGCTTGGATGGTTCCCCGCTTCCCCCTCCTGAGGTGGCGAACGGTTTTCCAGAAGCACCTTGGTGCCGACCGAAAGTCCTTCTCCATGTCTTCTCCGAACTTCTTCCACACCCGCTGCTTTGCCTCTTTCACGGCAGAGGCTGCAGCCCTTCGGTACCTTGCAACTGCCTCCGGAGCCCTCCGGGATAACATATCCCGGAAAGACTCCTTCTTCAGTCGGACGGCTTCCCTGACCACCGGTGTCCACCACGGTGTTCGTGGGTTACCGCCCCTTGAGGCACCCAAGACCCTAAGACCACAGCTCTTCGCCGCAGCTTCAGCAATGGAAACTTTGAACATTGTCCACTCGGGTTCAATGCCCCCAGCCTCCACAGGGATGCACGAAAAGCTCCGCCGGAGGTGTGAGTTGAAAGTCTGTCGGACAGGGGCCTCCTCCAGACGTTCCCAATTTACCCGCACTACCCGTTTGGGCTTACCAGGTCTGTCCAGAGTCTTCCCCCACCCTCTGACCCAACTCACCACCAGATGGTGATCGGTTGACAGCTCCGCCCCTCTCTTCACCCGAGTGTCCAAAACATACGGCCGCAGATCAGATGAAACGATTATAAAATCGATCATTGAGCTTTGGCCTAGGGTGCTCTGGTACCAGGTACACTTATGAGCATCCCTATATTCGAACATGGTGTTCGGTATAGACAATCCATGACTAGCACAGAAGTCCAACAACAAACAACCACTCTGGTTTAGATCAGGGAGGCCGTTCCTCCCAATCACGCCTCTCCATGTGTCTCCATCATTGCCCACGTGCGCGTTGAAGTCCCCCAGCAGAACGATGGAGTCTCCCACTGGAGCCCCATACAGGACTCCATTCAAGGTCTCCAAGAAGGCCGAATACTCCGAACTCTTGTTTGGTGCATATGCACAAACAAGAGTCAGAGTTTTCCCCCCCACCAGCCGCAGGCGTAGGGAGGCGACCCTCTCGTCCACCGGGGTAAACTCCAACATAGCGGCGCTCAACCGGGGGCTTGTGAGTATCCCCACACCCGCCCGGCGCCTCACACCCTGGGCAACTCCGGAGAAGAAAAGAGTCCAACCCCTATCCAGGAGTACGGTTCCAGAACCGAGACTGTGCGTAGAGGTAAGCCCCACCAGATCTAACCGGTAGCGCTCCACCTCCCGCACCAGTTCCGGTTCCTTCCCCCACAGAGAGGTGACATTCCACGTCCCCAGAGCCAGCGCCTGCTGCCCGGGTCTGGTCCGTCGAGGCCCCTGACCTTCACTGCCACCCATGTGGCAATGCACCCGACACCAGCGGTTCCTCCCACAGGTGGTGGGCCCATGGGCTGGAGAGACGGATGCCACGTAGCTTTTTCGGGCTGTGCCCGACCGGGCTCCGTGGCAAACCCGGCCACCAGACGCTCGCCAACGAGCCCTCCGTCTGGGTCTGGCTCCAGACGGGGGCCCCGGGCTTCCTCCGGGCAGGGTCACTCCATCCCTTCCTCGATCTCTCATAGGGTTTTTGTTACCTCTGTTATTCTAATATTACCAAGTAATACAATAGAAGTAGGCAGTTTTGCATTTTGCGGCCCTGATTCATGGTTGTTACACAGAAACTACCAGAAGCTTTTCCAGGTAATATCTACACATCTGTTATTCTAATATTACCATGTAATACAAGAGAAACGGGCAGTTTTTGCATTTTGCGGCCCTGATTCATGGTTGTTACACAGAAACTACCAAAAGCATTTCCAGGTAAGAAGTCACAAGATTAAACATTAACATAAATTATTACCTTGAAACAAAAGGGAAATGTTTGGAACATAAAGGGTGGATGAATTTCAGCATTATAATATGGTAATTACCAATTTTAAATTCCAAGAAGTTTTATTTAATTTGGAAGGTATTATGCTGATAGTAGCCTATAATACTGTGAAAACATCAACATATATTACCCCATTATTACCATGTTATTACAATATAAATATAACTATATTGGGATCACACAGAGAGTCTTCTCACTTTTTGAAGCAGTTGCAAAGTTTACTCAACTACCAAATAGCCAAATGTAAAAGTAAAGACAGGGGAAACCAAGGCTGTGGATGTCTAACTATGCATGTCTTTTATGCATGTTGGAATGTAACAAATCGAGTACTGTACTTAAGTCCAAATGTTGAGGTACTTGTACTTTACTTGAGTCTTTTCTTTTCGTGCCACTTTCTACTTCTACCCCGTTACATTTCAGAGAGAAATATAACACTTTTTATTCCACTACATTCATCTGACAGCTTTAGTTACTAGTTACTTTACACATTCGGCTTTTGTGAACAAACATGTAGTTTATAAAATGTGATGTTTTGTATAAATTAAACTACTTAACAAACAGGCCTACAAGTCCAGCTGAAATGATTAGACCACCGTTTCCAGTTTCTAAACTGGGAGGATTTTTCTGTATTGAGTACTTTTACTTTTATATTTTAAATACATTTCCCTAATGATACTTACATACTTTTACTTAAGTAACATTTTCAATGCAGGACTTTTACTTATTTTTGCAGTGTGGTATAAGTGTTTTTAATTAAAGGTCCCATGACATGCTGCTTTTTGGATACTTTTATATAGGCCTTAGTGGTCCCCTAATACTATATCTGAAGTCTCTTTTATATAGGCCTTAGTGGTCCCCTAATACTGTATCTGAAGTCTCTTTCCTGAAATTCAGCCTCGGTGCAGAATTACAGCCACTAGAGCCAGTCCCACAATGAGCTTTCCTTAGTATGTGCCATTTCTGTGTCTGTAGCTTTAAATGCTATTGAGGAGGAGAGAGGGGGCAAGGTGGAGGGTGTGGGTGTGGCCTTGACCAACTGCCATTTTGCTTGTTTTCAAGCCATGATGTTTCTCTCTTTCTCATGGGCGGGCCAAATTCTCTGGGCGGGCAAAGCAGAGAAAGGGGAGGTAACCTTCCTCCTTATGACCTCATAAGGAGAAGATTCCAGATCGGACCAGCTGAGCTTTCATTTCTCAAAGGCAGAGCAGGATACCCAGGGCTCGGTTTACACCTATCGCCATTTCCAGCCACTGGGGGACCATAGGCAGGCTGGGGAACTCATATTAATGTTAAAAAACCTCATAAACTGAAATTTGCATGCCATGGGACCTTTAAGTAAAGGATCTGAATACTTATTACACCGCTGCTTTCATGGCATTAGCCATATAGTATTCATATGCCTATTTAGAATCATCTGCTGCCTGGTAGAAATACTAACCACTGTTCTGTAGGTGTGTAACGATACATTGATCTGAATCGATATATTGATTCAATCCTAAACGATCCAATATTATCGATACAAAGTGAAAATAACCATACATATTGTCATCTTTAAGATGCGCATTTATTTTGAAATTCCCACTCTATAGTATTTTTTTTAATTAAAAGAGTAGTTTGTTTTCAATTTAAATGTCTGGAAGAGCTCAGTGAAATTGTCGAATCATATTTTGGTTGTTTCTTGTAAATATATATATATATATATATATATATATATATATATATATATATATATATATATATATATATAAATGTAAGTGATTGTGTGAAATGGGGTTATGTATCATGGGGTTGTTGTATCACTGTCCTAAGAATCAATATAATATTGTATCGTGATATAACGTGTGATTTACACCACTAAGGTTTTGTGTCCTAGACCCTTTGAGGGGGCGCTGGATCTGTTTCCACCTGGCTACTGCACTAAAGCTGTTGAGCCTCAGCTCTCTGGTAAGAAACATGAACGCTTAATGCCCACAGACCGGGCTGCAATGTAACCCTATGGGGCAAATGTGCATCGTCAATTCGCTCCACTAAAAGTGCTGTTTTTGCCGCTGACAAGCTCAGATTATTATTCTAAGTGTCTGACAACATTATGGAAAGGATCCATACAGAGATAGACCTTTAAAAACCTCTTTAAGACCTTTCTGTTGAACCAAAAACAGCCATGAGGTCGCTAAAAAACAATACTTTTAGCGTGTATAGAGCCAACGTATTTTCACATGTGAATCGGTAAACTATGTGTTTATTTCAACCAAAACTAGAGTTGTGATGGTTGGAAAAGTGGAAAGACGACCCAAAACGGCTTTTCGTAGTTTTAGTTTGTTTCTGTCGACTTTGAATGAAGTGTATTTTACGATGCTAAAATTGCTGTTTATTGACATGGAGTCTGTAGGGTTTAGCGAACGCAATTTCGCAGATGTTTTTATGTTTAAAAAAAGGATCCTCCTCTTTAACAGAAAGGTCGACCTCCTTAGAAATCCTTTCCATAATGTTGTCAGACTCTTAGAATATTAATCTGAGCCTGTCAGTGGCAAAACAAGCACTTCAGTGAACGTAAATACAAGCTGCACAATTGCCCTATTAACTTACATTGTTGCTTTTTTCTCTGCCTTTGACTGCAGCGATCTCTCTTAATACTGGACCAATGTCACGGATTGTTGTTCCAATCAGTCACTTAGACACAAAAACATAGGAAAATAGGTAGTTACCCTTTAAAGATATACAGCATGATGGCTCCTGCTGACTCTGTCTAAGAAGGGGAGAATAACTGGGAACCAGATGTGTGGCCACCTCATTAATGGCTTGGAAAACTGTTACTGCTTGTATCATCGTTACATTCATTTTTGTGGAGGTTATCATCAGTTATTGTGTAGTCATTTGGGGGTGGGGAAGCTGATAAGCAAATCTTTTTTTTTCTTTTTTTTTTCACAACAATTTTTTAAAGGATGGTTCTATATCTGGGTGTTTTCTTATCAGTCTTGTTTCCAGCAACAGCAGGCAGATGTTAACAGAGAAAAAGCTCTGACAAACCCACTGTACACTATCTGTCCAGCAACAAGCAGCTGTTAGGAGACTAACTGGTGAACATACTGGAGCATTCAGCAGCTAAAGAGACAGATCATTTTCTCAGGAGCTAGTGGAGATCAACAAAAACAAGCTAAAAGGAGAGGGAAAATTGTCAGCTGGATTCAAACACAACTCCAAATGAATGCTCATGTTGCTATATGTCTGCTGGATGTGTAAATGGGAAAACTTACTGAATAAAGTGCTTTTAATTTATTTATTGGTAACAAATTATTTCCTCTGTTCCAGGGAAAATGCTGGTTCTTGACTACATTCTGGCAATGACAAGGACTACAAGTAGTGACAAGTTGGTGCTTGTCTCCAACTACACTCAAACGCTGGATCTCTTTGAAAAGCTGTGCAGATCTAGAAGGTGCTTTTTGAAGAAGAAAAATCACCATTTAATTGTGTCTGTATCATATGATTTGTCAGTTAAAGTGAGCAACAACCCTCCTCTTGGTCTTTTACAGATACCTCTACGTTCGACTGGATGGCACAATGTCCATCAAGAAAAGGGCCAAGATTGTAGAGCGATTCAACAGTCCATCGGTGAGTGGGAAACTTAAACCACACCGTGAGCCATTCAAGACCTCCTAAACCGAGACCAAGTCAAGTTCAAGACTTTGAAGGGCGATATATGATCTCAACGCTAGATGGGAGAAATTCCTAGACGTTGGACCTTTTAAATAATCTTTTACTTGATCTCCAGTAAAAAGGCTTATTTTTTGTTAAAGCTGCACTAGACACGTTTGTATGTTAGACAGTGTTGTAGTCAAGACCACCTAAACCGAGACCAAGTCATTACCAAGACCAGAGTGTGTCGAGACCGAGTCAAGACCAAGACCAGACCGTTGTCAGACAGCCAGACCTGCTCCTGTCTCCCGCATTCACTTTCTTGGGAGTGTGTGTTAAGAGGGGGTTAACAGGAACAAATTTCAAATTAGAAATGAGTTAAGTTAACACTTAAAATTAGACAATGCAGAGGCAATTTAGTGATATCCCTGCAGTTGTGGTCTTGAAATAAAATCCAGAGTCCTCTTTATCTGAGACCGAGACCTTCAAAAGGTGGTCTTGAGACTGAACACTTGAACACTGGCGTGAGCTTTGAAAAGTAGTTGAACACCATCTGAAATCCATCTGTGTTCTCAGAATCCAGAGTTCATCTTCATGCTGAGCAGCAAGGCTGATTGGTGCGAATCGCTTGGTGATGTTTGATCCGGACTGGAATCCAGCCAATGACGAGCAGGCGATGGCGCGGGTGTGGAGGGACGGCCAGAAGAAGACCTGCTACATCTACAGGCTGCTCTCGGTCAGTTCAACACAACTCACAAGATGCAGACATAACATAAAACACATCCTCACTGCTTAATGTCTATTTTAGCTTTCAAGTCCTCCACAGTAATATGTTCACATACTGTATATAAATTACTTTTCCTCTACTGATTTGTTGTTGTTGTGATAAACTTTTTTTTTATCAGACAAAAAGATGACACAGTCACTACAATATTCAAGACCATCCAACAAAATAGTAACAAAATAGACAATAAACATATTTATGAATGACAACAGCATAAGCCCATCATACAGGTCTCTCCCCAGCACAAAGCTTCTTAGTAGCCCTCCAGAAAGGTACTTCTCCATTTTCTAGTATAGACATCCAATCTGGCGAACCGTTTATATGACAAATTTTCAAACACCGCCACCCTAGCCATCTCACAAGCCCACTCCTGGATTGTCGGCACCCCTTCATTCCTCCATCCTCCTGAAAGAATCTGTCTGGCTATCATTTAACTAATTGGGTTATGAAACGGAGGGTCGCCGGTTCAAGTCCCCAAACGGACCAAAGTATGGAGTGTGGACTGGTAGCTGGAGAGATGCCAGTTTACCTCCTGGCCACTGCCAAGGTGCTTTTGAGCAAGGCACCGAACCCCCAACTGCTCGGGGCGCCTGTCCAGCAGTCGCAGCCCCCTCACTCTGACATCTCTCCATTTGTGCATGTATAGGTCCTGAGCATGTGTGTGCCTCATCGTAGAGTGTTCCAACAACAGAGTGAAAAAAAATGGTAATTTCCCCCCTGGGGACCAATAAAGTATTAATTAATTATTATTATTATTATTGACCCATTTCCCAAAACAAATAATCTTGGACTGAATGGAACCTGGGTCCCCGCAATCCGACATAGGTTAACATGTATCCCGATCCAAAATTCCTGGACCTTATCACAGGACCATAGGACGTGAAGCAATTGGTTGTCCTCTATCTTACATTTCCAACAATTTGGTGTGTCCATTACTGATTTTTAATTATTCCGCAAAGTTCAGGACCTCATAATAGATGTGTCAGCGCATCAGGGGACTGTTAAAGGCTGCGTGTTTGGCATAATATCCATATTTGACGTGTGTGTTTGTGTGCTGACAGACAGGGACGATCGAGGAGAAGATCCTTCAGAGGCAGGACCACAAGAAGGCTCTGAGCAGCTGCGTGGTGGACGAGGAGCAGGACGTGGAGCGCCACTTCTCTCTGGGCGAACTCCGAGAACTCTTCACTCTCAACGAGGAGACCACCAGCGACACACATGACAAGTAAAGAACAAATCCTTCTCATAAGTTGTGCATGCTGCTCACTTGGCTGATTCTGCTGAGAATTGAATTGCCTCTATAAAGATGGTCAGACATCAGTGCGTACGTTTACATGCACACTAATATTCCACTATTATTTGGAATATGAAAATATTCCAAATTTGATACAGGTCATTAGGGATGCACAATATATCGTTTTTTTATCGGCATCGGCATATCAACTGGCGCAATAAACACATCGCGAAAGGCTGCGACATGTTGCGAAAGACACTCAAGATTTTTTTGTTTTAGTTGAAAGAAAGTAATGTGCACTTTAAAATGTAACTGTCACTTTTTTAGTGGCACCTTTTAAAGTCAATTCAATGTTCAATTTGTTTAATACAAGAATGTTGAAAATGATTTCCTTTATTTGTTTTATATTCAACATGCAATTTGTTGTATTTAAGCAGAACACTGAAAGCAGCAGAAATGCAGAACTGAGTACACTTTAATATTTATCACAAGTAACATCGTTATCACGATATTCAACAACATTATTGCATATTTTCCTTATATCGAGCAGCCCTACAGATCATCTAAACGGCATATTCTGTTTGGATATTCCGGGGAAAAAAAGCCTTTTTTTTCGAATTTAGCATGTTCCGATTAAGACACGTGGGATATGCCGGTATTATTCAGGTTTTAGAGGCATTCTTTGGACATGTATACAGCGCATTCAGAATATGCAGCTCAAGCTGAATTTTTCCTGCATTTTGTGACAGTTTACGGCTTATGGTCAGCTCTGTGCGTTGCTATGGTTATTGTACATAAACCAACCAGCCAACAGTTTGCAAGGCTGCGGTAGAGATTCATGGCCAAAAGAAAAACACACCCAACGTTACTTTTAAACCTTATGAAATACTTGGATATCAACAAGTTTTTGGATATGCACAAACATTGCAACGGCAACCTTTTTAAGAAGCTGGTTGAAGGACTGAAAGAGGGAGTCTGTGTTCGCATGGTCCAACACATCCACCACCCCTGGAACACTTTGACAAATCCTATTTTGCACGGCTGCGGCTAGTGTTTAAAATAGTTACTGTAGTACAAATTCAAAATAATGGAGGGTCGTCTCCCCTGCCCCCTCCTCCCCAGACTCGAAGTTCATGGAGGTTGCCAGGCTGAGACCGCAGCATACACAACAATGTTGCTAGACGCTTGTCTCACATAGCCAGACATTACTTCACAGCACAGCGGAGTAGCTAACGTTAGATGCTGGCTATATTGACAGTCATCAAAGCCCGTGTTCACGCAGAGCTCTGTACCCAACTGACAGACACATTTTTTCAGCTTAGAATCACAGTAGGAACCGCTAAAAACACAACAACCTCGCCGTCCTCTCCACCCGACGGACAGACACACTTCTTCGGCTTAGAATTACGGTGAGAACTGCTAAAAATAACACTACCTTGCCATCCTCTCCACCCGACTGAACACACTTTATTGGCTTAGAATTATGGCAACAATCGCTAAACACACTGCAAACTCACGGTCCTCTCTTCTCGATTTTCAGCCCCCCTCTCTTGGCTTAAAATAACTCACCGTTATTGCCACATCCGCTGAACAGGCTACACGTTGTAAACAGCCGTGGCTGCTTGCCTGGTCTTCCGGTAACGTTAGCTAGCAGTTAGCAGGGTTAGCATGGCGGCGTTAGCTAGGATCAGACGGGATCACTTTACTGGCTGTGTCTCAGTTGTTTTTGCGAGTAACCAATTAGGGTACTCTAGCTATATAATTCATTGTGAGTACACAAATGTTGAAATGACATAAAATGCCTGCCTGTAGCCATGATAAATTAGCCTGAAGCTAATGTTTTCCTTTTCAGGAGGAAATTAGCCAACTCGGCATCCTTTTGGGCTCTAAGCTGTCTCCATCTTTTAAATAAATCTCCAATTTTTCCATAGGGTTTGTTACGTCCCTGGTTTGTTAGAAACATGCCGTTTTTTTAGGTTGGGTAGAATAGAACTGTACAGCTGTAGCGCGCTGGGTTTACGTTTTTAGAGGTATATCTGGCTGTTAAACTGGGCAGTTGATAAAAACACACAGGGTTAAAACCACAGACCAATCTCCTAACCCTAACCTTAACCACTCGAGGTCAAATGCCTAACCCTAACCAATCGAGCCTGTATAGTTCCAAACACACGCAGCGTTGTCATGTTCTACTATGGGACTGTCAGCAGCGATTGCGATATTGACTGGTAAATATGAATAAAACACATACCCATGTACTCGTTTGATTGTTATTGCATATTTGTAAATATCAGTTTTACATTTGGAGTGGTAGGGTGACAACTGAAAGCTATGTATAGATACGTTTTTAAGTTTTGGAGGGAATGCTTCACGTCCGTGTTAGCATGAGTAG
The DNA here is from genome assembly GCA_023566125.1 of Zingel zingel. Classification (NCBI taxonomy): domain Eukaryota; kingdom Metazoa; phylum Chordata; class Actinopteri; order Perciformes; family Percidae; genus Zingel; species Zingel zingel. The sequence goes on from CM042322.1 coordinate 6,762,606, forward strand.
CACTAGGCTACTGTCTTGTAATTGTCCTTCGTGTCACGGGGACTTGTTTAGTTTATTTACATTTTGTATTAGCCTGTCCAAACGCATTTGTTCTAACATGTCTGGAACCCCCCCCCCGTGCCAGTTCACGTTAAATTACATCACATAGTACGCGAGGGTCACCGGGGACCTGAAGCTCAACGCCAGGCCAATGCAAAAACGTCAAAAATAAACTATGTCCCGGGGACCCGAAGGACAACACAATGGTTAACCTTAACCTTACTACATCTTTTTTTAAATCAAAGATGATTCAAGATGTTCTTTTTTGCACATCTGGACTATAGTATTTTCCTTGATTTTGCTTGTAATTCCGATTCACTTACCCGTGGTCAGAGAGCGATTGAGAAAGCAGAGTAGCAACAGTCCATTCAGCATTTAGTGTCCAGCCCACTTCTTCTGATGAGGCAGGAGTTGACCACACAACCATGATAATTTTAAGACTAAGCCATACACAAAGTATCACATATATTAAATAATAACAACTCATTACACTTGGATGAATAAATTAAATGTATTTTTTTATTAAACAACGAGTGACACAACAAGAACAAGTACAGAAAAAGAAAGGAATACAGTGGGGAAAGGAGACAATTAAAAAAAAGCAATACAAATAAGATTTACCGCTGGCACCACTGGCTATAAAACCCTTCAGCAAATGCAGGTTCTACTGCCTAACATCCGCACACTGCAAAGGAGGATGCAGTATGTAAAGCTGGAGCCAGGAGTTTTGGGGGTTAGTGTTTGAGATGCTGAGTGTTTAATAAAACAAATCCTCTCCACATATATCAGGCTGAGGTTTGTGGAACAGAAAACAAGTGGGAACAAGTATGAATTAAAGCTGCAAGCAGCGATGGACGGGCCCTCGCTCCTCTGCGCGCGTCGGGGTTGCTAGCGGACGCCGCTCCATGCGACTGTGCATTTGCACGGCACTCAGACACCGCAAATGTCACCAATGAAAAGGGAACTCCCCGCTGAGTTCAATGATACCTCACACAAGACTCTACGTCATACAGTTCATTAGCTGTGACAGGGGGCGTGGCCAAAGTATAGGGGGCGGGCCAAACCTTTACCAATAAAAAAGGAAGTCTCTGCTGAGTTCATTGATACCTCACATAAGACTCTACCTTAGATGGGTCAGCATTTATGAAAGGGGCGTGGCTTAAACATAGGGGGCGGGCCAAACCATCACCAATGAATAAGGAAGTCTCTGCTGAGTTCAATGATACCTTACACAAGACTCTACCTTAAACGGTTCAAATGCTATGAAAGGGGCGTGGCTTAAACATAGGGGGCGGGTCAAACCATCACCAATGAATAAGGAACTCTCTGCTGAGTTCAATGACACCTCACACAAGACTCTACCTTCAAATGTTATGAAAAGGGGGCGTGGCTTGAGTGAGTGGGCGTGGTTAAAGTATAGGGGGCAGCTCAGTATCACATGTCAACCACGCATTATAATTTTCATGTAAATCAGATGATGTTTGTCATATAAGGCGCATTTCCTGGCAGCAGGGGGCGCTATGACCAAAAGTCAATTTTGGCCTGTAGGTGTCCTCAGACCTGGACCCTGGTCAATCGTGACAAATTTTGGGCAGATTCGACAAAGTACACTCAAGTTACAACAATTTCTTTGTTCATCGCTAAACACTCAAAATGGCCGCCACGCCAGGCCCACACCGTTTGACGAAAAGTTTTTCTTTTAATAACTTTTCATCTTTAAGGTGTTGAGATGGTACAGACCAAGTTTGAAGTCCACCGGTTGAAATCTCTAGGAGGAGTTCGTTAAAGTATAGCACCTTGACTTTTAGGGCTACTTCCTATTGCCACTAGGGGGCGCTATGACTTTAAGTAAATATCGGCCTTTATTTGTCCTCATGGTTGGACTCTTATGAATCCTGAAAAGTTTCGAGCCAATTGGACAATGTACACTCAAGTTACGCCCACTTCCTGTTTTGATGGCGAAACGCACAAAATGGCCGCCCCGCCACAGCCACGCCCAAAGATGAAATTTTCAACAACTTTTCATCTTTGGCCTGAGTAAGTGGGGGTGGTTAAAGTATAGGGGGCGGCTCAGTATCACATGTCGACCACACATTATAAGTTTCATGTAAATCAGATGATGTTTGTCATATAAGGTGCATTTCCTGTTGCCAGCGGGGGGGCGCTATGACCAAAAGTAAATATTGGACTGTAGATCTCCTCACACTAAATAAAAGTTGTCAGAGATACACTACTGAACTTCGTAATTGTTGGTGTAGCGATACCTTCACAGCTGGCGAAGTCAAGCTAACAAACGAGTTAACGAGCTAGCAAACTAGCAGGCAATCGGTTGGCTACCAAGATAAAAATATATATAATTACGCTGTGCACACATACAAATCAATATCAGTATATGCATCATAAAGGGCCTCTGATAAAATATAGACAGTTGACAATTCAAAAGAGGTAGCTATTTAATCAACTTACCTCAGAAGTTATTCAACAGCCAGCAATGGAAATGAATGATGTCCGACGCCGTGAATGGATTGTTTGGAACTACGCAAGACTGCACACCCCGGAAGTAGGCGGCAAAAAGAGTACAATGGAGTCCAATGGGAGTGTCGCCACTCTGTCTTTCTCTATCACTCTGGCGCTGGGTAAAGGATGCTGATAGCCAGGCGCTCATTGGCTAGCTGTTAGCCAATCAGAGTCAAGCAGCTTAGCTCGTTGAATATTAATGAGAACTGGCACAAATTGAGCTGAGTCTTCCTGCAGGCTTTCTATACCACGCTAGAATGGCTTGAAACAAGGTAACCAAGGCATTTTTTCCACACAAAAAAATGTTACAGAGTCCATGGTAGAACTTCAGACATTACCACAAAGTAATGAAATACCAAGTCATATTTGCAGTTAACACCATAGGTTCCATTTATTTCCATGAGATATTAGATGGTTTTCCAGACAAATTACTGCTTGTATGTATGCTTGTGTGGTGTTGGTGTGCGTGTGTCTGTGTGTCCGTGAGGTCAAAAACTGTATGTGCTTCCGAGGTTGCACTTGAGGAACCACAGATTGGTTCCTATTTATACCAAGGGCACTAATTGGCTCTAACAATTAGAAACACTAAAGCAAAACCAGAAAAACCAAACGTTACAAATTTGATGTTGCTCCATTATTTCTGAGACCAGGACGTGTCAGCGAGTTTCACTCAGATATACTGTCTAATAGACCAGCGACCGTTTGATTACAATGTTTGGTGCACTTGACAAAGTGCAGTGTGAGCGCTAAATGAACATGTGAAAAATGCAACAATGTTACAACTACAACCCCGAATTGCACCAAGTCTACAGAATTAAAGGTGTGAACTTGTCCTTAGACTCTAGACTGGGTAAAGCCAGCCTTATCTGCCGGCAATTTGATTTTGCCCTTCAGTTCAGGCTGGAAACCTGTACGTTTATCTGTCCTGCTTCCCTTACAAATTTGCGGGGACCAATCACAAACTGGCTTATCCACTTGGCTCGCTATTGACGGGTTTAACACGATGACAATAGAGAAGCGACAGCAAGCAGCTTTTTGTTTGCATTCAAAATGGCGGCCACCGAAGCGCAGCAATGACAGTACGTCACCTGGATCGTTGGTCTGATTGGTTGAAGGACTATCCAATTGCATACAGAGTCATTTGAACTATGCCCGTTGATTACGCCTCTTGTGCAGTAGAAAATACAGAGTACACTCCCCAGACTAATGTTCAATCTTAAAAGATTGAGCTTGGTCTGGTGATAGCCAGACTACTCAGACTCCAGAATGACTTCATATTGTGTTGAGGTGAAAATGAAAGATCATCTTCAGTTCAATCAAAAAAGGTAAATATGTGAAACATTTGCGGTCAGGTTTTCACAGTAGACCCATTTAAAAAGACAAATGCACAGATAAGAGTTTTTTTTTAAATATATATATATATATATATATTTTAATAATTGAAATGCGGCAGTAAAACCGGATCACCCGGAGTACACCAACACTATTTTAAAATTTTCAACTGCAAGTTTTTGAAACGTGGCAGGTAACCGGATCACCCGGAGTACACCACCACTATTTTAAAACTTCCACATGTACATTTTTTAAATGTGGCAGTAAAACCGGATCACCCAGTTTTAGAGAGGGGGGGGGGTCGAGGTGAAGTGGAGGAGAGAAAGGTTGATGATGTTAATCCTCTCTCTTCTCCTTCTGCTCCTCCTCCGTCGCTCTCGCCTCCTTTTCTTTCTTCTGTCTTTTCAATCCCTCCTTCTCTCTCTTCGCCTGCTCCTTCCTCTCTTTCTTGACTTTTTTCTCCATCTCCTCTTTTTCCTTCTTCTGTCTTTTCAATTCTTTCTTCTCTTGCTTCCTGTTTTCCTCCTTCTGTTTATTCTCTCGCTCCTCCTCATCTTTCCTCTCCTTTTTCAGCCTCTTTTCTGTCGCCTTCTTGGCCTTCTCTTCCTCCTTTTTCATTCGGGCCTTCTCCTTGTCAGTTTTTTGAGCCAGCTCCTGCAGGCTAAGGAGACTGACCTGAAGTTCAGAGTTTTGCTCTTTTAGGATCTTGATTTTGTTCTCCATTTGGCTCTCTTTGTTAATCCACTCATTCTCCAACCTTCTGCTGTTCTTTTCAATCTCTTGGAGGCTGTGGTAATGTACCTGAAGATCAGAGTTTTGCTCTTTTAGGAGCTTGATTTCGTTCTCCGTTTGGCTCTCTTTGTTAAGCCACTCCTCCACCATCCTTTTGCTGTTCTGTTCGATCTCTTGGAGGCTGTGGTAATGTACCTGAAGATCAGCGTTTTGCTCTTTTAGGAGCTTGATTTCGTTCTCCATTTGGCTCTTTTTGGTAATCCGCTGCTTCTCCATCCTTCTGGTCATCTTTTCAACCTCCTTGAGGCAGTGGTTTTGTAACTGAAGAGCAGAGATTTTCTCTTTTAAGAGCTTGATTTCGTTCTCCATTTGGCTCTCTTTGTTGTTCCACTCCATCTCTCTGCTCTCTCTTTCCAGCTCATGCCGTTTCTCAAAGCTCTCCTCTTTTGCAACGAGCTCACACATCATTTGGTCTTCCAGAGTGGCGAGTTTTGTTTCAAACTCTGTCTCCCTCTGGATGATCTGCCTTTCCTTCTCCATTAGCTTGGCTTCGCTCTCCAAATACTTTACTTCTAGAGCCGTCTTTTCCTCCTTTATTTTGTCGATCAGATCATCCTTTTCCTGGACAACATGGCTCAACTTCCTATCATTGTCCTCTGCCAGAGTTTGGAGCTTTGCGTCCTTGTCCATCAAATTCTGGTTTGGTATGTTTGATAATATATCATTAATCTTCTTCTCCTGGGTCTCTCTGTTCCTCTCTTGTTCCTGTTTCAAGAGCCCGACGACCCGGTCGAACTCACCACTCCAGTGAAGTTTGGCTGACAGGAAGATTTCTTTGAGAGAGTGAATCTCATCATTTGTCTCCTTCTCCTTGATCTTACTCTCCTTTTGGAGATTTTTCTTTATGGTTCTCTCTGAACGTAGAGCCGTCAGGATCTTAATTTTCTCTTCCTCCAGGCCAGCATTTTTGGAGACTAGCTGGTTGATTCGTTCTTGAGTTTCCAGTTGGTATTTTTTCAGGTCCTCGAGCTGTAAGCTGGGAGTTGGGCAGACGACTGTCGCCGGCATTGTTGCCATGATCGCTGAACAACAGTATTTGTTGCGATAGTGGAGTACTGCAAAGTAGTATTGCTCTATTGTTGCAGTACTGAAGTTTTGGTGTTTTGAGCTCTGTCACACAAAGAGATGCGTCGTTAATGAGTTCAGACTGTTAACTGCCTGTAAGCAGCCAGGGTTGTATTCTAAACAGAACCATAGAATGCCATCAAAGGTTTAGAATGTGTCACACTGTGAGATGTCACTCTGCATGACAAGTTCCAGAATGTGATGACCAGAGATCATATATAGAACATGTTCCTTATCATCATCATGTTTCTTATGTTGCAACACGTTCCTTTTCAATTCAATTCTTGATTGGCATGAATGTTTCAATAACAATGTTGCCAAAGCATCAGACAAACACAATAAACAGTTATATGTACACATTAACACAATATTATGATGGGATAGGGATAGGAAGACCAACCGCTGGCTTTGCCTCACCTGACATGGCTGGAACCAGTGCTGTGTTCTGTCAGTTGGTTAACGTTAAGTTGCTATTAGCATCAATGTAAGTAAATGATACATACATCAATGCTAACAATGCCCGACACTGTCTGCAATGCAACCAAAGAACTCCAAAGGAGATATATCTAAAGGAGATATGTTTCCAAGCTGTCAGGGAACATTATGTTGCTCTGGGAATTCATGGAAAATTCATGGAAAACTCATGGAAACGGGCCAAATGATGCCTGTTTCTTGTACAGTAATAGCGTTACTGAAGGCTGGCTCAAGCTCCATAGTTACGTTACTCCAAGCTTCTTCCCTTGTGAACACCTCCACTCTTCTACGCTACGATCTGCTGTTTACCTTTTCCTGCTACAACTGAATTCCCGCGGGACTTCAGCGCAAGACTAAAGCCAGCCTTTTGTAACGCTGTTACTTTACAAGAAACATGCATCATTTGGCCCGTTTCCATGTAGTTACATAGTCACTGATATGATCATAACCACTACAGTGCTCAATTACCTATTTTTGAGGGGGAAATAATCTTTCTTTGCCGCAAAAATTTCGCCGCGAAAGCATGAACTGTCCTCTGGAGGACATCCACCAGACCAGCGGGCGCCCGTGGATTGTTGTCGGCCGCGGCAGGCGGGGAGGAGGTAGAAGGATATGCCGGTCGAACCTGCTAGCCTGGCTAAGGCAACTAACACACAGTTCACCACTGCAGAGACTACTGTTCACCAACGCCAGATGGATTGCACACAAAATGGATATATATATATATATGCTACAAATACACACAGAACTGCTGCTTGATGATTATTACCGAAGCCTGGCTGAACACACTCACTCATCCCAGACGGCAGCTAGCAGCTAACAGGGTAGGTAAATTTAAATAATATCTGAGTTGAAAACGCATCTTGTTTTCATGTAAGGGCCCTGTTCATGTTGCACAGACATTTTAGTTGCATTTTGTGTCTGTTAAGAGGAGCAAAGGCACTCTTTATGATATGCCCCCAAAACTGCCATTTTAGCTAAGTGGGAGCTCTCGGCATTAGCTGCAGTAGCTCCATGATGCTAGCACCGATTCGGCTCGTTTTTTTTCCTATCGACAGTACTCACATACTTATAGTGATCAGGATTAACGTAAAAATTGCCCGGAGTTCTCCTTTAATAGTTTTTCATTTGTTTGTACACATCTAAACTGACCGAAATATTTTTGTAAAAACTGAAAAAATAAAGCTTGAGAGAGACATTCAAACTGTACTTTATTTCTCACCTGCAGCCAGATACTCTTTGTTTCATTCATTCATTTCATTTATTGTTATTTCTGTGTCATGCCCTTGTTTTATACAGTCTATGGTCATGCCAAACATTATTACAAGACAACACTATGTAACATATACTCTATCTTCCGGTCTCACACATACCAAGCATGTGGAAAAAAAGACCACAAACAAGAAACAACGACAGAAACAGTACAAACAAACATACAGTTGTGAGAACAAGCATTTGATACACTGCCGATTTTGCAGGTTTTCCTACTTACAAAGCATGCAGAGGTTTGTAATTTTTATCATAGGTACACTATAACTGTGAGAGACAGAATCTAAAACAAAAATCCAGAAAATCACATTGTATGATTTTTAAATAATTAATTTGCATTTTACTGCATGACATAAGTATTTGATCACCTACCAACCAGTAAGAATTCTGGCTCTCACAGACCTGTTAGTTTTTCTTTAAGAAGCCCTACTGTTCTCCACTCATTACCTGTATTAACTGCACCTGTTTGAACTTGTTACCTGTATAAAAGACACCTGTCCACACACTCCATCAAACAAACAGACTCCAATCTCTCCACAATGGCCAAGACCAGAGAGCTGTGTAAGGACATCAGGGATAAAATTGTAGACCTGCACAAGGCTGGGATGGGCTACAGGACAATAGGCAAGCAGCTTGGTGAGAAGGCAACAACTGTTGGCGCAATTATTAGAAAATGGAAGAAGTTCAAGATGACGGTCAATCTCCTTTGGTCTGGGGCTCCATGCAAGATCTCACCTCGTGGGGCATCAATGATCATGAGGGAGATCAGGGATCAGCCCAGAACTACACGGCAGGACCTGGTCAATGAACTGAAGAGAGCTGGGACCACAGTCTCAAAGAAAACCATTAGTAACACACTACGCTGTCATGGATTAAAATCCTGCAGCGCACGCAAGGTCCCCCTGCTCAAGCCAGCGCATGTCCAGGCCCGTCTGAAGTTTTCTGAGCAAGACTGCTTTCCGGTCAAACCGTTCTTTCATACTCTCCTGAGAAGAGGAGAGTGCCGCTTTAGCCAGTGCAGAAGCATGACGTAGACGCTCCTTACATCGTGATACAAAATCTTGCACTGTAGTCTGCGGGGAAATGTTACACAAGAACTGTTCCTTTAACACTTTCAGTGGGCCACGCACATTGTGCCCGAACACAAGTTCCGCTGGGCTGAACCCAAGGGACTCCTGTTTGGCCTCACGTATGGCAAATAGTGTAAAAGGGACACCCTCATCCCAGTCTCTCCCTGTATCATGACAGTACTTGCGCAGCATGGACTTAAAAGTTTGATGCCAATGCTCAAGCGCCCCCTGTGACTGTGGATGATACGCACTAGAGACTGAATGAGTGATGCTCAGCGATTGCAAGGTTTGCCTAAAAGATTTAGACAGGAAGTTAGTTCCTTGGTCAGTTTGTACAACCTTTGGTAACCCAAATGTGGTAAAGAACTTGGTCAATGCCTTTGTGATGGCAGGCGCAGTAATTTTTCGCAGTGGAATGGCCTCAGGAAAACGAGTGGTAACGCACATTACTGTTAACAGAAACTGGTTACCAGATTTTGTCCTCGGCAATGGACCAACACAATCGACCAATACACGTTCAAAGGGTTCACCAACAGCAGGAATAGGGTGCAAAGGGGCTGGAGGAACAACCTGATTTGGCTTCCCCACCACCTGGCAGGTACTACATGTTTTGCAGAAGCGTGCCACGTCTGCCTTCATTCCTGGCCAGAAGAAATGTTTCAGGATACGGTCATAGGTTTTAGTGACACCAAAGTGACCAGACCAAGGATGGTCATGGGCTAACTCTAGTACATGCTGCCGGTACGCAGCGGGAATCACTATCTGCCACACTGAGCCCCAGTCACCGATTGTATTGGTTTTGCCCAGTGGCGAAATCCATCTCCGCATCAATACCCCGTTATCTATGCAAAACGACTGACTCCCAGTACACTTACTGACATCCTCCACGGCTGCCAAACACTTCCTTAAAGATAAGTCACCGGACTGGGAGCTGATGAGCGCCTCACGTGTCAGTGGCAGCACATGAGCAGCACCAGGTTCCGCCCCACCTTCACACTTTTCTAGGTCTGCCGTATATTTCTCCATTTTCCCCGTGGGTGGCAGCCTGTCCTCAGATAAGGCAAAAGCAAAAAGAGAGTCAGACAGATCAACATCCTGAGCTTGTCTTCTGGCTTGAGCCCTAGTTACCACGCTAACTGAAAACACCTCGGGGTGACATTGGGCCAGATCATCATGTTTAGATTCTGCAATAGGGATATCAACAACTTCGGGGGCTGGATAAACCTTACCCCCGGCTATGTCGTTACCCATAATAAAGTCAACACCATCGATGGGAAACGAGGGACGCACAGCTACCGGGAAGAAACCAGTATTTATATTAGACTGGACATGAATGCGGTGAAGAGGTGCCGGTACAAAACCCATCCCGATACCTCTTACGATTGTGCTCACGCCACAGGCAGACTCCTCACTCAAGGGCAGCACGTTGGAAAGGATGAATGACTGGGAGCCACCTGTGTCTCGTAATACTGAGACAGGACGCTGATCATCCGCCCTTCCTGTGAGCGAGACAAATGCAGGGAAAATGAAGGGTTTGAAACATTCATCAGGTACCGTTCCAATGGTGGATGGTGAACAACTGGCTACTGTTTTAACTAGCCCCACACCCTTGGGCTTTGAGATTGCCGCCTGCTGCTTACGTTTCCACGCATTACAGTCGGCGATTAGATGGTCAGCTTTATGACAAAAAAAACATTGTTTAACTGTCTTAGAACCGGAGAAAGGTGTACCAGCACGTGGAACCCGCGTGTCACTAGACCTAAAAGCAGTTTCCCGCTGAGTGGAGGAATCGTGCCTAATAAAAGCACTTTTGTGGGTAAGAGCGAACTCATCAGCAAGAATAGCAGCCTGTCGCAGAGTAGATACCTTCTGCTCATTCAGGTACACAACCGTCCGCTCAGGCACACAATTTTTGAATTCCTCCAACAATATCAACTCACGCATCGAAACACAGTCATCTGCCTTACAAGCTGAACACCACCGGTCAAACAGCATCCCCTTCTCCCTGGCAAAGTCAGCGTATGACTGGTTTGCTGTTTTTCTAAGGCCGCGGAAGCGCTGTCTATATGCCTCGGGCACCAGCTCATATACCCGCAGTATCGCGCTCTTTACTTCTTCATAAGAGAGGCTGTCCTCCACGGAAAGAGAAGAGCAAGCCTCCTGAGCTCTACCCGTCAGTTTGCACTGTAACAATATTGCCCACACATCCTTCGGCCAGTGCAGAGCAGCAGCAATGCGCTCAAACGCACCAAAATAACCCTCCACTTCAGACTCTCTAAAGACGGGAACCAAAGAAATGTTTTTACTCACGTCAAATGTAACAGAAGAGTCACACGGCCGCACAACAGACGAAATGGAGCTAGACTGCAGTTCCAGCTCGCGCATCTTGACCGCTGTCTCCGCCTCCAACCGTTTCAACTCCAACCGGAGCCGAAAATCACGCTCCCGCTCCTCCTTCCGTTCCTCCTTCTCCAGCTGGAGACGAGCTAAACGTAGTTTTAGCCGCGCGTCTGTTTTGGAGCCAGGGGTCACTTCAATAGACAACGGCTCAAAACGCGGCAACGTAAACTGCTTGTAGTCCCTGTCATCGCTTTTTATGCCGGGGGTTATGTTAAGAATGTCTTGCTGTAGCTACGCCGCTTCTGCCCCCCGAGACTCGGAGCAGATCTCCCCTGCGGACTCAGCCACGGCCACATTTGCCGGTAAACTACACACCCCCACTTCCACCAACCCGTCAACGACGGCAGCTTTCAGCTCCTTCTTAAGGAGAGAAGCTGAAGCTGGGATACCGTAGTGGTCGGCAATCGCAAATAAATCAACTTTCCTACAGCTGTCTAGCTTACACAGTGCAGGCTCCGCCACAAACTCCTCCACACTAAACGCTACCCCACTTGCCATCACGCCGGCAATAGCGCTTAGCCGCTAGGCTACAAACAAATCAGCGTGTAATCCACTCACACCGTGGTAAACGTCATAACTATTAACGCCGGGTGCTACACAGAAACAAACCCAACCATACGTTCAACAGCCCCCAGAACCTACCTAACAAAAACTAACCTGTCTATCTTCTGGAGCGTGCCGGGCTCGAGGCGACTTGAAAGGCGGAAACATCGGCGGCCAGAGCCCCGAAACGCCTACCTCCGTCGGGGAACTTGATCCCCGCCCAGGATTTACTCCGAAAATAACAAAGGAAAAATTATAAACAAGTGTCCGATGGAGGGGCCGCTGTGCAACCCAGCTGGACACTTCTGTCTAACTGAGGGAGTTGTAAAAAGTTAGTGAAGGCTAGACCGCGAACACCCAGGCGTCAATACTCACCGCGAAACACCGGAAGTGACTCCACGCTTCCAAAACAAAATAGCCCAACAACACCAAATAACTTTCCTCACTATTCCATTGAATCAAAATATATCCCGGATGAGCCCCCAAACTGTTACGTCCCCGTAGCGGTGTCCAGGGGAAAAGGGGAGCAACAATAATAATAATAAGGCGGGTGCGTAAAAGGAAGAAAGGAAACGATTAAATGTACTAATGAACTATTTATTATTACGAAAATAAAGCCAACATTAACACAAAACAACTATCCTGAAAGAAAGGACGTTAACAAAAGTACTAGCCAACAACATTAAACGTAAATGACACGACGCAGAGCACCACTCTGCTCTGATTCATGACCGACAGCGACACAACTCTGTTCGGCTCTCCTCTCGCCCACCGCCCCCCTCTCTGCCTTAATCCCTGCAGCTTTACCACAATCCACATGATCGCTGAGGTGCTGCAGGTGTGCCTGCCCAATCAACCAGGGAGGGCGGTACCTGGGTCAGGACACAAGAGAGCAGAGAAAACACATACACACACACGTAACAATATATATATATATATATATATATATATATATATATATATATATATATATATATATATATATACAGCCATCTTAGTCTTGGAGAATCCTCCATATTTAGAATATATAAAATATCTATTTTAATCTTACTAAACAAAGCATCACCCTGTTCATAATAAAAAGGTACAGTAAAAAAACTAATTTTCCATATTGTTGAAACAGTTCCTGCTCATATGAGAGCGTGGACCAACTAGCCAAACGCGTTGTATTAGAGTCAAAATCAGAAAAAATGGGCATTGTACAAAAAGGAAAAGAATAGAGTGGCAACTGCACTTCAACTGCACTGGGATCAGGAGATAAGAGGAAGACATTTACATCCAACTGGTAACAGAGAGTAAGGACAATTTATTGTGGAAGAAATTAAAAGATTAAGCCTAGAGCGGTATAGAATGCCATTTAATTCAATATTAAATGAATTATGCCTATGAAATAGATACATTTGGACAAGTTCCCTGCAAATAATGAAAGTACTCCTTCAAAAACATATTTCTATATTGAATCAGTTACTGTACATATTTATATATTTTTGCTTCATTCATTCATTTATTTATTTAACCTTTTTTTTTTCATAGGCATATTTATTAATTTAATATTGAATGAAATGGCATTCCAAAGAGCATACTGGATTGGAAGTGGACAAGGCAGAAGATGTTTGGTCAGCTTCCTAGCGAGGACCACAATCTGCCATTCCCATAGACCCATAGGCATAAATACCGGACGCTGTGGGAGTTAACTCCGGAAGATGGCAGTAATGCAAGGACGCAAGCTTCCTAAAGAAGAGAAGAAGAACATGTATTTGTTTGTCAACCCCTTCTGGTCAACCCATGGATGTAGCTAGTGCCAAACATGGACATATAACGTTATAACTTACAGAGGAAGATCAACCGCTGGCTTTGCCTCACCTGACGCGGCTGGAACCAGTGCTGTGTTCTGTCAGTTGGTTAACGTTAAGTTACTATTAGCATCGATGTTAGTAAATGATACACACATAAACGCTAAACAATGCCCGACACTGTCCGCAATGCAAACCAAAGAACTCCAAAGGAGATATATCTAAAGGAGATATGTTTCCAAGCTGTCAGGGAACATTATGCTGCTCTGGGAATTGAGGCTGTTCTTGGTAAGTTAACCTTACTAGCCTTGGAGAAGACGAGTAACGTTAGCTAACGAAGAGAAGAGGGCGTTAAGCTAACCCTAAATGTTATGCTAGAAGCTAGCGTGTCATTAACGTTAGCTAACGTTACATATCCTATAAGTGTAGACGGACAGCTAAAGTAACGTTACAAATAACTCCATTCAATAACTTGCAAGTAATGGCCATATTTTCCAGTGAATGTAATAAAATATCACCCACAATAACTATCAAGAGGTAGCTAGCTATCCCCTGAAATTAAAAACAAAAGTTATTTGTAGCTAACTTAGGCCAGTGGTTCCCAAACTTTTTATGTCAAGGACCCCTAAACTGACACAAATTAGACAACGGACCCCCATTTGATAAGACTTTGTCCCAGGTATTTTGCTTTTAGATGTTTTGTTACATAAAGTGTGAACCCCATGGCCAAGGTAGCTAGTCATATAGCCTGCCATAGTGTTAACGTCATGGATGGAATTATCATGAAAATAAAGTATTCCCTTTTTTGCTGGGAACCCCCTCAAGGAAACCATACAGTCTATGGTCTTGACACAGGCTTTACCTCACAGGCTTAGAATACAATAGAATACACTTTATTGTCACCATGGGAAATTTGTGTTGGGCATGCATAGTGCTGCAATCATGTAATAGAATAACCATTCTAAAATCGACATAAAAACAACATAAGGTCAACAAAGAATCTTAGGACATGAAGGAAGAACACATATGACTGTACAGACAATACAACATCTTAAAAATACTGTAATAATCAAAGTGCAAAAAGCGCTAGTGTATTTATTGCACTTTGTTCTGTTGTGCTTAGATTTACTATTGGAGTTCAGCAGCTTGATAGAGGTTGGGATAAACGCTTTACCTGTGGTGGTGGTGGTGGTGATGATGATGATGATGATGATAATGATGAAAGAAAGTCTGTGTCCACTGTTGGAATGTCCAAACATTAACCAATCTGTCTTAATGTAGATCTTCCAACGCCTCTCATTACGGATCTTCTTCCTCATCTGACTGTATGTCAGCTGGATGAGCTCCAGCCTGCCCTGAACCAGAGGGGTAAGAACTGTAGTTGAAGTGCAAAAGAAAGTGTTTTGTGTTTTTTTTTCTTTGTTCCTAGACAGTAACACAACTGTCAGGATAACAGGAGTCATCTCAGGACACTTTACAGATAGAGTAAGTCTAGACTACGGCTGAGCAATATCGATAATATATCGATATTGTGATATGTGACTACATAATGTCTTAGATTTTGGATATTGTAATATCGTAATGTGTGTTGTCTTTTCCTGGTTTTACAGGCTACATTACAGTGAACCTACCAGACTGTTCTAGCTGTTTTATTATTTTCCTTTACCCACGTAATCATTATGTCCACATTACTGATAATTATTTATCACAAATCTTATTGTGTAAATATTTTGGGAAAGCACCAATTGTCAACCCTACAATATTGCCACAATATTGATATCGAAGTATGTGGTCAGAAATATAGTGATATTTGATTTTCTCCATATTGCCCAGACCTAGTCTAGACCACACTCTATAATTTACAAAGACCCAACAACATTATTCCCAACTTGTATATACATTTAGTACATTCTTTCCTTTGTATTTTTTTGTCTTTATTTCTTCAATATTTCTTCTTGTATTCTATCCTATTTATTATTTCTTGTACATTCTGTATGTGTGCTGTGTGTCTAATATTTAGCTGCTGTAGCACTGACATTTCCCAATTTGGGATCAATAAAAGTCTATCTTATCATTGTTCAGTACCTTTTTCCATTTGTCTTTTTCTTGTCTGCCTTGTCTCAGGGATATCAACTCACTCTGGGTGGATTGGAGTCCTACAGGATATGTGTGGACCTAACCATGTAGGTGCACTGTCTTCTTTAATAATCAACAATCTCATATAGTAACATCTAGAACCCATATGTAATATGTATCCTGTGCATGTGTGTTACATTTCAGGTAATAGACTTCAACACAGAAGAAGCGGCAAAACACGAAGTCATGAGAATGCTTTTTACTCTTGTATTCTACGGCTTCACAAACCCCTTTGTCAAAAGAAACATCACAAATCTAAACACCCCATCCTTCCTGTGGGCTGCAGCTAAATGTATCAAACATTTTTTACTCACTACGCCAGTCGAAAGATTGACCGCTGAGCAGCGGCCACTTCTGGAGCTCTTGGAGAAGCGTATCGGGAGTGTTGGTGTATCGCAGTGCATTGATCTATCAAAGAGGAAGACACAAACTGCGCTGTATGTCCTCCATCGCCTGCTAGACCACGGTGTGGCTAAAAAACTTGTCGTACATGTGCAATGCCCCATCATGCTGTCCTGGATCCTACATGGTAGGGGATCTCAGTATGTAAACCCCGAGCTGAGGAACCTAATGCACAGCAAAAGGGCAAGCTGCATTTCCCAAGCAGCTTCATTCAGCGCAGACGGGGCCAGTTGCAGTTCAAGTCTCGAGTCCGGGGCTTCAGAAGATCAGGATGACCAAGCCACTCCCTGTAAACGCTCCAGGTTGGATTATTACGAGGAATCCGGAGAAGTAAACTTTACTGTGGACCCGCAGGTCCTCTGTCAAAGCTTCACTCCGTGTGATGGGCGCTCAGCAGGGGCTTGTCCATGGGGACAGATCGAATGTCTGGAGATCAGGCAGTGTGGGTCCAACTCCCTCAGAGTGCTAAACTCTGCCCTGCCCACATTTTTTTGCCTTCGCTCTCTAACTCTTCACAGCATTGGTAAGTTTGCTAATTAAAGGTGCCGTAGGTAGGATTGCGAAGATCCAGGACTTAGCCAAAAAATTTGAACATCGACAACTTCTCAGTCCCTCCCCCCTTTCCGCTAAAGCCCAAAACGGTCTCCTCAGCCCCTCCCCCCAACAAGGGAGAATGAATGCGTGTGCATCTGAACAGGGATTACCTGCTTCATGTAGTTCTACTCAAACATAGGGTCAGTTTCAGCAAATATGACAGAAAATTAGTTTTATAAGTCTTACCTACTGCACCTTTAATGTACCAGGAAGTTCAGGTGTGGGGCATTAAGGGGTCATTATGGTCCACCATATATCATACTACTGTATGTACTGTACCTGTGCTTTCACTCTATTAGTAACATTGAGAAATGAAAATAATTTTCTCTAGCACTGGTGGCAGTTGACAATTAAAGGTGCCCTGTGTGTATTGGAGGCGTCACGATTCTCCAAATCCACGACATGGATTACATTTTCGATTTAGCAGCACTGGCTGCTCTGCCTTTATTCATGCAGATCAACAGATAATTGTTTTTATTCCCTGACAAACATTTTCAAATTCTTCTTTCATAAGACAGGCTCAGTGGTATCAATTGTGATATAACCAGCACTTTTTTTCTGAATGTACCACATTATGGCCATATGGTTCAAGTCTAAATCGCCTTATTTAAAATGTAATAACAGTCACTTATTTCACTAGTCAAACTGTTTTAACACAAAAACAAAAAGAGCCACAAGATGGCAGAAGGGTACTTTACAACAACATCTTGAGTTTGCTGATCTGCAAAAAGCCACCAGATCCTGGGAGAAAAAACAAATACTACATCCTGCTTTTGATTTTGATGATCGAAATTGAAAGCTCATCTCGTTTGATTTTTTTTATTTTTAGATAATCTTTTTGGGCATTTTAGGCGTTTATTTTCATAGGACAGCTGAATACATGAAAAGGGAGAGAGAGGGGGAACCAATGGCAGCAATGTGCATGTGTCACCTCTGGCCATTTTGCACATACACGAGGCAAATCCAAAGAAACTGCTCCATAGCTGCTCGAGGTTGAAAACTCCACATTTTACTGTCTTGGCCTTTAATGAGCCAGTCAGTCAGATTACCAGTCAGTGTGTGTTCAAGAACATCGGCTTCCTCTAGAGGTGGGTATGCTCGCTGCTTGTGCAGATACCATACCTGAATTTTGGAACTGATACCAAATTTTTTTTTTGTTGACACAAACTACAGTCAACTTATTCAGCTCCATTGTAATTCTTAGAGAACAGTATCTCAAAACCTGGACAAATAAAACCAAAACTATCTTCATAGGCAAGTGAGAATTTTTTCTTAGTTTTTGAGATTTGGATGAACTGAACCTTTAACATTATTTATGCAGTATCAATTCTAGAGATGCACCGATTACAGCTTTCTAGGCCGACTCCGATTTTCATTGAGTTAGGCCAGCCGATACCGATTTTAGCCGATTCCGATTTCATTTTTTCTAACCACTTTACAGCACACACAAATATTTATTTTCTATCTTTTCTTTAATAGAACATTTTGCACACAACATAGAACATTTTTTGAACAGATAATGGATCACTATAAAATAAAACTATATAAATTACTCCTAGTATGGGAAATTCACACACATCTAAAGTGCAATGTTAGAACCATTTCCTCCATCCAATATCCAACTAAAAAAATTAGATGTTGGTGTTGCATATTGCAAATATCTCCTGCACACACGCTGAAGAATTTCCAAACAGCTGACATGTTGCAGGTTAATTCAAGAGGTTCCCTACGTTTTCAAGAATAGCGCGGACACGCTCCTCACACCGCGAGCGGGTACGCGCGACACACGGCGGAAAAGTTGAGAGAAAGGAAAAAGAGACTGTGCTGTCGCGTCTGTCTGTCTGTCTGTGCGTGTGTGTGCGTGTGTGTGTGTGTGTGTGTGTGTGTGTGTGTGTGTGTGCGTCCTTGAGAACTGTAACTCGTATAACTGACGTTGTCAGTTAATTGTAGCATTGACCGGCATGAAATCGGCATATGTCAGACTGATCATGGTCATGAATACTTGAAATACTTGAAATACCCTGAAATACCCTGTAGGAGACAGAGCTAAGTCCTGGATTTCATTCGCATGTAATATATGTATTGTACTTGGATGAAATATTTTCGGGGGAAGAAAAAATGGTGTGCACAGGGTTCAAAATTAACTTTTTCGTCCACCAGCCAAATGGCTAGTGAATGTTCAAATTTCACCAGCCACTCAATAGACTATCATTGTTTTTGTTTGTTTTTTGCTGGTGAGTGAATCAAATCTACCAGCCACTTGCATGTTTTACCGGCATTTGGCTGGTAGGTGGTGCTAATTTTGCATCCTGGGTGTGCACAAATGATTTGTTTGTTTGTGCAGCAACCTTCAGGGACTCAGATGTGTTGGGCCTGGCCAGAGCCCTGAAGCAGCTGTCTGAGAGTCCCCGCAGCTCTCTCACGGATCTGAGTATCAGCGTCCTGCCGTACACCCGGCTCATGGGGATCCTGCTGGACGCGAGCCCCAACGTGACGTCCCTGCACGTGGAGATCCAGACTGTGATGTGGGGGCCTCGCTTCTTACCACATCATCCCAGGGTGGCTGAGTTGGACGTGTCAGGTGCTGTGAAGCTTCTACCAAAGTTAGGTAACACTTGAAGTGAGCGGGATTGAGAGTGGGCATGGGCCGGTAACCGGTTTCAAGGCATACCAGGGTTTGAAAAAGTCACGGTTTCAAAAAGTCACGGTTTCAAAAAGCCATGGTTTCAAAACCACTGAACTTTTCCCTTGTACCGTTCCTGCGGTAAGAGCTGTTTTTTTTTTTATGAGTCGTCAAGGACCAAAAGTGCAGTTTAGAAGTCCCTCTCTCTGCCAGTGTGCAGTGTGTTTGAAAATAAAATCGTGTTCAATGGGGAAAAACAGACATTTCAAAATAATACATTGGTAACACTTTACTTGAAGGTATCCACATATGAGTGACATGACACTGTCATGAACACATGATACTGTCATGACACAGTCATGACACATGAACTCTAACCCCAATCCTAACGAGAACTAAGCCTCTTTATATGGGCGTGCGCTCTACCAGTTGAGCTACCCAGGCGCCCGATCAACTAATAGTTTAATGGATGAATTGTTTCTGCTCTAAATAACATTGTACTCACAGAGTTAATGGCTGAGATCTGGGAACATGGTGACATCATAAAAGCAGTCAGACAATCAAGGTATAAAAATGGCAGGCAAACGTATTTGGGAGAGAAAAACTTAGGCAAACACTGACATTTTTTACACAAAATGTCCATTATAAACATTTATCACAGATCACAGACAGAATAAGGCCCTCATTAAAGGAATGAGAGTCATTATGAGAGCAGTAAGGCGTATATAACGACGAGGCGAAAGCGGTCGCGGTATGCTTAATGTTAGGCTTCCTCTATGACAGGCAGGCACCACAGTGTTCACCATGCCCTGGTGACTGACTGGCAGGCTGGAAGTTGTAGGGTAGGAATTGGTTTGGGAGGAGAGAGGGAGGTGTTTTATTTTGTGTGGAGTGTAAAATGTTCTAAATAAGTAACAAAATGTTCTATAAGTAAATAAGATAAATAGGTTTGGAATTATGTTTACAACTTATATTATTTTTTTGTTATTACAGAGGGAAAGTACCCCAAAAACTACTGTTTGGTACCAGAACCGAATTTCAGGAACCGGTATCAGTACCGTAGCGGAATAAAAGAAGTGAACGGTACCCAACATTTTTGGGTTGTATCCACATGGTTGAATGCACTTATTGTAAGTGGCTTTAGATAAAAGTGTCAGCTAAATAAATGAAATGTAATCCTAAACTCTCTCTTTTAAAGAGTTTGTTCAAAAAAGCATCAATACAGCCGAATGGTACTGAGTTCTAAAAACTAATACTAATACTAAAGCAGTGTAGTGTTTAAAAGAATTTACCTGCTGTGACTGTTTGCTTCCGCAGACCTGCCCCTGGAGAAGCTGGGCGTCAAAGTAGCTGAGCTCCAAACAGATCTGCACTTCATCACGTCAGTGCTGCGCCGCTCTCCACATCTCAACTCGCTTCACGTAGCCGGGATGAGATTACCAACTGGCTCCTCTCAAAGCCAACTCCTCACCGCTCTCTCAGGTATTGTGTCATGTCACTGGAAGGCTTTCATCACAGTTTGAGTGTCCAGGCCTTCCTAAAGATGTACACAAAGTGCCAGGGTATTGTGTTGTGAGATGTGTACAGAGGAAAGCTGGAGGATCGGAGTCAACATAGTCTCGCATAGCCAGACCTTCCTCCACAGCGCTACGGAGGAGGGTCTGACTAGTCCCACAGCATTCGGGGATGGGTGAAACATGTGCTCTGGTTTATTATTATCATTTCTCGTTATTTCTTTTTCTTTTCTTTCAATCACAATCGTCTTGGGCGGTGCTACGGTGGCGCTGCAAAATAGCCACGAGAAGGAACTTGTTTTGGTGGAACATGTGTACGTTCAAAAGTTGTTTTAGTCGTGCAACAGAAAACTCAGATTGGACAGATAGTCTAGCTATCTGTCTGGATTTACCCTGCAGAGATCTGAGGAGCAGTTAAC
Organism: Zingel zingel; assembly: GCA_023566125.1. Taxonomy (NCBI): domain Eukaryota; kingdom Metazoa; phylum Chordata; class Actinopteri; order Perciformes; family Percidae; genus Zingel; species Zingel zingel. The sequence continues at coordinate 6,783,588 of CM042322.1, forward strand.
CATAGTCCTCAGAAATCCACCAGAGTTTAGAACGCCAACACAAAGAAAGAGGAAGGTGAGGGACATCAGGCTGAAAATGAGGGACATCCGGCGGAATTTTAGGCGAACGCAATCAATTGACCTCTTGACAGCATGGGTGTTGTGTGTGTATCCAAACCCCAATTTATCTTTTTCCTGTGTGCCATAGAGAGTTTTCTGTTGCACGACTAAAACAACTTTTGAACGTACACACGTTCCGAAACAAGTTCCTTTCCAAGGCTATTTTGCAGAGGCGCCGTCGCTCAGTACGGCGCTTAGCAGCGCCCAAGATGATTGTTATTGGTTTAAAGAAATGCAAATAAACCAGAGCAGGTTTTGTGGACTAGCAAGGCCCTCTTCCGCAGCGCTGAGGAGGAAGGTCTGGCAATGCGAGACTAGTCATCAGTTGACATAAACACATCTACTATAAGCTAATATTTGCCTGTCCTGCCCTAATATTGGCCTGGTCATTTTATCTGTCTTAACTGTAAAACAAATATAAGCTGAAGTGCTGTCAGTAATGACATATTGTCAACTTTTAGAGTCAAATCACTTCTTGAGGAGTCTCAACTTGGAGGACATGAAGCTGTCTGACTGTCTCCCTGAGATCCTGAACCTACTGAGAGACTGCAAGTTGGAAGGTAAGAAAAGGAGGGTGACTCATAACGGCAGGAGAGCCATCAATGCAAACACCTCTGCTAGTCTTTTCCTACATGTTCACTTGATCCCAAAAGGTACATGACACATAAGAGCATCTTTCTGGAGCAATCTACTGCCATCATTACAATCAACATCTACATTATCTTCATTCATCAAACCTTTGAAAAGGTCACTCATCAACCACGATTTTAAGACTTTTAAGATCTTACTGCAATTCATCACATTTTTTACACTTAGACACTATTTTATTGTTTTTTTTTTATATAAGCCTTTTCTTGGCTTCTGACCTCCCTCCTCTGCACAATTTGATACCTTTTATCAAACCTTATTGTTTTAGTTTTTTTTAATAATGTGTGAAGAAACTAAACTAAATGTAAAGTCTCAGAAAAGAGTCTTAAGATGCATTATGCAGAAGTATCGCTTAGAAATACTAGCACTCAGGCTAAAACACAAACCAGGGCTGAAAAGCACAAGTGTGTTCTAGGCCCAATGATTAAGGCTCTGTAGCCTTTGAGTCAGGACAATAGGGGACATTACCGGGTATTTAAGGCTGCTTCAATTTAAGCAGATACAACATGCAAAATAGCTCTGGGGCGCTTATTCCCCGGAGTCCTTATGGTTTTTCGCCCAGCAGTTTTCCTTGGATTAGGGTGGCACCTAAATCATGGTAGCAGCTGTCGCCGTGGTCCTGCTCCGTGCCCTGCTATGCCCTGCTACAGCCTGCTACGCTCTGCAGTGCCCTGCTACACCATGAACTACTACAACTACTATTTTTAATCATAGTCCCATTATCTTTATTGTGATTATTATTGCCACTGTTCATCACATCCCCAACCAGCACTGTCAGACACCGCCCACCAAGAGTCTGGGTCTGTCCGAGGTTTCTCCCTAAAAGGGAGTTTTTCCTCACCACTAAATGCTTGCTCTTGGGGGAATTACTGGAATTGTTGGGTCTTTGTAAATTATAGTGTGGTCTAGACCTACTCTATCTGTAAGTGTCTTGAGATAACTCTTGTTATTATTTGATACTATAGATAACATTTAATTGAAATTGAATTGAAAATGCTTAATGCATCTTTACTGGCACCTGTTAGTGACTTTGTTATTCTCCATCAGCGTTTATTTTCTCATTGGAAGGTCTGAAAGGGAATTCCTCATGTTCTTTGCTCTTTTCCTCTCTCTCCGTCTCTCAGAGCTGCGGTTTAATGACTGCCGCCTTCTGGAGAAGTGGAGCGACAAGGAGGAGAGCCTGCAGCAGCTGGTGGCTGCCCTGAAGACGGTGCCTTCCCTCCACACACTCAGCCTGGCTCAGAATCGGCTCGGTGAGCACATGAAAATATGGATTCATGCATGTTTAAACAGTCTAGTCTGGACAGGGATTAACAGGTTAGAAGAAACAGTCTCAGTTGCACTCCCTCTTAACCGAAAGGTCTACAGTTGATGTACTTATTCACATCTGTTTAGGGCTTTTATTTATTGGATTTAAGTATGTTTTGGTTTTAAGTGTAATGCCTGGTGTTTCCTCAGCTCGGTTCCTGTTTTTAATTCTTTCTTTTTAGTTGATTTAGGGGTGGGTGGGTAGGGGGGTGAATAGGGCTGGGGGGGAGGGATATTGTGTTATGTGGGTATATGTGCGTGTGTGTGTGTGTGTGGGGGGGGGGGGGCGATATTGTATGAAGCACTTTGTGCTACATTTACATGGATGAAAAGTGCTATATAAATGAAGTCTGATTGATTGTATCTACAGTTGTGTTCAGAATAATAGCATTGTGTTTAAAAAAAAAAAAGTGAATAATGGTCAAAATCCTTGGAATAGCTTTTAATTCCATAATATCAATGCATTGGGAACACTGCACATTCAATTCCAAATCAAAACATGACCAAAATGTATCAAGTTTGTGTTATACCTTTACAGAAAGTGAAGAAAAAGGAATATTGGGCTGCATTTTTCTTTACAAACTCAAACATTTACTGTATTAACTGAAAAATGTCTCAAGGGTTTGCTTTACTTTGACTAACTGCACTAATATTTAGTTGCATAACCATTATTTCTGAGAACTGCTTCACATCTGTGTTGCATGGAGTCGACCAACTTGACCTGTGAACAGGTATTCCAGCCCAGGACCACATTCCACAATTCCTCTGCCTTACTGGGTTTTGCCTCAGAAACAGCATTTTTGATGTCACAAGTTTTCTATGGGATTGAGGTCTGGGGATTGGGCTGGCCACTCCATAACATCAATCTTGTTCATCTGGAACCAAGACTTTGCTCGCTTACTGGTGCGTTTTGGGTCATTGTCTTGTTGAAAGAAGGCATTTGAAATCATTTTGGCTGAGCAGCCTATAATATTCTGCACTTCTTTATACTTTTCCCCCTCTCCAATCAACTTTTTAATCAAAGTCCGCTGTTCCTCAGAGCAATGTCTGGAACGACCCATTTTGCTGAGTATTTCAGTGTGAACTATAACCACCATGCACAACATTTGCTTCCTTCCTTCCTTAAATATGGGCCATAACTGACACCTGTTTCTTCACAGAATCAATCACCTCTCTAATTGAACACAACACTGCTATTATTTTGAACATGCCCCTTTCAATTACAGATTCAATTACACAGAATGAGCAGCATGCATGTCATGACTGTTGGGTCTGTTGGTTTTCTATGACTCTACAACACTTACTAGTAAATTATTTGCCATGTAGAAATATCAGTTCTACCAAATAATTAGATTTATGAGGTTAGTGATGTTGGACTGCTATCATTTTGAACGCAACTGTATATTGGTGTATCTCTAAATGGTTTTGAAAGCAAATGTTTCAACTGTGTTAAATAATGGGACTGTCTTTGTCTACAGCCAAGAGTGTGTGTGTGCTGGCAGAGCTGTTCTCAGGATCCTCACCGAGCTCAGTGAAACGACTCGACATCAGGTGAGAGCTGCAGACAGCAGCAGGAGGATGCCTCAAGCCGCCTACACATGATCTGCAGTAAAAACGCTCTGCGATGGCTGTTCCATTGTTTTCCTATAGGGAGAGCAGCGCTCCAAATTCAAATTTTTCCAACTTTGACCTTGTTTGCGCCGACCTTTTAAGGCGCAACCAATTCCAGAACGTTACTGCGCTGCGTTTAGCCTCTGTGCTCCACACCCTACCTCGCGGTTTTGCCGCGGATCATGTGTAAGCGGCTTCAGGCTTCAACACTTCTCTGGTGGTCGGATTTGAAGGAGTAGTTATTAGATGGTCATATAGTTTTAAGAAAACTGAAAGATTATATTTGGGCATTTCCCCCTTTAATCATCAGGGCAGCTTGATTATAAAAGGGAAGAGAGAGGGGGAAGACATGCAGGAAGTTGCCGCAGGTCAGACTCGAACCCTGGGCCTCTGTGTTGAGGGATAAACCGCTACATATGGGCGTACGCTCTACCAACTGAGCTACTTGGGCGCACAAGTAATAAAGTTAAAATAAGAGACTAATTATGTTAGCATGTGTATATTGTATTAAAGTGCTCCTATTTTGCTCATTTTCAGGTTCATAATTGTATTTAGAGGTTATATCAGAATAGGTTTACATGGTTTAATTTAAAAAAAAAATACCATATTTTAGTTGTACTGCACATTGCTGCAGCTCCTCTTTTCACCCTGTGTGTTGAGCTCTGTGTTTTAGCTACTGCACAATATTAGCTGTGTGCAGTCATTGAGGAACTGGTTCAAGGAAATGTCTCTGACACATAGGTTAAACCTTAAACTATAGTTTAAGCCTTTTATGGCACAATAATGCATTGTATACCAGACAGATAAGCAGAAGAACAGGAAAAGACAGTTCAAGTTAAGAGATTAGGAGAGGAAGTTGCATCACACAGAGGCCCCGACCTTGGTGTGTGCGTTTGTGAAAGATAACAGTTTCTGTCTAGAAACTAGGAGACACCCCCCTGTGAGGAGAGAATAAAGACACAGGAAAAAGCTTAGATCGGAGTTGATTCGAACAGAGTTCCTGGTGGACCAGGCTCTGACTTAAGGTCTGTTCCTAGGGAAACTTAGACTCTGTTTTTGTGAACCCACAATTATGTTGCAACTTTTATGCTGGACTCAGTCTCAGATTGATCCTTGTGTTCTGGTAAACTTAAGTCTGATGAAAGAAGGTGCAGGCTTTATTTCGGGCCTGTCTTTTGGACAGAAGTCCTTACACTACCAAGTGAGGCATCTCACTTCTGTTCCATCTTGTTTTTTTTTTTTTAAAGCAAATTTTTGGGACATTTTTAGGTCTTTTATTGACAGGACAGCTGAAGAAATGAAAGGGGAAAGAGAGGGGGGAATGACATGCAGCAAAGGGCCGTAGGTCAGAGTCGAACCCCGGCCCGCTGTGTCGAGGAGTAAACCTCTATATTTGGACGCCCGCTCTACCAACCGTTCTATCCGGGCGCCCTTCTGTTCCATCTTTGTTGGGAGTCGCACATGCGCAGTAGCTAGGTAAGGACTACTAGCCAGTCAGAAGAGTATGAGGGCGTACCACGCTAGCAGCTAGGTGAGCATTATAACGTGTGCTACAAAGTGACCACGTTTGTCTCTGAAGTAAAGACTGGAGTACAATAGAGCTGTTTGGAGCAGTTTGTGAACAGTGTTTTCTGTTGGAGATGGTAATTCTCTTTGGGGTGGACTTTGGGCTTTTTCACTTTGTAAACCTATAATGTGCACAACAAAGATAGAAGTCAAAAAGCATAATTTGAAAACTTTAAGTTACAGAATGCCACACAAAGTGTACATTATATTTCCAATAATGAATGCATAGTTTGCTCCATCCTATCATGTTTCATCCAACACTCATTGTAGATTTAGAGTTGTTTTTTATTACATTCTATCATAATTTCCATGTGCTGCCTTTTGTCCCGTACAGCTCCAACTTCATTCAGCCTGCTGAGCTGCTGGAGTTCGCTAAGAGATTGAGGACACATCCTCCGCCACACCGATTGACCCTTGACCTCAGGAAAAACCCAGGAGATCGGGACCCCGACACATGGAACACGGCACTGAAGAGGCTCCGTCCCTTCTGTGTTCTCCTGGTTGAAGGATGGAACTCCACCGACACAATGGCTGACCACATCAGCAATATGTGAACAACTGAGTGGCAAACACTCCCTGTTGGAGTGAAAAGTGGCTGTAAAGTTAGCACTTTATGTAAAGTTTGACAGAAGAGTGACTGAGGTTATTTTGTGTTTGGTTCAGACAGTAGGAGGTTCCAATGAAAGGCTTTTATTAAGTTTTTAGGCTTTTTTTTTAACTTCCCAAACCACACCTGCAGCATGAGTCACTTCTCCACTGTCCATTTCATGCAATATTGTAACAAACATAGTAGTTCAACATGTTTAAATACACAACTTCCATTCTGTCTAAATTGCAACATACTGAGCATTCGACTGGAAAGAGGAGCAGGGGATGAAGCCGTAGGAGGGGTTCTTATTGACATTGACATTTTGTTCTTCTACCATAATTACAGGAGCAGTCCTTATTTTTGCTTTAATTAGTTGTGACACATTTCATTAGTTCTATGAATGTTACATCTATTTAATGTAGCATTTAATTTGTTCTCTTGTATCAAAGTGCACGATGGCACTGTTGGAAAATAAAGGAGCGTCCCGTTAGTTTGACATTTGAATCATTTATTAAACCAACGTCCGTTAACACTTCCAGAGTCTGAGTGTGAGTGAGAGTGGACATTACGATACAACTGAAAAAAAAAACCTGGAGGGTTGACGTCGAGGTGAAGAGCAGTTTCACAGCAGCTTTCTCACACCGTCTCTTCATTGTCATTTTCTTTACATTAGACGAACAGCATCGACAGACTACCAAATCATCATTAGTAGGAACCAAGTAGAAAAAAAAACAATCAGAAAAACAGATTAAAAGAGCGTAATCTTTTTCTTAGTGGATTTTTTTTTTTTAAAGCTAAATACTGTAACACTTATTTTCTGTAAATTCAGTTTGTTTTCCTAGTATGTTCTCATATTTTTAGTAAATTCAAGTCGAAGAGAATGAAGACCCTATGTCTGCATGCTAATCTGTTGATTTGCTGGGTCTCATCTACAACCATCTCTTACATAAAAACAAAGACATTCTCACAAACACACAGCACTTACACACTCATACACACTGCCGCAACATTTCAGCTTGGCCGGGCTATCTCCATTCACTATGATTTTACAGGAAATCAAATTAAAACATTTGGCCATATTCATACCTCATAAATAAATCAGTTGTCAAATGAGGGACAGGTTTGTTCTGAGGACTCTTTTTTTCTTATAGTTGTGACTAACAAACTTTTTTTTTCTCTAAAAAACAATTGGCTGTCAGAAAAGATGAGCTCACCTTAATGCGAAAATATTTTCACATTTGTAACTGCCGTAGCAACCTAGCATGTTCAATGTCTCAGAGGGCGGGAAACTAACTGGACCCAGGATGACTTACGACTAAGTACTAGTGTAGTTCACAAATTGTATCTTGTTGGTTAGTAAGATAGTCACCAATACATATAAGGGTCACCTGTGTGGTGTAGAGTTAGAACTGTTTAAACCTGGCAACCCCACTATGAGGACAGGACGATGGCATCATGTTTTTTCTTCTTCTTGCATTTAGCAGCTAGTTTGAGTCTAAGAAAATGGTGTGTTGGGGGGAGGGGTGAAAGTGGTCTCTCTTTGCACAGAATGTTTGCAGCATGGTTCAGTGATAGATGGCGATGCAGCTACTGTAGATTGATGGCTGACGTCTGCAACCCGTAATCTGCCCAGACCTTAACAAAAGTCGCTACTCCTCTAGCCAAATCACTTCTTTTTGGAGTATGAATCAGATGTATGGTTACAGATATCAGGGCTTAAAAACACTTTGTGGTAGGCGTACTTGAGGGGATTATGGGTGGAAGTCCGCAGACTGTTTGGAGATGGATTTAAATAGCCACTTTTAGACCTTTATCAAAGTGAGCAAAATGTACATTAACCAGACTTAGGGGGGAAAGAAAAATGAAAGAATCCCCACCCTGTTGTAATAACTTTCACAGCCATTTCCACTGTTAGTTGTGGTGCTTTTTCTGGTTTCTCTATACACTTACTTTTACATAGTCTGTGACAGTGTCAATGTTCTCTTTGTGGAGTGTGTATGTTAGAGTGAGTGAACTGCACATCTCTCTCACACACACACACACACACACACACACACACACACACACACACACACACACACACACACACACACACACACACACACACACACACACACACACACACACACACACACACACACACACACACACACACACACACACACACACACACACACACACACACACACACACACACACACACACACACACACTCTTCAAAAAGAAAAAAAAGTTTCTTTAGCCAAAGACTAACTGTGAGACTGAGTGACATCTGGACCTTTTAAGGTGGAAGTCAGTTTTTTTTTTTGTTTTTTTTTGTTTTTTTTTAAGGACGGGCGTGTGTGTGTGTCTCCATGGAGCATTCACAATCATTCTTTCAGTTGTGTCACAAAAACCCCCCAAATGAATCAAACTGTTACAGCAAGATTCTCACACACACACACACACACACACACACACACACACACACACACACACACACACACACACACACACACACACACACACACACACACACACACACACACACACACACACACACACACAGGAGCCTACATTACAATATCTTGAGAAGGCATTAAGGAAATCTCAAATAAATATAAATAAATTAAATCATATAAAAAGAATGGGTTAACATAGAAATTCGTTAAATACAGCAAAAATCTCAAATTAATACATTAAACAACAGTACTTTCTTGTAGACAAAGACCATATGGATGCAAGAGACGGGTACGTTTTGTAAACAGTGACAGACAGACAAGCAGGTAGACACATTCACAAATCATTAGTGAGCAGAAAGGCCTGTTGGGGCTCAGTGGTAGAGGATTTGTCTGTGGGGTTGGGGGGGGGGGGGGGGGGGGGGGGGGGGGAGCTGGCACTCCTCAAATCCCTCCCAGGAAGTGTGAGCATGCCATGTTGTGTTTGAAACATTAATGGTGGGGGCCTTTTATTGGCAGTGCTGCTATCATCCCTACTACTGTTATCTGCTGCTCATGGATATTCAGGATGCCTGTGGTCAACCGGACCAAATGCTGTGGCAGGTTGGACAGACGTGACCAGATTTCCTCAAGATTACCTAATGCTAAAGATAGGGCTGGGCAATACATCAATATAAATAGAATCGTGATATGAGACTAGATAGTGTCTTAGATTTCTTCGTAATAGGATACAAGTGTCTTTTCCTGTATTTAAAGGCTCCATTACAGTAAAGTGATGTCATTTTCTGAACCTACCAGACTGTTCTAGCTGTTCTATTATTTGCCTTTATCCACTTAGTCATTATATCCACATTACTGGTGATTATTTATCTATTTTGTCAAAGCACCAATAGTCAACCCTACAATATCGTCGCAATATTGTTATCGAGGTATTTGGTCAAAAATATTGTGATATTTGATTTTCACCGTTAACGCCCAGCCCTAACTAAAGAATACAGGACTGTTGGTGAGATCAGTTTACAGGCAATCATCTGTCGGAGCCTGGCTGCACACGTTCAGCCAGTAAGGAGAAACTAAACTGGCCTTCTATGTGTTAAGTGATTCGAACATGGACACCAAATACACCTGCACCGTAGTTACTGTCTCTAGTGCTGCATGCTAGAACATTATAGCAATTACTATCCTGCACAATATGTAACACTCAGTATACCGTAATAGCACAACTAACCATAGTGTGTGTATGATGCGAGATTATAGAACTTTTGAAAAAAGGAAATAACAAATTCTCCCCCTTACAAATGAAAAGTTGAACTCTTAAGCACAAAAACAAAAAACAACAACACACATTGTCTGGTATGACCAGTAGCTTATGGTGGCCAATGTTGGCTAATATTACCAAACATTGAGTCCGTTTGATGACTTCATGATTCTTCTCTTTTTCGTGTTGCTGTTACTCTGTTTCAGCATCCACCGTTACAACATAACTATCACTTGTGGCTGGCCACAGTGCCTGCTGTTCAGCCAACGTTAGATAGCATAGTCCCGATATGAAGAACAGGAAACCTCTTGTGAATCTGATTTCACTATCCCAACATTGTTGACCCCATTGCAAACCGTGTGGCCACAATTCATTTGGCAGTTTGTTAACAAGTAAGCCAGATAGAAATAAGCAGTTCATTTCTAATTAGCTGTAGTCATTGTTTTGTGTTAATATTGGATGTTGTTTGGAGGCAAGAGCCAGCTTTGTCACTTCTTAAGTTCTTTTTGCCAAGGAGGAGGTATTGGCTCAAAATTAGAGACTTTTTTTTCATCATGCTGTAGTTATGGCTGATATGATATATAAAACGGAGTTTGAGTGTGCCTGCTAACACTCAACAAAATAATAAGATCACTAAGATTGCTGACCATGTACAAATGTACAAATATATATACTGTATATGTACTAATATAATGGAGAATACTACATGCAGTGTTAGTAATATGTAAATGTAGTATATAAAAGGTGTTGTATGCATACAACATTTACAGAACTATACAGGGCTCGCCCATGTCATAGTTTTTAAATTTTTTAAATACTACATAGAATTTAATACCTGTATTACTGTCATACAAAGTATGAACGTATGATTGAAAACCAGTAGGGACAATGTGGTTTAGAATTATTCATCATTATATTTTTGACACTTGTTTTTCAAGAATATATAATAATATGTGTAGCTATACTGTAGCTAGCGGTAGTGACAGTGTTTGTTACAGGAGTGATGGTGCCAACTGAAACGCCACAAAACAGGACTGGGCAGCGTCCTGCAGCACAGTCCACTGTTAAAACAAATCTATTTTTAGTCTATAGTTATACAGTTGCAAAGAAACTCCCGCACACTGTCTAACTTGCAAAAAAAATATAAAGCTTAATAGTAGGCAACGTTTCGGTACTAGACCAAATGTTGCCCGAAGATGGTCTGACATCTGATTTTCGGTCTAGCGGTAACGGTCTAGCACCGGAACCTTGCCTACTAATCCAGTTTATATATTTTTAGTTAGACACTGTGCAGGAGTTTCTTTCCAACATTTGACCACATTGTAGATGTGCGAAGTATTTCAAATTTTATATATATATATTTTTTGCAAGTTAGACACTGTGTGGGAGTTTCTTTGCAACTTTTGTCTCACGTTGTAGATGTGCGGAGTATTTTTCTGTTCTGAGTCTATAGGTATATATCGGTTACACTTTACTTGAAGGTATCTACATAAGAGTGACATGACATGGTTATGAACGTGTCATAAACATAAACAAGTCATACATGTTTATGACAACGCTTCTTTCAGTGTCATTCAGTTAGGTTAGGGTTAGGGTTCATGTGTCATGACTGTGTCATGACACTCTTATGTAGCTACCTCTTAAGTGTTACCATAACTTCTAACTAAGCTAACGTTACTGCCAACAGCAGGCAAGAGAAAATATTAGACTTTTATATTAGACTATAATAGACTTTTGTTAATACATGTAAGACTTATTTGGACCTTTTAAGGCCTTTTGAGGGAAACTAACTCCAATGCTTTTGAAGACTTGTTAAAACCTGCAGATGCCCTGAATGAAATATAACGTGTGCAGCCGATGGTCCTAACACAGTCAGTCACAAAGCAGGATGAGAAGCAACCCACGTTGATAATAAAAATGTGTTGCGTATGTTGTGTTCTCTCCATACTTAAAATGTCTAGAATGTACTAACAATATCAACACAGTCTTTGCCAATGTGTCTATAAACCCAACGTGGCGGAATGTTGTAGTCTTGAAGTTGAACAACACAACTCGGGGTGATTTAGCGTCCACGTTCTCCTCACTTGATGGCTTAGTGGCCAACAGAGCTACAGTATCACCTTATCACTGGCTTCCTTCACAGCGACACTTGTTTGTGGTCATGCTGGCAGGCAACATTAGCCTGGTCCTACCAGACTCTGGTACATTTCATTTGTACAGAGAGTCTGGCCACTCTCTGTTGACAAGTGTTAACTTCCTTGAAGGCGGGTACTCTGTTGAAGTTTAAAACTATTGGATCTGCCCAGAGCTACTCTGGTAGCCTGGCTCCGCCCTCCTATGTACTGTCTGGTAGGACCAGGCTAACAAGAGGGGAGACAACGGCTTAGCTTAGCATCGCTAGCGTTAGCCTTAGCCAACTCCTTCACCACTAAAGGAGCGAGCTGGAAAATCTAACTTTTCCCGGACCACGTGGGGAGGAGTGCCACAACATCATGGCCACCAACAAAACTCAGCAAAGATTGTTCTTGCTCGGGCTTTAACTTCTGGATATTCGGCAGCGTTGCCACAATGGACCGCATCTTTCTCCGCCGCCATTACGGAACTATAACTCAAACTAGTGCACGTCACGGCCTCAACGTCATCATTCTCAGCCACTCCCTCTGTTCGCTGATTGGAACGGCAAATATGTGGTCGGAGAAAAGCCAAGACTACACCGCAAAACCAGACGGAAGGAAGAAAAATGAAAATTGAGCGGAAGTACGTAGGAGGCCAGGCTAAGGCAACATCTGACTAACGGAATGAAGTTGTGTTTCACCCCAACTGTTTTTGTCTCAATGGTTTCTGTCCAGGGCTTTAAATTGACACCCGCCAACCGGCCAAATGTGGCTTCAAATTAAGTTTTGCGGGTAACATTGTAAAGTTACTAGCCAACTTTGCTGTTTGCTGACATCTGTTTGATGGCAGTGTTGCCAGATTGGTCAGTTTTCCGCCCCAAATATTGGGCAGTTGTTGTGTGTGTTTGGCTTGGAAACATAATCTTTATCTCGCTGTGCTGCTTGTTGTACTGATCTTACATTTTCCCATGAACACCATGTTGTGACACGAAAAAAAAACTAAAAACATTTGGCTAATGGAAAATCTGATTGGCTGGTAACTTTAAAAATCTACTAGCCGTGTTGGCTGGTGATAAAAAAAAGTGAATTTAAAGCCCTGTTTCTGTCACATTAAGACAGCAGGTTGTCATCGTGAGGCAGGATCACAAACAGAGGAGCCTCTGCGTTGAGTTCTCAGCTCCTACTAAGTTGTGGCAGTGTAAAACGTTGGACACAGCTTGGCCTTTACACCTGGTGTCTGAGGCATACTGTACATATAGCGGGGATCAATCTGATATAATAAAGTAAGAGGGAATGGTGCAGTTAGGCTTTATATCTTGTGGAAATCTGGTGCTGAACCCTAGGAATCATTTGCTTAGCTAGTGTATGTGAGAGACCTTAACACCTGTGTGTAATGTATGTTTGAATGCATCATTCATCTAGGTGATAATTCTTGCTTTGCATTAGATGGTATTGTACACTGCAGAAGGTGGAATCATGGGGCAAGACTTTTCAATGCAAGTGTGTGCGTGTACTGATATGTGTGTCAATTTGTATGTGACAGTGTTTGTGTGTTTAAGCAGGGGAAAACAAAGAGACACATCGGTTCATATTAAAACAAATAAGTTGAATTTAAAATGAACCTTCGAGGGGTCCTGAACTATGAGTGTGCCAGTGACGCTAACGTGAATCCGATGAAATGATGAGATCCCTGCTAATTCCTTCATACTGTATGTGTATAACTGTATTAATGTATGTGAAGGCACACACAGTACTGTTAGCATACGAAAACACTGGAACTCCAATACAGGTGTTTTTTTTCTTTTTTTTTCTTGTGTAAATGTCAGTTAAAGGACTACATCTACAGAAATAGAAAAAACAGCTGGGTCAACTCAAATGTACAGTGGTCAAACTTGAAAACAAGGCAGTTTTGTTAGTTCCAGAAAAGTAAACATGTTGAAGAGGCAACAATGTGTATGTATGATGTTCCTGTGCTGGGGGGAGTGTGTGAGGCCCTGTCATGGAGGGGGTTGAAGGGAGTGTAGGAGGGGTAAAGTATGGATGGCGTGCGTGTGTGTGTGTGTGTATGTGCGTGTGTGTGTGTGTGTGTGTGTGTGTGTGTGTGTGTGTGTGTGTGTGTGTGTGTGTGTGTGTGTGTGAGCGATGGGGGGGCTATAGCATTCCATCCATGAAGCTGGTGTCCAGCCGCTGGATGAGCACCCGGATGAAGGACATCTCCTTGCGCGTGTTCTCAAAGATCACCCTGGGGTCGTCGGACTGGCAGCGCAGACAGTTGGGAGCCATGACCATGGCCAGGTTGTTCACATCCATCTTGGTGATGGCCACATTGGCAGACTGGGCAAATACCTGAACACACACAACGTACAGTTAGGGCTGGGTGATATGAAAAAAAAAATCAAATATCACGATATTTTCGACCAAATACCTTGACGTCGATATTGCGACGATATTGTAGGGTTGACAATTGGTGCTTTGACAAAATATTTGCACAATGAGATTTTAGCAGCAGGGGTTGTAGCCAATTCCGTGGTCTGTCCCGGGACCATGGTCTCTGGCAGGGACCAGTAGTTACTAGGGGCGCTAAAGACACTGGTCGTGACCAGCTCATCAGTGGTCGCGACCAGTTGCTCTGTGGCACGGACCAGCTGGTCTCTGGCAGGGACCAGTGGTCACAACCACTAGGGGCGCTAGAGACACTGGTCACGACCAGCTCCTCAGTGGTCTGCCCTGTGGTCCCTGTGGTCTGTGAAGCGGCTTTAGTATTTTCTCCCCTTTCTTGTCGTTTTGGCTGGATAAATGTCAGAGATCATAATCGTTTGTCTATAAAATACACTATATCAGATATATTATGATTATTATTGTTATTATTATTGATTATGAAGATCCGTGTGGTCAGGACCAGCTGGTCTCTGGCACGGACCAGCTGGTCTCTGGCACGGACCAGTGGTCACAACCACTAGGGGCGCTAAAGACACTGGTCTCAACAGTCTATGGTCGCAACCAGTGGCACAGCGGTCATGACCAGCTTCTTACTGGCACAAATTAGTCCAGGCAAAGTAGCGTTTTACGACAGACTAATTGTAAAATAATTTTTTGCAGCTTAGATCATTTCTATGAGGTGTTTAGAACAACATACTAAACGTCCTAAGAAATCCTAGTTGAGGTTAAATTCTCCTCAATCCGAGATGTGTGCCAATAAGGCAAGGCAATAATACACCCCAATGGGGCTATTTTTTCCTTTACTCCTATCAAAATGAAACTTTACACAATGAAAGTATCCGTGAAAACTAAAAATGTTTGTATTACAAGTTTCTTTGAAAATAAATTTGAATATGCAAATGACTATACACTAATTGAATATGCCCAAAATACACCCAAATAGGCTTAATTTTTTCCTTTACTCCTACTACAATAAAACTTTACATAGTAAAAGTATACAGGAAAAGTAACTTTTTTTGTATTACAAGTTTCTTTTGAAATTAATTTGAATATGCACATGAGCTCCACACTTATTGAATATGTCCTAATTTGCATAGGCAGAAACACCATTCATATGTATGACAAATACATTGGCCCAATCTTCATCCAATCATCCTACTGCCAATGGGTGATGGCAATGCTGCTTTTAGACTGGCCTCTAACCTGAAAACTGCCTGGCTGAGAAAACTATCTCATGGCCTCAAGATAGTAACTCGTGGCCTCAAGAAAGTAACTCGTGGCCTCGAGATAGTAACTCGTGGCCTCAAGATAGTAACTCGTGGCCTCAAGATAGTAACTCGTGGCCTCAAGATAGTATCTCGTGGCCTCGAGATACTATCTCGTGGCCTCAAGATAGTAAAGTGTCTGACACATGGACCCTTTGTTATTAAACTGGACCCTGTAGTGTAGTGCAATACTTCACATTATGTGCTATATTCTCTGTTTTAATATTCAGTGTGCAATATAGTTTGCTGCAGTTCTGCTTCTATTTATTTACTAGTACTGTTCATCACAATTCTGTTAATACAGTAATGTAAATCTTGTAGGCTGCATATCCATAGTCCTTTATAATTCTTCATATTTTATAGCCTATATTTGTTACTATCTTGAGGCCACGAGATAGTTATAATTAATTTTTT
Source organism: Zingel zingel (assembly GCA_023566125.1). Lineage (NCBI taxonomy): Eukaryota > Metazoa > Chordata > Actinopteri > Perciformes > Percidae > Zingel > Zingel zingel. The sequence continues at coordinate 6,799,337 of CM042322.1, forward strand.
TGACCAGGGGGGCTCCGTAATAATCCCCACCAGTATAGTCTTCAGGGTCAACATGTAATCTCACCATGTTACTAATGACTAAGATGGCTACTCTGACTTTCTTCTGAGGTTATCTGTGGGGGAATGTCATTAGGTAAGGATTGTTCGCAAATAAAAAAAAAAAGAATTTAGAAAGCAAATGGAGGCAAAATTGTGCAATCAATTCTTAAGGTCAATATACAGTGCCTTGTGAAAGTATTCGGCCCCCTTGAACTTTTCGACCTTTTGCCACATTTCAGGCTTCAAACATAAAGATATAAAACTGTAATTTTTTGTGAAGAATCAACAACAACTGGGACACAATCATAAAGTGGAACGAAATTTATTGGATATTTCTTTTTTAACAGATAAAAAACTGAAAAATTGGGCGTGCAAAATTATTCAGTGCAGCAAACTCTCTCCAGAAGTTCAGTGAGGATCTCTGAATGATCCAATGTTGACCTAAATGTGTAATCAAGTCTCCGTATAAATGCACCTGCTCTGTGATAGTCTCAGAGGTCCGTTTAAAGAGCAGAGAGCATCATGAAGAACAAGGAACACACCAGGCAGGTCCGAGATACTGTTGTGGAGAAGTTTAAAGCCGGATTTGGATACAAAAAGATTTCCCAAGCTTTAAACATCCCAAGGAGCACTGTGCAAGCGATAATATTGAAATGGAAGGAGTATCAGACCACTGCAAATCTACGAAGACCCGGCCGTCCCTCTAAACTTTCAACTCATACAAGGAGAAGACTGATCAGAGATGCAGCCAAGAGGCCCATGATCACTCTGGATGAACTGCAGAGATCTACAGCTGAGGTGGGAGACTCTGTCCATAGAACAACAATCAGTCGTATACTGCACAAACCTGGCCTTTATGGAAGAGTGGCAAGAAGAAAGCCATTTATTAAAGATATCCATAAAAAGTGTCGTTTAAAGTTTGCCACAAGCCACCTGGGAGACGCACCAAACGTGGAAGAAGGTGCTCTGATCAGATGAAACCAAAATCGAACTTTTTGGCAACAATGCAAAACGTTATGTTTGGAGTAAAAGCAACACAGCTCATCACCCTGAACACACCATCCCCACTGTCAAACATGGTGGTGGCAGCATCATGGTTTGGGCCTGCTTTTCTTCAGCAGGGACAGGGAAGATGGTTAAAATTGATGGGAAGATGGATTGAGCCAAATACAGGACCATTCTGGAAGAAAACCTGATGGAGTCTGCAAAAGACCTGAGACTGGGACGGAGATTTGTCTTCCAACAAGACAATGATCCAAAACATAAAGCAAAATCTACAATGGAATGGTTCACAAATAAACATATCCAGGTGTTAGAATGGCCAAGTCAAAGTCCAGACCTGAATCCAATCGAGAATCTGTGGAAAGAACTGAAAACTGCTGTTCACAAACGCTCTCCATCCAACCTCACTGAGCTCCAGCTGTTTTGCAAGGAGGAATGGGCAAAAATTTCAGTCTCTCAATGTGCAAAACTGATAGAGACATACCCCAAGAGACTTACAGCTGTAATCGCAGCAAAAGGTGGCGCTACAAAGTATTAACTTAAGGGGGCTGAATAATTTTGCACGCCCAAGTTTTTTATCTGCTAAAACAGTTTGAAATATCCAATAAATTTCGTTCCACTTCATGATTGTGTCCCACTTGTTGTTGATTCTTCACAAAAAATTACAGTTTTATATCTTTATGTTTGAAGCCTGAAATGTGGCAAAAGGTCGAAAAGTTCAAGGGGGCCGAATACTTTCGCAAGGCACTGTATATCTTTTTGTGGCAAGTGACCCAGGTAAGTGTGGCAAGTGACTTCAAATTTATCGTGTTTATGCATAGGTTAACTTACTGAATAGACATGAATGTGTGAGTTATTTGGCCCCTGTTTTTTTCTACTTGTGACTTTGTGGCTTCTTGGCCATAAGTCAATTAGGCCTAGTGTTGAGTTAATTTGCATATTTAAAATTGATTTTTCCAAGACACTTGTAAAATAAAAATGTTACTTTTCATGTATACTTTCACTGTGTGAGGTTTGATTGTGATAGGAGTAAAGGAAAAAATAAGCACATTGGGGTGTATTTTGGGCATATTCAATTAGTATATTGCTCATTTACATATTCAAATACATTTTCAAAGAAACTTGTAATACAAAAATTTGTACTTATCATGGATACTTTCATTGTATAAAGTTTTATTTTGATATGAGTAAAGGAAAAAAATAGCCCCATTGGGGTGTATTGTTGTATGGCCTTACTGGCACACATCTTGGATTGATGAGAATTAAACATATTTCCTCTACTAGGATTTCTTAGGACTTTTAGTATGTTGTTCTGGACACATTATAGAAATTATCTATGCTGAAAAAAATTCTTTTACAATTAGTTCTATTTTTGACTCCAAAATGAGTTACGTTGCCTGGACTCAAAGGGCACTAAAATGACCGGTCCTGACCACCTCCTCTGTGATCTGTTCTGTTGTTTGGACCAGTTGAGTGGTCTGTGGTGTTTTTGTTTTTATTTATTTTTAATACAACTTTTCACGTTTCTCACTGTGTTAGTAGAATCGCCTGATGTGAGAAGCCATAATAGTTTATCCAATGTTATTGATCACTATTATTAATAGAAATCATAATAACAATTATTAAATTATTATTATTAGTCATAGTTGTATGAGTAGTACAGAGGAGGTGGTCAGGACCAGTAATTTTAGTGCCCTTTGTGCCAGTTAGAAGCTGGTCATGACCGCTGTGCCACTGGTCGCGACCAGTGTCTTTAGCGCCCCTAGTGGTTGTGACCACTGGTCCGTGCCAGAGACCAGCTGGTCCTGACCACACGGATCTTCATAATCAATAATAATAACAATAATAATCATAATATATCTGATATAGTGTTTTTTATAGACAAACGATTATGATCTCTGACATTTATCCAGCCAACAGTGCTGCCAAAACGACAAGAAAGGGGAGAAAATACTAAAGCCGCTTCACAGACCACAGGGACCACAGGGCAGACCACTGAGGAGCTGGTCGTGACCAGTGTCTCTAGCGCCCCTAGTGGTTGTGACCACTGGTCTGTGCCAGACCACAGAATCGGCTACAACCCCCTCTCGATTTTAGTTTCTTTTTCAACATACAATACTATGACTTTTTTTCGACATACAATATTATGACTTTTTCAACATACTATAATAGGACTTTTTCGACATGCAATACTATGACATTTTTCGACATGCTATACTATGACTTTTTTGGGGGACTTTCTGCTCTTTCCTCTATCTTTCCATCTGTGTACATTCATATCCCAGTAATGCATGTTACTAACTTAGCTCCGGGGAGCTTATTCCCTGGAGTCCTTATGTTTTCTCACCTCGCAGTTTTTTTTGGATTGTGGTGGCACCTAAATCATGGTTGCAGCTGCTGCCGTGGTCCTGCTCGACGCCCTGCTACGCCCTGCACCGCTACTACTATTATTTCTAGTCATAGTTCTATTATCTTTATTGGTACTATAATTGCTACTGGTTATCATACCAACTGCTATAATATTACGAATCATATTTATCCATAGCTGTATATCTTTATCAGTGTCTCTGTGTCCAAACTGGCAGCAGCAGATTGCCGCCCACCAAGAGCCTGGTTCTGTCCGAGGTTTCTGCCTAACAGAAGTTTTTTCTCGCCACTGTCGCACCAAATGCTTGCTCTCGGGGGTTCTAGAGTGTAGTCTAGACCTACTTTATCTGTAAAGTGTCCTGAGATAACTACTGTTGTGATTTGACACTATAAATAAAATTGAAATGAAAATTGAATTGAAATCTTTCGACATACTACACTATGACTTTCTTACTTTTTTTGACATACTATACTATGACTTTATTGGACTTTTTTTTAACATACTATACTTTTAACTTTGTTATGACTTTTTTGACATACTATACTATGACTTTATTTGACTTTTTTAACATACTATACGATGACTTCTTTTGACATACTACACTATGACTGTATTTTTCATACCTGCAAACTCAGAAGAGCTGAAAAAGGTGACACATCATTGGAATAACAAAAACTTATAACAATAACTTATTTCACCAGTAAATTCCTGTTAAACGACAAAAACAACCACTGGATGGGAAACTGGTATTTTAGAACAACTTTGAATGCAGCACGAGGCTGCCAAGGCGAATTTCAGGTGAACGCAACATCTGTGTTGTTTTTCAGACAACGGCAGCTACAGACTGTTGGAATCCTCTCCAGTGAAATACAGACACACTTTTACACTGTTTAGCTGTCAGCATTTTAACTGTGTTTACTCCAGCTGCTAGCTAACGGTAGGCTAACGTTAGCTGCTGTCAGGTGTAGTGTTGACTAGCGTCCCGTGCGGCGGTGTTTCAGTTCCCTCTAACGTCCGTTTTCGGAGCATCAGAGAAAAGTGTAGGCATTTAAGTAGCACCTAAATAAGGCATCGAAATCCGCGTTGCTATTCGGTCCGGTAGAGAACGGTCGTTAAGGCACCGGTGCCGTATTAGCACCGGGTCTCGGACCCCCCCCCCCCCCACAAATAAAAACTCTTCGGATCTACATGATTCACGTGGATGACATTTTCCCATTCAAAACAGCGATTTTCGCCCAAAAGCGACTAGTTTGCAGGTATGATTTTTCAACATACTATACTATGACTTTGTTACTACTTTTTTTGACATAGTATACGGTGACTTATTAGTACTATAAGTGTGTGTGTGTGTGTGCATACATGAGTGCGTGTCTGTGTGCATGTGTGCATGTATGTGTGTGTGTGTGTGTGTTACCTGCAGGAAGCGGATGAGGTAGCAGAGCACCAGTTTGTTGATGTGTGGCAGGCCTAGCACCACATTGACAGCTGCCTCTGGGTTGTCATAGTGATTTATGCACTCCTCATAAAACTCGTGAGGGATGAGAGGCTCCTCCAGCTCCCTGTACCAGAGCTTCAGCAGAGACGCTGGGAACACACAGACACAGAGGCAGCAGGACATGAGACCTCCATGAAAACTCATTCAAAACCTGAACTAAAGAACTAAATGAAGTCATTAGAACATTTATTCTGCTACACTCATGTTACACTAACTGCATGTGCATCATCTTGTTGGGGCTAGGCCTGTAACAATTATTACATAATTGTCTAATTTTCAATTATTTTACATGATCGCGGTTTCTTTGTTTAACCGCAATTAATTGCTAACATAAGGGTCTTAAGGGGTATGAGTGTTGATGGTAGTTGCTGATTTTGTTTAGATATGCTAAATTGTAATTATGTAAGTCATTATTGGTCAGACTGTTGAGCTAAAGCTATGCTAGCAGCAGCTGTCACTTGTTGCCATATTAACTCCAAACATCCTGGGCTGCAGCTAGCTCAAGCCAGAGCAATTGCCTTTGCCCGTGTTTGTGGTCCGAAATCTGCCTCACAAACCCTCTGATTAAATAACCATCACCACCCTTCACTTTGTTTTATGATAAAAAAGAGGGGTTGTTTACTTCATAGGCTGTGTACTTGTGTTATTACATTATCTGGGTCACATAACAGTGACTTGTAACCAAAAGTTGTATCCTGGAATTCATTTAAAACTTTAATTTGTTTAAAAAAGTAATAAATAAAGAAAGAGACAATTATATTGTTAATCGCAATTATTTTTACAATTACAATTAATTGTACAGCCAAATTTGAAATTGTTGCTGTTTTCGGGCTACAGAGAGTTCGTGTGAGGACACAGTGAGTGAATCTACTCAAGTTATTCACCAACAACTTCCTGTTCATGACAGCAGTGTTGAGGACCACCGCTGAGCTCCAACAGTGTGAGTGTGTGTGTGTGTGTGTGTGTGTGTGTGTGTGTGCTTACCTGGGATGTGCGGGTCCTCCAGTCCTGTGGGGATTTTCCATTGATCCACTTGCAGCTTGAGGGCATTGACTTCATCTATGTCCCCTGGCACCCTGGAGGTCAAAGGTCACAAGCTGGTTACACTTCAACCCCTCCTCCCTCCAGTCTCAGTCTCGTCTTCTCTGTGTGTGTTGCGACTATGTTACATTCCCCAATCCAATTCTATGAGAACTCTGATAAAAGTCGTTCTCATCGGTTTGATTTCTGTCATTAATTGTAACGCTGTTTTCCTCCCTCAAGACGTATCTTTGTGTACTTGGCTTGAGACAATCCTTCTGACCATCCTGACTCTCCTTCTTATCTTAACTACATGTCAGCTAAATGAATGTAGCGATTGTTAGAAAATGTGTATGTCCTTGTGTGTCTCATTAAAGCTTCAGAATGTTGTGAACTGAACCCTGCTTCGTGTTGCTTTGTTCTCAGAGCGCTCGCCACTGCTTTCAGAATCATTTTCACAGAGGTCAAGCCAGTAGATCAGCGGTTTTTAAGCCAAGGACCCCTTAACTGAGAGAGACGGATCAGGGACCCTCTACTATATATATATATATATATATATATATATATATATATATATATATATATATATATATATATATATATATATACACATACATACACATAAAAACTAAATACTATACTATCTCTATAGAACGACAACTACAGAAAGTTAAATAGACATTTCTTGGTATTACACAATGTGCATCATTATAATAAATCAGACCAGCACTTCCTCTCTATGATTTTTTATTTAATCCATGACAACTGCATGGAAAAAAAAATCATTAACACACTTTACCTTCTGCATGTGTCTTGTCATTCTATGTTGTACACTGCAGGCCAATATAAAACAGAAAGCAGCACTCTATCAATTACATGTTTATTAGTGTGTTCAATAGTTAGAATTGAGGGCAATTAATGATCACTCAAATTATTAATTATCTAATTAATTATTATACATTAATTAATTTTGATGTCGCCTGTGAGAAACCAGAAGAAAGTCTTCTTCCTTAATATCATTACTTTCCAACTGTGAACACTGACATCTGAATTCCAATAAAAGACCTGCGTTGTGTTCATACTCGACAGCCCTCTCTGTTCTGCTCCACTCCCACCCTTCTGCTCCCTTCTCCACTCACTCACCTGAAGATGCCTTCTGTCTGGTCTCCATTGAGACCCAGAACCTCTTCAGAGAGACGGGTCTGCACCCAGGGCAGCTGGTTGTCTGGATACCGCTCCTTCTGGAGTGCCATCACCTCGTCCAGGGAGGAGCCAAACATGGAGGGACTGAAGATGGCATTCCTGGCGTGCTTAATCTCCTCCAGACAGGGCTTCTGCACGCCCTGAAGAGTGAAACACACACGCACACATGCACGCAAGCACACACGCACGTAAGAGTTCATGTTAATACAGCAGGGCAGATGAAGGACAGCTTGGGAACTTGCAGGATGTGGGTCAGAAAGCAGTGGGAGGAGAGGACAGTCATATGTTCAGATATCAGTGAGAAAAACATTGCTCCAGCCACCAGGAGCACATTAATGAGCTCAGTAATGTGCTGTGAGAGGTTAGCAGGTTAACACCAGTCACTGCAGAGTCCTAAACGTGACAAATCATTCAGTCAGTGACCTGCTGAGATTCTGCCACTACATGATACACATGCTCTGAGCCAAGCTGCTGCCTGCCAACACACACACGCGCACACGCACACACACACATGTCCACCAAAACCATGGGTATAAATGTGCTGCTATAACAACCTCCACTCTTCTAGTTTCAGGCTTTCCATCCGATTTTGGAAGCAGGCTGCAGGGATTTGCTCCCATTCAGCCACATTACAAGAGCATTAGTAAGGTCCACTGATGATGGGTGATATGACTACAGTGACCAACTGTTTAAGGAAATTACTGAGCTTTAAAAAAAAATGAAACTATATATTTGTGAGCTGTTTCCAAGATTTACGTGTTCAGTAGGAACCAGTGGGCTTAAGCCACAGACAGGTAGAGAAGTCAGAAAGTAGACTAATACAAGGTTGGCTTTGCTCTTTTCATGAGATTAATGGACAATAATAACATATAGAATAACATCAGCTTTGTACTATAGATCGTTTGACTGCGGCAGAAACGACAACATGAAGACAGACAACACGCTGCTTACCTTTTTGGCACCAGTCAGAGCAGCTTTTGTCAGTTTCCTGTAGCAGTATTTAGCATAGCTGCTAATGGCCACTCCTGAGGAAACAAGAGAAAATAGGACATATTTACAACCTTTGGAATATTTCCAATTTTGTCATTTTGGCATACTGGTTCAATAGCAACAATTTCATTCAGTTCAGGAAGTTGGAATTTGTAGCACTAGGTCATAGGTGAAGCAGCCGAAGAGTGGAGTCCATGACCCAGGGTTGCTTTCCGTCATGAACCAGATTACAGCTTTTATTAAACAACGTAGGGATCGTTAGAAAGACAAGACCAGGAGCTTCTCTTTGGCTGCTGTGGCCGTTTATTCACACCAAAGAACACCCAACAGCTGTTCATCACATCCATTTTATCCCCTCAAGCTGTGTTACCATGGTTACTAAACATCCTCTTAAGACAGAGCGCAAAGCCATTATTACACCACTAGTCCTATCCCCCCACTATCAGTGTTGAACACACACTATAACAGGTTTTAGTGAATGATTGTCCTTAAGTCCTCCTCAATCCTCCTTAAGCAAAGAAACTGAAGAAAAAAAAAAAATGTTACCGTTTTGGGGCCCGTATCACCTGACCAGCCCGGCTCCGCAACACTGGAGCGGGAACTGGGGCCATCACGGGATGAGGCAAAAAAGTCTTACAGCCGCCTTGTTCATTCATTTTCTTTATCTATCTACGTACGTATATTTATTTAATTAAGCATTGCGTTAGTTCATGCAGGACACGGAAGTCATAGGCCCACTAATTGAATTATCATTCCAGCCAGTCACAACAAATCACAGCCATTTTCACATCAGGCGGACCATTTAAATGTCTCGCTATTCCTCTCTGATTCCTGCTACTCCAATGCTGCCTCCACCACCCCAGCCTCCACCTTCCCGGTTTTGGGTGTCATCATAACTATGTCTGAAATTGTTCTGATGTCTTGGATCGGGCCTACTCTTGTGTATTGGGGGGGGGGCTCTCAGCAGCGTGCTCCCTGTGTCATCTTTGCATCTAGGGAGCATCATCAGAACAGAGCCTCTTCATCGCCAAGTATAACTATATTTCCATTTGTTGCAATAAATGGTTAAATCTATGACGAGAGTGTTCCTGACTCAATATGCAGTTTGTTTTAGCGAGTTTTATAATTTATTTTATTATTTTTATGCCACTTATTTATGTATCTGATTTTTATGGATTATTTTTTAACAATCTACAGAAAACTATGTACTTATTAGCCACTCCTAGAGCCTGGTGTTTTCTCACTTCTGATGGAGTTTCCTCAACTCGGTTCAGCTTGGTTCCTGTTTTTAATTCATTCATTTTTGTCGATTTAGGGCTGGGTGGGTGAATGGGGCTGGGGGAGGTATATTGTGTAATGTGTGTGTGTGTGTGTGTGTGTGTGTGTGTGTGTGGAAAGGGGGGAGGGGGGGTATTAGGACTTGTATGAAGCACTTTGTGCTACACTGACATGTATGAAAAGTGCTATATAAATGAAGTCTGATTGATTAACTGACCACTTAATCCAGGTTTATTTAACGTTCAGCCAAGCAGTCTTGTTGGGTTCAGATTCATGAGTGCTTAAGTATAATAATGTGAATGTCAATTTAAGGTATCAAACAACATGTACTGTTTATGTCTATGTGGCCTAAAGACTAGTATTAATGAAGGGTGACAGCTGGTGGTTGAAATTAGATGTGTGTAAGAGAGAGCCGTCCCTAAATACCCTCAGGTCGACCCCTGACCTTGACAAAATGCTTAGAGAGAGAGCTGAGAAGAGGCCACCATGGCGGAATAAACAGCATTCTTCATAACCATGTTAGGTTACTTAAAATATGTACAGGGTTTCCCCCAGAAAAGTTGTGTATTCCGGTGACAGACTGATGGCATCATTAATGTAGAGCCCAATAGTTTCTCTGCTAACAGAATCAGCGAAGTAATCGTGAAATTGAGAATTTAAAAAAGCTATAAGACAGATTCCATAGTGCCCTACATTAGGTCAGTGCTAAAAGCTAACATACTTTACTAACCTTAATGCTTCTAGCAAGCGTAATCCCAAAATCCTTTTTGACACCGTTAACAATCTTGTAAATCCCTTGGGTCTGTAAGTACCCAAGGGAAAGTAAGTTTACTTTCTATAATCAACTGCTCTCTGCAAACCGGCTGTGTTCCATTGTATTTTAAACATGCAGTGGTTCAGCCACTTTTAAAGAAAACAAATCTGGATCCAACAATTCCTGCAAAGTATAGGCCAATCTCCAAGATGCCTTTTATTTTGAAAAGTTATAGCTAATCAGCTCCCTGCTGTTTTAGCCACTCACAACATACTAGACACATTTCAATCGGGCTTCCATCAGAAACACTCTACAGAAACCGCTCTTCTTAGAGTATCCAATGATCTAATGATGTCTTCTGATGTGGGTAAATGTTCTGTGCTGGTACTGTTGGACCTTAGCGCAGCGTTCGATACAGTGGATCACACCATTTTGCTTGACAGACTCAAGCACTGGGTTGGGATCTCTGGGAGTGCCCTGGACTGGTTCAACTCCTATCTTTCAGATAGAACATATTCAGTGTCCCTGGACCCCTATTCCTCTGAAAACGCGGCTCTTTCCTGTGGGGTACTGCAGGGCTCTCCAATTTTATTTACATAATTAGTCAATTTGGAGATATACGTTATTTCTACGCTGATGCTCTTTTAAGCCGGAGGAAACTAACAAAGTGTCAGCACTGCTTAATTGTTGGTCCTCCATTAAGGTTTGGTTGGCAAACAATTTCTTGCAGCTTAATGAAGATAAGACTGAAGTCTTTATTGTTGCTCCAGATACTACAGCCTCCAAAGTTGTTAATCTTTTGGGATCCCTTTCTTCAGTGGTACAGTCCAATCTTAGAAAACTTGGTGTTATATTTGATCAGAATATGTTTCTTGACCAACATATCAGGTCACTGACCCGTACATGTTTCTTTCAACTGAGAAACATTGCTAAACTTAGGACCGTGATTTCGCAAGGTGAACTTGAGATGATCATTCATGGTTTTGTATCATCACGGCTTGATTACTGCAACTCCATTTTCACTTGTCTTAGCAAGTCATCCAGGACCGTCTGCAACTAGTACAGAATTCAGCAGCTAGGCTGTTGACCAGGTCCACCAGAATGTCACACATCACCCCTGTGTTATCCATGTTACATTGGCTTCCAATAAAGTTCAGGATCCAATTTAAGGTTCTAGTTCTTTCATACAAAGCATTGCATGGACAGGCGCCTGTTTATATCGCTGACCTGCTCCATCCGTACATCACTAACAGGTCACTCAGATCTTCTAACCAGGGACTACTGGTGGTCCCACGCACTCGTTTAAAGACTAAAGGTGATCGTTCCTTTGAAGTGGTAGCTCCGACCTTGTGGAACACCCTTCCTGTTAACTTACGTTCTGCAGTCTCGGTTGATGCTTTTAGAAAGCAACTGAAAACATACTTGTTTCAACTGGCATTTGTCTAATGTTTGTAATTTGGGGTTTTATTCTTTTAATCCTGATTGAAATTGTATTTGTCGTTGCTTGTTTATTTTCTGTCTTGGATTCTATTGTATTTTAATCAATTATCTTTTGTGTGAAGCACTTTGTGATTCTGTCTGTGAAAGGTGCTATATAAAATAAATAAATTACTTACTTACTTAAAAAACGTCTTAAAAGTACAAACCCCAATTCCAATGAAGTTGGGACGTTTGTACATTAAAGAAAAATTCCAAGAGGCTTAGGCCTGGTGGGGGGCAACTTAGCACTTATTGTACCAGGCTTGCAATACACTGGGGGAAACCAGTTATTAGTTGCTTCATGTACATTTATTAAAAACGTCACATTGTATAGCTTTTCATATAGCTAGACGTCTAAACTCTGGGACAAGGCTGTTATGTTTAGAAACTGCCATGCTGATTCCAAACAGACAGCTTTGTCAAGGCAGTTTGGGCTTCAGATAGCTTTTACACAGTGGCCATCGTTAATGACAAATCGTGTTCCGTTATGAACGTGCACACACACGTATTGTTTGTATCACAACACACACTCAGTCGCAGCGGTAGCGGCCGTTGCCGGTAACTTAATTGCATGACAGAGTGCACAGACCAAAGCATTGTGACTAGCAAGCACTTTCTTAACGCTGCTGCCGTACAGTATCTTCCTTGAACATGTGCTGCAGAAGCAAGCACCCGGCTCCCTTAATTTGAGACACCAAGTGCTAAACGGCTTCCCGTCTCCACCCTTTTCCTTCTGTCCTCTATTCATGCCCAGCGCCATTTGTTTTTAACTCCTTTCTCAACTAAAGCTGTATCTACATGCTCCAAGTTTGATAAACTTTGCCTCCATACCACGGAGACCACACCGTACTCTCGCTTTTCGGCAAAGACCGCCCTACTTTGCATCTGATTGGCTAGAACTCGTTTCATTGGTAGTGGAAGTTCAATGATTGTTTAAATCCAGCGCATCAAAAACAAATCCCATGTAGACTTTTTCATCTATTTATTTTTCTAAAATAGTCAAACGCCAGAAATCGGGCACCAGGCCCGAGTACTTAAGCATTGTGTTAGTTAGAGCTGCGTTCCTCTCATAGGATTGGTAGGTGAAATCAATTGACTCGAAAATAATAAACGACATGCAAGTTCCCAATTTATTATTTTTTTCCTCACGGCCGCACGCCGGAGATCTGGCACGGTGCCGGAATACTTTAAGCCCTGAATCAAGCAAAACAAAGATTACATTTTTAAAAGCAGGCTACCACACAGTCGACTCACAGCGACCGGTTTCACAGCCTGAATATGAACACTCTCTGCTTCTGGGGGGATTTCTGAGTCTCAAAGTCGGCAAATTTGCCAAAATTCTGCTTTGAGTCTCGTATAATTGCAGTTTTTTGTAAGTTTCTTGTCTTTTTGGTTTGGCAGGCCAAACTGTATTATGAACCTAAATTGATATGCAGGCCGGATCAAAATTTGTGAGGGGCCGCATTTGGTCCGCGGGCCTTGAGTTTGAGATGTTGTTTGTTGCATGTTAGCTTGTTAGCTGCCTTTTGCACATTAGACAACGTTTGGTTAACGAATTAGTGTCGTACCTAATCAAGCTGCACGTGATACGTTTAAAGCTCACATTTCAGGAAAGTGCAAAGACATCTCTCCCTTTGGGAAAGGAATATGAATACACCTCTCTAGTAACGAACCTTGCACAGATGCAAGTCAGTATAGTCAACGTTAGACATTTTAAAAGGACACAAACATAAGAAGAACACATTTTTGAGTGGATGGGATCTAAGATAGTTTTATCAAACTTGCATTTTGCCATTTTAACTCTAATTTTGTCAATACTTTACAATAACATATTTCTGATCAAATATTACTTTTTTTTAAAATGTTATTTACCTCCCCCCCCAAAATGTTTGTCTCCATTCTGCATGATCCCGCTCTCAATTTAGTGTCAGCGGTGGAAGAAGTACTCAGATCCTTTACTCAAGTAAAAGTACTGTAAAAATACGCTGTTATAAGTAAAAGTCCTGAATTGAAAATGTTACTTAAGTAAAAGTATGTAAGTATCATCAAGAAAATGTACTTAAAGTATTAAAAGTAAAAGTATTTAATGCAGAAAAATCCTCCCGTTTTAGAAAGCGTAAAGGATCCAAACAGTTGTGTGTTTAAAGGTCTAATCATTTCAGCTGGACTTGTAGGCCGTTATATTGTTGGCTAGTTTCATTTATAATAAAACATCACATTTTATATTTTTATGTTTATTTGTGTGCAAAAATCTTAATTTGTAAGTAACTAAAGCTGCATCAAAAGAAAAGACGTACTTAAGTACAGTACATGAGTAAATTCATTCATTCCAGCAGCAGTCAGACTCTTTAATGCAACATCATAATGTAGCACTGCTCGCTGTTTCTGCAATATGAGCCATCACTGGACTGCTCATATTCTGCACTGTGCACTATGCATATTTATTTATTTATTTATCACTCTTTTTACCCCCAACTGTGCAATATGTCACATCTATTCATCCGCACCTTACTCATCTATATATCTGTGTATATATACACTGTTTTTATTACTATTATAACTGATTCTATTTTTCTTGTTCTTATACTTTATGTATATTTTTTCTCCTATGTCTACTTAATGTGTATTTGTGCTATTCTGATGTGTGTACATTGTTTTTCTTTTGAGCTGCTGTAGCACAGGAATTTCCCCAGAGTGGGATTAATAAAGTCTATCTTATCTTATCTTAAATGTACTTGGTTACATTTCACCACTGGGCAGTGTTCATTGTTTCTAGTGGCTAAACCTCACCATAACTCCATTATAATTTTAATTTCGAGCACTGAAAAACTAAGTGGACTACTCGGCTCTCTCACCATCAATCAAGTACAAGCTAAACGGCATTAATCCTACATTAGCACTGAGCCACCAGGGGGAGAGGCTGCCAGTAATCGGTTATTCATCATGTTCACCTGTAGGGGGAAGCAGAGCACCAGTACAGAAACACTAACTGACACACACAATCTTTACATGTCACACGATTTTTGAAACCTCTCACTCAAAGAGCAAAACTCAAACACACCAAATCTCCCAAACCAGAAGCTATTTCTTAGCCTTTCACACACTTTTTTTTCAAAACACTACACACAATTCTCTACCTCTATCAAGAAGTGACCTGCTTTCCTTTTCCAAACACAACCAATCACAACACTTATGGCCTGCCACCCCCCACTTTTCACACAGACAGACAGACACATTTGTTTCACTATCTTTGTGGGGACATTGACATAATGCATTCCCTAGCCCCTTACCCTAACCATCACAACTAAATGCCTAACCTTAACCCTTACCCTCAAACCAACTCTTAACCCTCAAAAATCTGCACTGAAATCGTGGATCACTGAAATAAAGAACAATCTCCAGCTGTGGTCAAACAGCAACATTTGCCATATAAGCGTGACTTCATTCAGGAAGACTTCTATGCCTTTTTCATTCTCCTCCTCTCTCTCTTTCCCAACCTAATCAGCTGACTCTGAGCGTTCACTCTTTCAGTTAAACCAACCAGACTTTGCCATGATTTCCAAGAAGCAAATCACATTGTTGCATCTATACTTTAAATCAGGGGCGTGTTCAATCCCAAAACTGTGTGCACTGTTTTGCTACGGTTTCCCTGTTGAAAGACATGTTTCCTCGGAACGGTGTAAAATGGTGTGCAACGGCTTTAAAGGACAATTCCGGAGAAAAACGAACCTAGGGGTTATTAACAGATGTGTACCCACTCTGTTGCTCTCTGGGACATGTTTTCATGCTAATCAAATGAGTTTTTAGCTTGAAAGACGCTAGCGCGGACCGCCGATTAGCTTACAACGCTAGTATTCGCGGCACAGAGAACGTAAAAACAAATCGCTATTTATACCACTAAAAAGGCTCAAAATATCACCAAACTTCAACGGTAGCATAATGAGTGTCCCAAAATGTTAACTGAAGCATGTCCCAGAGAGCGACAGAGTGGGTACACATCTGTTATTAACCCCTAGAATCGTTTTGCGCCGGAATTGTCCATTAAGGTTATGTTTTCTCTCGGTTGGTTGGTGTGTTGGTTTATTGGCTGTTTATTGCCTTTTATCTGCTTATTGGGTATCACCTGTGGGTGATACCCAATAAGCAGAGACGTGTCTGTAAACTAATAAAGACTAAGTAATAAAAAGGCAGAGTGCTTGCGCACACAACAGGGTGTTCAACATACCCGTTTCAGTTTAAAAAAATAAATAAAAAAAACCTGTTGCTACGTTTTGTCGGAGCTGAACGTGGCCCTGTTCTCCTCTCCACTGCTGTCAGTTGCCATTTCAGAAAAATCCAGGCGACCCTCCACTCCATTCACCTCCAGTTCTCATCATTTCCCAGCACCCAGGGTTCCTCCATCAGAAGCCCCGCTCCACATAAACATCCATCCAGATCTTCTGGCTTTCCTTCACCACCACCAGTGTCTAGACTCCCTCGGGGGGATATTCCTGTCTACCCATGGCCTTTCTGCCTCTTATAAATCTAACATAGAGATGGAGTCTAATAGCCAAAGACTCTCACATTGCAACCTTTTGTGCATCAGAAAAAAAATCCCAGAAAAGCCTCTTATTTGTCACATACAACTGACAGTACAATGTATTGAAATGCAATCTCTGGATTTAACCAATCCTAAGATTAAGGAGCAGTGGACAAATACACATACACCACCCGGGGAGTTCAGTTCAACTTGGGTTTTCAGTGTTTTGCTCTAGGACACTTTACAATGTGGCAGGAAGAGGCCGCGATCAAACCGCCAATCTTGTGTTTGAGGGCCGACCCTCTATTTATTTATTTTTTTACGATTATTATTTGGGGGATTTTCTCTTTTAATATATAGTGACAGTGGATAGACTGGAAAGGGGGAGAGAGATGGGGGACGACACGTAGCAAAGGGCAGCAGGTCAGATTCAAACCCGCGCCAATGCAGGACCCAACTTGGTGAGCTAGAAGCCGCCCCAGGCCGCCCCTCTCTAAAGGGTTTCCCCCAGTGTATTGTAAGCCTGCTGGCCCACCGGGCCTAAGTTGCCCCCCACCAGGCCTAAGCCACTGGGAACTATTTTTTAATGTATTTTTAAGATGTTTTTAAACTACAGTTACAGTGGGGCAACTTGGTTGGAAACTTAGACGTAGTCATATTTTCAAATCTCCAGTTAGCTTTGAGAACTGACTTCCTATGGAATCTGTCATAGCTTTTATAAATTCTCAATTTCGTGATTCCGTCTATGATTCTGTTATCACAGAAACTATTGGGCTCTACATCAGCTTCCATCAGTCTGTGACTGGCCCCAGATGGGCCCTCATCGACAAAGACACATGCCACCATGCCAATCATGTTAAATAAAGTTATTTTCAGCCTTAATGAAGTCTCTCCTGATTGTAATACTGTTACCTACAGAGTCAGGGCCTGATTCAATTATTTAGAAAGTCACCCTCTCTCGTCCCCTTTCCTGACATTCTCCAGCTGCTCCATCATAAAGGCAAAAAAAAAAAAACCCTAAAAAATAATACTACTAATTATAATAATAATACCTCTCTGTGCTTTCCGTGCCATTGTTTTCCTGCGGTGGAGGCAACTCGGAGGAAGCGCTACCCTTTGCGTGGCACACCGCTCAGAGTTGCCGCTGAGCGCCTCGCTTCAAATTATTTCAACTTTAGCCTCGTTGCCGCTGACCTTTCAAGGCGCAACTAAACCATTAGCAACGACAGTACAGTATATCTTTTACCCTTTTATTATGTGTAGAAGGCTTAACTCTTAAGCCAACATGGTAGAAAAGTCCTTCAAGTGCTCAGAAATGTGAATATCTATGATTCCACGACCGCCGGGCAAACTCCATCTGACGATAAAGATCATATATTATGATTGAAAGCTCCAGAGCAGCTACTAGACCGTCCTTGAGTTGAGACTGTTGTCTTAAAGGACAAAAGGTCTCGGACATCCCTAGCATCTCTTAGAGGCTGCACTGTTTATTGCACCCCACAATACGAACGTCTTAGCAGGATTCATTGGATCAGAGTACTGTCACTTAGCTGCCTGTTCTGCCAATCTTCCCAGCCCTTGTCACATGACCAAAGTGGAATTAAAAATGAACGTGATATTTTATGTAATGTTTTATTTAGCAGTATTACATTGTGTTGTTTTATCCTACCCAATGTTTCCTATATTTCTAAGCAGATTTTCTATGCTGTATTCCCCCAGGTCCCCCTGACTGATTATTGGTCCCCTCTTGTGCCGCCCCACTTAAAAAATCCTGCAATCGCCCAGCGTACTATCTGCTAAAGATTATGTTTACATACAACTACTTTGCAAGAGCAAACATGTTTTGAAAGAAACGTAATGACACAAATGATGTCTTTTATCAACATAACGAGGGAATGATTTTTAATTAAAATTTGCAAGGTTGCAAAATCTTCCTACTGAATGTATCGGCAAAATGTTCTCCGACAATGCATTTGATATGTTTTCCAAAGAAATCAGCTTGAACCAACCAACTGAAGCATGATTAACACTTTTATGGTTCTCTTAAGGCAACTCAAAGTGTTATATTATATTTTTATAATAATGTATCAAATGACAATGTGAAGATACTGACAATATGATAATGTGAAAGGTATCAGCTGAATCTGCAGCTAACCTCAGCTTTACAGTGAATTGTTGCTTTATCTTATGTACTTTACTGTTTAACAACCTGTTTACATCTTTGTATATATATTTAATACTTCTGATTACACATATACATTCACTACATCCTTGTTTACATTCATTTTATTCATACTGCAATTCTCTACCACTAATTTATATTATTTCTTTTTACATTTTATATATGTATATTTTAACTTCTGCACTATTTTATTTGTTAGATAGTAATTTGTTTTACTTTGCATGTTCTTCTTTTTATACATTTAATGAATAGGATTGGGCATCGAGAACTGGTCCCAACTTGGAATCGTTTAAAAAATTACAGTTCCAATGGATGATTTTTTTTATTGGAATTGTTTTATAATCCGGTCTCGGTTCCACCTTGCTGTACCTGCTGAGCATCAAACAGCAGACACAGTTCGAGACTATCTGGTAAACATAGTGAAGCATTTAGCAGATAGAGAGACAAATATTTCCCAAAAGGACCAAAAACAATTCAGAAAGCAATTGGAAGGAGACATGTGGCACATCTAAAAAAACAACAGCAAACTCTAATTTAAAGCTACTCCAATATAATTGTCTGATGCAGACATACACCACTCCTGTTAAATTAAATACAGTGGGGCAAAAAAGTATTTAGTCATCCACCAATTGTGCAGGTTCTCCCACTTAAAAAGATGAGAGAGGCCTGTAATTTTCATCATAGGTACACTTCAACTATGAGAGACAAAATGAGAAAAAAAAAATCCAGAAAACCACATTGTAGGATTTTTAATGAATTTATTGGTAAATTCCTCAGTAAAATAAGTATTTGGTCACCTACAAACAAGCAAGATTTCTGGCTCTCACAGACCTGTAACTTCTTCTTTAAGAGGCTCCTCTGTCCTCCACTCGTTACCTGTATTAATGGCACCTGTTTAAACTTGTTATCAGTATAAAAGACACCTGTCCACAACCTCAAACAGTCACACTCCAAACTCCACTATGGCCAAGACCAAAGAGCTGTCAAAGGACACCAGAAACAAAATTGTAGAGCTGCACCAGGCTGGGAAGACTGAATCTGCAATAGGTAAGCAGCTTGGTGTGAAGAAATCAACTGTGGGAGCAATTATAAGAAAATGGAAGACATACAAGACCACTGATAATCTCCCTCGATCCGGGGTTCCACGCAAGAGCTCACCCCGTGGGGTCAAAATGATCACAAGAACGGTGAGCAAAAATCCCAGAACCACACGGGGGGACCTAGTGAATGACCTGCAGAGAGCTGGGACCAAAGTAACAAAGGCTACCATCAGTAACACACTACGCCGCCAGGGACTCAAATCCTGCAGTGCCAGACGTGTCCCCCTGCTTAAGCCAGTACATGTCCAGGCCTGTCTGAGGTTTGCTAGAGAGCATTTGGATGATCCAGAAAAGGACTGGGAGAATGTCATATGGTCAGATGAAACCAAAATAGAACTTTTTGGTAAAAACTCAACTCGTTGCATCCAAAGAACACCATACCTACTATGAAGCATGGGGGTGGAAACATCATGCTTTGGGGCTGTTTTTCTGCAAAGGGACCAGGACGACTGATCCGTGTAAAGGAAAGAATGAATGGGGCCATGTATCGTGAGATTTTGAGTGAAAACCTCCTTCCATCAGCAAGGGCATTGAAGATGAAACGTGGCTGGGTCTTTCAGTATGACAATGATCTCAAACACACCGCCCGGGCAACGAAGGAGTGGCTTCGTTAGAAGCATTTCAAGGTCCTGGAGTGGCCTAGCCAGTCTCCAGATCTCAACCCCATAGAAAATCTTTGGAGGGAGTTGAAAGTCCGTGTTGCCCAGCGACAGCCCCAAAACATCACTGCTCTAGAGGAGATCTGCATGGAGGAATGGTCCAAAATACCAGCAAGAGTGTGTGAAGACTTACAGAAAACGAACTTTTGTTATTGACCAAATACTTATTTTCCACCATAATTTACCAATAAATTCATTAAAAATCCTACAATGTGATTTTCTTTTCTCATTTTGTCTCTCATAGTTGAAGTGTACCTATGATGAAAATTACAGGCCTCTCTCATCTTTTTAAGTGGGAGAACTTGCTGACTAAATACTTTTTTGCCCCACAGTCATATACCTGACCTTTGTTTTTAATGCAATGAGGCTAAAGGAATATTTTTGCACTGTGTGTGGGAGTGTGACAAAATGAAAACATACTGGAGGGAGATGATCAATAAAACCACGTTCATCTTGTCTGTGAACATTCCACTTAACTTAAGATGATTTTACTGTATCCAACAAATCTAAATCTGAAAACCCAAGAATATAAATGTATTGATTTCACTATATTACAGGCTAAAAAGGACTATAGCTCATCTGGAAGAAAATGGAGCCACCTACAATCAGTGCTTGGATCAAGAATATGGTGCAATGTACATTATGTCCATGGAGAAACTGACATATACATCAAAAACAAATTGGAGGTGTATGAGGAAATGTGGAAACTATTTGACCAGTTTGTTAAGGAGGAGACATAGGAGAGCTTCTACACAGGGATAATGCGGGACGGGATACCTTAAATTAAATAAGGGGTGAAACCCAGAAGGGGAAAGGACTGAGGCATGTCTTGAAGGGTGATAGCAAAGGTGCAATTCTTATTTATTTTTGTATTCATGAGCATCATGGCTTTGCTGGAGGTGCCATTGTTCTGTACATGTGATACTGTTATATAGTTTGCTTTATGGTTTACTCGTTTTTTTTAGCTCTTATAGTGTAACATATGTTGAGAGAGAAACTTTGTTGTGGGTTGGGTCGGCGGGGGGGGGGGGGGGACTTGTTAAACAAAAGTTGTACTACTGTGAGTACAACAAATCAATAAAGAAATTGTTTAAAAAAAAGAGAGACCAAAAACAAAGAGAGGAGGGAACATCGGACTTATATTCATCAGGTGGGCACAAACACCAAACACACTCCAAATGAATGCTAATGTTGCTCTGTGTCTGCTGGATGAGTAAATAGGTGTTGACACACTAACGCGTTCATCCTACTTACTAATAAGTAGCCCCAAAGTGGCCAAAAAAATTGCAGGTTTAAATATTGGAAAAAGTCAACACTGAGTTGAAGCACCTGACGGGATATGTTTATTAATATATATATATATATATATATATATATATATATATATATATATATATATATATATATATATATATATATATATATATATATATATATAAATGTAAAAGAAATTACATAATATTTAACCAAAAGTACCATTATTTCCTAACCTCAACCAAAGTTAAGCTTAAACCAAAACCTCACACGGGACATGAGATGCAACTGGTGTCGCAGTCCTGCGCTTTGTACGCTAACCATATATCTGCATTTCTGTGCGGTATAATCTTGCAGCATTTTTTTTTTAAATAAGTTTCTGTGACACAATATCATGGACCATATTGCTGGTCAAGGGGGAATTTTTTAACAAAAATAATGTTCATAGCAATCTGGGTTAGTAGTATGCTAATTTAGAGGGTTTTTTTCTGACTGATATTCTTTAAGTACATTTTCCTGATGACACTGGACTTTTACTTGTAACAGAGTATTTTTACAGTGTGGTTTTAGTACTTTTGTGAGGGTTGGGGGGAAAAAGTCGATACAGCATAGTATCGCGATAATTTCCGTGGCAATACTGTATCGATACACAGATGCCAAGTATGGATCTTTTATTATATATGTGTTGGTCAGTTTGTCTGCTTGGCAATCCCATTTTGCAGCAATAAAATTGAAGTGATATGAACAAACAGAGAAATGTATATTTTTTTTTTAGATAAAACAGATGTTGACAAAGTTTCCTTTTGGGGACATAATTTGAATTTGGGAAACATGTGAAGTTAGAAAAAAGGTAATAAACTGCATATATTGCAGAATATTGTATATAATATAATATTTGTTGTTATCGTGACATAAGTATCATGATAATATCGTATCGTGGGGCCTTTGGTGATTCCCACCCCTACTGAGTGTGTGTTGCTCCCTCACCCTTGGTGTCGTTGAGAGGGTCCATGTGTCGGCAGATGTAGCCCTCCAGGTAGGTGTGGAAACGCGGCGTGGGGGGGAAGAAGGCCAGACAGATGGCCATCAGCTCCCAGCCTCGCTCCAGGCTGTCGTAGCGGAAGTTCTCCGTGGTTTGGCGACACAGCTGGATGTAGAGCTCGTCGCGCAGACCCTGGTTACTCCACCCGCGCACCACCACCTGACGGAGACAGGCAGAGAGCCGCGTGAGGTCTTCTGCTCAGGACTCTGTCTCTTTATTAGAGATGTTCCGATATCGATACCAGTATCGGAAAAGCCTCCGATACCGCCTAAAATGCTGGTATCGGAAAGTACTGGAGTTTATGCAACGAACATGATTGGCCACCACAGCGTGACATGGGGTTGCGTTTCTCCAAAAGTTGAGTCAGTATCAACTTTTCGCTGCAGTTTTTTTAAACGTCCCCCCTGCGTCAACCCCCGCTGCAGCCTAAACGCACTAACCCCATTCAAAAGGAATGAAGAGACCTGTGTTTTTGCCAGACCGTCGGATGGCCGATGCAGGCTTCCTCTGTTGCAGACAGACTAAGACGCGAGGAAGGGAGGCAAGTAGAGGACTCAAGGAGGCAATTTAAGGGTTATGAGATGCAACCTATCAATACTGCAGTTTTCCACAGGATCACAGGATGTATAGCAACATTCATGAAGGGTCTTGCATTGGCCACTTATGGATACTTGTGAGTGTGATGGGCAGAATAGGAGGCTCCTATACATGCACACATTTTCAACTTGATTGGGATTTATAAAAGGTTTAGCAAGCTTGCACGAGTGCAGTTTCCTAAATTTTTTGTTTTGCCGATCCAACACAGTTTTATTAATGAGGCTTCCCTTCAAAGTCACACTGTGAACAAGGACACAGCTTGCGAAGCCTCCTGCACACTTCAGGCGTACTGCAGAGAGGAGAGTCGAGTGATCCTGGTTCAGTTTGTCATCTGCAGACACTGAACGACACATATGGTTATTTCCTAATGACGGTGTTGCTAACATTTAGGCTATTTCTCTTATGATGCTGTTTTCTGTGTTGTTCTGTTTTTGTCTTTGTAATTTGACTCGATGTCGCTGTAAATGAGTGTCGCCGCTCAATGATCTCTCGAGTATAAATAAACTAGAGAAAGCCTCCGATACTGCCTAAAATGCTGGTATCGGTATTGGAAAGTACTGGAGTTTATGCACCGATCTTAGACCACGTAATTTAGCCCTGAAGAAAATCTACTTTAAAGTAGTTTACTTATGTTCTTTTTCCATACCGACTGACTTTCGAACTGGATAATAAAAGAAGGTTCTACGGCGTTCATTTGTGTCATTTATATGTTTGTTCATGTTTCACAAAATGTTTAACCCAAGCCAGGCCGTACATTAAAGATAGCAATCATATCACATCCATACAGGGATAGTAGTATACAGCTGATAAAACATGATCAAATATATAATATCAGATCTATACTGGCCGATCCAACACACAGTATTTGCCGATATGGAAGTTCAGTGATCAGAATCGCTATCGAGAAGCATCGGACCATCTCTAAGATAAAGTTTGAATGAAAAGTGAAAACCACTACAGAGGGACATCAACGTGAGAAATGAAGGAGTGAGAGTGAGAATAATGGCTTCTGTGCGTGGCTAAATGAGTGTTTAGACTAGAGGTGGTCCGATACCATTTTTTGCTTCTTGATAGCGATTTCGATACCTCCGAAAACGTTACTCCGAAAACAAAATGAACGCAATAGAACGTTCCTTTATTATCCAGTTTGACAGTCATTCATAGCGGAAAAAGAACATAAATGAACTACTTTAAAGTTGATTTTCTTCGGGGCTAAATTACATGGTATTGGATCGGTGCATTAACTCCAGTACTTACTGGACTACTTACTCCAATACCAATACCAGCATTTTAGGTAGTATCGGAGGCTTTTCTATTGGAACATCTCTAATTTAGACCTTGAGCCAGGTCGGAGGATTGGTTCAGGATGTCCACAGACCTCCAGAGCCACAGCGAGGGAGTCGGCCTTGGAGCGACGGTCTCCCATGAAGGTCTGAATGAGCTTAAAGATGTCCACTGCTTCCCTCTTCACGGTGCGGTCCGAGGTCACAATCATGGGCTTCTTGATGGGCTCGCTGCTCCAGGCCAGCATGTTGGCAATGGACACCTTTCTTCTAAACAGACCCTGAGTTAAAAACCAGAAAGGGATGGAGGGAAACAAAAAGCCAGGGTTAGGATAATAAATGAGAAAATCCTTTCAGTCCCTGGACAACGAGGGTTACAACACTTCAAATCTAAAGTCTGGAAAAGGGAAATTAGACTACAGCATGCAACGCTCAAAAGCAAACACTCTGCCTCCATCGAGCAGAAACAATGTTAGGCAAAAGCCTTGCCTAGATTAAGTCCCTATTTACACTTAGTGGCTCTTGGGCAGATTTGACTTTGATTGAAATCCATCTTGAATAATCGTGAGGTTGTTTGAGACACATTCTAGCAAGATGTTGAAAAGGTGTACATGCATTCATCTCCCACCGTACAACTACGTCAGTAAGCAAGTCTGATATTCTTAATATATCCACAGTCTGTCCCCTCTGTCCTTGTGATGACAACTAAAATGACTACTGCATTTAGCCATTGTTCGGCCGTTGAAAGGCCATTAAACTGTTTTCCGTCGTCATTTGATTAGCACATGTTCTGCTGCATTGAATTGAATGGAAATGTCCTTTCTACCCGTTCAATTTTATTATGGTTTATCTGATCCCGGATCAGTTCAACACCTGGATGATGTGTATGGGTGAGACAGTCACTGTTATTACACATTATACCCACTGCTATAATTATATTATATAATGGTTATATTTTTGTATTTATTGTAATTCGGTATTACGCACACACACACACTCTCTCTCTTTCTACAGGTTATCCCAAGTCAAATTTAAGACTTTTTAAGAGCATTATGAATAAAATTAAAGACTTATATCACGACATAAAAAACAAAGTCAGATGTCAGAGTCCGGAAACATTGCCTGAAACAATTCCCAGATTTCCTCATTGGCATTATAGGACTGGTGTCTAGATTGGCTGCAATTTAAGTTGTATGTTGGTCTCATTTGTAGTCGTAATACAGCGAATTATATGTGAAGAACTACAACACCACAGAATTTTAAAAAATAACTTTCTAAAGCGCTGCGGGGACATTTCAAAGAGCATTTGAGGTAGCGTTACATTGACGTAGGAAGATTAAGACCGGTTTAAAATTATCTAAGACCTAGAACACAATACTTCGGCGAATTTAAGACTTTTTAAGGCCTAAAATTTAGATTTTAAAATGTTAGACTTTTTTAAGTTTTTAAGACCCCACGGAAACCCTGCTCTCCGGAAAACACAATCTTCTGAACATAGCGATACTGAGAAATACAGAGAGAGTTGTGTGGAGATGATAGTCTTAATTAGTTTTGTAGCAACTCATTTGGCAATGGCTTGAATGTAACGGACGTTCATTAATATAAAACAAGTTATGCACTAAAGCTTTAAGGACAGGGGCTAAATTTGTCCCACCTACTGTATTTGCGTGGATCCGGTACCAAAAATGTCATGTTCTTTATTAGTTTAATTTATTCTTAAAAAGTCAGGAGATTTAACTGTTGGTGCAAGCGGGTGCACTGAGTGAAAAGCTCGCTGGGTAATAAGGCTGTCATATACACAGACAGAAAAAGCCCAAACTGAAAACCTGCGGAAGTTATATTTGCTATGCTTATTTATTTATTTATTTATTTACATCAGATTCTAACCCTGGCCATCTGCGTCGAAAAATAAACCTATACATCTGGGCGTGCGCTATACCAGCTGAGGTTTTAATACAAATCTCAATTAAAAGATCAGATCAGCTCAGCTCATGTATTTTGACAAAAAAAATTAAATAAAACAAGATCCAAATTACTGTAGATGTTTCTGAAGCTTTCAACCAGATCTCGCGGCCAGAAACAAGATGGACCTTGTATTGAGAGGTTTTTAAAGAGGCGCTATGCAGTTTTGGCCATTTCTGTTTTCTCGCTTTTTGCTATAGAGCTATTAAAGCTATAGAGCTCCCCCTACAGCTTCAGAATAGATATTTTACAGCTCCTATGTTTACTTGTGTCTGACTCCTCGCTCGGTCAGTCTGCCGTTTCCTCTTTCTCTGTTCAATGTTTTCCTAGCTTTCTGCTTTTTTTTTGCCAGCTCAGCCATGACGTTAGTGTGAAAAACTCCATCGCTACCTTGTTAGCCGGTTCCTGAATGGGAGTACGTGTGCAGTGCAGTGAAGCAATTCGTTACATCGCGAGACCTGATATCACGCTGTTCAGTTAAGGTAAATTAAGCTAAAAAAACCTGCATAGTTCCCCTTTAACAAACTCAGGTCAAAAATGAGCCTTCTTGCTCAACTCATGTATTATTTCTTGAGTAGCTAAACCTGATTAGAGATCAGCTGATTACTGAAACAATATGGTATGCAGGAGGTTTCCACTTACAGTGTAATCAACCGTAACATTTGAATCTGACACAGGGTTTAGCAGATTAACATAGTATGGGACAAATAAGCTGAAATGACATGGCCGTGTTTACACTTACACATGAGGATAAACTATTTCAAGATATTCCACAACATTTTGGAAACAACTGTAGAGAAAGTTAAGGCAGAAATACTGACAAAAGCCCACCAAAGTCAGATACACACAGTTTTGTAATGTAACCGAGTACAAATACTTTGCTACTGTATTTAAGTCATACAAATTTTTACGTATCTGTACTTTACTTCCTTATTTATATTTCTGAAAACTGACTTTTACTCCACTAAATGTTTTCCCCTAAGCATCTTACTTACTCGTTCCATTCCAAGAAATGCTTTCGAACGTTGGACTGTACAAAAGATTTAAATTCGGTTTCTGTTTTTCTCTTTATTGATGTCAGACATTGAATTTGATGTTCAACCCTCCTGTTGTCCTCGGGTCAAATTTGACTCATTTTCAAAAAGTTTCTATATCAGAAATGTGGGTTTCTTTCAAACAAATTGTCAAAAGAAATAATGTGGATGGTTCCGTAACAATGCGCTCCTCATGTAAAATAAAAGATCAGTTCACTACTTTCATTGAATTTGGGTGTTTTATTCAATTTTATAGCATTTGAAGAAAATCATTGATAAAAGAACGTTGACAAAAGTGACAAATGTCAGAAAGGAAAACAACAAAAACGTCAAAAGCGCAGAAAAAAAAAAAAAAACGACAAAGACATCGGAAAAATTGACAAAGAACTTTGGAAAAAGTGACAAAAACCTCGACAAAAGTGTCTTACGGTTTTAATTTTAAATTTTGACCCAGAAAGACAAAAAGTTGCATTGTCGACAGGAAGACAACACAAGGGTTAAGAAGGTGTGTTAACTCTGATTATTACTGTATACTTCACTATAAGGAAGCCACAATAAAGCTCATAATCAAAGTCTTTTTTTTAATTTTACTTTTACTTCTAATAGTTAAGTACATTTAATATTATAAAATTACTTTTGATACTTAAGTACAGTAAATATCAGATGCTTTAAGACTAAGTAATATTCTAAAAGGTGACTTTACTTCAACCAAAGTCATTTTTTCTGGCGAGATACTTGTACTTTTGCTCAAGTGTTGCTTTCAAGTAGTTTATACAAGCCTGGATACACACGTCCTCTTGAGTACCTGTGTGTGTTTGTTGAAGTGCTTGGACGCCCAGTTCTCAATGTCGGTCTCTGAGGAGGGTTTTCTCAGGGTGAATTCTGGGAAAATGCCACAGCTGGCACTTGGCATCATATTCCTGGCATTTCGGCTGGCCTCAAACTGGGCACAGGCTCCGAGGTCCTCCGACTGGCAGGTGAAGCAACAGAGGAAAGAGCAGGGAAGACAGAGAGGGAGAGAGGAAACAGAACATAGCATTCATCTCTGTGGCGCTAAGGCAGAACATTTAGAGAAGCTTGAGAGGTAAAGGTTTCTCTCTGGGGGGTGGGGCGGCAGGGATTAATACTGACGTGTTAATACGTCAATATGCACAGGGTTATTCCAGTGCAACAAAAGAGCCCATTTATTCTTCAGTGTCTTGATTGAAATAATCTAAAGTAACAGCTGTGAATCAAAACAAAAAACAAAATAATGAAAGAAAAGTTATTCAAAGACGGCCATGAACATCACGGCTACAAGAGCCCTTTAATGGTGTCCTGCTTGCAGAGGCTGCAGGGTAAACACTGTACAGAACGAAGTAAACATGAAGGAAGTGATATGTTTGTATTTACGCCAACCTGTTGAACCGGCATTTGTCATTATGACACCTACTCGCAAAATTAAAAAGTAGCTGACATTACCTTCCTGTGTCCTGACATGTATTGCAAGCAGCGTTGAGCAGTAGCGTTACTAGTTTTGACTACATCTCTATAGAGTCACTGTTTGCTTAGTCTCGCATTGCCAGACCTTCCTCCACCGCGGCGCTGCGAAGGGGGGTCTGGCTAGTCCACACAGCATTCGAGGATGGCAGAAAAAACGGGATTTCTTTAAACTAATCACAATCATCTTGGGCGGTGCTAAGCACCGGGAAAAGCAGCGTTGCCGTTGCAAAATAGCCTCGGAAAGGAACTTGGGTTGGTGGAACATGTGTACGTTCAAAAGTTGCTTTAGTCGTGCAACAGAAAACTTGAGTCTAGCTAGCTGTCTGGATTTACCCTGCAGAGATCTGAGGAGCAGTTAACCATAGTCCTCAGAAATCCATTGGAGTTTAAAATGGCAACACAAAGGAAGCCCAAGGCAACGGATATCCTGCCTAAATGAGTGAAATCGGGCAGAATTTCCGGTGGCAATGTCGAGGATAGACGGCTGAATTTGTCTCTTTCGCCTGATTGCCGTTGAGAAATCTCAGATTTGATTGTAGTTTTTGCAAGTTCAACATGGATTATAGGTCGAAAGTTGATTGAACGAGTACTTCTGTCCTGTCGTTGTTGCCCATAACACGCTAGCATTCTGCTAACGAATGCTGATTGGTCCGAAGCGGAACCAGAATGTGTGAGTGAATATTTCGGCGTGGTCTTTAAAACATTAGCAGACCTCTTTCTAGCACGTGTATTGACAGGGAGAGCCTGTCAGCTGTGTTGTCGATGCCTCGAGAGAACAAAGGAAGCGACTCAGAGCTTGCCGTAAAGCAGTATCTCTGGCCGTACGATGTGTATGACGTCATTGACATTTTAAAAGGCTTTTTAGAACAAAAAAGCGACTTTAAAAAAATCAAACACCCAGCAGTGTGTATTTTCTTAGCCTCCCCTTTCGAATGCAACATTCAAATTACTAGACAAAAAATTAGATCCTGAGAAAAAAAGATTATGAGGGGTATAGCTCCATAGAACTCCATAAATTGTGCACTCGCCCGTGAGCGCCCTCATATAGAACCAGAGTGGAACTGTAACCAGTTCAAAAGCCAGAAGTTTCCATAGAGTGGAAGTTCTCCCCTTATTAAAAATTATCTGGTCTCACTCAGGAGCAGCTGTGCGACACCTAGTGGTAACATTTGTAATACCGGTCTGGTCTGGCGCTTCAAATCGGTTTGAAAATATTTACACTGGCCAAAGCCTAATTATGCATCATGTAGTGCAGACTGTAGGGCGGCCTCTGATTGGCCCCATCATTTCCTAGCCTGAGTTTGTTAACACCTGGACCTCAGCAAGATGGCCACATGGCCGCTCTTCCCGAGCTTGGGTAGCGATTCTGCTCTGTATCTGTTTTTGAATGGCGAAAAGCAGGGATCCAGAGTGTTTATTCCCTTGTGGCACAGTCAATATCATGGAAATCAGGCATAACCTTCTTAAGGTTAGCCTAATCGACTTCGCCTGCAACAATGAGCACAGCGTCACTATTACCGATCTGATGTTCTCGCCTGTGGTGGGATGTAGACCGCTGTGATAATGGCCGATGTAACATGTTCATAAGTGCTTCCAGTCTTTTTGCTAAGCTAGTCTAACCACGTCCTGACTGATGGATTGATATCAATCTGAACATTTCACTCTCAAAAAGAAAGTGAATACGCTTATTTACAATTAAATTAAAATGTTTAACACATAGAATGCTACTCTCTATATATTACTGTGTGCATTCACTTTTTGTCCGATGTCATTGAGATTTATGTGGAATAAAGGTTAATTCACATTTTTTTCCCCACCACAACCTTGCTTGCCCTATTGGTGGCTGCAAATTTACATGGCAACTATTCTGGTATCCTCAGTCCTTCTCCGTTGCTGAATAAAACACTTGTCTGTCTGTTCTATCCCTTTCATCCTTCATTCTCTATCTCTCTCTCCTCTTCTCCATCCACTTTGTCCACTGCTCTTCTTTCTCTCCTTTCAAAGGTGGATTCTGATTCAGCAGATTCATCTCTTCACGCTCTCAGCTTTAAACCGAAGCGTTGCATTGCTGAATTTAAAAAGAAAGAGAAAGCGCAAGAGAAAATGGTTAGAGTAGACAGAGACAGAGAGGAGCAACAGCCTATTTCCCTTTTGGCTAAGTGCCTCCCAGCCCTCTGATGTACTTGGGGCCTCTGAGGACTCATATAAAGACAAATGTCATACCAACCAGTGCTTATGTGTTCATTTCATGTCTGTCTCTCACACTTAAACAACTCACACAACTATCTGTTTCTATAGAAATGCAGGTTAGTTGTGTTTTAGGTGAACTCACAGTTCCCTCAGACTGGATTTAGATTTAGGCCTTGATTAGACAGAGCACCTTTCAGTAGCCCGGGGCAACTACTTGTAATTGTTTTCAATGAGAGTGAAGCGTTTGGCTCGCTGCTTTTGCGTTGATGAGCACTTTACGTTTTTCCACTTTATGCGCCTCACATTATTTTTTTTAAGGTTATTTTTGGGTCATTTTACATGAACACAACTTTGAATGCAGCACGAGGCTGCCAAGGCGAATTTAAAGTGAACGCAACATCTGTGTTGTTTTTCAGACAACGGCAGCTACAGACTGTTGGAATCCTCTCCAGTGAAATACAGACACACTTTTACACTGTTTAGCTGTCAGCATTTTAACTGTGTTTACTCCAGCTGCTAGCTAACGGTAGGCTAACGTTAGCTGCTGTCAGGTGTAGTGTTGACTAGCGTCCCGTGCGGCGGTGTTTCAGTTCCCTCTAACGTCCGTTTTCGGAGCATCAGAGAAAAGTGTAGGCATTTAAGTAGCACCTAAATAAGGCATCGAAATCCGCGTTGCTATTCGGTCCGGTAGAGAACGGTCGTTAAGGCACCGGTGCCGTATTAGCACCGGGTCTCGGACCCCCCCTCCAAATAAAAACTATTCGGATCTACACGATTCACGTGGATGACATTTTCCCATTCAAAACAGCGATTTTCGCCGAAAAGCGACTAGTTTGCAGGTATGATTGTAGGCCTTTATTTGTATAAGACAGCTGAAGACATGAAGGAGGAAAGAGAGAGGGGGGGGGGGGGGATGAAATGCGGCAGTCGAACCAACGATTCTCTACGCGTACACCTCTATATATGGGCGCCCTCTACCAGGTGAGCTACCCAGGCGCACAGCGCCTCGCGTTTTTGCAGAAGTTTTGTCAACTGGAGGCGAAAAAGCGGCCAACGTCGTTTAGAATAACGATTCGGCTAAGGACGGGGGATTCTGTGGTTGCCTAGCAGAATAACAAAAATACGTAAAAGGCTTTGCTCTGTCTGATTGTGGCACCTTCAGCAAAAGGCAGAACGGTGCGCCTCACACTTTGCAACCTTCAAACAAGCTCTGTCCGATCAGTGCTATGGACAATTTAACACGACTGCATCTTCAGAGTCAAGCCCTGCAACTCTGACATATTCCAGTGTTCCTTTGGTGAGCTACCCAGAGCCTCATCCAATCCCCATGTTCACTGCTTGAATTAGAATATAAAAAGGTGTCAGTACAATAAACCAGCAGCATTACATTACAGCATTTGGGGGTAAGCTGCAGCATTTGCTGCTTCACATTAAAAGCTTGCCACTTTCAAACCAGGGAGGCTTTTATTGTGAAATGCAATATATTTGTCACAAAGTTAGCGGAAACTTGTTCAATAAAATTGGAAGTATTCTTGACTGAAAGCTGGTCAACACAAATCGACAGTTGTCAAAACAATCTCACTTTGAGGTCCATTTAGTAGCTGTTCTGGAGCTTTTTAATCATACTGTATCACATGGCCCAGTTGCCATAGAAACGTAGAATTCCATTTTTCACTTAAAATCTGAGAACATACATTCCAATGACAAATGGGCCATTTCATTTGCTGATGAAGCCCATGTGATATAAAAGGAATGTGATGCATTTCCAGTACTGGATGTCATGATGTGTGTACACTGTCTGGGAATGTTCTACATACAAGGACTACATTCTCCAGAGAAAAAAGAAGCTTTTGCTAATCAAGGATTTCTTTCTTCAATGGTGTGAGCTGGATGATGGTATGTCATTATAACACAGCTAAAGCAGGTGCAAGAACCACTTTTGCACATCCTGTGTTACAATTCTAGGTGTGTGTGTGTGTGTGTGTGTGTGTGTGTGTGTGTGTGTGTGTATGTATATATATATATATATATATATATATATATATATATATATATATATATATATATATAATTTATTAGGGCTGTCAATGATGAAAAAATGTAATCTAATTAATTACATACTCTGTGATTAATTAATCGGATTAATCGGATTAATTAATCGAAATTAATCGCATACATAATTAACGGTGCCTGAACCGATACTTTTTAAGAAAGTAAAAAAAGAAAAGAAAAAAGAAGGGTACTAAACAACAGTCGGTGACATTAAAGAATGGCTTGTTTATTGCTAAGGCCATACGGTCAAAATTAAATGATTTAATAATAATGTATAACAATATCAATAATTTATTTCACTAGTAAATTGCTGTTGAACAACAAAAACAACCACCAGATTGAAAAAGGACATTTACAATAACTTCAAATGCACTACGAGGCTGTAGTTTACCAGTTTCATTGAACGCACCGTCTGTGTTGTTTTTCCGACAGCCGTTTAGCGTCAGCATTATAACCGTGTTTAATCCTTTTTATATACCGTCTATGGTTTGATCCAGCTACTAGCTAGCGGTAGGCTAACGTTAGCTGCTGTCGAGTATAGTGTTAACTAGCGTCACGTGCAGCGGTCTTTGTGTTGCCGTCTGTTTCAGAGCATCGGAGAGAAGCGCAGACATATCAGTGGCACCAGATTTCGGTAGCCAAGGTTGGCAGGAAGAAGATAAAGTAAATGTTCCAATTAATGATCCAGGCAGCACATTCTCGTCTCCCTCTTTCATTTTACAGTTGAATGGTGGCTAGAACGGCTCCGGGTCAAACGTCAATATGGAATGGATTAATCTGCGTTATTTTTTTTAACGCGTTGTTTTTTCTCAGATTAATTAATCGAAATTAACGTGTTATTTTGACAGCCCTAATATATATATATATATATATATATATATATATATATATATATATATATATATATATATATATATATATATATATATATATATATATATATATGTGTGTGTGTGTATATGTGTGTGTGTTCCCTGAGCATGGTGCTACTGTTGGTGTAGTGATAGTGTCTCACTAGACCAGACAGCAGTGTGACTGTTACATAAGCCAAATCTAAAGCTCAGCAGCATAACATGAAACATCCATGACTTTCCATCAGGACAATAAAAGACCTGACTGATTCTGTGTGTGTGTGTGTGTGTGTGTGTGTGTGTGTGCTGTAGTTCCAGGTAAGGCTTCATCTCTGTGGCTATCTAGTTGATGAACTGATCTTATTTACAGTTCAAATATTATTGTAACCACAATAGCTTTGCACCTGGCTCCATACATGTTGTCAAATAACATCGCAGTGTTTTCGAATTTACATCTGCTCCACAGTATGTTAATCAATACACTTTGCATCTTAGCTTCGACTTTTAACGTACTGCATCTCTTTTAATTGTTTGTAAATTATATGAATTATAGTCAGCAACTAAGTAGCCAGAGAGCTGAAATCACTTCAAAATAAACTGATGGGTATCCATATCCTAAAATGATAACTTTGGTTTATCAAAACTTGGGTCTTATTTTGGTAGTTCTGTCCTTTTCATCATTTCTATCTGTTATAAAAACATTTTATTCATCAAAGTAATTGCTGAGATCTGGGAACGTGGTGACATCACTGCAACAAAGTCAGGGGAAGAAACACAACCAGTCAGACGATCAGACTGAAACATTGACCTAACTATGAAAATAAGACCCAAGTTGTAATAAACTGGAATTGTCCTGTACTCCTAGATGTGGAAAGAGACTCCCAGCATGCAGCAGTACCTGTGAGGGGTGGAGGTAAGGCTCAGGGGAGGCCAGGCTGGTCTGGACAGAGAGGCTTTTCTCCAGCAGGGCCTGGGGGAAGCCCAGCCGATCGAAGGTGCTGCGTTTCCAGTGGTGGCCGTCACTCTGCGCCAGCGCCTCATCCTCACTGAACGCCCTCACCACCGGTCCCGGTAACGGCAGAGGCAGCGCCCCGTCACTCTCGTAGCCGTCTTTGGAGCCGCCGCCCTGGGCCGCCCCCCCGCCCTGCCCCGAGTCCCAACTGCTCCTCTGTTTCATCACCTGCTGGGCCTCCCATGCCAGCCTGGCCTGGGCCAGCATCGCCTCCGATGCCGTGCCCGCAAGCTCCCCCTCGGGCCCCACGCAGCGCGCCAGCTCCTGGGGGAGGGACGGCTTGCGGCTCTTACGCTTGCGGTTACCCCCGGGAGAGAAAGCCCCAGGGCCACCTGTAGAGGAAGAGGAGAGGGAGTGGGTCTGACTGGACGTCCAGGATATGGAGTCCTCATAAAGCAACCTCTGGCCTCCCTCTCCGCCCTCCCCACTGTAGTCCAGCAGTAGGCGGGGATCCCTGATCAGAGACTGGCTGTGCTGCAGAGTATAGGACCCCCCATATGAGCCACCATAGCCCCCTGTAGTGCCGTAACGCAGCAGACGGTCAGCGGTCTTGAAGCGAGGGCTGGAAGACGACTGCTCCACGTACACCAGCTGCTTGACATACTCCTTCCCCACAGGACTGTACTCCAGACTCTGGGTCTTTTCTGGACACTTCTGCCTGGTTAAAACCAGCTGGCCGTAGGGCGACTGGCCCTGCTTGGGGGAGTGATAGAGGGGGGCCGAAGACTTGCGAGCAGGTGACTTGCCAGTGCCGTAGAAGGAGGAGTCAGAGAGGTGCATGTCAGTGGGAGGCTCCTCGTAAATGGGAGGGGGCTGGTACTCCGAGGGCGGCTCCTCATACAGCGGGGGTTCATAGGCGTAGCGGGGCGAGGGAGGCTGGGAGTCGGCCGAGGAGCGGCGGTGTGTGCCGGTGCCGCCCAGCTCAGCCCGCTTCAAGAAGGGGGATTGACGGCGGTCGGTGTAGAGAACGGGGGAGCCGTCGGGTTCTGGAGGCGCGTTACCTCCAGATGAACGGCGGGTTCGTGAGGTGGTGCCCCCTGCGGGAGGACCAGGGGTGGGGGGGTCACAGGGGGAATAACCATTTCCCTGGTGGGCCAGGAAGCTGGGCTCTCTGTCTGTCACCTTGATTAGCATTCGCTCCTTCGTACCAGTGTTCCACCTGAAGGGAGAAGTCCTGAGAGCAGAAGAGAGGGGAGAAGGACAGAAGATTTAATGAAGGGTCAGGGGGCAGACTGATTAAGAGCGGTCACATTCACATTTGTAGTAGAGCTTCGTCCTGTTCGCTTATTATAGTCACTGGTGTGATGAATCAGATTCTTTAATACTTGCGGCACGGGAGAAGACCTGAAGTTTTCTCTCTTGTTCTTATATACAGTATCTTTAAGTCACCAAAAAGAAAACACAGTTGCTGTCCATTTGACTGGAGATTGATTGAGTCATGCATTTAACAACACATATTTTAGGGGTGTAAGAAATTAGGGGTGAAAATCGATACACTTGAGTATCGCGATATTTTATTTTGCAATACTGTATTTTTTTTTTTTTTTAAACGTTCAAAAATATTCATGTAAGACAGTGGTTCACGTTTATGTTGTGTTTAAACCCCCTACCGCTAGATGGCTATGCTGAGACGCACCACTAGTGTCCTCGCCTAACAGTGCCTAGCAGTGCCTGACTTTTTGCTAGAAGCTAAAAATGTAGCTATGGCTGAACTTTGGCCTACTTTAGCATGTGCTAAAAAATGTGCTCACTAAGAACATGTGAACCACAATCCCAAACTGGCAGTTTGATTTTCTGTGTACTGAATTGTTTACCTAAAGTAAACTTCTTTGACTTTTATGAACATCATGTCTTTTTTTAAATATTAGTTTTTCTAAAATTATACTTTAAAAAAATCCCAATATATTGCCTTATGCACAATATCGAAATATATTGCAACATATTGAATCGTGACGTATGTATCGTGATACGTATCGTATCGCCAGATTCTTGCCAATACACAGCAATAATACATTTCCTGAGTTTTTTTTTTTTTAGAAAAAAGGGTTTCTAAAAACCACAATCACACCCCACTTTACACGTGAATAGTAGCGTGAAAGACGGCAGGGTTTGAACTTCTCTCAAGTTCTAGTTTTTCATCCTACTACTTACTACTATTTATGTGATTTTTCCTGTGTGCAACTGAGTGCAACACTATGAATGTCTTTGAGGAGAGACTATCTAAACGTCCATATCCAAATGTGTTAACTTATTTGAGTAATCTAATGGAATACATTAAAAATTACATTTTAGGGCATGTATTCAGTAATCGGTATTGGAATACGTTTTAAATAGGAACCCCTACCAACACTGGCCAAATCTGAAATATAATGAAGCTCATCTTGCTCTCAGCTTTACTGTCAGTTTAGAGTCTTCACCAGTCTCGTCTTGTGTGTCTACACAACCTTGGTAGTTTGAGCAGTTATAATTTTGCCAACAGTAACTCATAAGAAACATGCGTGAAAACATAAACACACTTCACATTCTAGATGTGAAGTGTCACATTCATCAGTTCACATTCACACACTCAGTCGTTCCTCAATGAATGGGCCCTCACATTTTGCCTGTTTGTCAGACAACAGGAAGGAGGAGTGGAGAAGAGCGGCGTGGGATGAGGAACAAGAAGTGAACTGGGCGAGAGGAAGGGAAGTGTGACATCGATTACAGCATTGGCCACCCTCCGTTTCCAAATACTCCCAAACACTGATCCCCAGGGCCAGTGCTCAATAGTGGCAGTGTGAGTGTTTGTGTAAAGTGGCTCTTAATATGCATGCATGCGTGCGTGCGTGCGTGTGTGCGTGCGTGCGAGAGAGAGGGGGGGAAACAATGAGGGCAGGATTAAGCATTACGGGGCTGTGCTGGCATCTAACACAACATGCTCCAGACTCAGAGCTCCAAACCACTTTCTTTATTTCCTCAGTCCGTCCACTTCTCTGACAACCTTGTCTCTCTACGTCTCCTACTCATTACTACACTTTCTCTCCTTATACCTAAGTGTTAATAATGCCATTTTGACCATCAAATCAATAAGCACAATCCCTGCCTTTTCTAGTCTGTCTCAGTTACTGCAGCGTCAACCTAAAGATTCCTCCTCTTCATCTCTTTTTCATTTAAATTTCTGTTGCCCAGTCAGTGACTGAAATACTTCACTAAGGTACCAACAAATCCCAAAGTGGTCAAAAAGCATGCAAATGTTGATTTCTCCAGTATTATAAAATCAACAGTGAGTCAAACTACGGTCACCTATTTCCACATCAGAGCTGGTTGGCTGGCTACATTTACCTTTCAATTCCATCTATTCTATTTCCATTTTAAAGAAAAGCAGTATTCTCCTAACTCAGCATATGTGGAATGATTCTCAAAGGTTACCCTTTGTTATGTAGCTCAGTTTATGTAAAAGGGATGTGAGAATATCAATGTGGGTGAAAAAAGCTTTCATTTCAATGAGAAACCTCCATTCATTGCTATGAAATAGCTTGTCAAGAATCAGTAAGGACATTACCTCTACCAGTCATGCTTATAAAATGTCTCGAAAAATCCATAGCCTGTAAATATAACAAGTAAAAAAATGGTCTCCTGTAAAAAATTACGAATTAAAACATATGATGTCTGAATAATGTGGGTGTAATACATGTTTGTGCTAACCGCTGTTGCACTCTGGGTCCAAACCAAAATCCCTACGCAAAAATGCAAAATATGTAAATTACACAATAACCAAGCGGTCCACTTCCTCATGTTCTACTTCCTTTTCTTTTGAAGCAACTGGTTAGCAATTGCGTCTTCAAACTTCAGCAGCAATGACGAAATTTAGCTTTTCATGCTTCTTAACAAAACTAAAAAGAAAGACTTGCAGCACCCGAGCAGTTTAAGATAATTTTTGGGGCATTCCGGGCCTCCATTTCTATAGGACAGCTGAAGACACGAAAGGGAAGAGAGAGGGGGAATGACACGTAGCAAAGGCACGCAGGCCGGAATCGAACCCGCGGCCGCTGCGGCGAGGAGCAAACCTCCACACATGGGCGTGCGAGCCACCCAGGCGCCTACCCGAGCCGTTTTTGGCAGCACCTAAGCCGCATGAATGAATGTGACTAAAAGACTTTTCTCAGATCTAATGATTGTAGTTTGACTTTTTTAGCAAGTTTTGTCTTTAAGCTTTCTGAGTGTTATTTATTTATAATCTGGCATTTCCACCTTTAATCACCAGGAAAGAGTCCAGTCAGCAGTCAGATGTCTTTTATCTCCTTCAGAATGTCGTCTTTTACTTTGTTGTATAAAGATGTAATGGCAGTTTGGTAGATGTACGTTTTCTTTGACAATTCGTACTGTTTGTCAAAAGTTTGCAGCATTTTTTTTTTTTCAACCATGTTTAATGGCTGTATCTCTTTGGCTATATAGCGAGTTACACAATCTTTGAGCGTGCGCCATTTCGTGCGGTCACGTTTATATTTGCACTGCCGGGAAATGGCATCTGTAACAGGTAACT
The DNA here is from genome assembly GCA_023566125.1 of Zingel zingel. NCBI lineage: Eukaryota > Metazoa > Chordata > Actinopteri > Perciformes > Percidae > Zingel > Zingel zingel. The sequence continues at coordinate 6,838,706 of CM042322.1, forward strand.
GTCTGGAAGACCCCTCTCCACCTCCAGCTGCGGTTGGTGTTGTTCCCAGGTTGAAAAACTGGGTGGGATGGTTATGTTTTAGGGGAGATTTTAGGTTAGTTGTGTTGCCTCTTTTTGCTGCCACTATTTTTTAAACAAAGTCGACATACCGGCTCACCCACGTTAATTGGCTCTCCTTTCTCATTCGGCTTAAAGCCAAAATGTTCCCACACCGGATCTGAAGATTGCGGCTCTGAAACAAGTCCATTGGGACTTATTCTTCCTAACTGGCTGTAGATGTCACGAAAAAACTACAGGGCCTATAAGGCAGTGGGTTTACGTCTTCTCTTGACCTGTTGCTATCCGCTCTGTGTGTGTGTGTGTGTGTGTGTGTGTGTGTGTGTGTGTGTGTGTGTGTGTGTGGAGACGCGGTCTGAGCCCCGCCTCTGCCTCTGACACACAAAGCAGACGAGATGACAGAGGCGGCACGATTGACTAAAATGTTGGTAACATTCATAATTCAAAATGAATATACTCTTTATTTTCAATTATGAAAATGATCAATTGCAATAAATTGCGTCCCCAAAAGCTACCAAGCTCATTTCCATATATCGTGCGATAAGTCCATATATTGACTATCGCGACAGGCCTACAGCCACGAGATGTCGGCGCCTAACAATAAACATAATTGTGGTTCGTTATGAGCTGATGCACAATCAACCTATACGGTTGTTTTCTGGGTGAGGACGGTCTGCTATTTTATGATGGGCTGCTTTGCCCATAACGGGCTGCATTTCTGTCTTTCTATCTCGTTATTTAGATATGTAGCGTACTGTATCTTTGAAAGTATGTGTATATATACAGTGAGGAAAATAAGTATTTGAACACCCTGCTATTTTGCAGGTTCTCCCACTTAGAAATCATGGAGGGGTCTGAAATTGTCATCGTAGGTGCATGTCCACTGTGAGAGACATAATCTAAAAAAAAAAATCCAGAAATCACAATGTATGATTTTTTTAACTATTTATTTGTATGATACAGCTGCAAATAAGTATTTGAACACCTGAGAAAATCAATCTTAATATTTGGTACAGTAGCCTTTGTTTGCAATTACAGAGGTCAAACGTTTCCTGTAGTTTTTCACCAGGTTTGCACACACTGCAGGAGGGAGTTTGGCCCACTCCTCCACACAGATCTTCTCTAGATCAGTCAGGTTTCTGGGCTGTCGCTGAGAAACACGGAGTTTGAGCTCCCTCCAAAGATTCTCTATTGGGTTTAGGTCTGGAGACTGGCTAGGCCACGCCAGAACCTTGATATGCTTCTTACAGAGCCACTCCTTGGTTATCCTGGCTGTGTGCTTCGGGTCATTGTCATGTTGGAAGACCCAGCCTCGACCCATCTTCAATGCTCTAACTGAGGGAAGGAGGTTGTTCCCCAAAATCTCGCAATACATGGCCCCGGTCATCCTCTCCTTAATACAGTGCAGTCGCCCTGTCCCATGTGCAGAAAAACACCCCCAAAGCATGATGCTACCACCCCCATGCTTCACAGTAGGGATGGTGTTCTTGGGATGGTACTCATCATTCTTCTTCCTCCAAACACAGTTAGTGGACTTATGACCAAAAAGTTCTATTTTGGTCTCATCTGACCACATGACTTTCTCCCATGACTCCTCTGGATCATCCAAATGGTCATTGGCAAACTTAAGACGGGCCTTGACATGTGCTGGTTTAAGCAGGGGAACCTTCCGTGCCATGCATGATTTCAAACCATGACGTCTTAGTGTATTACCAACAGTAACCTTGGAAACGGTGGTCCCAGCTCTTTTCAGGTCATTGACCAGCTCCTCCCGTGTAGTCCTGGGCTGATTTCTCACTTTTCTTAGGATCATTGAGACCCCACGAGGTGAGATCTTGCATGGAGCCCCAGTCCGAGGGAGATTGACAGTCATGTTTAGCTTCTTCCATTTTCTAATGATTGCTCCAACAGTGGACCTTTTTTCACCAAGCTGCTTGGCAATTTCCCCGTAGCCCTTTCCAGCCTTGTGGAGGTGTACAATTTTGACTCTAGTGTCTTTGGACAGCTCTTTGGTCTTGGCCATGTTAGTAGTTGGATTCTTACTGATTGTATGGGGTGGACAGGTGTCTTTATGCAGCTAACGACCTCAAACAGGTGCATCTAATTTAGGATAATAAATGGAGTGGAGGTGGACATTTTAAAGGCAGACTAACAGGTCTTTGAGGGTCAGAATTCTAGCTGATAGACAGGTGTTCAAATACTTATTTGCAGCTGTATCTTACAAATAAATAGTTAAAAAAATCATACATTGTGATTTCTGGATTTTTGTTTTTAGATTATGTCTCTCACAGTGGACATGCACCTACGATGAAAATTTCAGACCCCTCCATGATTTCCAAGTGGGAGAACTTGCAAAATAGCAGGGTGTTCAAATACTTATTTTCCTCACTGTATATGTACATACATGTATAGATGAGTAAGCAGGTACTTGTTTTCTTCATCGTGTCTTCAAATAATTACACCTGCACAAGACCGATGTATATCTTTTCTTTCAATAAAAGTGAATTAAAAAAAAAAAGTCCTTTTTTATTCACAAATAAACAATTTGGGTATTTTCGGTAGATAACAAATGCCTAAATGAAGGGTTTCATTAAAGCTCTGTACCATCCGCGTGTGATTTAGTAAAAAACATTGTGACTGTAAAACACTTAAATGCTACATTTAAAATGTTTAGAATGTATCACTGAATTCATTCATTATTATGGCGTAATTATTTTGGGAATTATGCATGACTGATATTTTTGAAATGAACGTTTAAAAAAATCTCACATACCTTCATTTGAGAAACACTCAAAACATGAATGAAAATAGATGTCTAAATATTCCTAAATGAGAGCAGCAGCCCTCAGTAGTGCCTACATCCTAAATCATTAGTTGATTAATGGAGTAATCAACAGAAAGGGAATTGATTAGACAATAAAAATGTTGTATGTTGAAACGTGATACATTAATCAATCATAAAAACTATTAGCTGCAGCCCTAATTTTAAAATGTACGTGTAAACAATTAACTAGACTATTAACTACGAGACAAAGCTTACGCCGCTTTTAATAATCAATACATAAAAACAAACTTGTGAGCTGAAGAGTAATGGCTTACAAGCTGTCCCCAGCGTGGATAATGTTGTACCAAGACAACGCTGCATGTACTAAAGTTAAAAGCGGGTGGTTTTATTTAAAACTTAAAAGCACTGGTAAGCACACTGTGAAGGCTGTGGAGGGGGCCACTGGACTGTGAACCGCCGCCACTGGAAATCATCCCTCCAGCTCCACACAATCAGCCTTCAAGGTCAGGTATGCTGTGGCAACTCACGCTGATTCACTGACATGCAGTTTGTCTGGAAACAAATCACCCCCTTTTAACTTTGCAATATTGTTAGTCTAACATGCCACAAATGGTTGCTTATTTCATTCTACGTGTTCATAGAAGGTAAAGTCTGCAAACAAAGTGACCCATGATGGGTCATTGCAATCAAATACACCTGAGGAAGGCCAAATTATGGGCCGAAACGTTGTGTGCCTTATATGCACTATTAAAGTATTTTTCCGGAGCATTAGGCTGTTGTGCAGACTTTACCTTCTTTGAACATTTACTTTTTTGTCCTGCAACAACAACTACATGGATGTGCAAAACAACATCTCTTTTGGACTTATTTTATGCTACATTCCATTTTTCCAAGACCAAACCAGTTAGAAAATATAATTAAAACATTGAACACACTGTGATTTAAAAAAAAAAAACGTTACTCATAGAGTGTACTGATACTGATGATGTCATTTCTTAGTCTACAACTTGCCACACAACATGAAAAGGGTTTGTGTGTATCAGTTTACATGTGGTCCACTGGAGAGTTGCCACTGCTACTCCTTTATGTGTGTGTGTGTGTGTGTGTGTGTATGTGTATGTGTGTGTGTGTGTGTGTGTGTGTGAGAGTGAGAGAGAGACTGAAAGACTTAGTAGACACTTCCCATATAACCAGATCCAATAAGTAATACGTGAGAGCAGATCTCCCAGCAGCCATCTGGACTGACAGTCTGCAGCTGTGCTACCAGGCCACGCGCACACACACACACACACACACACACACACACACACACACACACACACACACACACACACACACACACACACACACACACACACACACACACACACACACACACACACACACAGAATCACAAAGAGTTTCTTGGACCGTCCATGAATAATTCCCTTGCGCAGTAATAGACCGAGGGGGCAGGTAAAGGAGGAGGGACGTGACAATGTCAATTTGTAATTTTTGTGCATTTGGACCTGGATGTACGTTTTACCCTCATTGATTAAATATTGACTAACCAAGCCAATGGGGGAGCCGGGGGTGGCCCAACACTGCACCACATCAGTTACTACTGTACAGGCTATAAGCTTCTCCTGGGATGTTGCCTTGACTCTCATTCACCAGAGGCATTGATAGGCCTGTACTTCTTCCTTTCCCTCAACAAGCGATTAATGCTAATTATGCCATTGCAGTTCCAGATATTTGTAAATTTCGGATGAAAGTATATGCAGTAGTTATTGCTTTCCTGATCCATTTCTACCATCAAAGGTCTTTTTACTTTACCCTTGCCCTGACGACTCGGTACACATGAGTTATTAACCCCTAGGTTCATTTTGAGCCGGATTTGTCCTTTAAGAAAGAAGTTCTAACCCTGCCTTCTTTCACACCTCCAAACACCTGCCAATTGACTGTTTGGCTTGGAAACCATTTGGTTTCATGTCAAGAGGTTGACTCATCTTTGTTTTTTACGTCTGTTACCATTGGCTAGTGCAATTAGTGTGGACTATCTCAGTTTTGAGGGAGAAGGATCATACTGGAAAATAAAAGCCTGGTTTAGAGGTGTGTAAGTTGTGTCCACATTAAAAGCTTTATAGAGCATGCCAACTGATGAGTTTTAACACATCTATCTCGATTCATTATTTATTGTAAAACATTTCAACTTTTAATAAGCTAGTTGTTCACTTTAAGGCTTAAGTTTGCACACAGCCCACATTGTCGGCACACATTTTTCAAAGTATCTTTCCCCATTAGTTAAGTTGCTAGCTAGCTAACTCAGCACATGGCTAGGGCTGTGATGATAACATCATCACCGCCATTACCGCATTTTTATTTATTTTTTTAACTTTTTGCTGGAGAAACTTACAGGAGAACAGATGTCGTGCAATGATTATTGTTAAGTTGTCCTCATCGACTGTCTTCTATCATATATTTAAGAGTTTATGGAGACAAAAAACTTAAAATTGTTTGTCACTTTAGCTTTGCACAAGAGGATATATGGGGGATTTCTTTTGTGTGTCAGATTATTATGAATTATTTCTACAGGTAACGTTTAATATATTACACGGTTGGGAAGGCAGAGACATTTCTCTGTTCTCAGCTGAGGTGTACATTACCGCTGCATTGTTTACTATTACACTTAAAGCTTACTTTATGTTGTAAGCTTTAAAAAGAACACGCCAACTTATTGGGACTTTGTCTTATTCACAGTATAGATAAGTCCATTCATACCCTTCTCATCTCCGTGCGTGTTGTAACTCTGTCTGACGCCCCTACCGCTAGCCTAGTTAGCCCAGATCCTGGAGGTAACCGGCTCCATCTAGCCTACTGCTCCCAATAACTGACAAAATAACGCCAACATGTTCCTATTTACATGTTGTGATTTGTATAGTCACAGCGTGTACAAATAACAAGGTCACATGAGACACAGCCATCTTCTAACCGTATACATACTGGGAACTATATTCTCAGAAAGGCGAAGCCAGGGTTCGAATTATGATTTCATCTTTGTGGGGGTCTCTTTAAAAAAAAAAAAAAAAAAAAAGTGTTCTATGAGCAGCAAATTTTGAGCATTAAACCTTTCATTTCCTGCATTCAGGTGAATTTTTATGCACCTATTTACCTTTTTCTGAATCAATGTATGCTGGAAATATCTTTATGTAAAGGGAAACTTAAATTACAATCCAAATATAAAAACATAATGGAATATATTACAAAAGGCTGTCAGGCATTCTGTATTGCTATTTATGCTCCTGTAGATCGACTGTCCTAATTATATCCGAGTCAGCACACATGTAGCCTCTAGAGGCGTAATTTACTCCTCCCTCCTCTTTTGCATCTTTTGTTGGGGAAGTAACCTCCTTAAATGTGCACATGACAATTATTCACCTCAATGATACATGAATTCATTTTAATGAATTAATAAATCCCTGGACTGTAATATTTCAGATGTTTGAGCAAGATTTCTGCTCATGTTCAAAACTTTGTGTACATTCAAAATATATCTCATCTGTGCTCTCTGAGATTTGGAGGAGTCGTGATATTTTGAGAAAAATAAAGTTATAATAGGCTATTACAAGAATAAAGTCACAATATTTCTGAAAATAATCTACCTGCATCATAATCTGCTGTGCATTACGTGATTGCTCTGCTGATACGGTAGATTGCAGACCTGACAGACTTGAGCCCCGTTTGGGTCTCTGGTCTCTGAATGAGAGAAAGTTTAGGGAAGTGGTTGTACGCTGCTCTACATCGGGGGTGGGAAACCGAAACTACTGCAGAAATTCACGGAGCACAAACGGGACACATCTGCCGCAGCATGCCCACAGCAGAGCGCGTCCTTTATAAACCTGAAGCTGCACAGACCACGGAAGGCGCGCTGCAGCAGCTCCGTGGTCTGTGCCGCTGCTCGTCTCCGTTTTTACAGCAAGAGTGGACACTAAGCGACGCACAGGTCTGCTTCAGAGCTCCGTGTGTTTGGGAAAAGTGCTTTATTTGTGATTTAAATAATGATGATTTTTATAGACCCCCACAGGTGTATGATTTTACTGCTTTCATGGGAGCTCATCCTCTCTCTATGGGAGCTCAGCTCCCACTGGCTCCCACGTAATTCGAACCCTGGGGAAGCACTGCTACTCTCTGCTCCACCACGGGGCTTTCTCAGGTGCTGCAATCAAATCACTCCGCCCAAGTAGCAGAAGTGCAGGTCTTTGCACAATATAAAATGTCCTCTGTAAAGTATGTCATTGAGTACGTCACATGCACATCAATATTTCAGTATTATTCCGAATATGACAATATTCCGAATTTGTTTCGGGTCATGGAAACAGGATATTCCCTTTGGATATTCAAAATAAGGCCTTTTTCCGAATTTACTAAATTTATTTGGGTTTTAGAGGCATTCTTTGGACGTCTATACAGGGCATTCGGAATATGCGTCTCAATCGGGGGTTTTGCCGCAGTTTGCGACAGTTTACGGCCTCTTGGCGTTGCTATGGTTGTTGTACACAAACCAACCAGCCAACCGTTTGCAGGACTGCAGTAGAGATGCATGCCCAACACAAAAGAAAAAGAAACAGCTACTTTTAAACATTATGAAACATTATACAGGTTTTTGGATATGCACAAACATCGCAACGGCGTCTTTTTCAAGAAGCTGGTTCGGTCCTGTTTTGCACGGCTACATGTAAACGGGAATATTAGTGCAATGTTCACTTTCATTAGCCATGTAAACAGCTTAGTCGGAATATTGTCTTTTTCGGAATAAGGGCAAAAACCAAAATATGTGCATGTAAACGTAGTCAATAATTCAGACACTGCATATAACAGGACAAAGATACAGACTCCAGTACAAGTGAGTGTTTATCCTCTACTCTCTTCTTCATCCTGATCTCTGTACTCCTCTCCTCCCTTTGTCCTCTTTCTCCCCATTTGTCCCTCCCTCCATCGTTTAATAGGATTCTTGTGTGTGCAGGCTGGTAGAGCTGTGTAGAGGTCAATAGCTCCCATCTGTCACAGAGGATGCTGTGTGGTCTACGACAAACTGCCTCTCCCACTCTCCTTAACAGCATTCACTCTCTCCAGGGACCATCTTCAGCCTGACACTCAGCTTCCACACTAAACAGTCTGCTATTTGCTATAACTAAATGTTTGCGGGGAATGGACCATATGACAAGAGAATACCGTGCCAAATAATTCTACTGTGAATATTTACTATGAAAAAATGTGTGCAGGTTCAAATATGCTGCTGAGCAAACTCCAGGCGAACTCTCTGCTCCTCCACGGCGCTTCTCAGGTGCTGCGAGCAAATCACTCCTCCCAAGTGAAATTAGGCTAAGTACAGACTAGCATTTAGAAGTGAATCTAAACTCCAAACTAGGGTTGGGTATTCCAACAATTCACGATTCCTGTTCTTTGAAGGGAGGGGTCCAAACGTGCTTATTTCACAAAAAACAACTCCTAAAAGTTCATTTTCATTCATATTCACAATAGAGCTGGGTGATATGGAAAAAATGTAATGTCACAATATTTTTGACCAAATACCAAATGTCGATATTGCAGCAATATTGTAGGGTTGACTATTGGTGCTTCCGCAAAATATTAACACAATGGGAGTTTTGATAAATAATCACCAATAATGTGGATATAATGACAAAGTGAGTAAAGGCAAATAATAGAACAGCAAGTAAGTCTGTAAATGTAAGTTCACAAATGACATCACTTTACTCTAATGCAGCCTTTAAAACCAGGAAGACAACACTTGTGTCATATCACAATATTATGATATCCAAAATATAAGACCATATCTAGTCATATATATATATGGCAATATAATATCGATATATTGCCCAGCCCTAATTCACAATTAATTTCATGGAACCTATAATATAAATTGTATACAGTTCAAAGTGGTTGCTGTTATCAAAAAGCATGCTAAACTGTGCCTGTGAAATAGTACAGTCCTCAAAATGAATGGAAGTGAATGAGGAGCCTGACACCCGTGGGGGATGGCAGGGACAGTGGTGGTCAGAATTCGCATCAGCTGTGTGCTTGGCCATCAAGTGGTATTTCAGACTGGATGTGCTGTGATGATAGCTCAGTTCACAACGACAAAACACACAGATCACTTTGGTCTTGTCAATGGAACTATTTGGCAACTTTTTAAAAGTAAACTTTCCATTCAGAATCTTATTGGCATCCATTTCGGCATCTCGCGCTCGCCATCTACTCAAAACGTAACGTTAGCCTACTACTCTTTGGCCGTCTGTTGTTTTGTTTCCAGTCTAGCTAGATCCGGTGTGGTGTTGTAGTTTTTCTAACGTAACTAGTTGTTGCAACACCATGTGAAAAAAACTACAAATGCCAAAAAGAACGCTAATCTCGCGATAAAAACATTTACGCCGTTAAAATGGGTTTGCGTTAACGCCGTTAACAACGCGTTTAACTGACAGCACTATCCGATACCATCTTTTGCTTCCCGATACCGATTCCGATACCTTAACTTGCGTACCAGCCGATACCGAGTACCGATCTGATACCAGTGTGTCATATATTTTATTATGTTTTAACAGCAGTATACTACTATCCCTGTATGGATGTGATATGATTGCTATCTTTATTGTTAAACTATGTGTGAAACATGAACAAACACAAACAATGAACTTTCTTTACTATCCAGTTCGAAAATCAGGAAAAAGAACATAAACTGCTTTAAAGCTGATTTTCTTCAGGGCTTGATCAGATGGTATCAAATCAGTGCATAAACTCCAGTACTTGCCAATACCGATACCAGCATTTTAGTATCGGTATCAGAACATCTCTAGTTTACTAGATATTTAATTTAATATATAGATACAGGTAAAGTAGAATTATTTCAGGTCATTTTAGGGTTTATAAGGAGTTTGTTAGGGAAACGTCACATTAGTGAAATGTAAATGTCCATATTTCAGTTGTGTCAAATTGGAGTACCTTACCAGTACGCAGTTTATTGTCTGTTATGAACCGTTACATACATTTAAAGTTAAAATTGTTTTAGGTATTATCTATAATTTCAGTCAACTGAGTCTTGAGAATGAGTTTTTGGGGAAACATTACCTTAGAAAAATATGTCCATTATTCAGTTGTTCATCTTCAAATAGTTGTGCTGTGCACTCAATTTTAGTTATGACCACCCCCCGTCACAAATTGATTCATTTCACAACGTTTTTTGTTGTTCTTTCATAGATTTATTGATATTTTTTCACTTTACGTAAAAACAATTACCACTTATAGTGACTTATAACCTGCTGGTAACATACTATTATATCTGCCTATACCTCATAACTCAATACCTTTTAATCACATTATAATGCATTATTATAGTGATTATAATGCAATATCATAAACTAAAATGATTCATATGTATTGTATTATAATACACTAACACATGTCAGTGAGTGACCAGCAGTTATGAAGCATTTTGATAGTTGACCTTTACCTTCTGCGTAAAATCAACGCCGTGGCTACGTACGTAGGTATGTGGCTACATGGACCTACACCGGACCCTACATCGTTGACTTAACGTGCACTTCTCAAAAAATGTAACAACACGTCGTGGCGATGCACGTCGTGGCTTGCTAGCGTTGCATTTCCCCGACTCATTTCCTGGTTCTTCTCCATAAACGACATGAAATCAAGGAGAGGGTTAACTTCTCCTGCTCCAAAATTTCCCACCGTGGTCAGAAAGAACAGGGGAGACGCTTTGTTTCTCTCACTATGACTCTAGAGTCGCTCCGAAGATAATCACCGTCACTCTCTCACTTCTCCCTCGCTCTACCACACACTCCCGACACACACACACACGCTGGCTCGACCCACACACCAGCGCACAAGTATAAACTTCAGGCCACTTACGTAGGCTGCAGAGATGGGGACTCGAGTCTGAGACTCGGACTCGAGTCGCACTTAAGTCACACAAACAGCTGACTTCAGACTTGACTCGGACTCGACCCAAAAGACTTCAGACTTGACTTGCGACTCGACCCAAAAGACTTCAGACTTGACTCGAGCTTCGAGACTCGTCAACAACCTATTTTCATGCAATTATTGCTTTTTCAATCTAAATTGATTTATGTATTTCTATTTTCTTTTATTGGCGCATATACGTTGGGGAAACGCATGACGAGCTGCGTGTCCCTTGGCCTTTGCCGTAATGTGCAATGTACGCATGCGCTATGCGGCGCGCGCACACATAAAAAAATGCAGCGACGATGGCGACACCAAGTCCTCCTGCAGTTGTGCCTTTTGTCATTAGTTTTTCTTACAATAACTTCATAAATAGTGGCAGTAAGCGAACAGCTACATGCAAGGAGTGTGGCACCAAGATACATGACGCTGGATCAACAACATCGAACTTCATCAGACATCTCAAAAAGCACCCAGATAGGTCAGTCACTCACGCTAATGTGAAAGAGACGTTACATTTAGCATATATCGCCACAGGTAACAAGCTAACCATCGCAAAGTGTTGTGCTAATGCTGGGGACAGGCAAATTGTATTGTTATAGTTGTATCCATATGACGTGACAGACTTAGGTTAATATTTCACCAGTAGCAGAAGATTAGACTATACGATGTTCTAAGTTGAAGAACACTGAAAAATGTAATGCATGATGAGGTTGGGCTTTACAGCCAGTTAGTAACACAGACAAACATGTATTCTTTGGTGCAGATACCAAAATGTTGAAAAATACAGTTATGAAATTGAAACAGAGTCCTTAATTTGTGTTTCTTCAGATTGCATTGCAGTAGACCCCATAAAGTTATCCTACAACTGATTTTGATACTGTACTGTATGGATGGTAGCTACAGGACATGCTTTGAATTCATAAGATTTAACAATACAGTGTTAGGGACAGATCAGACTTCAGACTTGACTTGGACTTGACTTGGACTCATGGCAAAAGACTTGAGACTTGACTTGAACTTCCCCTCAAAGACTTGAGACTTGACTTGGACTCGAGCTCAAAGACTTGAGACTTGACTTGGACTTCCAAAAAATGACTTGTGAACATCTCTGGTAGGCTACGGCATAAACTCTGCATGGAGCCTCTACAGAACCATGAATCACGCTTTAGTCATTATGAAATGCTTTATAATGCATTGTAAATATTGTTAGAAAAAATTATGGATATTTACGAGCGGTTATAACAATAAGTATACAGTGCAAATATTATTAGAAGAATGCTTATAATGCGCTATAGACATGGGTTTCATAGAAAGTGGTACTAGGACATTTTAGGGAAGTGAGGACATTCTGGCCGCTCACCTTCAGACAGACTTTCAAAGGCCTGTTTGAGGGTCCAGACTTGGTTTTAAGGTACAGGTTGCAGGTTTAGGTTTGGTTGGGGTTAAAATGCAAAGGGGTTAGGGTCAGGGTTAGACATTTAGTTGTGAGGGTTTAGGTTGGGGTTAGGGGATAGGGAATGCATTATGTCATTATGAGGAGTGTCCCCACAAGTAGAATAGAAGTACATGGTTGTGTGTGTGTGTGTGTGTGTGTGTGTGTGTGTGTGCGTGCGTGCGTGCGTGCGTGCGTGTGCGTTCTCGTTGCAAGTAAAGAAGACATTTACAGGACACTGTGACCCCAGCCAGGCAGATCCACCAATCACTGCAGACTGCAGCAGATTACAGCAAACCAAGGAAACCAAGACTTGGGGAGGGGGGGGGCTCTGAAGGTGACAGAGGATAGGAATTAATGGACAGTGGCAGAGACAGAAAGGAGGAGATGGGATGATGACACAGAGAGAGATAGAGAGGAAAGGATGAAGAGGAACTACTGACAAGAACGGAAAGAAACAGTCTAATTCTGACCTTTTACAGCAACACTAATTTTACACCTACCACCTTATGTTATGAGAGAGAATCATCAGAGTCATGTGAGAAAATGTCTTTCCCTTCGTTTTGTTTTTTCACATGCTGTTATTGAATGTAATTAAAATATTTAGTTTTTACCATTGAACATGGCAATCGAGGGTTACCAACACTCAAGGAATCAGATTAGCGGATTTGGATATTTGCAAACTGGGCCCATGGTTGCAGACTGAGGCAGTATCAATGTGACGCAGCATAGTGTGAAGAGCACAAACATACACAACTATTTTTCAAGTAAATTGCAGCTTACTAATTCATTTATTAAATGTACAATTGCCTTGTACTTTGGAGGTGTGGGGTACAGGGCAATTACAGATTTCTTTTCAGATTTTATTCACTACAGAATAAAATGTTTTTTAACTGTTTCAGTGTGCGTACAGATAGATACATGGAGCCTCCAAGACACAGAGGCACCAAGCACCACAACAATCCCTTACCTTTCTTTTCTTATTTCTGCGCAGAATAAACAAACACAGACATACAACCACCTCATGCCACAATGATGTGGTGCCTCCAAGACACACAAGCATCACAGCCATCACTGCTTTCCTTTCTGTCCCAACTTAGACAAACAAAGACCGATCCAACTGGTATTTTTCAGCATCTGGTGACTTACCATGCAGCAGTGTCCTGCTACCCAGTGTTATGCCCCTCAGCTAGCCTTAATGTTCCACAGCACAAAACCCAAAACATATAATTACCGTATTGTGTATGAGTATCTGTAAGTGGGTGTGTGACATGAAAATGATGCTGTTTTGGCACGTGCGCGTGTGTGTGTGTGTGTGTGTGTTACTGAATTAAAACCAGTGGTGGAATGTAAGGATTTTTCTGCATTGAGTACTTTCACTTGTAATACTTTAAGTACATTTTCCTATGATACTTACTTTGACTTAAGTACCATTTTCAATGCAGGACTTCTACTTGTAACTGAGTATTTTCACAGTGTGGTATTAGTAGTTTTACTTAAGTAAAGGTTCTGAATACTTCTTCCACCACTGCTTGAAACCAAAAACGAATTCTGACTCTGAACCCAAAGTTCAGGACCAGCAAACGGAGTTTGATGTGTAGAATTTGGTAAAAAAGTTATCCTTTAATACTTGTGGCCTCCATAATAACAAATTCGTCCCGTCTTGTTTGTTAGGTTTGTGTTTACCAGCCCGCCAGGTGACTTACCTGTCTGCCTCCTCTCTGTTGCCCTGTTTTTCAGAAAGCTCTTGATCGAGGGAGGAGGAGGTGCTTCCCTCTCGGCTGACCCCGCTGTTACGTCCCGGGCTGTTGTCAGCTGACGCCCTCCCTCCTCCACCTGCAGGACGGGGGTTGGTGGCATCCGTGTGCTGCTTCAGGGTTTGCAGCTTGGCCAGTGGGATGATGTCGCAGGCCTGGGGTCGGTGCCACACTGTCCGCTGGGTGGAGGCGTTGTAGTAGTAGAAGCGTGAGGTGTTGGGATCAAACAGCTCCCACCACTGGTTGTCACCGGTACGCTTGATGCAAACGCCCTGCGGAGGGTCCCACACGCACTCGCCCGTCAGCAGGTTGGCGTACATACGCTCCCGCGTGCGCGGCTCGATGATCTCCACCCACTCCAACCTGCAGGGCGAGAGTTCCGAATGAGACTTTTAGCAAATTGACTTTCAAAATAACCGTGACCTCCAACTACTGGAGGTCCTGCACCAACAACTGACAACAACTGTGTTTTTTAAGTATTGGTTCAGGCACCGGCGGTGTTTAAAAATGATCGTTTAAGCACCAGTATCGAAAAAAATAAATAACACAAAGCCTAACAACAACTGTTCACATATCTCTCTCTCTCTCTTGCTCTCTCTCTGTAATTGTAGCCTGTGTGTGTAAACACCCATTATGTAGTATGTCTGCATGTCTGTATAGCCCCCTCCACCACACACACACACACACACACACACACACACACACACACACACACACACACACACACACACACACACACACACACACAACAGAAAGACAACAGACAGGTTTTAAAATGTTTACATCAATCAAAACGATAATATGATTAAGGCAACAATTCAATTAAGGCAGAGTCCCTGTAAATACCATAATGTGATTATCCTCATAATCCAACTATGTGGATATATGGGCTGTACTCTGATATGCTTTCCTTTTACCAATGTGTATGCATAGGCAAAAAGCTGCATGTGGGCCACTTCGATGAGTAGGCATTCGATTTTTAATTTTGGGATTCGGATATTGCATATGCAGGTTTTGTAGGGATTGCAGTAAGTTGCTAGCTAAATGTCCGCTACAAGCAAGCAGTCTGGCGTTTGTAGAGGTCTATATGGTTATACTTTAACAGCCTGGTGTCGTTGTCAGGCGATTTGATAATAAAACGTAGTAATGTTACGGCCGTGCATAATGCCAATACAGTGAGGCACTGGCTGGCTGAGCATTCATTCACACACACTGCATCTATAGTCACTCGTCAGACAGTCCGGCAAAAACGCAGGCTTTTCCATGGAATTTGAATGCCTGCAGCAAAAAGTGCTCATATTATGCTTTTTGGCTTTTTCCCTTTCCTTTATTGTGTTATATATCTTTTTTGTGCACGTTATAGGTTTACAAAGTGAAAAATCCCAAAGTCCACCCTGTTCACAAACCGCTCCAAACAGCTCTATTGTAGTCCAGCCTTTACTTCCGTGACGAACGTGCGTCACTTTGTAACACACGTTATAATGCTCACCTAGCTGCTAGCGTGGCACGCCCTCATACTCTGCTTCTGACTGGCTAGTAGTCCTTACCTAGCTACTGTGCATGTGCAACTCCCAACAAAGATGGAAGAGAAGTGAGATGCCTCACTCTGTGGCTAAAACAGAGAGCTCAACAATGTGCAGTACAACAAAAATATGGTGTTTTTTGAAAATTAAACCATGACAACCTATTCTGATATAACCTCTAAATACAATTGACCTGAAAATGAGCATAATATGAGCACTTTAAACAACAATCATGTAACGTTAACCTGCTGTCAGACTAGTCAGTCCGTGTCGTGGCGTGAGAGTCCCATTTACGTTACAGTTCAGGGAACATCAGTGCCTCGTTCGCTGCTACAAAAGTTGTAAACGCTATGAAGGTGGTAAAAAAAAAAAAAAAACACAAACAGTGAACTGCCCAGGAGTTTGTGTAACGACAGGTGACTGTGTCCTGCAACAACAAAGCAGTCACGTTATCTCTCGCTTCGTCTCTTTTCTTTCGGTCTTTTTCCAGAAATGCTGGTTTCTGGTGTTGAAAAGCACCGAAGCTCAAAAAACGGTATTCGGTACAGCCCGTCATGTCAATCAGCACCAGTGTTTTTAGGAATCACAAAGGAGAAGGGTCTGGCTGCAGAGCTACAGGCTCGGGCCCACTTCCTTTCTCCGATTCTTTCGGGTCCCGGCTTGGAGAACGAAGTGAAATCTGAAATTGTGTACGCCAGAGACACTCATCAGGGTAGGATAGCAAACACTCATCAGTTTGAATTTGCATGATCAGGAAACTATCTGTTAAGGGCTGGGCAATATATCGATATTATATCGATATTATATCGATATCGTGAGATGAGACTAGATATCGTCTTACATTTTGGATATCGTGATATGACACAAGTCTTTTCCTGGTTTTAAAGGCTGCATTACAGTAAAGTGATGTACTAGATGAATAGTGAATGTCCACATTACTGATGATTATTTATCTAAAATTTAATTGTGGAGATATTTTGTTAGAGCACCAATTAGCCTTTGGCCGAGCCCCGCCCCCCTTAGTTACTGTTGTTACGTCCGACAAACAAATGGTCAAACAAGACCAGCGCGACAGATTGCCATGACGGGTAGAGGTATACCCGTGCGTGTCAGTGACCTTTTTTGGAGCAATACCTCCGTGATATCCTCCAGATCGAGGCAAAAGGGGTTACAGTATGCAGTGGAGGGATATATTCAAAATATAAAAATATGCAATGAAGGAGACACGACTACTATCGAGGCTAATGCTTACCGGTCTCAAGCGAAATCTGAGAAACCCCATGACCTGTACCTCAAATGCGGGATTGGGGAACTCAGGGGTAGGTTTTCCGTTCATAAAATGCTACATGAAAGATTAAAAACAAAATTATTTAAAGTTGCTTGTTGGGGCGCTATGTTCGACTTTGTTGTAAACTGACGAAAAATAAAGTTGGGGAGCTCAAAGACCCAACACAACAGCAGCTAATGTAGCTAGCGTTAGCTAACATGTTAACTAATGTTGACTAAAGCTAAAGGGCTCGTTAAACTTAGCTTAGAGAGTAGGTTAACATTCTGGCAATGATATCCATGGTAATCATAACTTTTGTCCAATTTGTGTTCTTGCTTCTAGTTAATAGATCTAGACAACACTATGCTTCGTAATGTTTGACACATTTAACTGGGAGTGGGGCCGTCCACACTGTTTTATCCATTGTAGGCACCGCTCACGTTGTGTTTTCGGCTTTGGGAATTGAAAGAACACAACTCCTCCAGACAATCTCTCGGGGTATCTAGTGTCCGATTTACAAACGCCGTGGGCGCACCGCTTCACCATCTTGCTTGGAGTCAATGTTTGTCGGACCTGCTCACATAGTAACGGTTGCTATGATGTGTGATTGGACAATGGCCGTTTTGGGGGAGGGGCTGGCGAGAGGTCAATTGTCAATCCCAGAATATCGCCGCAATATCGATATCGAGGTATTTGATCAAGAATATCACGATATCTGATTTTTTTTCCCTATCGCCCAGCCCCATTTCTGTTGCTGCCGTTACTCAGGTTAGACCCAGCGCTGGAACGGGATGCAAGGTTTTTCATGGGAACGCTGCCGGTTTTATCTAAAGTAAGTTTGGAAAAAAGTTAGACAATTGACGAACGATTTCACTTTCACTGTGTGTGTGTGTGTGTATGGTGTGCAATAATCATTGGAACATGTCAAACAATGGGATCATGTAAATGCCTACATCAGTTTGCACACAGTAATGGCACAACTAGCACTATTGTGTGCATGTAAATATCTCGACTGTTCAGAATTCTTAACGCTCTTGAAAATATAAATGCAATTATTTTTGTTTTACTGTGAACGTCACTCGTTTCAGCCCAGTATTTGAATTTAACAATTATACAAGAGGCCAACAGAACAACAGACATGTTTTGTTCAGCAACAGAAGATAAAAGTCTGCAGCACGTTGTTAACGAGGCACATTACTAAATCCCAAAGGGATTACACAGAGCTACCACATACAATATTATGAATAATTAAATAGAAGCCCACTCACATAGCTCTGCACACACACACACACACACACGTCTTTCAGCTCAAATGCAGCTGTTTGTATTTCAGAAAGAGGGAGGCTTTAATATGACTCACACACACCTACACAGCAAAACATAGACACATTCATGTGCCAAAGTGCGTGTGCGCTCACACACACACACACACACACACACACACACACACACACACACACACACACACACACACACACACACACACACAGTAATAAATGCACATTTTAACATTTTAAACCACACAGCCTGCATGTTTGCTGGCTTTATTGTGCTGTGTGGTTAAAGTCTTCAGACCAGTTGTTGACGGATAAGTATGACTAACTGTTGGCAGGCAGAGTGGGTGGATACCTGCATGTCAGTTCAACTGAGTTTAACAGAGGAGGATGCAGCAACAGAGGAGGATTAGGTGATGCTGACAAAGACTGCTAAACAACACTGCATCCAGAGGATTTCTTTTCAGACAATCACATGTTGAAGACCAAAAAATGCAAAAAAAAAAAATTAAAAAAGACATCATGAGGGGGGAGAATTGTGGATTAGGTATCGTACTAAGAAAAGCTCATTGTGGGACTGGCTCTAGTGGCTGTAATTCTGCACCAAGGCTGAATTTCAGGAAAGAGACTTCAGATACAGTATTAGAGGATCACTAAGGCCTATATAAAAGAGACTTCAGATACAGTATTAGGGGACCACTAAGGCCTATATAAAAGAGACTTCAGATACAGTATTAGGGGACCACTAAGGCCTATATAAAAGAGACTTCAGATACAGTATTAGGGGACCACTAAGGCATTCACTAAGGTAAAAGCATCCAAAAAGCAGCATGTCATAGGACCTTTAAGTGTAGGAGTGCTTGGAGAGAAGAAGGTAGATACTAGCTTAATAAACACGTGATTGTTCTGTAAAGTACTTGTAGAGACAATAAAATCTGCGAGTCGGGCAGGCAAGACGCTCCCCTTCTGAGACGCTCCCGGTGTGGTCAGGCGCGTGACGGAGGACGGAACAAAACGAAACCGCGGCGCGGCCTGAACACAGCAGAAACACACTTAGTGGACAATCTGGGTTAGTCCAAACATTACAGTAACACAATCTGGGCACTAATTTGAGTGAAGCAGCCTTCTTTGAGATCCACTGACAGTCTATCCCTACTGAACACAGGATTAAGATCTGCTGAGCTGCTTATTTCAAAGAGCAGATCAGCGACTGAGGTGTGGCTGCAGTGCATCTAATTCTAATGATCCACTCAGACCTGAGCAGTGCTGACAGCATAGCTTAACGGCTACATCCTCTCCTCTTCCTCTGGACCAGGGGGAGGCCACAGTCCTGACAGCTGATGCATCACAGAGGGACTAAAGTGCAACCACAGCCAAACAAGTAATTTCCAATACTCAAGATGCACGTGATCCTATAAGACTATAAGATGTTAAATTGTTGCTGCCTTCAGGGAGCAAGTCAGTGCACATTTGTAGCACCACCTATACATGACGAATACAAGTAAAATGCCTCATTTAAGTCATTTAACTTGCTGAAATGCATCTGTGTTGCAGTTCTTCACTTCTGCTGTATGAGAACTGAAGAGCTTAGAGAGGAAGGACGGCTTCTTCCATTCAACTTTATTTTGAGGGGGCTTCTTGCTCATACAAGTACAGGCGACGGAGACACAGTATCTGAAGTTCATACAATAATCAAGAAAATAGAACAAAGTATGGGTGCTGAGGCGCAGGTGGCTTGAGGATATAGTACCTGAAACCTGAATGAGATATCATAGTAATGGAATGTTGCCACTTTTCTGCAGCAGTTGTCAGTCTTGAGGAATGAATATTGACACAAAAAGTTTCTTTTGTAATATAACCATCTTATGATCATTTTATAAAGGGGAATTATAGCTGTATATGTTTGAGTTGAAAGAGCAAAAGTCACATTATATTTTAGGGCTGTCAAAATAACGCGTTCATTTCGAATAATTAATCTGAGAAAAAATAGCGCAAAAAAAAAAAAAAAAAAATAACGCAGATTAATCCATTCCATATTGACGTTTGACCCGGAGCCGTTCTAGCCACCATTCAACTGTAAAATGTAATGATGAGAATGAGATGAGAATGTGCTGCCTGGATCATTAATTGGAACATTTACTTGTAAAAATCTTCTTCCTGCCAACCCTGGCTACCGAAATCTGGTGTCACCGATATGTCTGCGCTTCTCTCTGATGCTCTGAAACAGACCATACAGGTAACACAAACACCGCTGCACGTGACGCTAGTTAACACTGTACTCGACAGCAGCTAACGTTAGCCTACTGCTAGCTAGTAGCTGGATTAAACACGGTTAAAATGCTGACAGCTAATGCTAAACAGTGTAAAGTTTGACTGTGTTTTACTGTAGAGGATTCAACACCGGTATGTAACAATCTGCAGCTGCCGTCGGAAAAAACAACACAGACGGTCGCATTCAATGAAACTGGTAAACTACAGCCTCGTGGTGCATTTGAAGTTATTGTAAATGTCCTTTTCCCATCTGGTGGTTGTTTTTGTCGTTCAACAGCAATTTACTAGTGAAATAAGTTATTGTTATTGTTATACATTATTATTAAATCATTTAATTTTGACCATATGGCCTTAGCAATAAAAAAGCCGTTCTTTAATGTCACCAACTGTTGTTTAGTACCCTTTTGTTTTCTTTTCTTTTTTTCCCCAGGCACGGTTCAGGCACCGTTAATTATGTATGTGATTAATTTCAATTAATTAATCACAGAGTATGTAATTAATTAGATTACATTTTTTATCGATTGACAGCTACACACAATAATATATTTATTTCATAACGTTCCAGAAACCGCCTGCAAAAACAGGACAGGCCACTAGGATAGACTCCTAGTTGAGGCACGAGCTCAACTACTTTATTTGAAGGTAAAACTGAAAGAGACACCTGAAGTGTAATAATCAATCATTGCATGAAACGCTTTGTGCACAACTACAGTAAGTACATAAACCTGCCTTTAACCACTTAGTCACATGTGTGTATCCACATTATTGGTGATTATTTACCAAATCTCTCGTTGTGTTACGGTAACGTTTTGTGACAGCACCGATAGTCAACCCTACAATATGGCCGCAATATCGACATCGATGCATTTGGTCAACAATATCGTGACATTTAATTTTCTCCATATCACCCAGCTTTAAGGCCCCATTTTAACGATCTAAGCGCACGGCGCGAAGCGCCTGGTGCAGGTGCGTTTAGGGCGTGTCCAGATCCACTTTTGCTAGTTTGACGGCAGAAAAAAAAGTCTGTGCACCGGGCGAACGGTTCATAAGGGTTGTATTTAGTGTCTTTATTAATTCATAGGTGTGTTTTGGGCGTAACATGCAATACATCAATCAGGGTGTCATCTCCCATTCCCTTTAAAAGCCAGGCGCGTTTGGACCTTGGTGCATTGCTATAATGATGGCGGATTTGCACCGTAATATTTCTATTTGTAATCTTTTGCATGTGTGTGTGCTGCTGCGCGTCCCTGTGTGTGTGTAACAAGCATAGTGTGCGCGCGCTGTGCATAAGCATAGGCACATTTGACTAATTTGCTGTTAAAAATAACAATGAAATGCTGCACTATTGACTTTAGACCAGGTTTTTGTTGGTCAACGGCGTGATCACTTCCTGCTGCCTCAAGATAGCAATACGCCAAGAATGTACATGAACACACCTCCCTGTAAGACCAGCACGCCCATGGGCGCACAGATGGGCGCAGGTGCAGTCACTATTTAAATGACGCGGGAGCTGCATGGGAAATTGACAACTGCGTCGGTCTTAAACTAGCAAAGACACTTGGGTCGGGCTTTGCGCTCCGCCCGTGCAAGATAGGGCCCTTTGTCTCTAAACTGCAATGATTATTTCAACAGACAGTTTGGGTCATAATTGTTTGTCTAACCTGTTTCTTGACATGTTGGACTTCTATTTAGCAATTGTGCAGTGTTCCCTGATCTCAGCTAATAACTTTGTGAGTATAATGTTCTTATTTATAGAAATAAGGGTCAAAATACAAAGGAAATAGTTTTTCTTTTTAAAAGCACAAAAAAAAACACAAATTAGTTAAAAAAAAAAAAAAAATACAGTTTTAAAAAGAACTTCTGACAACCATTTTTGTTATTACCGTATTTTCCGGACTATAAGTCGCTCCGGAGTATAAGTCGCATCAGTCAAAAAATGCGTTATGAAGAGGAAAAAAACATATATAAGTCGCACTGGAGTATAAGTCGCATTTATTTAGTAATTTATTTCACAAAATCCAAGACTATGAACAGACATTTAATCTGGAAAGGCAAGTTATTCAACTACACAATAGCACACTACACTGCACCGTTAACAAGCCTCTCCCGGCAGCACGTTGTCTGTGGACTCGTTCCTCCAGCTCTGGCCATCTTGCTTTCAGCCCGCGATTAGCCGATTAGCTTTCTTTGTTTTCTTCGTTGCAGTGAGAGTCACCTTTTCGCCAGTCCCTCACAAGTTTCTCTCTCACTCCAAACTTTCTTTCTGCTGCTCGATTACCGTTTTCGGCTGCATATTTTACTACCTGCAGTTTGAAATCTGCAGAATAGGATTTTCATTTCTTTCTCAGTTGTCTTTAGGAGCAGCATATAGTTGTCACGAGCCTAGAGCGCCCTCTCTCGGCTTTAGACGGTAAGGTTTTCAGTATGAATTAACATTTAAAAACATGTTAAATTATATATATATATTTTGATATATAAGTCGCACCTGACTATAAGTCGCAGGACCAGCCAAACTATGACAAAAAGTGCGACTTATAGTCCGGAAAATACGGTAGTTTTGTTGGCAGTTTCCTTGTGATTTCATCACCCTGTAGCGTTCTCTGTCAGTGTGTTTTAAGCTGCTCTGCTTGTTGAGCACTGGGGCACTCACAAATATTGCTAGCAACGGTGTGTGTGTGTGTGTGTGTGTGTGTGTGTGTGTGTGTGTGTGTGTGTGTGTGTGTGTGTGTGTGTGTGTGAGAGAGAGAAAGAAAAGAGAAATAAGAGAAAGCTGTCACAGTGAATGCTTGTCAAATGGAGCAGAACAGGCCAGTTAAATAGAGAGATCCAGAGCGGAGATAGTAGGATTAATTGGCCATAATTGGTTGATGTGTTGGTGTTCCAAATGACCCAGTTTAGCTGGTGACCGTCCTCCCTGCGCAGGCCTGCAGGGACAGGAGCTGTACCAGTGTCAGCATACACTCTGAAAGCTACTAATGTGGAGTGAAAACTTCCCAACTGGGATAAATACACACATCATGTGAAGGAACCTTTATGTTAAATGTAAAAACTGTTAGTTAGGGCTGGCCAATTCATCGAAATTGGCTCCTGACAATCACCAAAACAGAATAATCGAAAACAAATGATTATGATGCACATTACGGTTTACAAGTGAACTCTTATTTTGTCACTTGTCTTGACGTTAAAACGGGAAAAGTATTAAGGGAAATTTCACAGTTCAAGGTGTTTTTACTGTTGATTTGTTTAACTGTTTTTTGTTGTTGTTTTTTTTAAGTTCAATAAATGCAGCATCTTTTCGTATGTCAATAAGGAATCGGGTTAAATAATCGTTCAATACTGACCAAAATAATCGTGATTATGATTTTTCCCCGTAATCGAGCAGCCAGGGCTACAGTTAGTGTGAAATGTACTGCCGTTTTATTCACAGTATTACCTTTATGTCACATATGGAGGGACAGCGAGGTGCTAGTCTAGATAGCTAACTTGCCATTAGATGAGTCGAATTCCCGTACAGCTACTGTAGCTTCATAACGTTATGTGAATTAAATCATGGGGTAGCCCAGCGCTGTTATTTGTGGTCAAAACTAAATAATTTTGAGTGTGTTGAACATTGTTCTGTTTTTCTTTTTAAGATTTTTTTTTCTGGCTTTTTGGCCTTTAATTGATAGGACAGTTTTGACAGAAAAGGGGGACAGAGTGGGAGATGACATGCAGCAAAGGGCCATGGGTCTGAATGGAACCTGCGGCCGCTGTGGTAAAGACTGAGCCTTGGTACGTGGGGCGCACGCTCAACCAGGTCAGGTACCAGGACGCCCTGTGTTGAACATTGTTGTAACGTTATAGCGTTACATTGTTTCACGTCCATGCCACTGTATAAGTAGACCTATTATATGCTAAGCCACACAACCTCCACCAATAACACCCAGGTAAAGAATAAAACATTCATATTTCAATATAACTAACTTATAAGGTTAGGTATTGAATATTAAAGCAGCAAATATCTAACGTAAGCTAACGTTATTGTATCTAGGGCTGGGTGATAGGGAGAAAAATCAGATATCACGATATTCTTGACCAAATATCTCGATATCGATATTGCGGCGATATTCTAGGGTTGACAATTGGTGCTCTAACAAAATATCTTCACACTTAGATTTTAGATAAATAATCATCAGTAATGTCTAAGTAGGGAAAAGGCAAATTATAGAACAGCTAGAACAGTCTGGTAAGTTCAGAAAATGACATCACTTTCCTGTAATGCAGCCTAAAAACCTGGAAAAAACAACACTTATCATACGATATTACGATATCCAAAATCTAAGACGATATCTTGTCTAATATCATGAAATAGATATGATATCAATATCTTGCCCAGGTCCACATGTCACGCATGCACCATGGAGAAACATAAAAGAAAGTGGCGTTCAAGCTCTAACATCAAGTCATTTATAAAAAGTACATCACGTAGCACTAACTTTGCGCTCACCAAAAATCAATCAAAACAGACAAACGATGAAAGACAGTTCTGGCAAACATCCACATCAACACTGCAGTGTCATTCTGCCATAGTACCTCTGCCTTTCTCTAATCTGATCTGATCTCGAAGCCTCCTGCTGATTGGACAT
This sequence comes from Zingel zingel, assembly GCA_023566125.1. Taxonomy (NCBI): domain Eukaryota; kingdom Metazoa; phylum Chordata; class Actinopteri; order Perciformes; family Percidae; genus Zingel; species Zingel zingel. The sequence continues at coordinate 6,863,671 of CM042322.1, forward strand.
CTGTTATGACAATGCTTACATTCAGAGTGAAACTTCATTAACCCTCCAGCTTTGATGACCCCTCTGAGAATCAAACCTCCAACTGAAAAGTCTGGGGCTGTTTTCACATCTAGTTGGTTCAGAACCGTCAGGACAATCCCTGGAGAGCTTTCCCAGAAAAACCACTGCAGAGAACCGCTTCCAAACCAAATCTGGAGCACTTTATCAGAGCCAACTGAAGGAAGCACTGTGCATTTTAGGTTAATCATGTTAATTAAGGGTAAAGGGTATTAGTTCTACACCTGAACAAAGCGCTCTCCCTCTGTCCAGAATAATATAGTAAAAAAAAAAAGAATTGTAGTTAAAAATGTAGTTATATTTAATTTAGGCTGCTCTGATTAAATCCCATTTAACTCAGCTTGTACTTAAACATAATTACAAGAAGAAAGAGCTTTGGTTGGAGATTACATTAATGCCGACCTTACACCAAACGACTTTCCAAGCGATTGCACTGTCGCAGACTATTTTCCAATATCAGAATGAATCCTGAGAGTCTTGCTACAGCTGGGGCGCTCTAGTCATCTCAATCGTTTGGTGTAAGGTGGTAATAAAACTCAGTCCGGGTCAGTCTTTTTCCCGTCTTGATGTTCTGACAAAATCAAACATGTTTAATATTATCATTAGGGTTGGGCATCGTTTGGATTTTAACAATTCCGATTCATATTGCGATTCTTCCTTTCTCCTCTTCCGGTTTGTATCGATTCTCGATTCTAATTCTTTGAGGGGTGGAGTTGAAACCGGTCACATGCTTATTTCACAAATAAGAGGAACGTTTTATTTTGATTCAATGGTGGGTTGCAGTTTTACCAAGCTTTTTCCAAACGTAAAATAAAATCACACTAGAGCGCTGCTTACTGTGCTCCATGGCTGCAACACAACAAGCGCCTGGCCGCTACGGAAACTACAACTTGCGCATGTTAAATTTGGAACCCACGATCAGATTTGAAACCAAATCCTCCAAACAATTACAATAAAGAAACGATTACACTGGAATCGTAATTTTTTAAACGATTCCAAGTAGGAATCGGTTCTCGATGCCCAACCCTAATTATCGTAGGTTTCAAGTCTTGGTAGTGAAGTTAAATCATGTGAACATTGTCAACAACCAATGGGTGCACTCAAAACAGGAAGCAGCAAACAACTAGAGCCAGTGTTTATGGTTGCTATGGCACCGCGCTAAATGCTAAAGAGGAAAAGTTGCCGAAGCGCGTCATCCAACGGGAGATTTACCGACTGATAAACAAGGACCTCCAGGTACTGCCGCCATTCATCTGCATGTACGGCAGAACAGAAAATCGGCAAACTTCCCTTATGTTACCAGCTAACGCTACCGGTAGCTAGCTAGCTTGGTTTATTTTTTTTTGCTTGTTTTTTTGTGACCCTGCAAGATCCCCAGTCTTTACATTTAAAAGGTGCCGTGGGTAGGATTGCGAAGATCAAAACATAGCCAAAAAATTTTAACAATCGACAACTTCAAAATGGTCTCCTAAGCCCCTCCCCCCACAAGGGAGAATGAATGTGTGTGCATGAGCAGTGATTGATACGGTTAGACACCCCCCTCTGGCCCTGATTGGTGTAGCTGAACAGGGAGCGGTGGATTTTTGCAAATCACACTACAGGCTGTAGGTGGTGCCAGAGGAGCCTGATTTTTTTTTTTTTTTTTTTTTTTACCTGCTTCATGTAGTTCTACTCGAACATAGGGTCAATTTCAGAAAGTTAGTTTTATAAGGCTTACCCACCGCACCATTAATGACAGTCTTTAACGTTAGCTGTGAGATGGTGTCAGACTGTAGTCTTTTCAAAGTCTGTTCAAAGTCTTCTAGTGTACAGTGTGGTAGGCATTAGTTGGGCTCACTGTGCAATAAAGTAACTAGGGAATAGAAGCCCAGTGCAGGCAGTGCTAATTGCTCCTTCTCTGAAAAAGGTTAGTTAGCAACACTGTTGCTGGGGGACTACCAGACAACACTTTTATAAGGTATTATAGAATGAGGCATGGGCGTAAATCTGATCTAACAGTAGGGGGGGGGGACAATAAACTTAAAATTTCTGAAGAGCAATTTTTGAAGGGGACACAAATAATACAGCCATAATTATACTCGTAGAGGACATGTGTACACAAGCCACAAAAATACTTGCGTTCTCCGCATAAATATTAGGTTTGGTCTGGGACAGAGGATATATATTTAACTGCAGCAAACCCACTGACCAGCCACTTCAAACACAGCTGTAGATCTTCAATATTAACCCTAATGTCAGTTCACACACATAACGTTAGGCTTATCGCCGTGGTAACGTTAGTTGTAGTGGGTGCATTTCTATCCAACAAGCTATTAAACAAGGTAGCTAATGTTATATTATATTATACTAACATAGCAAACTTTTTGTCATAACTAATTCATTAATTACTCAGCATCATTTCTATTTGAGAAAAGAACAACTTCATCCGATGTTTAATGTGAAGAAAACAGCCTTGAACCGCCTACTTACTACATTCCTGTCACTACCGATGTGACTGTGAGTCGAGTGAAGATGGGTAACGTACAGCAGGCAGTGGACTAAACCACTGTGAGGCAAGGGAGGGGGGACTCAAAATGCTTCTAAACTTAAAAAGCATTTTTTGGGGTTTGTATTGTTTTACTACTTACACAGATATTGTAAGTATACATCATTATGTTATTTACAATACACAGCATTGTTTTAATGATATTTCTAGGGGGGGGGGGGACAACCCTGAGAAGGGGGGGGTCCTGACCCCCCCGACCCCCCTGGGATTTACGCCCTTGGGATGAGGGTCTTGGACAAGGACAGATGAGGAGTGGAGGTGGTGGGAATGGAGAGGTAGACAGAAAGGCTAATTAAGCTCCTATTACTTAGTATCAAAACACACTCAATATTGAAATCATCCCACTGTTTAACCTTTTACTCAAAAACCCTGCGAATGATTAAAAATATACCTATACACTATTAGAAATTTGAGAACTGAGAAAACCTTTATTTGAAGCATGCTTCTAAGAGCCCAGTCTATATTATGAATATCATATTTTAGTAAGAAGCCTCACTGATTTGGTTTTAATTTGCAGTTGAATATGAAAATGTCTAAGTGACAAATGTAAAAGTTGGTCCAGTATTGAGCGAGAATGCTGTAAAGGGCAGCCGGGAACTGGGCTGCAATGTAATCCTATAGGGCAAATGTGCATAGTCAGTTTTGTCCACTAAAAGTGTTGTTGCATGTAATTTATCAATTTCAGTTTATCATTCACATATTTAAAAAAAAAAAAAATGTATATATTCAAATATACTCAAATTAATTCATATAACCCTTTCATAAGCCTTTGGACAATCCAAAAGTTAAGTGTTGACTTGTCAGTTGACTTGACCTGACAACAGCAATATGTAACGTGTGTAGGTACAGGAGGAGGAATAATAGAGTAAAATTATACTGAAGTCATATCAAAGGACACATTCTTTTACACGGCTTCTTTCCATCTGCCCTATGTCCTCTGCTCTCCTCCTTAAATCCTCTGCCTGCATTATTACAGCTAGTGGCACAGGTAAGGCACACACACACACACACACACACACACACACACACACACACACACACACACACACACACACACACACACACACACACACACACACACACACACACACACACACACCATCGCAGCAGGGGCTAGCACAAAGCAGCATTTGATAGAAAGGATATGAATTAATTTAGCATGATTATTGTGCAGTGAAAACACACACAAACGTGCACACACACACACACACACACACACACACACACACACTCCACCTGCATGCACACACATTCTTCTGCAAATGAACATGCCAGCATGATAATTTACATGCTTCTACACAGTTAAACAACTTTCTTTGGCATGTGGCCATTGAAATGTATTTTAGCAAAGGCACTCCATATCTAATTTTAGCAAATTCTCAGCCTATTTTAGCAGACACACTCTTGATATCATTGAAATACAGACAGCAGCTAATGTACAACTGATCGAGATTTTGAAGACTCCTGTAAGTACAGTACAGTATGTGCATGTTTGCATTCAAGAGCTGAAACTAAATTACAAAACTACTGCAAACATTCTTTGGTTCCAGCTTCTCAGTTGTGAGGATTTGCCGCTTTTTGTTGTCTTGTGGGGTTTTGGACTGATGGTCAGACAAAACAAGACATAAGAAGAATTGAACACAGGCTTCAGGACAGACCCCGGGCAGAACAGTTGACCATTTAAAAAATTCAGACTCTTTTAAGGGAAACCTCAGCAATCATCAGTCAAATAAGGAAGCCTCATATCACAGCTTGTATCACTGAATACACTTAAAATCAGTAAGCCATGGTTCCGAAATATGGTTGGGGTAGCGGAGAAATCTGATTACTGACCCGCTGTATGTACAGTACTAATTTACAGTGACCAGCTTGTTAAAATGCATTCAAACATGTTTGATTTCCTGCATTTAAACTGGTTTCTTTAGTGCATGTAAACACACTGAATATATTTGAACTGAAGCATGTGACAGGTGATATTTAGTGCCTGTAGCCTAATCAATAACTTTCCATCCACTTTCCAACTTTGACCCAAATACGCTGACAGTATAATGTGTGCAGACGTTATGACTGAGATCATTTCACTGTGAAGAATGGCGAAAATTGTATTTAGTAGGCTACGTCTCTGAATTACTGGAGTTCCTGTATAGAACTCTTCTCTCCGATCTTACTTGGACAAGAAGAAAACGTCTTGCCAGAAAATACCAGAGGACAGGTTAGAAAAATAATATTGCGATTCATTAAATAGTCTGTAAGATCCTTGTTAGCTCATTTTTGTAGGGTTATGTGCTGCTCTTCAGTCTGCACAGTAATTGCAGACTCTTTGCACTTGTGCATTTTATTATTTATTCATATAACCTTTATTTATCGCCAAGCCAACTTGTCAACAACAACTTGTCACATTCACACAGTTAAACATTCATACCTGGAAGCTGCCCAGCACATCCACAGACTGATCTGCTGGCCGCTGAGCAGCTCCACTGGAGCAGTTGGGGTTAAGGGCCTTCTTCAAGGGCACCTCAGTTATGGTAATGAGGGAGGGACAAGCGCTGCTCTTTCACTTTCCCCACCCAGATTTTATCCTGTCGGTCTGGGGATTGACATCCCGGTCACAGGCTCGCGTCTCTAACCATTAGGCCACCACTGCCCGTTTGTTCTGAAACCAACAGGAGACAGGCCCGGCTCTGTGTTGCGTTATTCACCTAGCAGGAGAAGCTACACTTACACACTGTCAGAGCTGTCAGACAACTGCAGTCTAATTTCACGTCTATCAGCCTGTTGTCGCTGTCAAATGAATAATAGTCTATATCGATGAAGGGCATAACTTTTGGGTTCAATGTCTTTATTTATGTATTTCCAGGATTGTTGCGGGGCCGCCGGCAATTCCGCCGGATGTCCCTCATTTCGGCCGGATGTCCGGTACTTTCCTCTTTCTTTGTGTTGGCGTTCTAAACTCCGGTGGATTTCTGAGGACTATAGTTAACTGCTCCTCAGATCTCTGCAGGGTAAATCCAGACAGCTAGCTAGACTATCTGTCCAATCTGAGTTTTCTGTTGCACGACTAAAACAACCTTTGAACGTACACATGTTCCACCAAAACAACACTTCCCGAGGCTACTTTTGCAGAGGCACCGTGGCTCCGTCCGGCGCTTAGAACCGCCCAAGACGATTATGATTGGATTAAAGAAATGCCAATAAACCAGAGCACGTTTTTCTCCCATCCCGGAAATGTTGTGTGGACTAGCCAGACCCTCCACCGCAGCGCTGTGGAGGAAGGTCTGGCAATGCGAGACTGAAGAAATAATACAAATTTTTAACACAATACACACTACTGAAGTGAAGCCTGCAACAGAAAATATCGTTGTCAATTTACTGCGACAGCTGCTGTACCACTTCAGGATTTTATTTTGGGTGAGATGTTCACACCTCGGTAATACACTGTAAATTCCGTGTTTGCGCCACTGCATTTAAGCAACCGTCTGAATGGAGAGAGTGGATGGATTTCTTCCTAAGCATCCATGATGTTCACTTTATTTTATTTTTTTTATTTTTTTAAGTGAGCCAAACACAACCCACCAATACCTATTAAGTCAGCAAACACTGCTGACTGACAGCTGAGTGTCTCGAATAAAGCGTCCCTCCAGAATGGGAGCGCACCAACAAGACACCGGGGTGTGATACACTGACTGCCACTGACAGAAATGAAGTCAGGGAGGAAGTTCCCTCTGACAGACTGCCTACTGTAATTTTCACACATTAACCCAATGAATGGAAAACTATGGCTGACTGGGTGGAAAGAAAATCGAGGACCCTCTGCGTGTGTGTGTGTGTGTGTGTGTGTGTGTGTGTGTGTGTGTGTGTGTGTGTGTGTGTGTGTGTGTGTGTGTGTGTGTGTGTGTGTGGCTTCCTGAGCACCCAATGAACTTGGACAGCGATGGATATTGATTCACTGTTAATAAAACGACCGACAATAAAGGTAAAACAAAACGCGCTGCCATAATGCTGGCTCCTCCGTGTCTAGACCAGGGTATTCCCTGCCATTATCATGTTTAGGTGCAGCACCAGAGCCGTTTTGGGCAGCACCTAAGCCGAATAAATGTAACCAAAAAGACTTTTCTCAGATCTAATGATTGTAGTTGGACTGCTTTAGCAAGTTTTATCTTTAAGCTTTTTGAGTGTTATTTATTTATGATCTGCTCTAGCTATTCCAACGTTTTAGAACCAGATATGGTGATAAGAACGGTCCAAAATGATGTGAAAAAAAGAGACGCAGAACTACCACAGAGGGAAGCAAACCGACTACAAAGAGACACCAAATGACCACAGAGACATTTTCTTGAGGAAGGATGCCTAAACTTATTAAATTATGCTATAGTGGGTGTTGTGTTGTATGTAAAGTGTGTGTAGAGGAGCATTAATACGTGGACAAAAACAATGGAAAAAAAAGGGAATCCTCATGTTGTCTTCTCCTATGTAGTTTTTTACTTTATCACTATTATCCCAAGGGACATTTGATGACAATTAAAAACAAAAATCTACAGTTAAGAACATAAAAGGAATATATACACAGTACTAACTAAGAATGCTTTCTAAAATGGAAGTGTTAATAGTTTATTTTCATCAATTAACAAAATGCAGTGATTGAACAGAAGAGAAATCTAAATCAAATCAATATTTGGTGGGACCACCCTTTGCCTTCAAGACCGCATCAATTCTTCTAGGTACACTTGCACACAGTTTTTTAAGGAACTCGGCAGGTAGGTTGTTCCAAACATCTTGGAGAACTAACCACAGATCTTCTGTGGATGGAGGCTTCCTCACATCCTTCTGTCTCTTCATGTTATCCCAGACAGACTCCATGATGCTGAGATCAGGGCTCTGTGGGGCCCATGCCATCACTTCCAGGACTTATTGTTCTTCTTTACGTTGAAGATAGTTCTTAATGGCCTTGGCTGTATGTTTGGGGGCGTTGTCCTGCTGCAGAATAAATTTGGGCCCAATCATACGCCTCCCTGATGGTATTGCATGATGGATAAGTATCTGCCTGTATTTCTCAGCATTGAGGACACCACTAATCCTGACCAAATCTCCAACTCCATTTGCAGAAATGCAGCCCCAAACTTGCGAGGAACCTCCACCATGCTTCACCGTTGCCTGAAGACACTCATTATTGTACCGCTCTACAGACCTTCGGCGAAAAACCTGCCTTCTGCTACAGCCAAATATTTCAAATTTTGACTCATCAGTCCAGAGCACTTGCTGCCATTTTTCTGCACCCCAATTCCTATGTTTTCGTGCATAGTTGAGTTGCTTGGCCTTGTTTCTATGTCGGAGGTATGGCTTTTTGGCTGCATCTCTTCCATGAAGACCACTGCTGGCCAGACTTCTCCAGATAGTAGATGGGTGTACTAGGGTCCCACTGGTTTCTGCAGGTTCTGAGCTGACGGCACTGCTGGACATCTTCCGATTTCGAAGGGAAATAAGCTTGATGTGTTTTTCCATCTGCTGCACTAAGTTTCCTTGGACGACCACTGCGTCTACGATCCTCAGCGTTGCCAGTTTCTTTGTGCTTTTTCAAAAGAGCTTGAACAGCACATCTTGAAACACCAGTCTGCTTTGAAATATTTGTCTGGGAGAGACCTTGCTGATGCAGTATAACTACCTATATAATATACTTGGTTGATCATACACCTGACTACAATCCTACAAAAGATAGTTCATAGTTGATACTGCAGAAAAATTTATAAAAATAAACAATCTTTATATTTTTGAAAGCATTCTTAGTTTACAGCATTTTTTCACACCTGCCTAAGACGTTTGCACAGTACTATATATATATATATATATATATATATATATATATATATATATATATATATATATATATATATATATATATATATATGATATTAAGAATAGAAACATATCAAAAAGAAGAATAATTCCATCCTATCCCTTATAGCAGAGGTGGAAGCCACTGACTTTCCAATACCCAATATTGCTATTTATCAGGCCTGCATGTCAGTAGGAAGCTAAAACATATTACTCCATGTTAGGCCACAAATTCCCCATCCGTCTCTTTGAACAGCATGCTGCCTGTTGTCTGCTCACATCCCCCCCCCTACACATACACGTATGCATGTGTAGCACATTAATATTCTTTCCTGTGGCAATCATGTGAGGGAAAAGAGATAAGAACAAAGGATGGGCGAGGATGGGCTGTATTCCACTCAGTTTACAGAAGCACTCTCTCGTCTCAGAGACAGAGAATGCATTTGTAATTTAGTCGTTTAGCTCATTCCTTTTGGGAGAAGGTATGGAGTTCATTCAGCATGCGCTATTCCATTTTTAAAAGGCTTGTCTCTATCTCAACGGCCTCTACAGCTTCTGCCCCCTCTCTCATCATGTTAGTGATGACCCTGGCAGACAGTGGGCTCTACATATGATGGATGGCAGTGGATCTGCATTATGGCACACTCATATCACATAGCAGTCATGTCTCCGGGAACAGCTAGGGGGAACCCCCTGAAGTGGTTTTAAGGACCTTCGTGAGGTGGATTTGATCCATCTCTAATGCTTCTCGGTTGCATTTAGCCATTCTGATATTCAATCTGCCCAATCTGTATGAAGTGGAAATGGGGAAATAGATTAGGGCTGTACTGAATACCTTTTTTTTTTTTTTTTTTTTTTTTTGCTTCGAGCTTTGTTACTGGGGGGGGGGGGGGGGGGGGGGGGGACTTACTGATCAGGACTCACGGCACATTCTGACCAACAACAGCGATCGCTGCAGGGTTGCGCGGCGCTGGGAGTGTCACTTTAACATTTGTGTGACGTCCTGTTGTGTTCTTTAACCCCCCCACCCCAATGTAGCACAAGTAGACTTTATAGTTCACAATTATTGTTTTCCGTCAGATCGTTTATAGGTCTCGACATTTCCAACCGCGCTTGAAGGCAGCTTCATTTCATGGAGAACGAGAGAGAAGGAAACCGTCAGCTGTTCCACAAACTCCCGGGAAGTTCAGAGCTTGCGTTTGGCGTTTTAAAACTTTCTTGTGGCAGCAACAGAGGCAGTGATGTTTCCTGTTTCCTGTACGGGACTCTTGCACCGTCTCAAAACACTCTGACAAGTCTGATCGACGGTTACATGACTGGCTACCGCAGCGTGACATCTGGTTGACGAACGCATATCCGAATAGTGGAATATTGGGATCAGGCCCTAAAATAGAGAAGACGACCACTCACACTTCCACCTATGAAAAACAGTTCACCTAAGCTGCTTTAGACTGTGGGAGGTAAATGGAGAACCTGGAGAAAACCCTTACAGACACAGGAAGAACTTGCAAACTCCAAACAAAGATCCCCTTCTTAAAAATTGAAAACTAATTATGATTTACTACAACTTAGGTCACATTTTTGTACTTTTGTCCATTATTTCTATCAATTATGATCAGGATTCAAAATTAACTTTTTTTTCGTCCACCAGCCAAATGGCTAGTGAATGTTCAAATTTTACTAGCCACTCAATAGATTAACATTGTTTTTTTTGGCTGGTGAGTGAAGTAAATCTACCAACTAATTGCATATTTTACCAGCATTTGGCTGGTGAATGGTGGTAAATTTGAACCCTGGTTATGATAGTTATGATGTATTTACTAAATAAATTACTGAGATCTGGGAACATCGTGACATCACTACAACAGAATACGTTGCTATGAAACTCTGTGTGTGTGTGTGTGTGTGTGTGTGTGTGTGTGTGTGTGTGTGTGTGTGTGTGTGTGTGTGTGTGTGTGTGTGTGTGTGTGAGAGATCATGGCAAAATGTGGTCCTGAAGACACCTACTGTAACGGAAACTACCACAGAGGCGGATTTCAGTACTTTGCCAGGAGTTTATATTGCCGTGGATTTTGTCTGCGTGATAGCATTACAAGTTCACAGCCATGCAAGATGCAGTCACAAAGCTTTACAGGTGTGGAGTTGAGACCAAAATAATGGCTGCATGGGTGGAGTACTGTGGCAATGAACTCCTTTCTGATTCTGATTACCTTGCACAGCAACTTGATTCTCGCAATATCACATGAGTATAGCAGGATCACATATCGCCCGAAAATCCAATTGCCAGGCTTCAAGTAACGCGCTTGCCTTTGCGTCGAATTCCGATTGCGAAACGTGACATTTTGCGTGGGTTGCGACCCTCAAGATGTATCCATTGATTTACCAAGGCGGTAAGCCTCTCCCCGGAACGCGTAGCTCCTATGGCGCCATTTTGATGCTACCAAGCCATCACCTCCATTCATTTTGGCGCCACTTTGACAGCGAATAACTTTACATCTGAAGCATTTAAAGACTATTTGTCCATTGTTTATTTCTAAAGAAACACGACAATGTATAAAAGGCTCCATTACCTTGTATCTCACGTTATGGCTCTGTAGCAGACGTTTTTGTAAAAATAGGCTAACGATTGTGTCATAACCACGGGACTTACTGTCGCATAGTAGAGAAATTACCGTATAGTACAGGAGAAGCTCACAGGCAGTTTCAACTTACATTCGCCGTTTAAGTTTAATTACTAATGTTAACTAGCATTTTAGTTAGCAATAATTAGCCTGTGCCTATGTTATCTCCTTACATATACCTACGCTCTCTGTCTCTGCAAGATTTGGAATGACAGATTTCTCTTGGCACAGCTACCAGAAGACTTACAACTCTCAGACAGGTTGCTCATGTCACATTTACGTCGTCAAGCTCAGTTGGAGGCTGCGCAGCAACGCTCAGCCATCACCGGAAAAGTGCTTCTAATAGACTTCACTGGTCTCCGTCCAGAACAATGGGATCTATTGGTCCATTTTATATATGTCTATGTGATTTACAGACGTCTGTTTCGCAATGTATTCTATGGGAATAAGTCTTAGGCCAAATCTACTGTTTGGCCGCTATTTGCTTCAAAGCCCAGCGCCCTTCCTGGGGGCCTGCATGTCACAGACCAGCCAACAATTCTAGACGGCTGTATGTGATAAGTAAGCACAGAAGGTCAAAGTTGAAGCACAAAGTGGGTCTGATGTTTATTAGCAGCAGTTTGGGTAATCATTTTACTGTTTGCCTTCTTCAAATTGACTTTGACTAACCTGTAGAGCTTGGCGATATGGAGAAAATCACCAAATACATCAATGTCGATATTACGGCGATATTGTAGGGTTGACTATTGGTGTGTTCACAAAATATTAACACAACATATACATGTGATAAATAATCACATGTATATAATGACTAAGTGGCTAAAGGCAAATTATAAAAACAGCTATAGTAAGTATGGTAAGTTCAGAAAATGATATCACTTTACTGTAATGCGGCCTTTAAATACAGGAAAAGACAACACTTGTGTCATATCCCGATATTACAATATCCAAAATTTAAGACGATATCTAGCCTCATATATCCATGTCGATATAATAACAATATATTTCCCAGCCCTACTAACCTGGGAGAAGTTTTAAAGGAAAGTCTTAACTAAGACCGACTTGGCACTGATCAATACATTCTCAAACACTAAGCTAGATCTTAATCTATCCCAGTACCATGCCAGTAATCGTTTCACAGACTTGTAGTAAATCTGTTTCCCTGATTGGATTTGCCTAACTCTATCTGATTATCTGTGGAATTTGCTGGGGCTCCAGTTCCGCATCTCGTCCTGCCGGGACAGATACCATCACCCAACACTGTAGTCTTACACAAAGTGACACTTCAGGCAGACAAAGACAGCATGATGTTACAGCCTTTACAACACAAATCAAATTCAAATGTGACGGAGGATCTAATCATCCAACCAACTTTAAACACAGCTGGTCACAACATATTTGCACCAAGACTGCGTAAACCTTCACAGATTCTCAATGATTGAACAATGTGCGGTTACTCTGAGGACATCAGTCGTTTCTGTTAATCCTTGCAATTAAATCTCGTTAGTTCTGTAGTCACGGCTTGACAGTACGTGACTAATGGTGGAAAACCATTTCACCACTAAAATCCCCTGACCACTTACAATATTTGATTGCATGGAAATTAGGGCTGCACAATATTATTTTTTTTATTGTCATCGCAATATCAACTGGCTCAATACCACAAAAGGCTGCGACATATCACGAAAGACAGAAAGAATGTGCAGAAAACTGCACTTTAAAATGAAACGGTCATTCTTTTTTTTAGTGGTGCCTTTTATATTCAATTCAATGTTCAATAAAATAATGTTTTCCTTTCATTAGTTGTAAATTCAACAAGCAATTTGTTGTATTTTAGAAGAATACTGAAAGCAGCAGACATGCAGAACTGGGTACACTTTATTTCTCGCAAGTGAAATCGTTATCGCGATATCAAACAACGTTATCGCGTATCGTATATTTCCTAATATCGTGCAGCCCTAATGGAAATGCGTCCAGAGGTTAGGGTAGGTGCATGATGACAGTGAAGCAGAAAAAAAAAAAAAACTTACTGTACAGTAAATGCAACACATTGAAATAGGAAAAACATTATCAGTAGGGCATACATTTTTATTTTATTTTTTATGAAAAAATATGAATCGATTTTTGGAATTCTATGAATCGATTTTGAATCGGTAGAGCTCGAATCGCGATTCAAATGTGAATCAATTTTTTTTGCACACCCCTAGTAATTGTATATCACAATATCTCGATTGGATTTCATTGCAATATGATTCCATCAAAAGACGATAAGTTATATTGAATTACTGCCCAGCCCTAATTGTCACGATTGTCATCCGTACACTCAGAATGAGCTCCACAAACACGTCCGGTGAGTGTGAAAGTGCTACTCGGGACCTCTTCAAGGTTCAGCATGGGCTCCAATGTGTCTCTTGGCTACAGTCCCAGCTCATTACGGCTGAGGACAGTCTCTAAAACACCGACGGCAGCCACAGGACTCATCCCATGTGCAGCAGGGATATCAAAAATCTGGAAGAAAGTTCTCGGACTGGGGATAGGATTTTGTTGGTAATACTACAACTTCTCAATTTTGCTTGTTAGTCTGGTAGTTTATGGATACTGCTTATCAGTTCCCTTCGATTACTGTGTGAAGAAAATAAGAAAAGAACAAGACGTGAAGAGATACACTAGGGATGTCCCGATCAGCGTTTTTTGACCAGTCCAATTTTTTTGTTACTGAATACCTGCCGAAACCAAGTCCGAAACTTGTATTTGCTCAGATAATAGAACTGCACACATTTTTTTCGATTACGAAAATAACCAAGTAAACAAAGTGATTAAAATATGTCTTTAGCTTAACACACTGAACTTAGTGCAGCAAGTGAGTCTTCTTCTCTTAACACCAAACAACAAAAAGAAATCTAAACTTAGTGAAGCCTCTTCCGTTAATAGTCATCTTTGATTTTCTTCTTGTGTTTACCGATGTCGGCTCCAGGTAATAATGGCCTGTAAACCGGTTTCCTGGTGGAATCACTGAAGGCGTGCGGAAAAATGGATTAATCGGCTTCTGTAAGAAACGGGTGACTAAGAAAGACAGACTTTTTTACTTGTTGCAAAGGGCTGGCAAGGTCCAAGACACTCTCTAAATAGACACTGGTGAGTGGGCGGCAACGTGCCATCTTGGTTTGAAAGTGCCGGCATCCAGGCAGTCTGGCGGTGCGTTTGTGGCGCAGGGCGTGTGATTAAAGGCAGCGATCACTACAAGCTGATGTAAATTAATCGGAGTAAGGTAAACGGGGTAAATGCCGATCACCGATCAGTAATGTCCCGATCCTATAATGTGCACATATATTATGACCATTAACCATTGTGTCCTGTTCCTTGTGTCCATTTATATACTGTATGTATGCACTGATGCTGCATTCATCTTTTGAGGCCCTGATGTTTTTGTACTTTGTATATAATATTGTGGAGGGTTCTAAGTACTATTTATGGTCTTGACTTTTTCTGTTATCGAACACATAAAATAATGAAGTATGAAGAATTTGCCCTTCAAATTTATGCGAGGTCTCTTTTTGCGTTTATTATGAAATTGTATTCCTATTGATCTATTGATGTAAAAGGTACCAGAACGATTTGGAAACATGTTCAACATCTATTAATGCATTTTAGCTTTTGAGTTTTAGCATTCTTCTTTGCAAAAGATGATATTATGACAATACCACAACTCCAAATCTAACAAATTCTGGAAGAAATGTTCTTCCTTACATGTAAAGATTAGAGGTCGACCGATATGGGTTTTCTCTGGACGATGCAGATCTTTAGAAAACAGGGTCAGCCGATGGCCATTAAATGCTGCAGATTTATTTTGGCCGATATTTGACCGATATGCGCTTGTTTTTAAACCTCTATTTGAAATTTTAAATGATCCAGAATGCGGCAGCACGTGTTCTGACAGCACGTGTTCTGACAAGAACTAAGAAAAGAGATCATATTTCTCCTGTATTAGCTTATCTGCATTGGCTTCCAGTAAAATCCAGGATTGAATTTAAAATCCTTCTCCTGACCTACAAAGCTCTAAATGGTCAAGCACCTACATATCTTGAAGAACTCTTAGTACCTTATTGTCCCACTAGAGCACTGCGCTCCCAGAATGCAGAGTTACTTGTGGTTCCCGGAGTCTATAAAAGTAGAATGGGAGCCAGAGCCTTCGGCTATCAAGCTCCTCTCCTGTGGAACCAGCTCCCAGTCTGGGTCAGGGGGGCAGACACCATCACCATATTTAAGAATAAACTGAAAACACTCCTCTTTGATAAAGCTTATAGTTAGGGAGTGAAAAGAGTAGAGTAGAGGGAGGCAGGCCGATACAGCCCGGTCCAGTTGGAGAGAGTTCTAGCCCGATCAGGCACCTCTCTTTGGCCTGCCTCTCTTAGTTATGCTATTATAGTTCTAGACTACGGGGGTAGTTCCTTCCTTCCTGCGACACACCGAGCTGCTCTCTCCTCTCTCTTTCCATTTGTGTGCATCCTTGCCCCTGAAATGCTTGTTACTAACCTAGCTCTGGGGAGTTTACTCCCCGGAGTCCTTATGTTTATTTTCCCGCCCAGAATATTCCCTTGGATTAGGGTGGCACCACGATCTTGGTTGGAGCTGTCAGTGTGGTCCAAGTGTGGCTCTGCAAATGCCCTGCAGTGTCCGGCGATGCTCTGCAGTGTCCGGTGATGCTCTGCAGTGTCCGGCGATGCTCTGCAGTGTCCGGTGATGCTCTGCAGTGTCCGGTGATGCTCTGCAGTGTCCGGCTGCATCCTGCCAAGTGTCTGCGTCCTGCTACGCCCACCCATGCTGTGCTGTGCCATGCTACATCCTGTAACGCCCATGACATGAACTACCATTTGTACTCACTGTTCCATTATCTTTGTGACTATTATTGCCACTGTTCAGCACACCCCCAACCGGCACCGTCAGACACCGCCTACCAAGAGCCTGGGTCTGTCCGAGGTTTCTTCCAAAAAGGGAGTTTTTCCTCGCCACTGTTGCATTAGCCTCTGCTAATGCTTGCTCTTGGGGGAATTACTGAAATTGTTGGGTATTTGTAAATTATAGAGTGTGGTCTAGACCTACTCTTTCTGTAAAGTGTCCTGAGATAACTCTTGTTATGATTTGATACTATAAATAAAATTGAATTGAAATTAACACTAACATACACAGAATTTCTCAACAAAAACATTTATTGAACACTTCACCAATCTACACTTGTATAGGCCTACTTCAATTAAAAATGTATAATGTGAAAACTGTATATTGTATAAATAATGTATGAAAAAGATATTAAAATAAACAAAACAGGTAAGAAGAAAAACTTTGTCAAATAAACTTTTCAATGAAAAAATAAAGTTTAGTGCACTTAGCAGCATTTATTAAACTTCTGAGAATACAAATCTGCAAGCTTCACAGAAAGTGACGTTCTTATTCATCTCAACACTATTTCCTCCTAACTCCTGTTGAATCACATAAGACTAGGGCTATGTCAGTTCTTGTTCAACTTGTTAGTTAGATCATTGTTCATTTGTTGAAGTGTTTTATCTGTGTTTTGGGGATCCTACTGTTACATGTTCTGTTGCACTCATCAGGATCTTATCTGAGCAGATTTCTGTCATTCAAACAACTCTTGGTTGTAATTTAAAACTCGTCCAGCCAATTTAATAAAATTAAAGGTTTTACAGGCACGGAGAACTGAAAGCTCCGTTAGCAACGAATAGCTCCGTTAGCGGTTAGCTCCGTTACAGGAGTGGATGAGACTGCCACGGACAGGGGTAACAACCAGACTCTGATAAATGACATTCGGGGAGCTTCCACAGCGGTGTGGCCGCGGTGTTTTGTACGGTTTTATTAGTAGGCTACAGTTAATCCCAAGGCAAGAACACCAGCAATATGCTACTGCTAACGGTAGCTCTGAGCCTGAAGTGACTGTGCGAGACACACGGCGCAAGACTTCACGAGGGGAGGGGCTGGAGGCAGCTGGTCTGGGTGCGCTGTAAAAAAATGTCGCCTATTCATGTTTTTAACACTAGGCTGCCCGCAGATGCGCCTGCCTATTAATCGGCTTGATATACTGGGATATTGGCCGATGCCGATTATGTAAAAAATGCCAAAAATCGGCTGATTAGTCGGCCGGCCGATTAATCGGTCGACCTCTAGTAAAAGATTCTATTTTGGCCTCCTGTATCTTTCCATCTTTTAGGCCTACATAGGCTATTTGTAATGATGTCCTTACATACGACTTTATAGTTATCTCTCTGTTCCTGCCGTATTATTGTTGTACCACAGACGTTTGTCTTTTTTGCCCTTGTCCTCCTTCCCTTCATCTCTATTTTCTGCTCTGCTGATTCTAATCAAGATGAATCAGTGTAATCTCTGTGTGTGTGTGTGTGTGTGTGTGTGTGTGTGTGTGTGTGCTCTGAGAGAGGAGAAGAAAGAATAGATGAGCACAAAAAGATAGTTTTAAATTTCAAAAACAAATTTCCCACACGGGACAATATCTATCTATTATAGTACGTTTACGTGTCCATATAGCCTACGCGTCGTTTTCACGGCTGGGATCACCCCGCTTCCCAGCACTGCATGCTAGTGAGCTTGCCACCAGTTTCCCTTCACTGACCTTTGACAAGCAAAGAAAACAGTCTGCACCCTCCTACAACCGCCATGGCAGTTTAACAGCAATAAATAAGCCGTTCTTAAATGTCACCGACTGTCGTTTTTTGCTCTTCTTTTTTTTTTGTTACTTTTTAAAAAAAAGTAAAAGTACCGGTTCAGGCACCGACACCATTTTAAAAGTATCGCTTTAGCACCGGTATCGGAAAAAAAAACCAAACAATACTCAACCCTATACCCCGGTTTCTCAAACGCCATGTAAACACCTTACCCTGGTTAAAATCGGAGTTCTCATAACCCGGTTAACAGACCTAGAGAACACCTTTAGTAACCGGGGTATTCCTGCATGTATTAATGTATTCGATTGAGCGTCTGTGCATGCTCCGTACTGCCCCTCCCCACTCCGCTGGAGTGGTTTTGACTAGGAAATGATCCGTCAGCGCAACCCGTTGCTATATGAACAGCGTTACTCGGATCAGCAGCAGAGGCAGCCTACCGTCCATCTGCTTCAGATGGCTAAACAGATCCATCTCCGGGGCGGTCAACGCTGTGTCTCGTTGCTGTGGCTGCTGGCTAACGCTAACGTTAGATAGCTAGATTGCTATTTCCACCTGACACTGGGCGACATTGGTTACAGATAATGAGCCAAACAAAGATGTCAATCATCTGGCGAGGGCACTGTGCTTTCCTACGCTGTGAAGAGTGTGTGAATGAAACATTACGTTGTTCAATTTTTACTAATTTAGAGGCCGGTCGGTGTAATTTTGACATAGGTCAACCGGATGAAAAAGCCAGTTGTGCGTTGGCAGAGTGCCACCTACTGTACCGGAGGTAGAGTTATATCATTCTTAAAAGTGCTCCCCGCTCAAGTATATGGGGAGAACTGGCATATTCTACAATATGTAGAATATTACTGCAGACATTCCTGCTGTTGTTGCCATTTAGTAGTCTCACATTGCCAGACCTATCTGCCAGCAAGTCTGCAGCGGCTGTCATTTCCTATAAATTCTACATATTTAGCAGGGTTAGCAGGGCTGAGGGGCATGGAGTCCCATTTAACCTGTGGAGAGTGAGCGGGAGGGCCACTATGACCCGAAGAGGTTCCTTCCTCACCACCTCCTCTGTCACACTTTAATGTGTGTGAACAAAAAAGCACTTCTAACCGTGGTCCGTATGTGAAAACGAAAGGATCATTCACCCCAGGACTTCCTACTAGGGCTGCACGATACAAGGAAACTATGCGGTATGCGACAACGTTGTTGAATAGCGCGATAACGGTATTACTTGCGATAAATAAACCAGATACCGAAATGTACTCTGCATTTCTGCTGCTTTTTCTTATTCTGCTAACATACAACAATTGCTTGTTAAATTTAAAACAAATGAAAGGAAATATTAAATCGACTAATGTCAAATTTGTCTATATCGACGACTTTTCACTTCTGGGATTGTTCCGGTGCCGCCGGAAATTCCGCCGGATGGCACTCTTTTCGGCCGGATGTCTGTCACCTTTCACTTTCTTTGTGTTGGCGTTCTAAACTCCGGTGGATTTCTGAGGACTATGGTTAACTGCTCCTCAGATCTCTGCAGGGTAAATCCAGACAGATAGCTAGACTATCTGTCCAATCTGAGTTTTCTGTTGCGCGACTAAAACAACCTTTGAACGTACACATGTTCCACCAAAACAAGTTCCTTCCCGAGGCTATTTTGCAGAGGCACCGTTGCTCCGTCCGGCACTTAGCGCCGTCCAAGACCAAAAAATGAAAAATAAACCAGAGCACGTTTTTCTCCCATCCCAGAATGTTGTGTGGACTAGCCAGACCTTCCACCGAGGCCCTGTGGAGGAATGTCTGGCTAGGGTTGAGCATCGTTTTGATTTGACCAATTCTGATTCCAATCCCAATTCTTCCTTTCGTTTCCATTTTTTATCGATTCTCGATTCCGATTCTATGAAGGAGGGGGGTGAAACGATGGTGTCACATGCTTATTTCACAGATGAGAGGAAAATTATATTTTGATTTAATCATGGTTTACAGTCTGGCTTTTTCAACATAAAATAAAGCCACACTTTAGAGCGCCGCTTACTGTGCTTCATGGCTGCAACACAAGCACCTGGAAGTACGGTGGCCGCTACGGAAACCAAAACTTGCACGTGTTAAATTCTCGATGCCCAATCCTAGGTCTGGCATTGGGAGACTAATGTAACGTTTCCCCTTTCTGCTCCAGCTGCCTGTTCACACCCCAGCGTATCACCAGCCAGGAGCTTTCAGCAGTCCTGCTGCCTGCCTCTCTCAGGGACAATTGTCTTGGCAGAGAGGCTGAGGACAGATCAACCTGATGGGGTCTTTTGAAGAATCCGATCCCCTGACTGTCTGGACGACACACCTCCAGCTTAGCAAACACTATCTAGTGGTATCAGCCAGGAGCATCTATTGATCTACATCAGCAGGGCTCAACATAAGCAATGGCCCGATGGCCCGCACGAGCCAGTGACAGTGGCTGTGCCTGCTGCATCAGCAAAACGCCATACAGTGAGTGGCGTGAAGCGAGTGAATGTTAGCTAACATTTCCACCTCAGGTAATTTATAACCAATTCATTTGGATACAAGCGTTGCATTTTGGAAGATAGACGGGATTCTGAAACCGCGATGCCCACACACACACACACACACACACACACACACACACACACACACACACACACACACACACACACACACACACCAGAGCCGAGGTGTGTGCGTTACTTCACGCAGCACATGTAACTGACTGAAAACTATACAGAGGATTTTTTACTGGCGCAGATGAACTAACGCTACACTCGTTACTGTAAGTAGCCTACAATAAAACCTCCATGATTAAAAAGTGAACACTTATCAATACCCACCTAGGCAGGCATAAACATGTAGAAACCAATATTTCAGTCTGCTGTGTCTGCGCTGTCCACTCTTGTCCACCACGCTGTACAAGCACAGCTCTGTGCAAATAGCGACTTTTTACAAACAAGCTAAAATGAAAGATGTCAGTTTGCAACGAATCTGGAACTTTGGACAAACTCTTGTAAACGCAGCTGCTGTCTAAACGAGCCATCCTCTCCGCTGGAGCGGTAAACCTGTGGATGTGTTATAAGACCAAAACAGATACATGTGGCTACCTAACATGCACGTGAATGGCGCCGCGTTCTTCATTCTCGATGATGTTGCCGGTTGTATTCTTTTGCAACAGCGTTGTCTTATTTCAAATGAGGCATACAGGACAAATGCTAGCCTGCTTATCAGTCCCTTTGTCATTAAAGCTGTCGTTTTCCACAACTTTTCGCTTCAGGCTCTTTGACCGTGAAAATTTTACCTGACGACAGGCCTGTCTCTCTACAAGCATTTTCCACCAATCAGAACACGGCATACTACAACAACGTTTCAGTAATGAAAAGACTTTAACCATCACTCCTCAGTGAACTGCCCCCTAATCTGAGATCATTTTCTAGTTAAGTAGCCCATCTAGTTATCATTATGGAGTTTCCATGTTTTTCAGGAGTTTGCTTACACTAATGCGTGTAAACAATATAGCATTAATTTAGTAAACCTAAATTTAGTTAGGTATAAATACATTTTATTTGAAAGTCCGGCCCCCAGAGTGTCTGCTTAAAAGAAATTCTGGCCCTTTGAAAAATGTAGTTGATGACCCCTGGTCTAGCTTTACTGCTAATGGCACAACATCCAGTGGCAGCGGCTAGCTGGGTTATAACCATTTTCTGAAGATTCATGGTAGGTGCGGTGTATATTTTCCTGCGTTTTTTGTCCTTTGCCAATCACACCTATGATATTTCTTTCAGGGCCAGTAAAAATGTAGAAGGGGCCAGCAAAACTCTGATCTACTGGCCCCAGGTGGGCCAGTGGGGATTTTGTTTTTTATGTTGAGCCCTGACATCAGTTTCACAGTCGTCCGAGTATTCATTCGCTTACTGCACAACCACCTACTGTTCTGTCTGCAGCCTCGGAGAGAAAAACTACCAGGTTTTCAGAATTATGATAGCCACAATTTCCACACACACATATCACTCACAAAAGAGAATTGATGTTACCGTAATCTTAGTCAATATCCACAACGTTTCACTTGCTCGGGTGTCGCAGGAAATTCATACGGATGCATGTCTTTTCGCCGTTTCCTTCGTACGTACACCTCTTGAAAGATGTAACTACGTCGCGGCGACGCACATCGCTCGGCCGTGGCTTGGTAGCGTTTCCCTGGTAGATCCTAAATCAGATCTGTTAGAATGGTCAAAGTAGGTAATAGTGGGGTAATAGTGCCAGGGTAAGCCAATCAGAGGCAGAATACGACAGGCCGCGAGGCACGTCCTGTGACGTTGACATGTCTAGCGGATCCAATCTAGCAATCACCCATTTCCACCGACTCATTTCCTGGTTCTCCTTCTCCCTAAACAACAAGAAATCAAGGAGAGGGTTAACTTTTCCTGCTCCAGATTTCCCACCGTGGTCAGAAAGAAGAGGGGAGACACAATCACCGTCACTCTCTCACTCGCTCTACCACACACTCCCCACGCACACACACACGCCGGCCCAGCTATCAGATCGACGCACACACACCAGCGCAGTATAAACTTCAGGCCACTTACGTAGGCTACGGCGAAAGCTCTGCGTGGAGCCTCCGCAGAACCATGAATCACGTTTAAGGTATCAAAACTACGTTTTGGTAGCGGTACTGAAACTTTAATACTGGTAGTTGAGACACAATGACCACAACCTGTAACTCATGTACCGACCCCCTGGACCACAGACATCTCTCCCATCAGGAGAGGAATGTAAAAAGTCAGTATAGTCCAGGTCAGATATTTTAGGGGAAATAAATATAAGAAAAACTAATTTTTGAGTGCAAGGGGATCTTTAATTAAAAATAAGCATGAATTCAACTGAATAGGCTAAGGATAGTGACTTCTGATTTTAGAAGTGCGATGGAGATTAAATCCAGAAAAAGCTGCAAATTAGCACTCGTATTGATGAAATGTATGCATTCATCCTGCCACCTTGACTTTTTCAGGATACCTTCTATCTGAATGTAATGTACATCTGCACTGCCCCTGGCCTCAACAGATGTTAGGTGCTGCTCAGTGATCAAGGCTGGACGGGAAACGGGCTCAGTCACAGGTAAAGTATCTTACAAGCGTCAACCCGGCATATGGAGACAGGAGGTAAATGAGAATCTGGCACACACACGCACACACACAGACAGAAGTGAGAGGTAAATGAGGAAGAGAAGGACAGATGAGAAGAGTGAAAGTTAAGCTATAAGACTTAGTGGGCATTCACACAGCCTGCGTCAGCTGTCAAAAAGACGCAAGTCTTCACATTGGTTTTGATTAAGGTCAGTGCGTTGAGGCTCCGGTGGGGTTTGCCCGGAGGGGGGAAGGGGGGACGACGACTCAGCTTTTGGAGAAACGCAACCCGACGTCACGCTGCGGTGGCCAATCACGTGACCGGCGATCAGACTTGTCAGTCGGTTTTGAGGCGGTGTGAAAGTCCCGTACTGCCCAGGAGTTTGTGGAACAAAACAACAGGAGCACGGTCGCTCTGTCTCGCTCATCTCTTTTTCTATCTCTCTTTCTTTGTGAAATGAAGCTGCCTTTAAGGGGCCATCCACACGGAGGCGCTTTTTGGTGCAAACGCACGTTTAGCATCGTTTGGGCCCGTCGTCCGCACGAATCCAGTAAACGCACTGCCTGAAAACGCACTTTTTTTTAAACCTGGTCCCAGGGTGAAAAAATTCGAAAACGGCTCCCTTTTGGCTTCGTTTGGACGGCGAAGCCGCATACTTATCGTATCGATGATGTCATCGCCACACTCCTCGACCTCTTACCCGCGGCCACTGACACACGACTGCGGTGAAGCTATAAGCGAGCATATCCCATCTCCATGGTCAAACAAGCTCACTTCATCTAAATACTTGTCTAAATAAATGTCTCTGCTTCCTGACACTTCCCTCTGCTCTGCCGGTCCTGGATTCTACACAAGATATATTGCTAACGTTATGTAGCTAACATTAAACATTGCTAAAGCTGCTATGGTTATCTGTTTATAAAGTGGAAGTAGACAACTTATCAACTAGCTAGCTAACCTGTCTGCTTATCAACTCCTTGAATGGATTATAGTAACTTTTAGCATGGCTTATTGTAGAAAGGCTACTGCAAGAAAAACATGTAGATTATCAAAAAGACATTGGATTAAGGGTGCTCCGATTGATCGGGCACCGATCGTTATCGGCCGATAAAAGCTGTAAATAGTTTGATCGGTGGTCTCCATAAAGGCCGATCAGATGACGCACTACTCGTGAGAAAATGTTCTATATGCAGCTAAGTTACACACCAACCAGACGGCTGACCGTTGGCAGAAAAAGCAGTTGGACTGATCGGTCTTCCCGAGTTGGTCAAAAAAAGTGCCTCGGAACCAGGGTGGGACATTAGCCTTGTATCCTTGTAATGGATTGGACAGTTTTTGTCAAAGAATGCTGTTGCTAAGTAACAATGAACAATGCTTATGGGAGTCGCGTTATGTTACTGCTAATGAATCCCCAACATTTCCGGATTTTGTTGCTTCATAATAAAAACATTCAAATACCAAAATAACGGAGGACTTTTATTGTGAAGAACTTACAGGAAATGAAACCGTTCACAGCCGGGGCTTTGACCACACATAGTCGAGTAGCTAGTTTTCAGTGCTAGTCCGGGACGCCATGTAGCTAGCTAGCTGAGCTGAGGTACAGACGAAAGGAAAATTATCTGTTAAACAATGTGGCGACATATCCCCGGTGTTAAGAGGCCCGCCGCGGAGTCAGCAGTAGCTATGGATGTACAAGCTGTTGAGGGCGAAGTAAAGAAAAAGATAAGGTACTTTTCGAACAAGTTGCGCATTGACAAAACGTACAGCGAAAGACCGTGCAAAACATTTCAGACCGTCCTGCCAACCTGTAGACATTTTAACGTCAATGTAGACTGGAACGATGTTTAAGTCGCTTGAAACCTGATGCTGTTTTAATCCTGTTGGCTCTCTGCTGCTCAGTTCTACCACACACACACACACACACACACACACACACACACACACACACACACACACACACACACACACACACACACACACACACACACACACACACACAGCAGGAAAAACTGGAGAGGAGACGTACAGGACGACCTAAATTGAGGACAGCTACACTTAATACATCCATGAGCTACACTCGTTATTGTAGATCAATAAGTTAAAGTCCAATAAGTCCTTTATCAAACCGTATGAATGTGTGTCCCAGGCCAGGATAGGAAATTAACTAACAATGTAAAGATCAACAAGCTACTGACACATAATAAATAAATTGTATTAATAATAAAAAATAATAATTTAATAAAGCAATTTAAAATATGGTGCGCCTCACTATCAACACCGGCCACCGCACATTGCGTTTCGTTATTAAGTTTTTTTTTTTTTAAACGCTATTTTATTTACACGTTCTTCTGCATTTCCCTTCCTTGCCCTCTTCCGTCTCTGTCACTTGTGTCTCGCTCGCTCACACACACACACACACACACACACACACACACACACACACACACCTCCTCCTCCTCCTCCCACCATGCGGCGTTTGGCGTTTTTCGCCCCCAACGTCGCCTTCCAGGCAGCGGGGCAATGGTTATGTCAAAGAAGTTATGTTCGTGTTAAGGTGAGGGTTAGCTGCCTGTAAGGCGACATTGGAGGTTTAAAACACCATCGAGCCCCCCCTCATCTCCCCCCGGCCACAAATTGCTTTTGAATCGGTGGGAAACACTGGATTTGCCTGCAATACGGGGCTTTCATCTGGCAGCTCCAAAAGCTGCCAGTGAGCAGAAAGTCCTGTAGCGGGCACCTGCCATTAGATGATTGAGCCGAGAGACAGAGTTGGTGGAGACACAGGGTGAAAGAGGATCAGAATGGAGATGGAGGGGGTGGGGCCGGGGGCAGGGGTGGGATGCAACTGGTATTTGCAGATGAATAAAGCAAGCCAGCAGGATAACGGACAGAATGGCAGGAGTGAAATGAAAGACAACAGAGGTAGAACATTCACTGGCCTAAGGCATCTGCAGCCCGTGTGTGCAATTAGCATTTGTGTAGATGTGAGAGTCTATGTGGGTGTAGGAGGGGCGGGTGGGTGGTGCGGGAGGGGGATGGAAAGGGGGGGGGGGGGGGGGGGAATTCCTTGAATTCTTCCATGAATCTATGCTGAGATTCTGAGCCAGCTGTAGACTACACATCTTTCTGAGGACCGCACCGCATAAGCGTATGGACGTAAAAAAAAATAAAAATGTGGAGAGCATATGGCATATTTTCTTCTGCACACGTGTGCCACATGACGGTTAGTGTACACAGCGGCACAGACAAACAAACACACACACACACACACACACACACACACACACACACACACACACACACACACACACACACACACACACACACACACACACACACACACACACACACACACACACACACACACACACACACACACTACGTTGTGCACCATCGGCAGCTGAAGCCGACACGTTAGCGGGGGTGCGTTGGAGAGGGAGAGAGATAAAGAGAGGGAGGAGTGTTTGTCGCTGAGTATGAAGTTAGCAGTAGCATTATAGCTGTGGACGTAGCAGAGTGTGTACAGTTGGTCTGCCGATCGAGTATATATATCAAATGACGAGTGTGCTCTGGCAGGTGCGGTCATTAAAATGAATATTAGCTGGTATATATCAGACCTTTAAAACTTTCAAATATTGGCGGCCATACGCCTCCACTATCTACTGTCGGTCAGGCTGTAATGTCATTTACCAAAATGATCGTTGGCCATGAGAATTACACGATAGATTAAACTTTACATATTGATTCTACCATAATGATGTAACAGAGGTGTACATCCACCCCCATGTTTTCATAAAAGCCAAATTAACAAGAACAGCCTTTTTTGATGAAGTTTAGCAGATGGAGCTTTGCTATGGATCAAGAGTATGGGGTCTAGACCAAATCCACCCTCCATTGGTGTTATTATTCCCTCTTGGCTGAGCACCAGTAGGACTCAGGCCTCTCCTTTCACTCTCCCTTTGTTTCACTTTATCTGCCCTCAATTGGCTTAATCGTGTCCCTGTGAGAGCCAGCAGGCCCGATGCTGGAAGGTTAGAACACAGCATGAACAGGGGAGGGGACTCATCACATCAGGTGTAAAAGGACATGGTCCACCATCTGGATGGAAATGCTATTTCAATGTTTTCCCTAGGTTTGTGGAAGACTACAGCTACATTTAGACCGCAGGCCTTAACGCTCACTAAATTTTTTTGACTGACTGTTGACGGTATTTTTTTAAAATGTGGCCCGCATCAGACTCAAGTACTGGGCACGGCCTGAAAGTGACCCGCATGCGAGTAATATAACGTCACGTGTCATGCAACACCCTGTTTAAATGCTTATCAAAATAAACCCATGGATGTATTAAGAGAACCAAGGAGAGGAATTATTATGTCGTGCTACTAGCCAACGCTAGCTACTAGCCAATTGGGAACAGGACATTAAAAAAACCTTACATCCACGTTACAGGCTTTACAGCATAGGGCTCTCAGATGTATTATAAGATAATACAAATGATCAATTACAGCCATATATCCATTGTTACAGCTACAGGAACTCGGGAGAACCGTCATATGAGCCTGCAGTGAAAGGCGGCTCAGCCGGGCACAGTCCCATGGGTCTGCCCTCGTTCATTAAGTGCGTTCATTGTGCCTGGTTAAATAACTCTGGATTTGGCTATTACTGCAAACAACTACTTTTAAAACATTATGATTTAAATGAGGACTATGCAAGTTTTCGGACTTAGTAAGTAAGTTGATGTACCTCAAAAACATTTATTCGCTGATATATAGACATCTCTTTCGCCATGTAAAGTCTATGGGGAAAAAATGTGCTATTCCACCGTCGGCCGCTTTGCCCATGTTTGCATCAAAGCCTGGCGCCGTTCGTGGGGACGTGCTGTTCTCGGCGCAGAATTGCGACGATGGTCACTCTAGAGTGACGTCAAAGTTGCATGAATTCCGATCTGACTGTCCAGACTCCGGTCACATTTTTGAAATATCTGACCTGTAATGGATTTGGACCACATATGAAAGTGGCCCAAATCAGAACTGGAAAAGATCAGATGCCATGCGACTTGGGCTGTTTGACTGTCATAAAAAGAAGAAAAAAAATCAGATATGAGCAAAAAACATCGGATTTGGGTCACTTTTGCCTGCAGTCTGAACGTAGCCTTAGGTGCACATATTTAAGGTGCGTTTTAGTGGCCCTCCCTGAAGAAAATGTTGAATTTTTCAATAAAAAAAAAAATTTAAAAAAATTGCAATTTCATATAATTTTGGACCATTACTATTTTAAGAACCTACTCACACATCCAAAAATGCGTCTGTGCAGGTGCGTTTGAAAATAACATCAACTTGGAAACAAATCCTGCACACTACTCTACAACAAACTCAATGTTTCGGTCCCTCCGGAGGGGCTGCTGCCAAGCCAGTTTTGGTAACAAACGTTAGTTGATGTGTTGCCAGATCTCCTGAGAGTTTGTTCCTGAGACAGATCTAGGTCTCAAACTAACTTTTCTCCTGATGTGTCCGTCTGAAAAATGCCATTTTAGTGTCAGAATGTTCTGGAGATATGTGGCTTGTGAGAAATGGCTCCAATAATTTACTTTGGTGACTATGGGGCGAAAAGAATCGCTCATAATCTGTGTTCACGTTCACGTCTCCCACTGGAATCAAAAGACTCAGGACCTGCCGCTTGTCTCCTAAAGAGGCGTGGCCGTGGCAGAGCCCACGTGACACGGAGACAGGAAACTACTCTGAGTTGGGGCGTCTCGCTTCTAAACCGTCTCTGCCCACAGTGGAGCTGCCGCCGCAAACATTTCGGCTCAGCCACCTCCACGTTTGCTCAGAGGTTAAAAACTGTGTGGAGGCAATCCCGGCCCAGACTCTAAATGTTGTACATAGCCCCTTTAAGATTTTTGTTTTTACAATTCTCTGGTTCCATCATCACACATTTACTGGTATCCTTAGATTTTAATGATAGTCCACTTAAGATGTTTAGGTTTTTGACTGTACATATAATGAGACATCTGAAGATGCCACCCTGGGCTTTGGGAAATTGTGATGGGTATTTATTTTTTTGCAGTTTTCTGACATTTTGTAGACTACATGATTAATCCATTAATCAAAAAAATAAATCGACAAATCAATGGAAATAATTCCAGCTGCAGCAGAGTAATTTGGGTGTTCATGATTGTTTCTTTCTCCAATAGTGGAGTGAAATGGTTGGGTCTGGCTATGTGCTACTCAACTATTAATGGAACCTGTTAGCACAGACATTTGCGTCAAGCCTGGTGCTCGCTGACTAGCACGTCAGCACTACTACCACACTGCTGACAGGGACACTAACACGGCCATGATTAGCAGCTTGATAAGGATGCTTTTAATATTACATGAAAATAAATCCTATATTCTATTTTGTTGTAAAGTATCCACATTCTCAGCTGCTTCAAATACTGCTGAAATGTGCATGTAAGTACACCCAGAAACTGTGAGAAGAATACAGGCACATGAGCGTGCACGTACCAAAGCCACATTTCTTTGATGGCGCAGCAGCCTCTCCAAAACTCACGAAAATCTTTTAAACTGACCGTTGTCGATCTTAAAAAAAAATACAGATTCAGCAACTGCATGGCCTATTTCTCGCTTACAATGTTTTCAGAAACACGTTTCGGTGAACTATTTTCGTAAAATAAGAGATCGTTTTGGTCTGTGAGCCCCACGGGTAGCGTTCGTCCAATCAGGTGCAGCCATCGCGGTTGTAGGAGGTTGTAGCCTGTTTTCTGTGATTGTCAGTGGTCAAAGTGAAGAGAGAAAGATAACTGCTAGGGGCTAGCCCACTAGCGTGCAATGCTGGGAAGCGGGGCGATCCCTACCGTGAAAAAAGCCTATATGGGCACTGTGTGCATCTTTCCTCCAACGGACAGCAGCAGTAGCGTCTCTCCTTCTTTTCGCCATGTTTACATATGTCCCGCAGGACATCACATCGGTACTTGGTATCGGCCGATACGCAAGTTCAGGTATCGGAATCGGTATCGGGAAGCAAAAAAAATGGTATCGGGCCATCTCTAGCTGCGGCTGGGAGAAAGCGGTCTAAAAATAGACAGCGGGTCCCGGGATTTAGAAGCGCTGCTCCTAGGGCTGCAGCTATCGATTATTTTTGTAATCGATTAATCTAGCACTTAATCGATCGATTAATCGGAGATTATTTTTTATTTTTTTACGTTTTTAAACAACCAAAACTAGACCTATATGTAAATATTAGTTATACTTAACCTATTTTCATTTATATATTTGATTATAATGTCACAAAGCTCTGTTACACTTATGCTATTAGATCGTTGATCAGCTGTTTCTCCGTGGAGAGAGAGAGAGAGAGAGACCGAGAGAGCGAGAGAGAGCGAGAGAGAGCGAGCGAGCGAGAGAGATGCGCAACAATCAGCTGTTTTTCTGAAGGAATAGTCAGCGCGTCAGCTCAGATCGTGGTCACCACTACGTATTTTCTTGTCTTTGATTTTGGTAGTTGTTGTGTTTGATGTAGTTTCATCGTCCATACGACTGTGATTTACTTTTGTCGGTCCTCTTCGTGGAATGGATGATTAAGTTAAACTCAATGTTTTCTGTTGAGATGCTAAAGCACTGACGTCGTGCTATTATTGTGGTAAGCTAGTTTGATTTTGCAGTAGACACACTGTACAGAGTTTTAGTTTTAATTACGTTTGAACTGATTCCAAACTTTGGACCCTTCCTGTCATTTTCTCCAGCCTGTCTCTTCTCTTAGCCCCTCACTATTTACCTCTGGCATGTGTCGCCAGCAGCAGACTGAGCCGCGTCTGGTGTGCGACAGTAGCGGAAACACCGTCCGTCAGCGATAAAACGTTAGTAACATTGATTTAACGAAGCTTCGAGGCAAGTCATTTTGCATCGAGGATTTTTTGTAATCGAATTATTCAAGTTATTCGAGGAATCGTTTCAGCCCTAGCTGCTCCTGATCAGTGCTGTTAGGTTCGCCTAGCTAGGTTTCATATGAAAACCAGCAACGTGTACGATGCATCCAGTTAAACACCAGCCAAACGCTTTATTAACACTCCTCTATTCCCTCTCTCTCACTTCTGTCCCGGGGCACTGTGTGGGGGAAGGGAGAAGACACTAAATCAATGGTCAATTGTACACACTGCATTGTGTTTCATTGTCTTATGGGTACCTGAAACAACACTCTCAGGGCTGTTTTTGGTCTGAATAGTAATCGGAGCCTGGGGAGAAAATTGCTAGCACCAGTGCTAACTTGTCTTCCACATCATATGATTCCTTGAAATTCAATTAAAAAAAAAAACAATTTTCCCAAAAACAAAGTGTCTGGTATAATAGCAGTTTGAAATGTGAAATGTATCTTGAGCAGCCCTGCAAATTGCAGTCTCCACAGAGAAGTGACAGGACTCGACACGCGCACACGCACGCAGTGTGACATCTGCTATCAGGCTGCAGCTTGCACCACCACAGAGACAGGGAGACATGGGAACAGGAAGAGAATGCCAACATGCGCAGGAGGGCACATGTTAGGATGTAAAACATGATCAGACTGTATAGTGCAATGTCACAGTACCTTATCATCATATTGGTGAAGCCAATATTGGTGAAGAAACACCCTGCTGTTTCCTCAGTCACGCACACACGCACGCACGCACGCACGCAATAAGCTCTGGCTCTAATTTAACATTCAAGGCTGCTCTGTCCAGTTTCAAGCTGCCTCATGTTAAATGCATGGGCCGCTCTTTCACTTTCCACATGCACCCTCAGTCACTTATCTGAATATTAGCAATCATGGCTGATGTCTTATGTAAGTCAGTACTCGCCTAACCATGACCTGCATGATTGTTGGGGGTAGACTTGTCCGATTGACTGACCATCATCCCCACCTGATCTCCAAATATTCCAGCTATTCTTCAAACTAAAGTACCACTACATGCTGGTTTTCAAATCTGATTTATCGTAGTTCAAAAGACGTGATGTTCTTGCCCTTGCCGTCTGTGTCTTGGTGGCAATTAAGATAATAGGGTTGAACTGAAATACTTTGTACAAGTGAGACATAACTTGTAAGATCAAGATGCATCACAGCCACATGTTGCGGATGCCGTTTTGTTGTCTCAGCTCAGCTCCAACGAAGCTCCCTCTTTGACTGAAAATTTGATTTTAAAAAATCCTCCCCAGGACAGTTGTGATGGGTTTAAAGTGACTATATGTAACTTTTAAATATTTCTGAAACTATGTCATGTTCCATCTGATGATCAGAAATGATCTGTAACAGCAAACAAGACTTACAGTGAAAAGAACGCTCATTTTATATAGTTTTTATTAATTCCGTTATTAATTGTCCTATTTTTACTGCGAAGTCACAAAATAATGTACAGCAGGTAGAACAGCTCTACAGTTTTACAGTTTTTTTTAGGCATGACACCGGAAAATCACGCATTACGCTGGGTTGCCGCAGGCAGCGTTTTTCAACGTCAACTCCAAGACGAATTTCTTCAGTGGCCTTATAGGACTGGTGTCTAGATTGGCTGCAATATAAGTTTGTAAATAAATTTGTAGTCGTAATACAGCAAATTATAACTGGACTTGCGACAGAAAGAACTACAACGCCACAGTATTAAAAAAAGAACATTGTAAAGTACTGCGAGAACATTTCAATGAACATTCGAGGTAAGGAAATTAAGTTTAAAATTATTGAAGACATACAACCCTTCAGAGAATTTACCACTTTCTAAGGCCTAAAATTTAGATTTTTAGACCCCGCAGAAACCCTGGCATGCTAGCACATGCTCGCCTGTCCATCTGTTCAGAAGTCAGGTAAACTCTTCATCCAGTGTTTCCCACACATAGACTAATTTGTGGCGGTGCGCCACAGAATCAACACCGGCCGCCACATATTGCATTTCATTATTTATTTATTTGAAATGCTTTTAAAACACGCAACATATTCGTTCAGCTGCATTTCCTTTCCCTGCTCTCCCTCTGTCTCTCTGTCATTCACACACACACACACACACACACACACACACACACACACACACACACACACACACACACACACACACACACACACACACACACACACACACACACACACACCTGTCTCCATGAAAACGAGAGAAGACGGCTGGCGAAATTCACAAGTTCACGAAAGGTTGGTATCTCGTGAACACCTTTACACAATCACACGTTAAAAAGTGGTATTAAAAAAAAAAAATGATATTCTCAATACAATGTTGTCAGTGTGTTAATGTTGGAGTCCCGACCCGACCATTAGCAAACAAGCGATTGCGCCTGCTTTAGGAAGTTAACTAGTCGCAAGTTTGCGGTAAAATGCAGTTGGGTTATCGCGGTCAAACACTATATGTAGCAGCTGTGAATCAAATAAACGTATTATAAATAATGTTATGTGCTATTTTTTTTACTCTTACACTGAATGTTTGCTGCTTCGATCCAGATGAGTACTGAAAAGTATTTTCCGCAACTGAAAAAGGCACGTGTTGAGGATGAGGACCAGCCTGAACCGGAGGTATCAGTCTGAAACAGAGCTGAACAGTCCGACCAGTGTAATTAGTTACGTTATTAATTTGGTTACGATATTTTCAGGCTTCAACCAGTGCTGCTCAAGCAGAAAGACAGGGTCAGGGAGAGAAAGAGATAGATTTGTTAGGCATTGAAGAAAGAGTAGGAGAGGAGGACAGCATCCAACAGCGTGTCCTCCTCAGTTTTTGATACTTGATTGTTACGAACCCCTGGTCTGACATGGGGCAACCACCACAAATTGCTTTCTATTCTGTGGGAAACACTGTCATCATCATATCATCCTGCTAAGTATTCCCTGTGGCTGCCAGCTGTGAAAATCCAATGAATTAAATAAACAAACACAGTGGGTTTAGGTCGGACAGACACAGTGAAGAGTGTGGCCACTCTGGGGTTTCCTGTTAGTGTGATGCTGCAATTACTTAAGGTCACACGTGACAACATCACTATGTGGCCCGCCACTGACGGCCTTCTTTTTTTCTGTGAAAGAGATACAGTACAACCTAATTGAAATCACTTGTCGCCAACACACACACACACACACACACACACACAAGAAACTATAACCCACAAAACACTCAACACGACTATGTCAGGAACACATCTGTTATTAATATACTGATGGGACGTTACATGATCCCGACTATGAATTTAGCAAGGCAGACAAAGCTGCCCCGTGAACGGCTGATTACACAATTAGACAAAAGGTGACCCTTATTGCACTTCCTATGCTGATCCCATGCTGCAGATGTGCTAAAATGACTAACAATGCACTAAGGGTGCACAATATGAGGGAAATATCTAATTGCAATTATTTTTGAGTGATATTGGGATTGCGATATGATTCATGATATTGGAGGAAATTATCATTTTTGTATCATTCTAATTTTCATTAAAAAAAAATATATTAAAATTAAAATGTAGTACGATTTTTGCATGGATCTGTACCAAACTAACGTCGTTACTTGTTGCTAAGGGCTGGCAAGCTACGAGACACTCTCTGAACAGACACTGGTGAGTGGGCGGCCACGCGCCATCTTGGTTTGAAAGTGCCGGCATCCAGGCAGTCTGGCGGTGTGTGATTAAACGTAAGATGATGTACATGATCGGAGTGATCGGGTGAATGCCGATCCCTGATCAGTTAAAAAAATGACAAAAATCGGCTCCAATCTGATACTGTGATCAGGACATCCCTAGTTCAAACCTATGTAAGGGTCTTTTTGGAAGGGATATTCAAAACGTAATTCTGACAGCCCAAATGCTCAGACGCAGCGGCTTTCTCATTAAAATCCACAGTCTGCGATATCTATATACATAAATCTGATCCAGCATGCGCAGAGATTGCCCTGAGGCTGCTCTCTATGAAAGCATTTACTCTCCCTCTCATGTCCTACATTAAGAGATCAATGAATGCTGTCTCCACTCCATGACAAACAATTAGCGGTAGAATTATGTCCTCTACCTTCTGCCACAATCCCCTCCTCTCTGCTGAAAATTCGATCATGAGGAAAATTGTGTCTGAAAGTGTCTAAAGACCGTAAATTCTACACTGCCCTCGGACTGGGCGATATGCTTTAAACTTACATTGTGCTCGTCTAGCCTAGGGTTGCACAATTAATCACAATTTTATTAAAATCGCAATACGGACTAGTGCAATAGTCCAAATGGCGCAATATTGTTGTTAAAGGCAAAATATGTGTCAAACCATTCTAAATGAAGTATTGTGGTGCTGCAGAGACGTCCCCGCCTACAAATCCTATCCTAGACTAAAGAAAAAAGTCTTTGTTTTGTACAGATCCTCGCAAAAATCACACTATAATCATTTTTTAATTCAATTTTTTTTTTTATGAAATGTGTGATACAAAAATGATAATTTCCTCCATTATCGTGATTCATATTACAATCGCAATACTAGTCCAAATAATCGCAATTACATATTGTCCTCATATCGTGCAGCCCTAGCTCAGCCCTGATGAATAGCGGTCCGTCCATCCATCCATCCATCCATCCATCCATCATCTTCCGCATATCCGGGGTCAGGGTGCGGGGGCAGCAGCTCCAGCAGGGGACCCCAAACTTCCCTTTCCTGAGCCACGTTAACCAGCTCTGATTGGGGGATCCCGAGGCGCTCCTGGGTCTGAACAGCCGTACCAGATTTAATTGAAATCTGTCCAGAAGTTGCTGAGGTGGCTTGCGCTGGACCAGCATTGCATAGGTGAGCCACCAAAATCTGCGTCCTCATTCGGTCCGGTAGATAGCGGCCGTTAAGGAATTCGGTGCCATATTGGCACGGGGTTTCAGTACCCAACCCTAGCCATGGCCAACCCTGCAATCAGTCAGAAGTTTACACATTCTTCATTCTGAAGCAACAGTATCTGATTTTCTGCAGCGGTTCTGCACCTCCCTTTCAACTTACAGAGGGATCAGATAGGCTTCTGAATGTCGAGCACTTGCGGCTGCACTATTTTGTCTCATTTCATCAGATTCCATTCTTCATCACCACCAACCCGCCCAATACTGTTATGTAGTGCTCTGTGTGTGTGTTCCTGCACCAGTGGCGGTGGGGGGAAATCTCTACGGAGCATCCATGATCTGGTAGGCTGATCTGGACCTCTCAACACCCACACACTAAAAATAGCCGCAGCAGCAGCAGAAAGAGCAGCACTGTGTTCACATACTGGAGGCAGACAGCCTCCCAACAGCAGCTTTTGGAAACAGATTTCACCCTGTAGCATTACAAGGTGTGCGTGTGTTATGCGTACATTCTGCTGTGTCTTGACTCCGCCTCAGGACTAGGCATGGGCCTGTATGAGATTCTGACGGTATTTCCGTTT
Source organism: Zingel zingel (assembly GCA_023566125.1). NCBI lineage: Eukaryota > Metazoa > Chordata > Actinopteri > Perciformes > Percidae > Zingel > Zingel zingel. The sequence goes on from CM042322.1 coordinate 6,899,908, forward strand.
CTTTTTATGAAGTCCTTTGGTACTATTTAGTTTGGGGAAAATTACATTTTTAACACCTACACAACATTTTACACAAACTATGTAGGTGTAGTGTGTGTACAGGAAAGTTTAACCTGTTTGAGTTGTGCTCTTTAAGTGAAATATTTTAGATTGTCAATCTAAAAATACGACTATTCGTGAATAATTACATTTATGTAGATGTAGATTATGGGATGCTACAACTATTGTAATGACAATAAGATTAGATTTAAAAATCAGTACATTTATTTGTCACATGAAATCATATAAAAGATAAACACAATTCCAGTGAAATGTAATATTTAAATGATGGGTGGATTGCCGTGGTAAAATGCTAACTCATTACAGCCAGTCTTCAGTTATCTGTTTGGGTTGTCTGTTCACACACACTTATGTGTATACAGTGTGTCTGTGTGCGTGTGCGTGTGTGTGTGCGTGCGTGTGTGTAGGTATGATGCAGTAGTTTATGCTGGAGGCTCTTGAACACAAAAGCGTAGAGGAGATGGTCTCCTAGCAACTGTGGCCTTCGCAATTCCGTGACCCTTGGGTGCTGCACATGGGTGTAGGCCTGTCGTGATAGTCAATATATGGACTTATCGCACGATATATGGAAATGGAGACGCAATATATTGCAACTGATCATTTTTATATAGTTGAAAATAAAGAGTATATTCATTTTGACATACAAATGACACACACACACACACACACACACACACACACACACACACACACACACACACACACACACACACACACACACACACACACACACACACACACACACACACACACACACACACACACACACACACACACACACACACACACACACACACACACACGTCAAGAGAAGACGTGAACCCACTGCCTTATAGGCCCTGTTGTTTTTTCGTGACATCTACAGGCAGTTTTAATAAGTCCCAATGGACTTGTTTCAGAGCCGCAATCTTCAGCTCCGGTGTGGGAACATTTTGGCTTTAAGCCGAATGAGAAAGGAGAGCCAATTAACGTGAACGAGCCGGTATGTCGACTTTGTTTAAAAAAAAAAGTAGTGGCAGCAAAAAGAGGCAACACAACTAACCTAAAATCTCCCCTAAAACATAACCATCCCACCCAGTTTTTCAGCCTAGGAACAACACCAACCGCAGCTGGAGGTGGAGAGGGGTCTTCCAGACAGTTACCTGTTACAGATGCCATTTCCCGGCAGTGCAAATATAAACGTGACCGCACAAAATGGCGCACGCTCAAAGATTGCGTAACTCGCTAGTCCCTACATAGCCAAAGAGATGCAGCCATTAAACACGGTCGAAAAACCAGCATTTGAAAATATGCTGCAAACTTTTGACAAACTGTACGCATTGCCAAAGAAAACGCACATCTCCCAAACTGCCATTACATCTTTGTACAACAAAGTAAAAGCCTAAAGTTAGTTTTATAAGTCTTACCTACTGCACCTTACACACACACACACACACACACACACACACACACACACACACACACACACACACACACACACACACACACACACACACACACACACACACACACACACACACACACACACACACACACACACACGTGAAATTATCCTAATAGCTGTAAAGTAGTAGTAAATACAGGCTCCTAGCTAAGGCTGCATTCTAATCCAGTGGGGAGCAGAGCATTGCTTTACTTCAGTTCATTGACCGGGAAACAACAATGCTATGACTATGTGGCAACAAGTAACTGCACTGTGATGTCTCCAAAAAACAAGCTTCTGTCTTCCAGGGTTGTATAAAGGAGGGAGAACTTGATCTAGGGGCCCAGTAGCTCAGTCCCTGGGGACTTGGCTTGGGAACCGGAGGGTCGCCGATTCAAGTTAATAAATGTTACAACTCCTAGAGACCCAAGCCAAGTTCCTGTGTCTTGCTTGCTACCTGCTGGTTAAAGAGAAGTGAGAAGATGAGTTAGCGACACAGGCTCACTAACAGTTAACTTAAGGTGGGCTGACCTCTAAGGTGGACCAGCTATTCTCAAGTGACAAGCTGTTCCTCTAAGTTTTGCTTTAGTGATATCCGGGGTACAAAATTAGCACCATCTACTAGCCAAATGCTGGTAAAATATGTGGCTGGTAGATTCGCTTCACTCACCAGCCCAAAAACAATGGTAATCTATTGAGTGGCTGGTAAAATTTGAAAATTCACTAGCCATTCGACTGGTGGACAAAAAAAAAGTAAATTTTGGACCCTGGTGATATCTCCCGAACTGCAACCGACACCCACTAAGCTTCATGCAAATAAATGTGCCATGAGGTCACCAATATGAAAATGAGCGTATGATAATTTGCACCCAAGAGTTCTAAAACTTACTTTTTAAACCGACCATGGCTCTCGCACCGTCAATGCACAGCGCAACAGATTTTGGCCAGGGTATGTCATTTTCTCAGAAAAAAAAAATCATTGATCACTTTGAAAATTTCAGAACTGCTTTCAGGAAACTCAGCTTCTCTACCATTTACACCCTCACGTCAGATGCCATGCCATCAATACGGTGAGCAATGGTTGTGTCCGACAACAGAATAGTATTCAGTTTATTACTCATCGTTCCCAAACATTGTTTTACATATACCACTTGCTGCAGGTAATAAATGCTCTGCAACTGTGTATGGCTTTTTATCCATTGAACAATTCAAAGAGCAACTTGATAAGAGGCTTTCAAAGCTAGCTCACCAACTTTAGCTGATGGTCTCATCGATGTCTGTCAGCCTTTGAGAGATTGGAGACAGGGTTGGAAGTGTTCCACTGGTTTTTCTGCGTGCTGTTGCTCCGCAGAGCAGATGACATACAGTAGACTGGCAACTCAGCGCCCTCAATCTCCCCTGAAGGTAAATCCCAACTTGAGATAGTTTTCTGAATACTTTCCATGTAATCCGGTCTTGTTAGCGCTTACCTGTAGCTGCTAAGTCAGCAGCAGTTACAGCATTGCTAAAGTTAGGTGCATTAGCCTCACCCTTGCAAGTTCGCCGGTGGTTTCTGAGGTGGACGGTATGTCAGAGTCTCTTGCTTGAGACATTATAGAACAATCCACTGCAAGAACGTCCTTACACTTGGGATAATAATACAGCTAACTGACCAATATGCTTCAATAATACATAGCTAACTAGTTCATTGTTATGGATACGGGCACAGAAATTTAGTGTAGTTTAAACTTTAATGAGATTATCAAACAATAATCTGGCAGCCCCCCTGCAGTACTTGAGGACTCCCTGTTGAAGACCCAGGGATTAGATCGTGGCTGAACAAATTACATAACAAACATAACCACTTTTATTGCAAATCTGTACTCAGTCAATAATTACATGACGTTCCAATCCCAGGGAAAACTAAACTCCGGTGGATTTCTGAGGACTATGGTTAACTGTTTCTCAGATCTCTGCAGGGTAAATCCAGACAGCTAGCTAGACTATCTGTCCAGACTAGTCAATAGTTAGTTTAACGATACAAGATCTTTACAGCTCTAATAACCAGCAACCAATGGACCCAGCGCCTGCACATATTAACTGTAAGCTACTTTTCCTCCCCACAATATTGATTGTGGGGGGGGGGGGGAGTGATTTGAAGTGGCTTTGCCCTTCTTGAATACTTAAGTCTGTGTGTTTGGCCCCTGTGACCCCTCTGCCTTCACCATGTGAACCACTCAGAGGCATTAGTGGGAGGAAAGAGGGCCGCGACCTGGATGGGCTCGATTAACAGGCCTGGCGGGAGGAAAGACCGCGTGTCCAGGGTAGAGCCCTGCACGGGCCAAAAACTCCAGCCCTAACCCGGCCCTGGCCCGTGGTGTTCAAGCCCTACCCGACACCAGTCCGACAACGCCTGCAATTTCTTCAGCCCGAGCCCAACCCGAGACCAACATCAATCACTTGTTAAGCTCTCTCTGACGCGCACGCTCTTTGATGCGCTCTCTCTCTCTGATGCGCGCTCTATAGATGCGCTCTCTATGATGCGCGCTGTCTCTGCTACACACGCAAACACACACACGTCACACGCTACTAAGAGGTAAACTTTAATTATAGGCCTGAAACATCATGACCAAACATATTGGACAAACTGTCCATTACACAGAAGCATAAACATGAAGGGAGAATATAGTGCTACAGGTAGTGCCTACCTTTGCTTTTCAGTAACTGAACTGAAGAATAATGTTCAAAACAATGTCCAAAAATAACTCTTCGCCAACTGGCTAATGTTAAATAAAATAAATAAAAATCCGTTGAACTGTGTGTGTCAGTGTCACCTGTTTAATGCACGTGAGTGACGCACGTGCGTGTTGCGTTTGTGTTACTTTCTTAGGCGATGTACAATATTTATAATATAATCAATATAACAATATTTCATACACACTTTGTGACGTGTGCTCTGCTGCACGAATATTATGGGCACAATGAGGAGAGAAGCTAAAATAAGCCCTAGTCCGACCCGAGCCCGATCTGTAAAAAGAAAAAACGGCCCGAGCCCGGCCCGAATGGGCTTAGTCGGGACCCGACGGGCTCTAGTCCAGGGATATACAGGCCTATCCCTAGAGTCCTTTTCAGACGTGAAATACTGACATTACTGGCTTCATCTGGCTTATAACGTGATGGCTTTGTGTCACTCAGACATAGGTGACTTTTCAATTTTCAACTTTTGCGATAATGTTCTTTACGGCTTCATTAAGACATGACTACACATTCACGGAAAGAGCCACAATGAGATTTTTACCGCCTGGTGCACGAGAGGGACCAGAGAGGTAGAGTGAAAGAGAGAGCGCAGAGTTCAACATTAAGGTTGGTTTTTTTTCGAAGTCAATTTTTACTGGCCCCTATGGAAAATTGTTATTTTATTAGTGGTTATCAAATAACGACAAAAACTCAAGTAAATTGTTAAATGGATCTTGATTGACAATGTATAAACACATCATGAACAGTGTCATAGATGAGTTAAAAGTTTATACTGAAAGTGGAGGCTATTATTTTTTTTTTTAAAACTATCAAAACTAATTGTAATAATTAACTTATTGGAAAGACGGTGGTTTCTGTCCTATTTATCCTATTTACTTAAATCTCCAGTTAGCTTTTAGCGCTGACTTAATGTAGAGCCATATGGAGTCTGCCTTATAGCTTTTTTAGATTCTCAATTTCGCAATTCCGTCCATGATTTGGTTATCACAGAAACTTTTTGGCTCTATATTAATGCTGCCGTCAGTCTGGGACTGGCCCCAGAAAAAAAAAGAAAAGAAAAAAAAAAGACACTTGCTAACAACTTTTCCATGACTTCCATGTAGGGCTGGGCGATATATCAATATTATATCGATATCGTGATATGAGACTAGATATCGTCTTAGATTTTGGATATCGTAATATCGTGATATGACATAAGTGTTGTCTTTTCCTGGTTCTACAGGCTGCATTACAGTAAAGTGAGGTACTTTTCTTATCTTACCAGACTGTTTTAGCTGTTCTGTTATTTGCCTTTTCCCCACTTAGACATTATGTCCACATTACTGATGATTATTGATCTAAAATCTAAGTGTGAAGATATTTTGTTAAAGCACCAATTGTCAACCCTTGAATATCCCGCAATATCGATATCGAGATATTTGGTCAAGAATATCGTGATATCTGATTTTCTCCATATCGCCCAGCCCTACTTCCATGACAAAGCACTTCCTCCACCACTGCTGACAGGGAATCCAGGTCCCTGCTGGGGCCGGCACTAGCTGGTCCAACGGCCCAAAATGGTTCACGTTTGCCGTGCCACGTTCAGTGGTGAGTTGGATCCCCAGAACATTGTGTTTGTTGTAGCTGTCCCTGCTGTGATGTGATGTTCTGGCCGCTAACGATCGACAGCACTGCTCAGCAACTCGTGAAAGTACGCTGTGACAATGGATATGTCACCTTCCTGCAGTGAAAAAAAAAAAAAAAAAAAAAAAAAGGCTTCGTATCTGCTGACGCTCCTGCTGACAGACACCTGCTCCGGTCTGTGCAGCCTCTGTGTACTAGCACTACAAAAAAAGGTTGGAACTGTAGCAAACTCTGAATTCAACATCTGACGAACATCTGATGAACACAGCGTTTCCATCACACCCACTGTGACGCCTTTCCAATCGCAGTGTGTAAATACAGGCGCCTAGCTAAGGCTGCATTCTAATCCAGTGGGGAGCAGAGCATTGCTTTGCTTCAGTTCAATGACCGGGAAACAACAATGTTAAGACTATGTGATGTGATAACTGAAAAAAAATTATGATCGACAGCACTGCCAGCAACTCCTGAAAGTACGCTGTGACAATGGATACGTCACCTTCCTGCAGTGGAAAAAAGGCTTGATCTCTGCTGTCACTCCTGCTGACAGAAACATGCTCCAGTTTGTGCAGCCTCTGTGTTCTAACACTACAAAAGGTTCAATTCAATTTCATTTATAGTATCAAATCATAACTAGGGTTGGGTACCGTTTGGATTTTTACGATTCCAAACCGATTCTTGAAAAACTGAAAAATGACATCAAAGAAAGGCTCTTTTATGGAGTTTTTTTTTTTTTTTTTTGAAAATTATTTAAATTTAACAATATATTAACGTTTTAAAGTACTTAAATATATAATAAGTACACCTAAGTCACCTAATAATAATAATAATCATAATAATAATAATAATGTATACTTTATTAATCCCGCAAGGGGAAATTACAATACCTAACACATAACTACAATAATTTAACAAATAACAGTTACACTATTAACAAGTAAGAACTAAATAAATGTTGTTGAGTTGGTATGCCAACCAGCTTCAAACTTTAGCAGTTATTTTGCAGAAAAATGACCATATTTGCTTCTCTGGCAAGAAACACACCTCTCCTGACTTATGGCCTGTCCTGCACAGGAGAAACCTCTCAGATGGTGCCCAAGAGGCCTGGACACACAGGGAGGAGT